>CM060199.1:33398757-34031414 GCA_030562195.1 Nipponacmea schrenckii
AGCAGAAGTCATTAATTTGCATGAAAAATATAATGAACATACTTGGTAAAGGAGCCAAAAATACTTCTCTTATGGCCATAAATTCTTCTTCTGCTGAAATATCAGAGGCACCAAATTCGTTTCTCTCTGGCCATACTTCCCTATAACAAAATAATTATAGTGACATTTCAATATTCACAACAAATTATATAACATAGGAATTAAGAGTGACCAAGCCCAGCTCGAGAGTGGCATGTGATATTTTTGTTTCTAATATTTTAGCTTAATATAACAACAAAATATTGGAGACTAAAAATGAAACTTTTAAAGACATTTATTACCTAGCTGCTCTAAATATAGCCAAAGCTTCACCAGGTTTTTTATCTCTTAATGTATCTTGAATACGAATCATAGCATCAACTCTGAAAAAAAACATAGCCTATGTCAAAAAACGGCTGGCAAAGGACAAAACTTTTATTTCTTGATTCAAACAAATTCATATAAAGATATATACATATATTAGTGATAGAATTCAGGAGTTGTCTCAAAGAGATTGTAAATAGATATTTAGTTCAAATGAATTGCAAATTGGCTGTAGTTTTTGTAATTTTAAACCCTATATGATGTCACTATCACAAAAGCTTATAACAACATTTTATATCCTTTGTGTTAGCTACATCATAAAACACTCATTTTAAGTGGAATTGAAAGAACAACAAACATCTGGTTGAAAATTTGATTGCTGACAAAGGCCTTTTTTATTTGTAAGTGTGGATTTCCTATCACTACTATTTATACATGCAGACTGCTCGAAATACAGATACTGCAGGTTATATTCAAGCAACATATCATTTGGATACAATTGATGTAATGAAAGCACTTAAACATGGCTGGTATTTGTGTTTTAAATGTTGTACCTTTGTTGATCAACATCTACTTCTGAAGCAGCATCAAAAGGTGAGATATCTGTTGGTATATCTTCTCTACCTTGTATCATAGCAGATAGATTGCTTGAAATCTCATCCCACATATCTTCTAGTTCTATCTCACTGGGTCCAGTGGCAATATTGGCTTTTTTCTCTAAAATAAAATATCAAATACACTTCATGCCACATGGATATATTTATTCATTTCTGGGAACATTTCAAAAATATAATAAAATCCATATTAGGATGGTTAATCAATATTTATTTTATCTCAAAACATGTATTAGTGTCGCCTATAAAATTGTCATCAACAGATGACGTCCCCCCCCCCCCATCAACAATAATGTCATCATGATATGTCATGTATGAAGAGCAATGAATCTTGTATTGGATATAATCAAATACCTTTAGGTTTCTTTTTCTTCTTTGGCTTTTTCTTCTGAACAACAAGAGTTCCTTTTTTACTCCAAGCTTCTAACATCTTGACAAATAAATGTGTACTCTCAATAAGATCTTTTAGATAAGCTCTGAAAATATACATCACGAATGCTCTGAAATTACTCCAGCTGAATAAAACCACATGACTGATCAATATGTACACATGACTGATCAATATATACACATGACTGATCAATATATACACATGACTGATCAATAAAAAACACATGACTGATCAATAAAATCACCTTGGTGATCAATAAAATACATGACTGATCAATATAAACACATGACTAATCACAAAAACACATGACTGATTAATAAAAACACATGACTGATTAATAAAAACACATGACTGATCAATAAAATCAAACAATATCCAGGAATCCCAATTGTTCAAGAAAGCCACACGGATACAGCTCCAGAATTTAAAAAAAAGTTCCATTTATTACTATCTTATAGATGTATTGCACACAAGAAACAACAAAACTTAGTTACCTGGACATTTGACTTTCGTTAAATTTCCTCAATAACGTAACAAAAATATCTCTATATTCCATCATATAGAATAAATTACCTACAACATAATGATGACAACTGATGAAGAGTGTAAATCAAATACCATATAACCTGAATCACACGCACAACTGTTTTCTTATTCACCTGAGAATATATATTATGCAAGTACGTTGCCATTACACGCATGAAATTATTTCACTTACCCTTAATAACCTTAGAACTTTCCATAACTTGTGGATTACCAGATCTATCCATAGAATCTAATGTTAACATCAATTCTTGATAGGCTTTTAATGCTAAATGTGCTCTGAAATAGCAATTGTAATATATTTATTAAATATAAAGAGGGAGTTCTGATATCTCTATATATTATTTATATTGATTCCTAATTTGCTAACGATTGAGCATGTACAAATTTTCAATGTCAAGACAGCAGCACAAGCCTACTGTTTCTTGATTTGCAACTGTCAAGATATCTTAACCAGCAAAGCATATAACAGACAGAATTATTTGATATGAGAGACACTTTTATCATATCAGCTCCTGCTACATGGCATCAGTCTAATGAAAATATTATTATATAGTTAAAACAGAATTAGTGTAGTCTATAGATTATAAAGTCTTGGCTTTTTTTAAAACTTTTATCATTCTTGGGACTACAGAATTATTTACAACATAACCAACATACCTTCTTCCCCAAACTTTTGCCTCTTTTTTCTCTGTTATCATCATTTCATAATAATTTAATAAATTAGTATAGATATAATGAAATGTTGTAGTTGACATGGTTTCACTTGAATAGAAGAATATATCAATTTTAATACTGATCAAATTCACCAGTCTACTAGCAGACAGTAGTAAAGAGTGGATTATATATTAGACATCATATCTCAAACATCAAGAGCCGGATTGATCATCATTTTAAAGTGAGTGTTAAAAGGTTTTCTATCCTTCTTATGTTTCTCAGAATCACTAATGACAATCACAAATATACACTTGGTTGAACTAAATATTGCTTGGTTGAACGTATTGCATGAATAATATCAAGCAATCACATTTCTTCTTACCTTACTAACTCAACACGTTTACTGTGAAATCTACAGAATTCCATATAAAACCTGACAGACCATAGATAATATGTTTCATCGTGATCTTGTGTTTTCTCTCGTACCAGGTTATCCTAAAATAGAATATTCTAAATCAATAGAAAATAATTTAAAATATGAAATCTACTTATGTAATGTATTAATCACTCACATGGAAATTCAATATCTTTTAGCAATATCATCATCTTATTTAAAAAAATTTCAATAAACTTTATGGAACCAGAGCAAACTTTAAGGTATTTTTAAATGATATCATCTGCAATCATTGGGCATTATTAACTATATTACCCCAAAACAAAATGTATAATTTCTACAAATTTTACTGCTCAGCTCCAGTTCAATACTAATCAATGGTAGATAACTGCAAAGTTTGAATATTTTTTTTTTTAAGTTCTCAGTATTGATTTAGTCCTTGTATTCAGGGAGTTTGTTTACATTGCAAAGGTTAATACTTTTTCAAATGAGCTTTACAGAAGTTTTTTTTTTTTTTTTATCTGAAAGACATGTCTGCAGTATGATTTTAAATATGGCAAATAGGTCAGTCTGCAATATATAATACATATGTTGTCTGAAAACTAGATTTTAAGTAAATCATCATAAAAATATAGAGGCCATAACTCACCTTAACAGCAAACATAATGGGATTATAACAATTTTCTAAAAACTGTATACAAAACTCTTTTAAACACAGACGTATACTTAATGTAGATCTACGACAAACTTCAGTATCTTTAATTGGCTGTCTATTTTTAGCTATCTTGGTTCTTCGTTTTTTATCGTTCAATGTAATAGCTTCAACATCTCCTTTAGCCTTGTGATAAATCATTTCTCTTTCACTTATAGACTTTAGATTCTTAACAACATAGGTACCACCAAATCTTGAATGTCTACAAAAAATAACAATTCCTTAAATCAGGCACATTTTATTTTGTGACATATTTTGGGTCAAATATTTTCATTCTTATTTCCACATAAAATTTTAATACAATGATACATTTTTTTTTACCATTATTTGGAATAAACTAATTGAAAATGCTTAATGATTTCAATCATTCAAGCCTTAAAATAAACAATTTCATTACCTTGAACTCTGTTTTAAGAATTCTGCTCTTCTTCTAGCTCTTTCTTGTTCTCTAATCATTTCTAATTCTCTAAAGAATAAATTAAATATATTAATGAACAAAACAGAATACAATTTTAAATTTAGTTTTTATTTCATGTTTAATTATGTAATATACACAATGATCAATAAATACCTTTCTTCAGCTTCTTTTTCTGATTGAGATTTTTTCACTCCAGCACTGGCCAATACCTCAGGTTTCTAGGTAGAAAAACAGACAATAAATATATTGGTAAGTAATCACTCATGCTACATTGTATTTTCTAAAGACCAATTATCAATGCTCACTATGACTGATCATCCTTGTCATAGTTTTATAAAGACAAGAGCATCAGTCTGAAAACATTGCAAGTAATCTGTCCAGTTATTAAATCTTACCAACTGTAAACTACTAACCTGTTCTCGAAACATTAAAGATATAATTTCTAGTATATGCATACATAATTGTCTTTCATCATCAGCACTAGCAATATACAATAACATATCTTCCATACCACTTACATGAAATACCCTAGAAAATATAAATCATCTTTCAATTACTAAGTTTCAATTCTAGTTGTTCTCGGCTGAATAAATAGGCAAATAATATACATAGAGTATTATTGTAACAATAACATAGTTTGATAATTTAAGTATTAATGGTGATTCTAGTTCAGAGTAA
Source organism: Nipponacmea schrenckii (assembly GCA_030562195.1). Taxonomy (NCBI): domain Eukaryota; kingdom Metazoa; phylum Mollusca; class Gastropoda; family Lottiidae; genus Nipponacmea; species Nipponacmea schrenckii. Next base: position 33,403,507 of record CM060199.1, read on the forward strand.
TATACAATACATTTGTAAATAGGTATTATAAATAGATGAACTGTAGTGATAGTGCTCTCAAACAATTCTTAAAAAGTGCTCCTACCAGATAACTTGATCATGTAAACTAGCATCATCATCTGTTCTCTATAAAGGAAAGACATAGATCACTCTTTAATGAGAGAGCTCAAAATGATAATAATGTTCCGTTTCATTCAAATTAATTAATATATATTTGCAATATAGTTCACACTTGACAATATAAATCAGATCATTGCAGCAGATATAAATTATAGGAAAAACAATGATTATTATGAACATAAACTTCAAGTTTTCTTGAATTCAGATAGATGCAAATGCTTTAGTTTGATTTTGAAGTATGTGAACAGAATTTAATTGCTGCAAATCCCGTGCGCTTGGCATTAATTCGAGCAACAAAAGAGTTTAAATACCTTTTCCATGGAAGGATCAGGAGCTATATGTAAAACATTACGTAACAATATTAACATTCTCTCTAGAGTTAATTTATCTTCTTCTTGTCTATGTTCCCAATCCTGGTCAAATAATCAAATAACTAACATTCAATAATCTTATATATATTATATATAAGATTTATTGTTCAATAACACTTGCTGAATTCATGGCCAATATCACGTATTTAAGGTTAATAGTTTGGATGGATGGTACAGACAAAGTTGTCCAGCTCAACCAACATACTTTTTCATTATTTATTCATCAATATTTCAACTTCAATAAAACCTAAAGAAAACATACCAATTTCAAAATATCTCCTATCTTTTGAGTTAAAACAGCAAACAATTCTTCATCTACAAATGCCTATAATTAAACAAAGAAAGGTATAACCTGGTAAGATACATACCTGTACATGCATGATTATTGGAAGACAAAGTTGTTATGACTCAAACACAACACTTGTAACTGATAATACTACCTGTTAAAGAATATGGTATCGGTTTCAAGGCACTAAAACTTTACTAACCAGATGGTGATTGTACAGGAATATTCATAAATTTGCAATACCTACCTCTTTATAGTTATACAAATGGGATTCAATTTCTAAATAATAATTCCTTAATGTTTTATCTTCTGGTATTTGGTTATTAAAGCACAAATAAGCTGGTTGAGTAAGATTCACCAGTAGTCTGAAATATACAGGTATTATTTTTGAAACATATATTGGTGTTCCTTGAAGCTCTCCAGTTCTTTCTTGATGTTTTCCGCTCTGCAACATAACTAAATAAATATGTGAATAAATCCATTATCATCTCCATATAGTGTTGATCTTTTACAGTAATTTCTTTCATGGTTCATTATAATCCTGTTTTGATTAAGTCGAAGTTAAAGGTTAATCAAGCTTCTAATAGTTTTGTTAGAAGAAATTGGTACTAACCGTAATACAGTATCAAATAAAACAGCATCATCTTTATAATACTTGATTAGTTGAAGTAAATCATTTTGTACTATACCAGCATGTCCTAGTTGTCTTCTTATATCACATGTATCATCTTCTCTCTTTAAAAATCGTATCAAATCTTTCACAGTTTCTAAAATAATAAACAGAAGCCTTAACTATGATCCATCATTCATTGAAGAGTATGGCATAGTTCAAATGGAAATAACACATTCAGTGCAAAAGTTTTATTTCCATACTGAAGTCATTGAATCTATTTAGCTGCACTGGGGGTTGTAATCAAGGCTCCTGAAATGTCCACTGTAATACACCTACATTTGTAATGGCAGGCAAGTTTTCTGAGACGCTGACAAAAGCTGTCAGTTAATGAATTATTCTTTACACAGATAAACACAAGATTTTCATCTACAAAGAACTGAGTGTTAATGATTGTCCATGAATTCAAGAAAAAGAGGAATAACTTATTCTAAATACCGGTATTTTACCAGTTTTCTGATTTTCAAGAGGGTTAATCCTTTTGTAATTACAAACACTCATACCAAGTTTCATAAAAATCAGTCCAGAAAGTAGCTTTCTATCATGTCCACAAAACTTAAAGAACAAGGGCATCAAACTTGTTTTAATTTTTTTTTGCAATTTCTTCACATTAAGTTTTATCAAATCCAATAAGAAACCAGCTTTCTATCAATTGGCAAATATATCGACCTGTTGGATCCTTAAAGTTCAAATAGATTAAAAAGTCATTATAAATAAAATTATGCTTGTTGTGCTTACCAAGACAATCTGGTTCTTTGATGTATTGTTTTCCTTCTAAATAACCCAGAGCACTACAGGTTGCCTGAAGTTCAACGTGCATCACCATTTTCCAATTGGTTTAAACAAACTTTAAACCTTGTAAGTTATGTGACTATTTCAGTACTATCTAATACCTTACTGTTAAAATTAATTTAATCAATTAAAATATATTCAAAAATAGAAAATATATTAATTTATACATATTTTAAATAAAAAATACAGTCCATATTCAACACTAGTGCTACTATCTTGAATGTTAAACCATGCATTTAATGTCAAAATGTATAATTGTTAAGTTTAAATTTATTCTGTTGGCTGTTTAGATTAGGTCAAAAAAATTGATCAAATTACACCTAAACAAAATAAACCTTAACAGATAGCAGTTTCACTTATAACAAGGAGCCATTAAGAAGCCAAACATCAAAACAAGATCAAAAGGTCAATTTCTAACTTTTAAAACAAATTCAGTTTGATCAAAAAGATGTATGCCGTTTGGCAATAATGGATTTTTAATAAATGTACACAAATAAAACCATAATTACTGATTTGGACGTGATTTCAAAGTGCAAGAAATCAGTAATCGGATTAATCAAATTCCATTTTTAATTTTCAGTAGCATCAAGTTTTGTTGACATTTTATTTCCCGCTAAATTTGTAGTCGCGAGTTCAAAAGCGAGATTTTCGCTGAGAGTTCTCTTCCCCTGAACTGTGTTCGACAGTCTGTGACGCCCAGGCCATTCCGAAGGGTGTTGTTATGTTAATATAAAACGGGTATATTTTAACAAAACCGACACATACTAAACTTCTTACCATCCGAACAAACTTTTTCTGGCATAATCAAATCGCATATTCTGACTTCTACAGATATGGCACCAGCAAGACTGATTTTGATTAAGCTTGCGAACTAGTATTTAATAAACTGAGGGAATGGGGTTACTCAAAACGTCTTCTGAGCAAGTTTATAAAAGACACTCTTTCGTCCATTGAGAACAAAAACACCCCCACCCCCCTTACCAAACGATTTTGGTTCTTGATGTAGCACAATTAACCTAGTTTCCTGTAAGAAAGAAAAAAAAATGCGACGAGTTGTGGGCTCGTTTTTAAAAGCTTCGACATTGTCCATACAAAAAGATATACGCACCAATCGCAAATCATTTCTATTCAACCAATCATTCCATTAGAGATCTAGGAAAAAGTTTTTGTTTCTGCAATAGACAAATCTTAAGCGAAGCAACTTCAAATCCATTATAGTTGTTCTAAATATACAGCACAATTAAATAGTACCTTTTGTCGCCACCAGAATTCCATCGCAAAGCCTGTGATTGTGAACGTTCTAAAACAACCCTAAGAAGAATTCCCTAACATGTTATGGTAGATTAGACCCTCGCATCCCTGGAGTAATCGCTTTACAATTTTTGATCATTAGTTTATCTTGTAAATTTCCCCAGAAGCAGATAATTTCTTATCGAATTGATGTTTCTATAGTATGGTATCTCTTTTAACACCCTAAACTGGAAGGCAAAATACGGTTCCAAATGGAAAGTTTATTTTCTGATATCAATGTTTTGGATTTCAAGTTTATCGTGCAGCTATAAACTTGAAATCCGAAACAATGATATCAGAAAATGAGCTTTCCATTTTTAATCCTTGTACGAAGAAAGACGTTTTGAATGACTGATCAATTTAATGTATTTTAATGGCACACTTCCTTAATTATCAGTTGCGTATGAACGAAAATAATTGATGTCAAGGGTTGCGAACGCATCTCACAACTTTTTGAGCTATTTTTATTCCAATAATGATCGCCATGGCGACTTTAAGCTGTGTTACGCAAACATACCTCACGAAAGTATGTACTGGTGCGGTACAAGGAAATACACACTATCCTTAAACCGATAATAAGTTTTTATTTCAAAGAAATTGATTGAAAAGAAAAGTTTGGAGAATGAAGTTCTAATATCCGGGATTAAAAAAAAAGATAACTGGCATATCGGCCTGCAGTTATACGTTTATCAACTCGGTTGGAATTCAAGAAAGTTTAGTTTCAATCGAGTTCACCCCTGCGACTAGAGAGGTACCCGTGTCTTGAATATTCACATTTAAGTGTAAGAGATAGCTTGCATGGTAACATACGCCCACTTCAGCAAACAGAATATTCCACGTTTTTTCATTTAATCAAGGGGAATCGCACCATTTTTTTTAACTTGTCCGAGATGTTATCAAGATGAATACACATACCAAGTTTCATTCAAATCGGATAAAAACTACAGCTCTATTGCGTACAAAAGTAAATTTTAACATTTACTCATTTAATCAAGGGCAATAACTCATAAACCGACATCTGGAATAGTGTCATTTTCAAACTCGTCCTAGATATTATCAAGATGAGAACACATACCAAGTTCCATTAAAATCGGATGCAAACTATAGCTTCTATTGTGTATACAAATAAATATTAACGTTTTTTCATTTAATCAAGGGCCATATCTCATTAACCGACATCTGGAATCGTGCGCCATTTTCGAACTTGTCAGATATTCTCAAGATGAATACACATACCAAGTTTCATTCAAATCGGTTAAAACCTCTGGCCTGTATTGCGTACACAAGTAATTGTTGACGGACGGGGGTGATGGCAATATACGTCCACATTTTGATGTGGGCGTATAAAAAGGGCTTTTAAGTTTATGTACTCAGAATGGTTGTTTTTGTTTAAAAAAGGGGTAAATAAAACTGAAACATACAATTTGTTATTCAGTAGTTTTTGTAGATTTGTGTTTGGCTGAGCATTAACAGACATATCTCTACAGTAACAAGTTTATTTGGCACAATTTTTGTTTACACCTTAAACTAAATTAGGTTAGATAAACCCTTAAATAAGCTACCAAATAGATATGTGAACTTTTCAGTTAAGATCAGGAACACAAGTCATTGTAAATTTGAGCCAAACATATTGTACATGAAGTAATTTCTCCTTAATGCTCTAAATTGGAATTTTTTTGGTATTTCTTGAATCTTCATAGGCAGACCAGTAATATCAGTACAGTACTTTTAAGTGGCATGGGACAAACAGAATCAAATATATTGTTATGATTATTTAAGTGAATTTTTACATTACAAAATGAGGAATTAGCAACTTTTCAGAATAAACTATTTTACTTTCATATGAACAATTTGGCAATATTCTTTACAGAATACATTTTACTTTGATCTTAATTTAATGATGATGGAACTAGAGGAAATAAACAATGTAACAATGAAATTGAGAAAGCACTTTCTTTTTCTGAAAAAAACGAATGTCTAATTTTAATCTACTTCTTCAATAGTTGGTCCACCAGAACCATCACCAGGAGCAGCTCCGGCACCAGCTCCAGCCGCACCAAAGTCTGGCATACCTCCAGGCATACCACCGGGTGCTCCTCCAGATGCTTGGTACAGTTTGGTAATAATTGGATTACATACACCTTCTATTTCCTTTTGTTTGTGCTCATATTCTTCCTTGTCTGCAAGTTGATTAGAGTCCATCCAGGCAATGACATCGTTACATTTATCAAGGATAACTTTCTTGTCTTCTTCACTAATCTTATCCTTCATCTTTTCATCCTCAACAGTGGTCTTCATATTGAAAGCATAACCTTCCAAACTGTTCTTGGCAGCAATTCTTGTTCTTTGGCTCTCATCTTCATTCTTGTATTTCTCAGCTTCGGCAACCATCTTTTCAATTTCATCTTTACTGAGTCGACCTAAAATAAAAGATGCAATGTTTAAACTACCATCTTTCATTGACCAAAAGCACTTCATTAATTGAAATGGAAATGTTCAGACAACCAAAAAGATAGCATCTTCGGCCAATGGCCTCAAAGGCACTGCGAACGTGTTAATTGGCAACTTCATCACAACAATCCATTCAAGAGGACTTAATTGAAAATTATCTTAGAAACTTACCTTTGTCGTTGGTAATGGTGATTTTGTTTTCTTTACCAGTACTCTTATCAGCAGCCGAGACATTGAGAATACCATTAGCATCGATGTCAAAAGTAACTTCAATCTGTGGAACACCACGTGGTGCTGGAGGAATACCACTCAATTCAAATTTACCCAGTAAATTGTTGTCCTTAGTCATAGCTCTTTCTCCTTCATAAACCTGAATCAGGACACCAGGTTGGTTGTCAGAATATGTAGTAAAAACTTGAGTTTGTTTGGTTGGGATGGTCACATTACGTTTAATAAGTGGGGTCATCACACCACCAGCCGTTTCAATACCAAGAGACAGAGGAGCCACATCCAACAATAAGAGATCTTGGACAGCTTCAGATTTATCACCAGTCAAGATGGCTGCCTGTACAGCTGAAAAAAATAATTGATACAAATTAGGAATAATACAATAAAACTTATTACTTTATATAAAGATAAGTGAAAACAGAATTGTCGAGTTCATACATCCAAATGGTTATACAGCAAGTTCAGAAAACTTCTGCAAGGCACTGCGAACGTGTTAATTGGAAGTCTAATCATTACCCAATTTGACAATTATAGCTCATCTACATCAGAGAAAGAACCATAGAAATATAATCAATTTGATCTGGTTCATACATCCAATGGTTATACAGCAAGTTCAGAAAACTTCTGCAAGGCACTGCGAACGTGTTAATTGGAAATTTAATCATAACCAGAGTATTGGACAAAATAACTACTACCATCAACCTACCTGCTCCATAAGCTACAGCCTCATCAGGGTTGATGCTTTTACATAATTCCTTATCATTGAAGTAATCTTTCAACAACTTCTGGATTTTGGGAATTCGAGTGGATCCACCAACTAACACAATGTCGTCTATTTGATTCTTCTGAAGTTTAGAATCCAAGATGGCTTTTCCTACTGGATCTAAGGTACCCCTGAACAGATCTGAGCATAGATCTTCAAATCTAGCTCTGGTAATGGTGGTATAAAAGTCAATACCCTCATACAGAGAATCAATTTCTACATTAGCTTGTGCACTGGAGGACAGTGTTCTCTTTGCTCTTTCACAAGCAGTTCTCAATCTTCTAATAGCTCTCTTGTTATCACTAATATCCTTCTTGTGCTTCCTCTTAAATTCAGTAACATGATGGGTAACCATTCTGTTATCAAAATCTTCACCACCTAAATGAGTATCTCCAGCTGTTGATTTTACTTCAAAGATACCATCTTCAATAGTCAAAATGGATACATCAAAAGTTCCACCACCCAAATCGAAGATAAGGACATTTCTTTCTCCTCCAACCTGTTGACCGAAAAGATATCCCACATAAATAAAATGTTGAAATATTCAACCAATGACTTCTCAAATTATTAGATTAGTGTTGACGATTAAAGGGACCATACAATGATATAGGCAATGTATGGAGGGTATTCGTCATTGTAATCTAGCACTTGTCATAAACCACATATACAGAGCTCTGATACATGTGGTTATCTACTATAGTTTTAAGTGCACTTAAATCCTTTATTTTGGCCAAAACTAAAAAAAAAGACAAACCTTTTTATCTAAACCATAGGCAATAGCAGCTGCTGTTGGTTCATTAATAATACGCAAAACATTTAATCCAGCAATGGTACCAGCATCTTTAGTGGCTTGTCTTTGAGAATCATTAAAATATGCCGGAACTGTCACAACAGCATCAGATACTTTCTATTAAGAGAAACAATAAATCAGCTTACCTTTCAATACATTTTTAACTCAGTTAAACTAACATGAAATTTTACACCCTACTCTTCTATACAGTCCAAAGAAGAAAAGACTCAGTCCAAGGAAGGCAGCCCTTGTGTATAATCACATTTCATCCATAGGTTATTTCATCATAGTCAATTCTATCTTGTGTAGCAAAATTCATAGAAGTTTGAGAAAGACTCAGTCCAAGGAAGGCAGCCCTTAATTATAATCAAAATAATCATAATCAAGATTGTCATCATTGTCAGTTCTCAAAGCTTATTTATCAACAATAAAAAACACTAATTCTTGATTAGCTTAAATTCATTATTTAAACTGGAGATTACCTTTCCCAAATAAGCCTCTGCAGTTTCCTTCATTTTAGTTAAAACCATTGATGAAATTTCTTCTGCTGCAAATGTTTTCTTTTCATTTTTGTATTGCACTTGAATTTTTGGTTTGGTGCCATCATTTACAACAGTAAATGGCCAATGTTTGATATCATTTTGCACATGTTGATCGTCAAACTTCCTACCAATTAATCTCTTAGCATCTATAAGATAAAAAAAATAATAATTAATAGTCAAATATATACATTCAAACCAACTTCAGAAATTAAAATTCTAACAGAAAATCAGATGTTTCTCAAAATATAACGTTTTTAAACGTAACCTACCAAATACTGTGTTTTCTGGGTTCATAGCCACTTGATTCTTTGCTGCATCACCAATCAATCGTTCAGTGTCTGTGAAAGCAACATAACTAGGGGTGGTTCGGTTACCCTGATCATTGGCTATAATTTCAACTTTACCATGTTGAAAAACGCCTACACACGAGTATGTAGTCCCCAAGTCAATCCCTACTGCCTGTGCCTTCGCCATTTTCGACTGAAAGTCAAAGATTAAATTGAAAAAATAAGCATAATAATGGAATTTAGGATTCCTACCAAAGCCAACAAAGAATAATAAGTATGTCTAATCATGCAGAACAACCACATTATAATGTGGGCATATAAAATTGATTATTTGAACACTTGCAGTTCAAACTTTAATCATAACCATGGAGGTAAGGATAGCCTAGTATAGATCACTTATCAGCCGCCCAGACAACAATTTTGCTAAATAAAATATAAACCTTGATTGGGTTAACCAATCCTTTGTACACCTAACAATACAATTAGGCCTATACTTGGTGGAATATTTCCTTGTCACGTGCTCAAACCATGAATAATTCAACCACGTGGTTGGAACATTCCAGAAATCTTCAACTTGTCATTCATTATGAAACCGAAACTTGATTTCAAAGATCTCTTTTCGATAATGTGAGGTCATACATATTTCTTAATTCCACAAGCAATTTCAAGAAGTGAAAAGAATAAAAAAAATACAAGTAGATCTAACTCAACCAGACTCGAAACAAAAATTCCAAACCAACCCTTTTACACCAACGTTTACAATTAGGCCTATACGGTATCTTTTTCCCTTTCCTTAAACCTAAAATTCCCCCTTTGGAACATTATCAGAAAAATTTAACTTCATTCATTGCCTGAAACAAAAGTCTCTTTTCGATTAATTGAAAATATTTCTTTTCCATAAAATTTCGAAGTGTTACCTGAAAAACAAAAAATACTTCTAACTCTACCAACTCAACTTTGATCAACCTAAACCCCTAGTTCAAAGGGGCCCCTTTTTTTCTTTACCAAAATTAAAAATTACAGAAAAACGCCCTTCATTTAAAAAAATAGTCTGATGTGAGTTAGATTAAAAACTTTTCCAAAAAAATTTTATCTCGAATTTTGTTCCCTGTTAAAAAATGATCTTTGGGATTTTTATTTGGATAAACCCCTCTAACGTTCAACCCCCGTCTGAGAAAAAATTCAAAACACGCCGGTCTATTTAAATTTAGTGCTTTCAGTTTAAATTTCTAAAATTGTAAGTTGGATTTTTTTCCAGAAAATAAATTCTTTATTGAAAACCTCAGAAAAACCCCTTAAAGTCCATCGCTAAAAATTAAGCCCCCGGGGTGTGAATGGGCTTCAGATTATTTAATTAATTCAGAAAATCCCCGGTTCATTTTATTATGTTTAAATTCTCAAAATAAATGTTTAAAGTAAAAATCGAAATCCAGCCATGTTATGTAGCTTCAATTATTTATAATTAATTTAGGCTTGCGTTCACCTTTTTTTTTAAAGTGTCACAATATTAATGGTCTATCAAATCGACTATCCGAATTTATTTGCCATTTAAAATTTATGAAAAAAAATTCCCAACCTTTTTTTTTAGAAAATCTCTTTGAAATGCTTTTTATATGCACATAAAAGCCGGCCTAATTCTTTGCTTTTTCCATGAAACCCAAAAATATAGCAACCTTTTTGAACTATTCCCAAAATGAAAGTAAAACTTTTTTTTCCACATCCGGCCATACTTGTCACTGCACACAAAACCACTATTTTTAGAAATAACCTTCCGCCAATTAAATTTCTCATTATCTCAGAAATTCTGAAAGAAAATGCAATTTCAGACATCAAATTTCAAATCTAGACCAAAAATTAGTCCAAAATGGGCATGCAAACACCCCCAAAGGAAGGGAGAAAGAGGATTTCTAAAAATAGAACGGACTCAATTCCTACAATCATTAGCATAAAATGTTTTAGTGGTCCTACAATCATTAGCATAAAATGTTTTAGTGGTCCGACAATCATTAGCATAAAATGTTTTAGTGGTCCGAGTCCATAAAAGAGATCAGTGGCGTTCATGCACTTCCGGGTATATTGTATGAAATTTCGATTAACCAGACGCTACACATTTCATAATATGAGTGACCTTTACCTTGATAAACTCCCAAACAGAGTATGTAATCATTTATTAGCCCGGGTTGAAGAAAAGTTACAAGTATGTCGGCATTTAGAAAGATTTGGAGATTCATAACTGAACCAAGTGAGAAGACAAAGAAGGTTAGTGTACAGAAGCTAGACGATGCAGACGTCAAGAAGATGAAAGAGTCGGACCAATTTTATATCAAATACTTGAAAAGAGAAAATGCTGCTCGTGCTGAAGAAATGATCCTTTACAGAAAGAGAATTCGCAGAATGGCTTTTGGACTGGTCTTCTTTTCATTTTCAATATGTATCCTTTATATATGAGATTTGAACAACAGATTAAATAACATAGCTCATAGCCATTATACTTAGGCCTATAGGACTACAACAAAAACATAAGGCCTTATTAGGGGCCCAAAGGATAGCCTAGGCCTTGGCTGTAAAAAGATCATACTACAGCCTGACACCAGTCTTTCTTTAATAACAATAAAAACTAGAGCCACACGTGGCACAGAGTGGGACTTTGCTAACGTTGCAAAATTGCAACAAACAGGCCGAAACATCTGATTTTCTGGGAGAAACTGGCCAAAGCAACGAGGTATCTGTGTGCAAAGAATTTTTTGGAAAAAACGTTATTTCCTACAGATGTAAAGCGCTGACAGATATAACTGGTAAATTGGAAGTTTACCCGTATGTGCCACGCCCATCTAAGTTACTTTTGCGTAAATCTAATCTCATACAAAATATATATTCATGGTACAAATTTGAAGCTTGTACATCTAATAGATCACGAGATATACAGAGATATACACAGAGATATACACAAATACGTTTCAAAAAAGCAAAATGTACTTTAATTTTAAAAGTATAAAAAATTAATTTTCATTTTAAAAACTTTTGTTGTGCATCGCTGGAAAGAGGACAAAAGACGCCTTCGGAATGTGAAAAAAATAATCCTCTAAATTAATTAGGTCACGCTCTAGAGCAGTCCAACGTTGCAAATTTTGCTGCATTCGAGCAGCTATAAAACCGGAAATAGATGTCAGAAGTCTAATGCCAAATTGTCAACTGATAGCTAAAGTCAGTGACCAATGACCTTGTAAAGGTCAAGGTCACCAAAGGTCAAAGTCACTAGAAATAAGCCCCCAAAAACTGATTTTTTGCAAATGTCGCAAAATTGCAACAAACAGGCAGAAACATTTGATTTTTTGGGATAAACTGGCCAAAGTAATGAGATATATGTATGCAAGGTACTTTTTTGAAAAACGTTATTTACTGCAGCCGTAATTCGCTGACCGATATAAATGGTACATTTGAAGTTCACCCGGATGTGCCACGCCCATCTCGTTTTTTGGAGGGGAATCTAATCATATTCAAAATGTATATTCACAGTAAAAATTTGAAGCTTGTACAGCTCATAGATCACGAGATATACACACATACATTTCAAAAAAACGTAAATACGGCAAAATGTACTTTTATTTTCAAAAATCAAAACTTTCAATTTTCTTTTTAAAATCTTTTGTTATGCATCTTTGGAAAGAGGACAAAAAGCACCTTAAGAATCTAAAAAAATTAACACTCTAAATTAATTAGGTCACGCTCTAGAGCAGTCCAAAGTTGCGAATTTTGCTGTTTTCGGGCAGCTATAAAACCGGAAGTTGAGGTCGGAGGTCAAAGGTCAAAATATCAACTGATAGCCAAGGTCAATGACCTTTGACCTACCAAAGGTCAAAGTCACCAAAGGTCAAAGTCACGAGAAATAAGCCTCCAAACTTTGAAAAAATTCAACCGGATGTTGCAAAAATGCAAAAGCAAAATTCAAAAATCGGCTCCCACAGTTTTTTTCGTAATCGACTGAAGCTACAAGAAATGTAAACATCACGGAAATTAGACATAACCCTGAGGCCCCATTTTGAGTTTTACAAAAAAGTAACATTTCAAGATGGCGGCCAAAGTTTTACTTCAAGGAAGCAAAAATACGGCAAAATGTACTTTTCTTTGCAAAAATCAAAAAATTCAATTTTCATTTTACAAACTTTTGTTATATATCGTTGGAAAGAGGACAAAAAGCACTTTAAGAATCTGAAAAAATTAACACTCTAAATTAATTAGGTCACGCTCTAGAGCAGCCCAAAGTTGCGAATTTTGCTGTTTTCGGGCAGCTATAAAACCGGAAGTAGACGACCTACTAAAGGTAATGGTCACCAAAGGTCAAGGTCACGAGAAATAAGCCCCCAAACTTCGAAAAAATTCAACCGGATGTTGCAAAAAAGCAAAAGCAAAATTCAAAAATCGATTTCCAACATTTTGATCGCAATCGACTAAGCTTTCCAAAAATATAAACATCACACAAATCGCTCTTACCGTAGAGGCCCCATTTTGAGTTTTACAAAAAAGTGACATTTCAAGATGGCGGCCAAAGTTTTACTTCCGGTCCGGATTTTTTCTTCTTCGTTTTTTTGTCTTCTAATTTAATTAGGATTGACATGAATTTTGTTGCGATACATCAATTACAGCACAAGTAGGTCAACCGGAAGTTTAAACCCGTTTTACGTTGAAACCGGAAATGAAGCAAAAATTTTGACTCTGCCAATGTTTTCATATTCATGACACTTGAAGGCACCCAAATTTTCAGATCAATCGGTCTAAAAATAGCAAAGTTGCAAAAATGTGCAAAGTTTCACTTCCGGTTCGGATTTTTTCTTCTTCGTTTTTTTGTCTTCTAATTTAATTGAGATTGACATAAATTTTGTTGCGCTACATCAATTACAGCACAAGTAGGTCAACCGGAAGTTTAAACCCTTTTTACGTTGAAACCGGAAATAAAGCAAACATTTTGACTCTGCCTATGTTTTTAAATTCATGACACTTGAAGGCACCCAAATTTTCAGATCAATCGGTCTTAAAATAGCAAAGTTGCAAAAAAGTGCAAAATACGGCTAAAAAATGTGTGCTACGAATTTTCGAATTTCGAATTTTTTCAACTGCTATCTTGTTTGAAACTAGTTCAAGTTTTTAAAAATGCAAACCCGAAGAAAATCGATCAAAAATTGCGACATCTAGAGCCATTTTCCTACTTTTTTGGTTAGTTGCAACGCAGCACTTCTGGTTTTGCAAAAAAGTTCCATTTTGTATTTATGCAACACGTTGCCACTATAGAAGGTCTAGAGAAGTTGTGAAAAAATTGCAACTATTGTAGCCTAGGCACAGTGAGGTGTGTAAATTTCGAAAAAAAAAAAAAAAAAAAAAAAAAAAGAATTGACAAACCGAAAACAAACTTGGACTTTGCGGTAGCAAAGTCCCACAAAAATATATATCTTGAGACCACTCTTAACTCTTATCAGTGTCAAAAGACCACTCGAACCAAAGTGATACACAACAACATAGACCAAATCAATGAATCAAATTATAACTCAATATTGGTTTAACATGATTTGAGTATAGAAAATTGATCCTCAACTTTTCAATTTCTCTCTTCTTGTGTGAACATAAACCTTTCCATCATTGATACTTGTTCCCCTTTCCTAAATTTGATGTTGCATGCTGCCGAAAAACATGTGGCCAAAGCCACAAAGATCAATGCATGACCAGTTGAATGAACAGTCGACTAGTCAAAATTATGATTACTGAAGATACTATTCAACAAAAAGGAATAACACAGCCCTTGTTGTCTTCAAAATGACATTTGTGATTAAGCACTAGGTCTAGAGCTGTCAGTCAGGGCTCTAAAGAAATTTGTTGATGTTTGAAAGATTAAAATTGATGAAATCTCATAGTTTAAAATTGATCTTTAACAAACTTTAGATATGTATACAAGACTTTCTTTGAAGCAAGAAAAATATCTGGTTGGATTTGATGAAGTACCAGAGGAAAATAAGGTGTGATGGTATGATACTAGCCTTAATGACATATTCACTCATTGATCAGTGTTTTTCAGAGCTCTCATAGATTTGAATTTCTAGTTTGCCCATCAGATAAGGTTTTATATATCTGGCAGTCATTTTGCTGACTTTTCCAGATAGAAGATGAAATTTTGGCCACTAACAGACTTTTCAGAATAGAAATGTGATGCTGAGTGTTCAATAATAGTATGAATTTATATTTTTTTCCACATTTTCTATATTTGGATAAAATGACAAAAAATGAAGCTTGTTTTTATTTTATTGTGGATGATTGAAACAACTTTAGTTTTTAATTCTGAAAAGTGTTATGAATGGTTGAAATTATGTTATTTTCTGAGCTGATAATATGAATGATTACACTATGAATCACAGTTTAAATGTGGTTATGTGTATGTAGGCAGTTTGAATAAGTACCGTAGTAATACATGAACCAGATATGAGGGAGTTATGAATACTATATTGTGCTATGATTATTGCAAGAAGATACACATGGTTAGAAGAAATATTACATATTATTTAAATGTTTTTTGTATATATTGCTGTATATACAAGTTAATTTTAATTAAATGATATGAATGATATGGACAGACTTAATTTCATTGAAGACAATCCAGTTCTAAGCCTGGTTTGTTCGTTTTGTAATATTGTAGCCTTCCATAATTGATTTACCCCACTTTAATTGTACAGAGGTTTTCTAATTTGTTCATGTTTGTCAGGAAAACTGATAGAATTGATTTGCACCATTTTGACATGCAGTCAGATATGTGTTCTTTCAATTACAAATGAAACCTTTTAATTCACTGTCATCTCAAAAGCTACATGTGATATATCAGAACCTTTGCAATAGTGATTGTCATAAACACTTTTCATGAAAATCACACTTGTGACTGAAATAGGAATGGTGTAGATTGAAGCTATCAAGGATTCCTGATATACATAAAATGTTACGAAAAACCTTACAGTATTTATTTTCAAGAATGAAATGTGTTTGAGACTTGAACAATGAAGAAGCAAAAATGCCCTTTAGTTTTTCTGGATGAGTGAAAGTGGGCTTCCTTGATTGCAATTCTTACCACACTGGATGTATTCATTATATTATGTGTTTCAATCTATAAACGTTATGACATTGTTCAATCATTAATCATGGTAACTAATTTCTTCTGGTTAGTGGATTGAAGGGATATGCTACTGCGCTCGTTATCGTTTTACAACAAAGAATATAGAATGAAAGTTGTTTATTATCACTATATGTATATAAAGTATAAATTGTTATTGTACAATACATGTATAATACATATTGTATGGAATCGTTTCAAAATAAGTTTTATTTGTAGAATTACTGTCAGATATTAAGACGGTAAATTACACTTATACACTAAAAGTGTCCTTAGAATTTTCTTCTGAAATGCTTACTTTAATTAACCACTTAAATGAAACAATGAGACATTAAACCCCCGAGCTATTTAATTCCATAATTATGTCAGTTAACCAATCTTGCAAAACAAAAGAAATTTGACAAAATATGTAAGATAAAATAAATGAAAAGGTACAATAATTTTCTGTCAAGAATTTTAATTGCTAAAATGCAAACCATACTGGCGAAAAAAAAAGAAACTTATTGAACTTGCTTCCTGATCAAATTAAGACAATTTTTTTTTCATTTATACTCTACAAACATGTTCCTAAAGCAACGATTGTATATATCCAATCGTTGCTGTAGGAACAGGCTCTACAAAGAACACAGCATAACTACAACATGACCATGTGAAATATCAAATAATGGGCTACCAGCTTTCATCAGGGGTTATTATACAATTCTGATCAGTAAATATGTGACCATTATCTGTGTAGCAGCTGATTGATCACTCTACTAGTCTACATGCAAGATACAAGATAACACCATCAGTTGCTCAAATAGTCTATTGTGTTATCGTTGCAACCATTTTAGGATCAAATGGGCTGTAACATGTCATGTAAATGCACAAACTGGATCTATTACACCAAAATAGGGTATATAATATTTTGCAACCATAGCATCATTATCTGGAGCATAACTTACTAATTTTGTTTGTTTGTTCAGCTTAATACTGCCATGAGATGCCTGTTTCAGGATGAGCCTTGAAAGCAGTATTATAACAACAATACTCCACAACTATTATATAAAGCCTATTACACAAATTATGCCACTAAATTATGCAAAATATCTACATATGCTATGCAAGCTGTTTTAAATGTATTAATGCCAAGCATAACTCTTCTTAAAATAGGCTTTTAGATAAATATAAGAGAAATGAATTTGAAATATTAAAGAAGAACCTGAAAAATGTTTCTACTGAATTAAACAGAATTCCATAAATGCTGTCAACTATATAGTATCTTGTTTCTTAAAGAATTTGGTCCTATAATAAAAATCTTAATAAATATTTCTATGAAAATAATACTCTAATAAGCTCTTGATATATAAACATAAATAGCAACAAACAATATAAAATAAAACTTACTATATATAATAATATGACTAGATACATATATATTATTGATAAATATTGAAAAAAAGATCAATACATAACATTTGATTTGAAAAAACTAATTGTGTAAGATTTTTATGTAAAAGTCTACAAAAGATATCAAATTTTTTAACAAAGAAAATCAAAATAGTATTTATCAAAATACATTTTAGCCAAGAACTGTTTGGTTTAAATCATTATAAAAAGCATCAGAACTTATATATTGCGAGACAATGAATCAATGATATGATAAGCTATGTATAAAGCACATTTTTAATAATACTTGATATATACTATATCTAGTCAGTGATAGTTATGGACATCCAGTATGAATATATTAGAGGATATTGCATATTGTATTCAACTCCATTGCATCATGCATTTAGATATACATGTACATTTAAAATCCTAATTTAATTCAAACATCTTCACTTTATTTAATGTAGATGACATGGTAATTCTATCTATCCCTTAACAGATCAATTATTTATAAAGGACTACCACAATAACAATTTATATTTCATGTGAAACTTTGTTACAAGTTAACCCATTAAAATATATGCAACATCATTATCGAGGGTCATCTAATAGTACCAATAAAAATCAGTACATTATCTAAAAGTATTCAATGTTCTTGAATGTCCAGAATTATCATTGATAGATTGTAGATAATAATACAATAATAAATAATATAAAAACATATCAACTTATATTCTACATCACTCAAAATAGATCTTCAAACACTTCAGATCTACATTTATTTATTTAAATATTTACAAAATCAACAGAAAATGTACATTTTTCTTAACTAGATTGTATCAATAACTGTCAAGAAGAAACTTCTTTGACCATGATCAAAAACCAACAAAAAAAACCTAAAATGGCCTAATGCAAATTCATTAGAATCACGCACATTTTTCAGAACTTTTCAATTTTAAGATCATGCTTCCTACACATGATAAATTTATAATAAAAATATACAGCCCTTGAAAATTCTCACGCTGAAACCTGTAAGATTTGTTACGTAACAATGTTTCAATAGGCACAAAACAAAATGCGTAGATTTGGAAGATTAGGGATAGATGGTTGAACCAAAGTTAGAAAAGGATTTAAAACTGGCTCTAGAGGATTTGGTATGTTAGTATGTAATATAAAAGTAGCAATTATGCTTGAATGATATCCAGTTTATTTCCTTTTCTTGTAACCTTTAACAATCCACCATCAATACTTTCAGCACCTTTTTTGATAGATATTTCAACAGTAGATCCTTTTAAATCGGCAAAAAATCTGAAATAATAAAAAATATTTGTCAGTGCCACGAGATAGTAAGCTTTTGTATAATATTTTTCGGCATCTTTATTTTTGTGAAAACTTTCTTTTAAACATTATGCTTTTATAACTTTGTTATTTACTCTGCAGGAAATCAACAACAACAACAAATTCTGTAAAATTTTCAATCAGACTTGAGATTCAAGTCAGAGTAGAAGATTAGCTAATAGTATTCCTATGACATGAATTTCTTTCTTAAAAGAGTAATCAACAGCTAAATTTGCCTATTTCCTCAGAATTGAAGCTGAGCACACTACTTACTGTTGGCTTATTTGAACTTCTGGTGGCTTGCCAGTATGGTTCTGTACTACTAGATAAGCTTTAGCTACAAATTCTATAACATGGTCACTACAGAATATAAAATCTCCTTTCTTAGATAAAACATCTCCATTACTATCATGCTGAAATTTACAAGACATATGTTAGAATAAAAAATCTTTTGATTCATTGAACAGGGAAGTAATTGGCTTCTTTATAAAATGGATGTTACTGATTGGTGCATCAGGATACCTAGGTCCTACTTTTCTGCACCTTATGGTCTGGTGAAAACTGACGATGAAAGTGAACAGCTTGTAGCAGAAATGGCCTTTGTATATAGTCTTACATAAATGACTCTAGTATATTTCTCTGTTACCTCTACCAACTATACCAAAGAGAACAACTAGAACATCAGATCCTAAAATAGCATTTGCCCGATTTCTGTAGTTGACTCATTTTAAAAGGAAGAATATTCTATTTTAGCATTCACATGCCTAATGTAGATACATAATACTTACTTTTTGTAAATGAAATATCAAGAGTTTGTCTGAATATGGACTGAGTGACATCTTCTCAACTTCTCCCAATGGTATTCGATATTTCAATGTCATATTCTTTGGTTCGAAAACTAATAATGCTTGTGTAGACATAACAATCAATAATCTAACCATCTGTAATAATACAAATTAATTATCAGATATACATTATTGTTTAATGTGTCAGAAATAAATGGTAGTTTTGGAATCACTGGTATACTCCAGGCAATTTCTGTTAATTTACTGTTATTGAAACAACTACAAGTATTCAAATATCATGAAAAAGTCAGAAAATAGAATCTGAATAATATGCTATCATATTAGGCTACAAACTCGACAGGAAAATCTTTTTAGATGTTTGGAAGAATGTATGTTTGAACAAAAGTCACTTTGATTTGTTTATTTGTCTTCAAGTCCAGCACTATACCTTTCCGTTAGCACGGTTTATTTTGGTAACAGTATCAGCAAACACCACATCTTTATCTGCTGTAGATTTATATACTTTCTGCCATGTCATATGCTGAGACAGTCCAAAATAATCTCCTTTAAATGAGTTAGGCACACTGAAAAATTAAATTGAGTAAAAGTTTGATTTCTTCATATGAAAAATATTGTCTTGCTTGGTCACAGATGTTTCTATGTAGTGTACCAGGGTCCTATTTATTTATTGACAATGATGCTGAAAGACAAATTTCTCTTATATATATAATGAGTACCATAACTAATACAATCCTAAAAAAGAAAATCTATTTTCACAGACATAGCCTATGTCCTAAATGATATAATCTTACCTCAATGGATAGATTTCTTTTTTGCCTTTAAATATATCACTAGCTGTCACTTTTTCTTTCATTTGATATCTTGCTGTTTGGTCAAATTTCAAGCGGTATTTGTGGCACTGAAGAAAATATAATCAAGAGATTTTGAAAACTTTGAAAAAATTCCCAAAGGGGCTTAAAGAGCTCACTTACACGGTTTCTCTTCAATATGTGAGATCGAAGATATGCTAAATTTGTTGAATTTAAATGGTCAATAAATACCTGTCGGTTTAATACATAGTATGCACATAGCTATTTTAATGCTTTGTTTTGTAAATATGAACACACTGTGGTAGTAACACATACTTTATTCTCATGATCAAATTTTAACACAAAAAAAATAAACACATACTCTCCATCTATGGTATATCTTCTTCAATTCTTGTGAAGCATCTTTAAATAATGGAGAACACTTCGGCCAATCTTGAGAAATTGGTGACATGGAGGGAAGATTTGCTTTAAGTTTTAGTAAAAATTGTTTTTTCTGAAATATATAAAAAAGAATTTATGAAAG
This sequence comes from Nipponacmea schrenckii, assembly GCA_030562195.1. NCBI lineage: Eukaryota > Metazoa > Mollusca > Gastropoda > Lottiidae > Nipponacmea > Nipponacmea schrenckii. The sequence goes on from CM060199.1 coordinate 33,424,088, forward strand.
GTTTTTGTTAAATGCAACTAATGGAACTAAATTGTTATCTACACAATGTTAAATTTATTTGAAAAATTATAGTCTATTTGTCAAATCAGCAATTTATTCACTTATTATTTTAGGTCTTTCACTGTAATATAAAAAAAAAATTGTCTCCCAAAACTAAAGCCTTGCCATTCAACCTTTGTATCATTTCTTCCTAAAAAGAGGTTTGTCTACCAAATGATATATGGTATTTTTGATAAAAATAGGATGTCCCAACAAATTTAAAAATACCCACCAAGGCCATTTTCATGAATCGTGCAATCTTTGGTCCAGCTTTAGCCCTGAATTTACTGCGATACTGTTTACGCACTCTCCAACCCTGATAATATTTCTGTATAATGCTAGCTGCATTAAAGACTTTACGTTCTTGTCGTAACTGGCGACAAACTTTACGAGCCTACAAAATGAAAGTTAATCCTATTACAAATCAATAAGAAATTTGAAAATTCCAGAGAAAGAAAAGGAATTCTGGAATTAATAACTTTGAAAAGAACTCAGTAATGTTTTACATAAAGTTTTCAATGATCATAAGTCATAGGTAGTTATTACTTTGAATTCAATGAATTTGTCAATTATAAATATCAATAGAAAATATTTTTGTAGTATGAAGTATGAACAATACAGATGAAATTTTTCATTGCTTGGCCATAGATTGATATGGGGGTACATAAATGTTATGTTATATATAGAAGAAACAAAAGTAATCTACCACTGCTAAACAATAAAACTTATTCTCTAGTTATATGTTAATATATTTAAGTAAATTAAATTAAAAATATTATAAACCTTAGTATAATTAGTATAAACCAAACTTATAAATAAACTATAAATAGAAATTATATATAATTGTCTACTGAAATAAAAAGTGTCTTAATTCTATTTCTATCAGGCAAATGTGATAAACAAACTTCAAATTTCTATGTTCTGAAATCTTTTCCCCATTTTGTTATTAATATCAATATTCCAATTAGCTTTTATTAATATCTATGTGAAGTTTGTTAATAGGAGCATTTTCTTCAAACTATTTAACCCAATAGGCAATCTCAGAAAACATTCATATGCCACATAAAATTTGAAAAAGATTGAATCTTTATTTTTTATTCTATGATTTCCATTAAAATCTCTATATTCTATACGCTGTATCAGGTCTAGATTTTAATTTTTACTCTAAATTTTCAAGAAAGTGCTCCAATCAATATGCCATTTATAATTATTACATGCTAGGGATTATATCTAATACATGCTAGGATTCTAATCCTGACCTGCCATCCATGATGATATTTATGAATAACATCAACTGCCCATTTCACTTTTTTCTCATGTTTCAACCGGGCTAGTAAACATCTGGCCTGTGAGAGAATATATATAGTCAAAATACAGAAATAGTGCTCGAAGAAGTCTTTGTCCATAATGTAGAGCCAGGACCGTTGATGTGCTAGAGTATTTGCGAGTCATGTCTGAATTAAGACACAAAAAGCAGGTTTTGTTGATATTGCAAATTTTACAAAAACTAGTATTTATGAAACTGCCCAGTTGCAAAATTTGTAAGCAACAACCCTGAAGAAAAAGAACAACACAAGACTAAACAAACTACATGGATTTCCAGTACACTTTTTTTATAAACTAAAAAACAGGAAACCCAATTGTGAAAAGGGCTTGCAGAGACAGATACATAGGCCTACTCAGGGATTCTAAACTTTAAATAAGTAATAGAAGAATGACAACAATTTGATCATAAACTACTGAAGTGTTTCTGAACAAGGCATTTAGCCAAACATTGGCCTTGAATTGTTTTCCCTATAATGGGAATATTTGATAAAATATAAGGGATATAATTTACATGGAAGTCAAATTTATTTGAATCAGATGTGTAACTATTGACGATATGCCTTAAATAGCAGCAAACAGGCACTAAAGAGCATAAGTAGGAATAGAAAAGAACACAGCAAACACACACAACATCACAAAACATAAGTAGAATAAGATAACAATTGCACAAACAAAAAAGGTACGTAACATTTCAACATACAAATAAAAAATTACATTACATTTCACAAACAAAATAAATATTACTTATCAAACTTTTAAATTTTCCAAAATAAACAAATTTATATTTCAAAATAAAGTTGTGTAGGATACTAAATTTGATAAAGTGCACAATATTGATATGGGACATATACATATAAGCATACAAATCAGTAAAAAAGCGTCAAGCTACATACCTTCCAGCCACGAACATAACACTGCAGTCTTATTGTTGATTTCTTCTTATGTTGGAAACATTTCTGAGCCTATTGATATAATAGATCTAATACAGATATCAAGATTGTAATACTATTTTTTATTGCTCATAATTCACTGCAGGATTTCAATCATCATTTTATTTAATTGTTAGTTGAAATTAGTATATAGTAGAATTGAATATGCTTATAAAAGGCAAAAATATACAGATATTTTAATAGGACTGGAGGACTGACAATGAAAAATAAAATAAAAAAAATTAGGTTTTGATGGAAAGTATATTACAAAATCAACCCAAATCATCAAAACCTTAACATTGTCAATCATTCCATCCATTGTGTTGTTTTGTTGTCAATAAATATTTCCTAGGTTTTTCTTTTAGACATTGATAACTTACCCAATATCCTCTATATCTAGCTGATATCACTATCTGACTCTGTTTCATCTTTCTAAATAACATTAGCTGTTTCCATCCCTTCCATACTTTCTGTATCATAACAGCTAAATCTTCCATCTTATCTCTTCTTCTCTCTTCTATTTCAAATAACTATATATACAAAGGTAAGAAATCTTTATAAACATCATAATAATTTTTTATACCGGTAAATATTAAATCATAACTCTTTATGAATATAATCATAACAATTTTTTTCTAAATATAATCATAACAAATTTTTATAAATATAATCATTACAATGTTTTCTAAATATAATCATAACAATTTTTTATAAATATAAACAATGTTTCATAAATATAATCATAACAATGTTTTATTATAAAAGATTTTGTGAATTAAAACCTACCGTCTTTGGATTTCTTATAAAGATTTTGGTTTTACCAAAGGCATATTCTTCATTAGGAATATTCTGACTTTCCAGAACTAATTTTACACCTTCTTTAGCTTCACCTTTCCAACTCGGCCATGTTTCTTTAGCTAACATTTTATATCTACATAAGAATATGCCATAAGATTGTCTAAAGGCGTAACCAGCACGTTTAACTCTAACATTTTCCATCAACCTATAAAAAAACCATTAATCAAATACAAAAACTGAAAAAGTTTGTCAAAAGACAATGATAATTTTCCATGAACAACAAAACCTAAAGTTTTAGTATACCATCAATGTTATACATTATGCCAGTAACATCAAATCATGTTCTTCATTAGTTTGAATGTTCTTTAAAGAGGTTACTGAAGCTGCAGCGAATCTACTCAAGATTTTCTTGTACACAATTTTACATAATATTAATAACATTAATGAAGGTCTACTAATGCTTGCATAAGGTTTTGTCATGACGATTGATAAAGTTATAACTTACCCTAAATATCTAACTTGATGTCTAACAAGATTAACATCTAGAAAACTAGCTTTCTTATCATCATTAGGCTACAATATATTCAAATAAAATAATATCAGGTTGACAAAACACAGTGAAGACAATCACGATATAGATCAACTATAGGAAGTGTATTGCCATCAGAATTATCCAAACTAAGGCACTGAATTCACTTGTACATCACAATCATCTGAGACAGTCTCAGATAAATACAACATTGAATTACTCAATAGCTTTGCAATCCCTGTGCCTTTTATGTACACACTAACAATTTTATAGGCTTACAAACCTTAATACAACGAATGTAATTGGGATTTTTTGAAAGTAAGTTCTTCATGAGTTCTGTTACAGAAATCTTAAACTGTGAGCCTGCAGTAACTGGTCGTTTTAAAGACTTTTGGCTTGGATTTCCTGAAAAGAGTAATGATTCTTAAAACTGATTGAAAATCAGGCATACATCCGCTCTTTTTCAATAGTGACAATACCAGATAATTTGTTTCGCAATGGTGAAGCTAGGTTGTATGGAATTACTACCAATTCAAATTGTTCTTACGGAAATAAAGCTTTTGTCTTGGAAGATTCTCCTTGTAGATTCACAACAAATATTTATCTTAAATATGAATTCATAAATAAGTTATTTTTCTGCAATTTTTTATACACGTCCTTATAAAAGCAAAGCAACAAATTTGAATCATTCAAGTGTAAAATAGAAAATACAATAAAGCAATAACAAACCTTCAGGAAATAGTGTCTTTAATAAAGGATTTTTACAAGAAAACATAGCTTGTGATAAATCTCGGAATAATAGATCATTATTTTTATCAATAAATCCTTCTACTTTATATAATACCTACAAATATATTGTAATCAATAATCAAAATATAATGTTGCTTAATAAGATCTTTTTTAATAAAGACCAAAGAATTATTAACAGATAAAAAAAACAGAAGTCTGTGTGTCCACCACTAAGACATATCATCTTAAAAAATTACCTAGTTTATTGGCATTTAATACACAAACCATATCCCAGGGCTTATTTCTTATTAATGTGAAGATCAAATTATATACTTTCTATTCTTGTAATATGAAACAACAATAAATAACACACTCACATTTCCAGCATAATGACGAAGTCTAAAGGCATCATGTGGTAGAGATTTATCTGACTGTGTTTTCTTACAGCTACGACTCTCATAATGGGGATGTTGTGCACATCTTTGGTTAAGTTTGTTTAGAAATGTTGTATCAGTTACATCCCCTGGTCTTAAACACTCTTCGTCTAGTAAGGCTAATATACCAACATTATTCTAGAACAAAAGAAAAAAATAAACACTATGTAACTTTATTCCAAAGTTTGCACGAAGTATGTGGGATAAAGAAATGTCAAAAATTACATAATTTTATTCTAAATTCTTAATGTCTCTATTTCTAAATAAATTTACTTATTCTACCAACCTTCTCTATCAAATCACAGATAACAGCATTATTAAAATATTCAACATGTATCCATTCAATTCCCTAAAATACAACATATCAGTTTATTAATAATGACCTAAAGCTACTGAGCACAAATTAATTATCTATTGATGACATTATGTTTTTAATTATAATGGTTCATATCTGAGAATGATAGTTTTGAAACATACCTGATACCTATACATCTGTTGTCAATATCTAATATTTGTTTTAATATGTGTTTTGATATATCTCTGTGATTTTTAAGTAACGCTGTATCTTGTAGGCCTTTGAGGCCGGATACTGCATCGTTTGTTTTAAATGTTTGATGTATGATTGTTTTGTAATGTATACAGTATGTGACACGTAAATAAAATATTTTCTTCTTCTTCTAATATATATTGCACAATACCAATGATATACAATACTGAAATAAAAGAGTTCTCTACCCTACCTCCTTAACATATTCTTCTTGTTCTTCTTTTAATGTCAACTCAATAAATATCTGTTGTAACTTTTCATTACAATAGTTAATGATAAATTGTTCAAAACTATTATTCTGAAAAATAATCACAATCTTGTTGTTAGTTAATATTCGGACTGGTAAGACAGTATAGATTCCTTAATTGACTCATAAACTTGAAGACATATTTAGAAATATTTCATACCTGAAAAACTTCAAAACCATAAATATCTAACACACCCATAACCTTCGTCTTTCCTTTCTTCTTTACCTGTAAAAGTTATACATGAGTTATAATGATTGTACAGTGACTGAATCAGTTTTCAATTACTTATTATTCTCTGCATTAGATGTCTTTGAAACAAAGTCAGTGTTTTCTCCTTTGCTAAGAGCGGAATAATTTCTAGGTGTATAACTTCTCAAAGATTTTGTAATTACCTTAATACTGTCATTAATACGTTTAACTAACCATGAAAACATACGACTATATAATGCTTTACATAAAGCATCTCTTGCATAATATGCCTGAAATATAGAATATAATATAAAAACTAAGGGTTCACAGACATATTCAATGTCTGATTTCTTCCAGAAAAATCTCTAGTGCTTAAAGTGTTTGACAAATGTACATTTGATAAAATAAGTAGTAGAACAGGACATTTGAGTTCAATACTAAACTTGGGAAGGCTGAAATTTATGTGTTTGCAAGAAACTCATAACCCATATTTACATCTATAATTCTAGGGGAATCTTGAACCTACTTACATCATTATTTTTAAGGTGAGTTTTAACTTTATCACCTTTGACCTCCACAGTTCTCTGTGTTAATGCTGCATCTAATAATTCTTTACTACAACCTAATAGTTCACACACTTCTTTTACTTCTATAATAGATAAATACAACTAGGTTGTTATCAGTTATACTTTGGTGTAAAAATTTACACAGAATCAGAAAATTCATTTTCTAAGATCAAATGCAGTATTGCAGTATTTTGTAGTATTGTATATAAAACATTTCTTGGAGTTTTGTACATCATAATATTAAAAAAATTCCACATAAATCTTAATAAATTATCATATTTTTCATTTTATATTTGGTATATTTAAATGTCTATATTTAATGATATATAGAAAAAACAGATATTAAATAAACTTATAAAAAATATCCTTAACAAAAATTTTACAGTATAGCTGACATTGGTTATATGTAATATATAAGTTACTGCCAAAACTTATATAAATGTTATAGAGTCTTAAATCCTATTGCAATTTTTTGTATTTCAAATTGGTTTCAAAAAGTTAAAGCTGCTATGGCAATCTCTCTAGTGTCCATAGGCTGACCTGTGTAAGATAGTATATCAAATATATAGTATTTGGTAAAGAAAACGTACCATTTTCAGCTCCAATATCACAGCCATCTGTCCCATCTTCATTAACTCTTGGTGTAAATTGTATATTACCTAACTTTAATATTGTTGATACTAGTTTAAATACATGGTTAATTTCTTCAGAACTAAATCCTATTATCTCCATACCATTCTGGTTAAAAGAAGAAAGAAAAGAAGCATTTTTTCAGAGTGTTTTGATCATGACAACTGTTTCTAGATTTCAATTACACTAGTGCCTAATAAAATGTTCATTAGAATTATATCAATATTGGAGACTTACATCATAAAGTTAATAAATCCGTACCTCGGTTGTTGCCCAGAAAAAAATAGGTCCTGATATACATGGGCTTCCCAAAATGACAGCTCCAGTGGCATCATGTTTTCTGTGAGGGTTACCAATTTTTAGTGTTATATTTATGAAGATCAAATTTTAAAGTTAATGAGTTTGAAGATTAAACAAGCATGAATTCACGGAATATACCATTAACTTACCTTGACAATCCGGAAATTTTCAGCATCATCCGTAGCGCTAGATAAACCATTTCCACCATTCCTGAGAAATACATAATCCTGAGCACTTTCATGTAGTTTTAAAGATTCTAAAAACAAAATTGATTAAGTGTTAGATTATTATATCAACAGTCAGCTTTTACTATATAATAATATACTTGTGGTCTTTGTTGCATGTTTCATAAAGATTCTTGTATGTGAACTGAAACGTTTCTCAAATTAAATATAGGAGAAGTATATCCATATTAGTGTTTTTATTTATTTAATGTTCTATCGACTTCTAAATTTTCTAGATTGCTAACAATATCAATAGTAATTGCTACCGTTCATATATTTCAGAACACCTCATTTCAGCATGTGGCCAGCATTTCTGCTTTTAAAACATTCAGAATTTTTTAAACTTAAAATAATCATTTTGGTCAATCAGAAATGACAGAAAATACTTAATATTCCAAGACAATCTCATACAGAAGACAATAGAATTTAACTATTTATAGAAGTTTTCAAAAATTCTTACTAAGTAACTGTGGATCAGCACCAGATAATAATTGATAAAATATGTGGAAATTTCTTTCTCCTTTTGATTGAACAGCCACACGAGACTGAAATATATATTGATTTATCATAAAAACACAATGTAAGTTATATACATGTAGTAATATTCATTTAACATCATTTCGGACCATTTTTTTCAATCTCAAAGAGAAATGATCTTATTTTCCTTAAACACAATAAATCAATGCCACTATGCACATACTGAAAGCAAGAGAGACAGGCTGACCCTTAGAAAAAATGAACAGAATCAGCTATGAATGTCCACCACTGGTATCAGGAATTTGGACAAAATTCCTTGACAATGTGAAGAGCCAGTCGCCAAAATTTCTAAAAAATAATTACCTTTTCTAATAAATCTATTCACCAACATGATATGAAATAAAAAAGGAAAAAATCACCATTATTGACATTTTAATTCACAAAGTGAAAAAATATTAATTAAGTTCAAAACACTTGGAAGATCAAACTTCAAATTTGAAAAACATGTCTGTCATTTAAATTCCATAAATAAAATGCTGTTTGAATGCTGAACTTACAATTTGTTATTACACCACCAATTGGATCACCTTTATAGTCAAATTCAATATCCATGTATTTACCCTGAAAATATTGAATAGGTCAATATTATAACATCAAAACTAAATTAAGAACACTTTGCTCAGTGCACACATATTGGATACAAATTCATTGAATTTATAATCATTTCTCCAATAACTAATATACAGCATTGGGGCACAAAGAGCTCCTATGAAAACATTTTCTGTTTAAAGATTTTAAAAGCAAACAATTTAAAGGAATACTTTTGTGGTCTTAATGGATAATAGAGAATTCTGTAGTAGTTTTGTCACCAGTCAAATCTGATGATGTGCAAGGTCTTGTTTTGGTCAGGTTTATAAATTTCTATCTGTTTTATTCATCCTAAGAGATACCTTTAATAATATTTCCTTCGTGATAACTTGTACAAAATTATACTTACAAATCTTGATGAATTATCATTTCTGACTGTTTTTGCATTTCCAAATGCTGAAAAACAGTGAACATTTTGTAAGGAAAATTGATTTATATTCGTGTATGGATGGATGGATTCTTTACATTTTATCAATCTGGTTACTGAACCATGTGAATACTTGGATTGCAATAACTTGTTAATATTTTTTTCCGTTTAATCAATATGAAATCACTCTACATTAATGCACCCCAGAATATCAAAGATCCAACCTATACTTTACCTTCTAATACAGGATTAGATTGTAATAGTTGTTCTTTAACTGTATCAATATCTTGTCCTTTACCAGATACCTCAGCTACATATTGCATAATAACTTTACTAGCCTCTGAAATAAAACGGCAGTTTTAAAATACACTTGTAATAATACAAAATTTTTATTTTATTTTATACTTCATATTTGTATGGCTATTCTCCAGTATGTGTTCTAAAATCATCTTTAGGACTCGATGCAGTTATACACTATTTATCACAAACTTCACATTATTAAGGTTTTTCTCCAGTTTGTCTTCTCATATGAAATATTTTTAAACATAAAACACTTTTCAAAAACATCACATTTGTATGGTTTTCTCCAGTTAGCTCTGAGTGTTCTCTTGTGAATGTCATGGAACTACCAACAAACAGAAAATTATTTTGGTATGGCCTAAGATTTCAAGAAGACATTTTTAAGTCCTTACCTGTTTTTCCAGACCCACTTTCTCCTGATATTATAATACATTGGTCTAGATTTCGATCTCTCATAGATCTATAGGCATCATCAGCTATAGCATATCTATAATAATATAAACATCCAATAAGAGTCAATAGTTGGCAATTATAATCAGGTATACATGTATGTTAATAGGACTTTATATGTTTTGTAGCTCAGTTGTAATTGCATATCAAGAATATTTTATAATGTGCTTGTGTTTCAGAAGTTTATGTTATTAAAGCCATTTCCATTTATTCATTTATGGTCTTTTTAAATTGGTAAAGTGGTGGTGCTCATAAGATGCTTTTCCAGGACATGGTACTATATTTTTGTGTAGAAAATGTTTCAGATATCAATGATTATATTTGTTTTTTTATTTGATTATCTAGTCTGTATCAATGGTCTATATCTGTCTAGTTTTAATCTTATTATTATACACTGTCAGCTTCTAGTCTCTTATTATCACAATACTAATATATAAATCAATAAAACAATAACAAGTATTTAGTATAATTACTAATAAGCAGGACTAATACAACTTGACCAGTTACATAGAATGCTCTATTAGTATAACATCAATAAGTTAATTCTCTGAACACTAATAACCTCATGTTCCTTATATAGCATGACTCATGTACCACTCACTTTAAACATGATTTAATGAATAGAATTATTCCACTTTTTGACTCATCATGTACAAGAATGGTAGCACTCTGCTTTTTACAATATTCCTCTATAATAACATTGAATCAATATTAACAATAATAGACAACTTTCCTATCTTCAACATGAATATTATTTCATTCATTATTTACAAGAATAAAGATATGCATGATAGTGAATAAGTTAGGTCTCAGAAGAAATCTAAATTTCACTTTCAAATATCAGACTTTTATTAGGTCTAATTGAAGAGTATGCATGGCACTTTTAGCTGAAAATATTAGGTTGAAACTTAAATCAAATGAGCTATAGTGAATTGGCCTGTTAAAACATGATGTAGTTATGAAAATTTGACTCTTACTTCAAACACACTGGTCATATTTCTGCACATGATAAGAGCATTAGACAAACAGCAACTGAGATTAAAACAAACGCTAAAAACAGGATTTTATTGTAAAATGTAAACTGTAACTTCTAGCTTATTCTATTTGCTAGCTTGCCTTCAAAAAATGATGTTTTCTGCTTCAAACTAGAGCAGTATTGATTTTTCAGCAAATACTCAATAAATCAAACTAGTAATCAACAGTTTATTTGTTCATTGAATTTTGTAATCAGTCAGTTGAATAGATTTAGGATTTAACTTTACACTTCAATAGTTAGTAAATATTATTGATATCTAAAAGGTTGCTATAAATGTTGATTTATTATGACATAACCATATTGGATGTTTATAATAACTTGGTATGCTATCAATTTCTTATGTGGTTAAAAAGAGATTAGCCTATGTTCTGTTTAGTTCATGTAAATGTCTCTTATTAAAGGCATAAAGCTTTCCAATATCATGAACAAACCTTGTCAAGATCACGAACAAACCTTGACAAGATCATAAACAAACATGTCAAGATCATGAACAAACCTTGTAAAAATCATGAACAAACCTTGTCAAAATCATGAACAAACCTTGTCAAAATCATGAATAAACCTTGTCCAGTTCATTATCAAACATTGACAAGATCATAAACAAACCATGTCAAGATCATGAGCAACCCTATTCAAGATTATAAGTTTATTTGTATCCATGATCAAGTGATATGCTTTGTAATAGTACTACAAATAATTCCAGTTATACTGAACGTTGTTACTATATTGTTTGTTTAATATCTCCACATGGTCTATTTTAAGATCATTAACTTAACAAAGGGAAAGGAGCAAATCTAAAACCATTTTTTTAATAGGCTGATCCAGACAAACGGCGATTCAATTGGACCATGGTAAAACAAAGTTTTCAACAGCAGTGTAAGTGAAAGACTTTGGAACTGTTCTCAAAGAAGTTGAATTTAGTCCTTGACATTAAATAAGGATGAAATTATGCAAGAAAGTTGAAGATATAATACATGTAAACCATTCAACAAACACAGGTCTCTTAAATAATATTTGTCATTTAAAACAAGACCAATTGGTAAACGGATATGAAATTTACTAGCCAGGTGCACTTTTGGAGCAAAAATGTTTAAATCATGTAAATATTTAATTGATCAGTTGATAAGGCATGATATTAGAGGCACAGTATTTATATGAAATACTGTTGTTTAATGAAACAGATAAGATTTATCATACTTTTCTGCAGCTGATTGAGATGAAATGAGGAAAATCTTGCAAGAACAGCATAATTTCAATTTCCAAACTTCAAATTTTTTTTGACATGCACAACCTGTAGAAAATAGGGGCCTCAGTTAATTTTCTTCAATTAAAAAAGTTTGAAACTGTGACAGATTATCTTCATCTGGAATTAAACACAGAACCTGTAGGAAAGAGAGAGCTAGCATCTAACTCTTTAAGTCACAGCAGCTCATTAGAAGAGTATAAGTGATGAGGTACGTATGTGATACTTATTACACTGGAGGTATTACAAGTGCCAATAAAACAATCCAAGTGTCAAGATATTGTGGTATATACGAGATGTTTGGGTGGTCTTTCTCTTTATCTTATACAATACAATTTCTTCTTAAACAATTAATTAAGGTATAGATATCTAATGAAATGTTTATTGATAGTCTCTTTACATTTTATGTACTCCTAACCAGCAAATGAAATTATGTTCAGTAGCCATAACTTTTTGTCAAGTTTTCATCATCAACAAAACATTCAAACCAATGCAAGATTAAGCCCAAATAGAAAGGCTTCAAAAATATATAGAATGAAATCAGCATACACTCAGCTTATCTCAGAATATATCACAGTAATGCTGTTAACCTTTGTTCATGGCAGACAAAAACCTATTGAATTACTTCCCATGGTGCCAATTAGAGATTTTCAATATGATTAATCAGTTTTAATAGACTTGTCTATTTTAAAGATGATTAATAGAAAATCATACACAAATAGACCCAAATATTTTTTAAAAAGACTGTCTCCTATATATATGTAGGTCCTACTGTAATAAAAAAAATATATATGCAGAGGCGTTCATAAATGGTATATGTATGGTTTCAATTAAAGTTTAATTGATGTATGAAGGTGAGGTTGTGATCAGATGTTTACTAGCAGACGGTAATAATTGGAAGTGAGGTCTTCTGCTATCTTCCTGGTTTTATTAACATCTGTTAGAATGTTACTGATGATATTCTATCCTTCCTACTTCCTCTCTACCTCTTCCTCTATCTTATCGCATTTTATTATCACTCCATTTCACATACCCACTCAAACTTACTTTTACATTTTATAGCTAGGATTACCCTCTACACAAATCTTTCAATTTACTTTAAAGTAGTATGTTTTTTTTTATCTCATTAGGCAATCATGCAGTAGATTTCTTCTTAAATGAAACTTTATGACGAATCTTACTGCATTCAATGGCTGCAAGGTTACACATGTAAAAGATATAGAAGTCATTCAGTCCATGTTCTTCTTAAAACGATACAAGACAAGATTCCCCAGGTTATATTACCTAAACTATAAATCTATACAATGGAAATAGTACAGTCATGTCGTATCAATTGATCCTGAACATTTTTAAAGCAACATGTTTTACTGGATTTATGAATTAAGTGTATGTATGGGACCAGTGTCTATCTTCAAAATATATTTTGCTTATCAGCTATCTGTATCAATCCATACAATAAGCAGGCTTAAGCTGAAATTGAGCACATTTTAAAGCAAAGCATATTATATATAAGAGACTATTCATTTCAGGTCTTTAAACACTGTCAATTGAAAAGTAGTTAGATTAACTAACTGTATATAATCAAACTGTTAAGATATATACATGTAATTGAATAGTATATAATATGTTTAATATTATGTTAAAGAAGTTGTAGGAGGTCCCGAGAGTAAAACATACCAGACTTAAAATATTAACACACTGGCTTGATATAATAAACCAATTAGATGTTTTCCTTAATATTATTAAACCTAGACTTTTTAACTTAATTATAAAGATTATCTAAAATAAATATTCCATAACATACATAAACATTATAAGTAAAATGAATTCCCAATGGATTGCTGGCTGAAAAATTCAAATCAAGATGAAATAATGTGTTTCTGAGGACAACCATGCCCGATTAATTGTACTTTTGATACAATTTTCATTGTGGTAGTGGTGATAAATGACAAGTTAACGAACTTGACAGATCAGGCTGTAGTCCTTGGTAGAGAATTAGGATCACCTGGGTGATTTGGAAACAGCTGGTTTGGTGGTTTGGGGGAATCATACAATCTGATTGGGTTGAATGTCATGGCAGTGAAACTCAGTCCTTGGTAGTGTGGCTTGTTTAACTGGGACTTCTGTATTCTTCCAAAAATGGTTATGCTTCTTGTTGGTTGTTGTTAGTTTGGTCAAGTTTTTCTGTCATTATAGAAGAACAACAGGATTTTTGCTGTTGAAGAAAAGTTTCATTTCGAAAGCTGAATCAACACTTCAATATTCAGGACCTTTGTGCTCAATCCCCCCCCCCCCTCACAACTAAGAAAAATCGGATTGAAAATGGTGTTATTACAATAAATGACATTCACTATACGAACACCACATTTTCAAACTGCACTATTTGTTTCAATGGAATTCAATAAGAAATGTCAACTATTAAAATAATTTTAAAAATGTAAAATAAATGTGTTTCCCATGCTGTATATTTGGAATGCTATATTTTACCAGTTGATGTGAAATGTCAATCAATGACAATGTTCCTCATAACATTGGTCATCAATCACATACTTCAATACATCTGTTGGTATGTTTTAACTTGGTTGATGTCAAAAACTGACCTACTCCATTTAAATTAGTCACACAATATGATGACATTGATTTTTGTTTTAGTTTTGATCTATGGAAATGATTGATCAAAAACGATACATGAGGTCAGTTATTTGACTCGATTGAGTCATCACTTAGTTTTACACATGTTTCTTTCTGTATGTAACTGAACTGTCAAATCTGATGCCCATTGACAATTCACATAGCAATGTCATGACAATTAGCCTTGTGAATTGCATAGTTCACAAAGGCAGTTGTTTGAAAACAGTAACTTGAAATCATTAATAGCAGTAAACAACACATTGGAACTCCACATACTAAATAAAATATCTAATGTTTTGCTTCATTTTTATGTGAGTTTTATGCCTTATCTGTGGCCTGAGCACTAGGTACCCTAGTTTTTGATTCATATAAAATAAAGAGAATTATAAATTAACAATAAATAACATTCAGCAAGATTAGTGTTACAATATACTATTTATCATCTTAAAGGGATAATAGGTCTTCGAATGAAGATAAAAGTTGAAAATTTTAAACTTGGCCAATATTGGCTCTAGTCATCAGTAAATATACCTATTGCCATAAATAACATAAATAAATAAATAAGAATCCAAAAAACTAAGTAATTATCTATAAAAATGCTCTTGATTATTGAAAAACTCTTAATAAATTAATGAAGCAGTTATCAAGAATGACTTAGTTTTTTGAGTTTTCCAGATTTTAAGGGATTCTGTTACTTTATGACACCAGAAAAGTTCATTAGTCAATAATACTCAAATTGACAAATCTTGAGCACTAAGATTTTATGTTCATGCTAAGACCAGTATCCCTTTAAAGTCAATTTGTGTAACCTTAATATTTGACCTCCATATAAAAAGTTCAAAACATGAAAAGAAGTGGCAAAGAAAAAAGTTTTTGGTGGCAGGAGAAAAAAATACCATGTGTTAAAAGGCGGTAACAGATATTTCTTGAAGATCAAAACTACATATTGTCTACACCACATATTGTTGTTATTTTAATCACAGAAAGAGAAGAAGAAATTTATTAACTGTCTATGCTGTGAATGTCAAACCACAAGATAAAATGTTAAGTACATTTTCCAGTTTCTGATCTATATAAAAACTGCAAGAAAAACAACTCTGTAATTCTTTCAAGTCCTGTGGTTACTTTTGAAGTTCTACATCTCACATGAAATACACTGCAAAATGCAGTAATGGGTTTGGATTATCAAAATATGATTCGAAAGTAAGAATATCTTTTTTCAATATGAGATGAATAAATAAAGCATTCCATACATGTATGCTGAGAATTAGGTTTAAAAATTACAATGAATTCATTTTTAGTAGCCTATATCATTCTTATTTCCTTGCATTCTTTTTGAGAAATTTTATAAAATACAAGTTTTGCTTATGATTTGTGACTGCTTAGTATCTTGGAGTAGACATCCTAAAAGTAATATTAAATCAATTAAAACAAACTGATCAAGAAGTAATACTAACAAAATGATCTATAGAAGTAATATTAACAAACTAATCTAGAATATTAACAAACTGATCTAGAAGTAATATCAGCAAACTGATCTATAAGTAATATTAACAGACTGATCCAGAATATTAACAAACTGATCTAGAAGTAATATCAACAAACTGACCTAGAAGAAATATCAACAAAATGATCTAGAATATTAACAAACTGATCAAGAAGTAATATCAACAAACTGATCTATAAGTAATATTAACAGACTGATCCAGAATATTAACAAACTGATCTAAAAGTAATATCAACAAACTGACCTAGAAGAAATATCAACAAAATGATCTAGAAGTAATATCAACAAACTGATCTAGAAGAAATTTCAACAAAATTATCTAGAATATTAACAAACTGATTTAGAAGTAATATCAACAAACTTATCTAGAAGTAATATAAACAAAATGATCTATAAGTAATCATCTAGAAGTAATATAAACAAAATGATCTATAAGTAATATCAACAAAATGATCTAGAAGAAATATTAACAAAATGATCTAGAAGAAATATTAACAAACTGATCTAGAAGTAATATTAACAAACTGATCTAGATGTTATATCAACAAAATGATCTAGATGTAATATTAACAAACTGATCTAGATGTAATATTAACAAACTGATCTAGATGTAATATTAACAAACTGATCTAGAAGTAATATCAACAAAATGATCTTCAAGTAATATTAACACACTGATCTAGAAGTAATATCAACAAACTAATCTAGAAGTAATATCCACAAAATGATCTAGAATATTATCAAACTGATCTAGAAGTAATATCAAAGATAGCTTGCCAGGCAAGGTAACATACGCCCATTGGCAGCATTGAATTTGAAAAATAAATAGAGCAATGATTCAAAAACATTCACTAAATGGATATTGAAGTCAAGGGCAAAAACTCAAAAACACCAAGTTTCATCAAAATCCATTGAAAATTGTAGCTTCTATTGCACCCACAATAAAATTTTGACACAATCTTACTAAGTCACGGCCAATAACTAAAAAACTGTTCATCGCAAAATCTTCAAATTCGAACTTGACCATTGTCTTATCAATTCCAATGCTCACACCAAGTTTCATTTAAATCCATTGAAAATTGTAGCTTCTATTTTGTCTACAACAAATATAGAGGCAGGGGCAATAACTCTAAAACTGTTTATCGCAAAATCGTCCAAATCGAACTTGACCGCCCTCTTATCAATTCCAATGCTCATACCAAGTTTCATTAAAATCCAAAGATAATTGTAGCTTGTAATTGTAGAAAATGAATTTTTACGCAATTTTACTTAGTCAAGGGCAATTACTCATAAACTATTCATCAAAAAATCCTCAAATTTGAAATAACCCAAATTTGACGCGTTTTTACTAAGTAAAGGGCAATAACTCAAAATCTGTTCATGCGATAATTCCCATTTTCGAACTTGACCGAGATATCATCAATATATACATGTATACCAAGTTTCATTAAGATCGGATAAAAACTGTAGCCTCTATTGTGGATACAACCCAAATTTGACGCGTTTTTACTAAGTCAAGGGCAATAACTCAAAATCCGTTCATGCGAAAATTTCCATTTTCAAACTTGACCGAGATATCATCAATATATACATGTATACCAAGTTTCATTAAGATCGGATAAAAACTGTAGCCTCTATTGTGGATACAACCCAAATTTGACGTGTTTTTACTAAGTCAAGGGCAATAACTCAAAATCCGTTCATTCGATAATTTCAATTTTCAAACTTGACCGAGATATCATCAATATATACATGTATACCAAGTTCTATTAAGATCGGATAAAAACTGTAGCCTGTATTGTGGATACAACCCAAATTTGTCGGGTTTTTACTAAGTCAAGGGCAATAACTCAAAAACCGTTCATGCGAAAATTTCCATTTTCAAACTTGACCGAGATATCATCAATATATACATGTATACCAAGTTTCATTAAGATCGGATAAAAACTGTAGCCTCTATTGTGGATACAACCCAAATTTGACGCGTTTTTACTAAGTCAAGGGCAATAACTCAAAATCCATTCACTCGATAATTTCAATTTTCGAACTTGACCGAGATATCATCAATATATACATGTATACCAAGTTTCATTAAGATCGGATACAAACTGTAGCCTGTATTGTGGATACAACCCAAATTTGACGCGTTTTTGCTAAGTCAAGGGCAATAACTCAAAAACCGTTCATGCGAAAATTTCTATTTTCGAACTTGACCGAGATATCATCAATATATACATATATACCAAGTTTTTATTAAGATCGGATAAAAACTGTAGCCTTTATTGTGGATACAACCCAAATTTGACGCGTTTTTACTAAGTCAAGTGCAATAATTCAAAAACCGTTCATGCGATAATTTCCATTTTCGAACTTGACCGAGATATCATCAATATATACATGTATACCATTCATTAAGATCGGATAAAAACTGTAGCCTCTATCGTGGATACAACAAATAGGGACGGACGGACGGACGGACAGGGGCGACGGCAATATACGTCCACATTTCCATGTGGGCGTATAACAAAATGATCTGGAAGTTATATTAACAAACTGATCTTGAAACTGATTGGGGAGGTGTAAATCAATATCTCTGTTTCATGATAATCAGGAATCAGTCTTTAAACTGATCAAGAAGTATTATTATAATCCTCTATGGAATGACAGGTATCTGATAATAGATCTATGATAGTATTTCAACAGTTCTCTATAGACATTCCATAATTAGATAGGAATCTAGTAGAAATTCATATTTAATAGTCCACCACTACCTAGTATATTATAATTACATTAATAAAAGTGTATCAAAAAAAGTGGTTTGTAAGACTTATTTAAAAGGATTGTGCATCTTATCAGAAGTTCTGGGGATTGTCTCGAAAACCCTATTACATTACAAAATGTATCAGTTCTAAAACAGAATGTATGGCTTTTGAAGTAAACTCCTGAGAAGCAATACAATTGGCCCATCTTGGAAGTTTCCTGGTAGTCTGAGAACATCAGAAACGACATAATATATTGGTGTAATGTTGTTCAATAAATAGAAGCTAGGTCTTTGTCTATAAATTACCGTAAAAGTCTTTTCTATACTAATGTTGAAGTTACAAAAACTGTTGATTATGACATGTATTTTCACTGTTTTTTTTACTTAGTCATTTTTTTCACTTGAAATCAATTTTCTTTTATCCATGTTTCCTTCATTGCTAATGTCAATAAAGCTTATCACATAAATTGACCTTCCTTCAATATATCACCCCATATATACATCTCATAAAAATAAACAAAATAAAATACAAGACATTTTTTTAAAACATTCTTAAGTTCAGGTTTTTATCTTTGTTTATATTATGTTATTTAGATAAGTGAAGTGTCTGCCCTATAATTTATAAGTTCACTAAGATTGCTTCTATATTATCTGTGATGGAATTCCTGTAAATTTATTTCAAGATATTCTTCCACATCTATGTAACAATAGAATCAAGCTTTGAATCTTGATGTCTTTTGCATTATTATGTGAAACAAATAGTCTTCAGTCCTAATATGATTAGGCATTTGACTGAGTGAACATGTCAAAGTAATCTTTCCTTATATTATAAATGTGGACAGATTAAAGTCCAGGTGAGATCACTGTTGTGGTGTACAGCCATTGACCAATATATGGACAGGACTTTGAACCTTCTTAAAAAAAAATATTTCTTTTCCTTCTTCCACTTTCCACCTATTTAAAGACAACCTTTCACAAAAAATACAACTGAATTTCAGAGATGAAGCAGACGGCAATAAGTAATTTATAAAGCGAACACAGTCAAATCACTGCTTGAAGGTTGTAACCTTAACATTCATCAAATATTCCAATCCATTGCCAAAATCAAATGAGGTGATTATTTTGACAGATGGCTGAATGTGATAAATCAAAACAGTGTTTGGCTTTGGGAGAAAAATAAAATAACTTAGCACAAGCATGGCACAAAACATGACTATAAGATTGCAGTCATGGTCTATCAAACATTTTGACCTGAATCTATTCTTGATGCTAAACAAAAATATTATGATGGTGTAAGATGGTGATGAGAACATAGTCTCATAAAAGCACTGGCCTAGGTCACAAAGTAAAGATTTATGATAAAGCAAGGTGCAAGATAAAGGTTAGGATAATCAGATGCGTTATGGATGTCTCTGAAATATTACCTGTGGTATTATCATTTCTTCAACTAATTAGATGTGTTAATAATGATGGTGTTCATGTCTTATATATTTACCTAATTATCTCCTAGTCAAATTTCAATTACAATTTTGGCTTTTTGGCAATGGAATATCTATCAAGGAAAGAATCTTTAAGTTCATAGTATACTGAACATTGTCATCAGTTCAAGGAGACTATCTACTATTCTACTAGAAACTATCAAGTGAAATTAGAGTAGATAGAAGTGGTAGTCTGGAACCTAAAATTATCAACAACTCATTAATATAGACCAAAAATAAACCAGGCAGGTTTCTGGAAACATTGGAATATTTATAGAGATAGATAAGAAATAGATAAATCTAAAATTAAAGAGGTCTTTTCTTTTAGAAGATTTAATTATATACTTGTATTGTAGTGGTATATAGCATTAACATACTCCTTATAACATAAGGTAATCCATATCTAAAAAACACTTGAGATATATAATATGCCATTTCCAATTAGATATCAAGTTAATATGTAACTTACAATTACAATATATCTCTTCCGGGTTAAAATTTTTGGGGTATTTTCATACAAAATTTTTGATTACTCAAAACACATTTCATAAATAAGTCCAGTCATTTTGTAAATAATTCTACCCAAGGGCATGTTGACATTATATTTACAGTTATTTTCAAAATCAAGTTTACAGAACAGAAAAAGAAATCACACTCTCTGATTTGTATTTATTCAAGGAGAAAAAGAATTCATTTAGCATTTCAGTCAAATGGCCAGACATAGAGAAATCAATACCGACAAATGTAGAATATATTTCAACACTGTTACAGAAACTATTCCACACCATGATTACAAATAAATTTTTAGAAACAATAGACTCCATATAACAAACAGGCCCATAGGAGTCAGATTTAACTGTTCAAGGAAGCAAGTAATATAACTGGAAAGGCATGGAGTATGATAATAGTTGAAGTCATAAATTGGTTAGTTACGGGTCTGATAACATATGAGTCTCCAAAGTATTTCAAATCATCCATATAATGATATAACAGTAACAAATATGCCCTTTTACACTCCTTTTATAACACTATTTGAATACAT
Source organism: Nipponacmea schrenckii (assembly GCA_030562195.1). NCBI lineage: Eukaryota > Metazoa > Mollusca > Gastropoda > Lottiidae > Nipponacmea > Nipponacmea schrenckii. Next base: position 33,445,516 of record CM060199.1, read on the forward strand.
CACACTAATTTAAAATTAAGTTGTCTGCACTTACAAATGCAATAATGTACAATTTTCATCCATCTGTAATATTTCTGCATAAAAGTCAAAGATTTCTTTGAAGGCATATTATTTAGTACTATAAAAGGGTTTGTAGAATATTTTTACAAAAGGCACTAAGAATACTACTTCAAATTATCAACATTTGTGTACATGTATTAGGAATCAACTAGTTTGCAGTTGTACAGGTATAGAAATTTTTTAGATTGAAATATACAACATACACTGCCAAAACAAATAACTAAAGAGTAGTCATTTTCAAAAAGTCTTAAACACCAAAAGGCCATAACAAAACTGAGAAAATATGCAGAAAGTGAGGTACAAATAATGTTATTTAAAACATCACATGTTGTTCTTTTTTGTCTTTTGATCTCAAATCTTAAAATATACTGATCAATGGTGGTACATATTAGAGGATTAGAAAATCATTGATGCAATATATAAGGGTTTCTTATATACACAATAATATTTGAATTTAACAAGTTTTCTTCTAAAAAGACAATATTTGTCAAGGTGACCTTACAATAAATACCAACACCTTTTCTTCACATAAGATTATCTTTGCATTAAAATTGTGTACAACTTTAAACTTAAATATGTTTGTCATTTGTGTTTAGCTTCAAATAAATGTTTCAATATTTGTTTTATGAGGCTATAGAGTTCAATTTTAGAATGTAAAGAGGCAAGTAATGCTTGTGATAAATATAAAATTTAAATGCTTAGTAAAATGTTTAAAAAAAAATTGGTTTGTGTTAAAATGTTCATGAATTGCAATGCTTGTCAATATGTTTAATAGCAAGGTCAAATTTTATAAAATTGTAATGCTCTTCAATGTTTTAAAAAATTGTAATGATTTTTAATGAATTATAAATTGTTATGCTCTTCAATGTTTTACAATATTATAATGACTTTTAATGATTTATAAAATGGTAATGTTCCTCTATGTTTTACAAAATTGTAAAAATCTTTAATGATTTATATAAAATGGTAATGCTCTTCAATGTTTTACAAAACTGTAAAAATCTTTAATGATTTATAAAATGGTAATGCTCTTCTATGTTTTACAAAATTGTAAAAATCTTTAATGATTTATAAAATGGTAATGCTCCTCTATGTTTTACAAAATTGTAAAAAACTTTAATGAATTATATAAAATGGTAATGCTCTTCAATGTTTTACAATATTGTAATGACTTTTAATGATTTATAAAATGGCAATGTTCCTCTATGTTTTACAAAATTGTAAAAATCTTTAATGATTTATAAAATGGTAATGCTCTTCAATGTTTTAAAATATTGTAATGATTTTTAATGATTTATAAAATGGTAATGCTCCTCTATATTTTACAAAATTGTAAGAATCTTTAATGATTTATAAAATTGTAATGGTCTTCAATGGTTTACAATATTGTAATGATTTTTAATGATTAAATGGTAGTGCTCTCCAATGTTTTACAAAATTGTAAGACTTTAATGATGTTATGAATGCTCACATGACAATATTGTAATTTCTTTGATTAAATGGTATTCTCATGTGTTACAAAATTGAAACTTTTAATTATAAAATATTGCGGAATGTTTAATAAGTAAATGTTTTGATAAAAATATATGTTTCAGAGTGTAAATCAGATTTCATAAATTTATTTGAGGTTATTTCCGTAATTTCTATAAACTAATCAAAGTATATATCAGGTTCATATATTTCTATAACACCTGATATCAATCAATCACTAAAGAAAGTTTTATGAACCATGAAAAAAAACCATAAAAAACTTACATGTGAGGGGGCAATTCATAAATATTCCTACTTCGATATTCATCAATAACATCATGGGTATAAAGTTGAAGTTTTTGATATGGATTTACTGACACCACTACATTTCCAATATAAGTCTGTAAAGATCAAACAAAACTTCAATTAGCAATATAAATTAAATATACAGATTATTGTTAGATAAAATCACACAACAAAACTAATCAGTTTTTGGCATTAAAAGGAAAAAAAAATTAAAAACAAAAATGAAATCTAAATGTATAGTTGGCCTGCAAAAAATACATATATTTCAATTCAGATTTAGAAAATATAAATAAACATTTATTATTTAGATTACATTTTATTTATGTATTAGCAGAATACTGGGGTGAGATTTCACATAAATGTCTTGTTACAGTAAATATCATTTCACAGAAAACTTTAAGGAAAAAGTTATCAGATTAAAGGCATAAAAAGGGTGTATATTTTTATATATCTTTAATCAAATAGAAAGGTATAAGAAGAAACTTAGAAATACTACTGTTCTAAGATTGAGATTTATCTCAAATTTATTGAGTATTTATTAAAACCCTTTAGGAAATATCATCTGGAACTACCCTTTCAATTGACCCTTTCCATTGTATAATTGTCAAGTAACTTTTGAATTGAAATATTTTAAATGGGGTATTGATATTCATCAGTCTTTTTTTCTTATTTATATATTCACTAATAATAATTCAAATTTTATCTTGCATTTCTCTTAATGTTTAACATATTCATAAATAAACAGTTTAACATATTCATAAATAGTCAGCTTAGCTAAATTTCAATTTTAGATTCAGATTTCTATAAATATGGGGTGATAAATTATCAAAAGAAGGACAAATATGTATTATTCCTTTTAAAAAATGACAGATAATAATTTAAGGGCTTGTCAGTAAATTATGCAAAGTGTCACAATGACATAAGACATTTTGCCTAATCATAGCCATATTTTTGTTTCTAGATAGTTGGATATAAAGGAACATCAATCCTCTTTCTTATCTTACACCTAGATTAAAAACAAGAAAAACATCCAGACAATAGAGACCATTTGATAGCTACTCTTTCAATAAAATAATCAAGTGTCTATTCCACTCTTTCCCATCTTTACTGTAGAGCAACTCAATGCATGAAAATGCACCATTTTACTTAAGAATAAAGAAAACTTTACAACTAAAACTTAAAATACGATATGCTACTTATATGTACAAATGTTATTAAAACTGAAATTGTGCTTGTAGCATACAATCTTAGATCAAAAGATTCCACTCATTAGTTGTTGTAAAGCTAAATTTAACTTGTGAACTAGATCAGTTTGTTATAGAAATATAGATTCATTCTTGATAGTAATCTAAGATCTCAAGGTTGTTATTTGACCAGGTTATCTGGAGCCAAAGACAATAGTAGCACATGGTCATACCACATATATATCTTATCCTTCACAGTTATTAAATCTCCTTCAATACAGCTGATCAAGGTGAGTAGAAGTACATGGTCATTTGAAAATCAAACAAATTGAATTTGTAGGAAAATTTCTAGGTAACAGTATATGAAATGGTTGATGCATATAGCCTGGTGGGTCCCTATGGATCCCTCATCTTTGAATCTTACTTCAAATATAAGCTTTTTCTTTCTTCCTTTGCGCCTATCTTCTTAAGTGGATATGCAGCATGTATTGCCTCTTTCTATGAATTTGTATAAAGTAATGCACTGGATGTTCAATGTACCTTTGAGGTTTCGACCAGACTGATAAATTTATCAATAATCCAATTCACCAATCAAATAGAGAGCAAAATTAAGTTTGCCTACTATAATTTCATTTTGAAAACAGTGCATGAAAATGTCATTACTCTTGAAATAATCGAAATTAATTCACAAGTTCATTGGCAGCATTTCTCTGAACTATTTATCGCCCACTTTCACTTTTTGATAAAACCAATTCAAACATCTGTGAAGGAATTAAAATAGTTGAAATCACATCTATTATTCCTGCCAACTTAGAAAATTACATTTCTGCTATTTCATACAATACATTAGGTAATTACACTCCAAGTTTCTGGGTTCTTTCATTCCACAGAACAATTACAAAGTAATTGTCCAAATAGCTTCAATGTCTATGTTCTCTTGGCTGTAACCAATCTGAATTTATTCCAAATTCTAGTTCATTCTGATGGAAAATGCATTTAAACAGATCTCTAGAGTTTCTTTTACAGAAATTTTTATCAGAAGAGCAACTTTTTAAATAAAAAATAATTATATAGAATTGGGATTTTCATGTAGAATAATTTATTCAATCACTGTTAAAAAGTTAACGTAATATCGTAATATGAAATATCGTAAAGTTTCAAGGATGACAGAAAACAAATAGACCAAATGATCAGACAAGAATTTCATTGTTTCCAGGTAAAAAAGCACTGTGTCATGTCAGATGAATCAAGTGGTTGCCTAGCAAGATACGCCACTTTTAAAGATATTTCTGTTCAAACACAGGCTGAAACTCAAAAATTAATTGGGGCTAATCCAAGATCTCATTAATATACATGATCAAACCAAATTTCATTTAAATCAGACAAAAAATCTATCACATCCTAATCTAATTTTAATGTGTTTTGACTAAGTCAAGGGCAATAACTCAAAACCAGTTCATCAATCTCCCATTAACAAAGAAATCAAAATAAAATTATCATTAATTATCATGGATAACAGCCATGAGAGTGTGCAGTTAAGTGCTAAAAGGTAATAGATCTAATTTATTTCTAGAATAGAAACTGCTATGTGTTTCTACATTTTAACCAATCATGTTTAGGCTCCAGGTTGAATTGTATTTATCTATTAGTATATTCAATGCCAAACACTATGATTCCTTGAACTATTTCTTTTCTCCTAGCCTTCTATTTCACATTGGCACTAATATGTTTCGTTTCAGTGAACTCAAGGGGGGTGTAGATCAAAAGACATCACAGTATCTCCATTATTTACCTAATTCAAACACTTACTAAACACTTTAATCAACTAGATCCAATTTTGCTCACAGTAAAACTTGAGCAATTTCCCCTTATAAGTAAATTAATTTGAGGGACTGACATGCGAAAGACAGTTGGAAATCACAATAAAGTAGGCTTAAGCTGCTGTCACTGCCTGTTTTTTTTATCTCATGAACTTCTGCAGCAAAAAAAAAGGACGTAAACAACCATTCATTTCATTTGACAAATATCAAGCTAGCTTTACATCTGGGGGTATACAAATGGAGGCTTTGTATCAATATAATTATCCTTGTCCATGTAGTCTAAATGTTCAGCATTTCAAACTTAGACATTTTTTCTCTAAATATATTTCTAAAGGTATAATGTTTGCATGTCTCTGTCTAATTACAGTATAAAAATAACACCCAACAAGCTAAATATACTTACGTAAATCAGATCATGTTTAAAACGTTCATGTATGTTGTCAATAAAAGCATCTTCGGTAATAGGATCTAATAAAACAGCATCACTGACTCCCACATTGCTTTCTAGTGACATCAATCGTTCATGATGTACAGCCATTTTGCTTGATTACTGAAATAAAACCATCACAAAGTTTGACATAATGGTGCAGATTATGTTTCGGGAAAAATAGCAATATAGGATTGTTCTCAAGCTATTCAGATTTTAACTTCATGAATTATTCATTAATTCATCACTCAATGATATTTTATCATTTTTCAAATTTATACATATTTAATATTATGTGACAGCAGTTATTATTACAATATTTTACGTCTGCTGCATTTATGTTTTACATGTTTAATAACTTCTCCTTTTATATTAATATTAGAAAGATTTACTCATATATTCAATTTTTGTTTGACATTTCCTTACATTATTAGTATCTGGTTATCTTAGTTATTGCTCATAAATAATAATTAGGATGGAATTTATTGTTCAATCAAAAATGTTTTTTCTCACAAGCAAAAGGGTACAGACAGATCAAAAGAAAATCTACATTGAATTTGGGAATTAAAAATACATACATTCAGATAGCAATATCCTTTATAGTGCAACAAAAGCAGAAATAATCCTTCACACACAAGTCCTTACATAACAAATTACATACTTTCATAAAAGTACACATAGATAAAAGTTAAACTGAAATTCAAGCAAAAATTTCAGCAAATTCAGCTGTCAATATAAAGAATGCTATTAAATCATCATAAATCCTTTTATCCATACTATAATATATACACTACAAAGGCTGGATATATCACCAAATATTGAGTAGTTGAACAAGTCATAAAATAGTCACTACTAGTAAAATACTGTCAATATATTGGTACCTAGGGTATTTTATGGTATCTAATATGATTAGGTTATATGATCATCTTATCTGTAGAGTAAAAGTTTATAATATCAAAGATTGTTAAGCTAGGTCAGATTACAAGACAGTGTATACCTGTGTAATAGATGTCTTTAGGGCTCTGTGATTATCAAGGCTTGTCAAGTCATTTGTAATATGATTTAACATTTATCATTGTAAAATCTTCTAATCTATTATCTCTTAACCAACATCTTTACATTTGTCAAACAGCAAGTAATAGGTTTCTATAAGATATATTCTTCTGAAGCTGAAGCTCTGACAAATCTCATGTCAGGAATTGTTGGTATATTAAGAAAAATATCATATCATTGTTTAGAAACTACCAGAAACATTGGTGTTTTCTATCCAGGTATGTAATAGGAATATTTTCAACTTAATATTTGCATAATCACTGGATAGAGCTCAATATAAGGTTTCTGTGACACTTTTATAATTAAAAGTCTTGGCTAAACAACAATTCAATAAATCCCATTGAAGTTCCAAATGTTCAAATCTTTATGTTCTCTATTTGCTGATATGATAAAAAGTAAACATCATCTGTATGCAAGTTTTAATTGCATTGCAGGAGAACTTCAAATGGATTTCAAGTCTAAAATGTGTTGTTGATATCACAGCCGGTAATGGATATTTTAAAATCCTCTAAAAAATTCCAGCTGGTATTTTGGCTCAACTGATTGCAAAAACAAACGTCACTAATCGCAAAATATGCTTTTATCACATAAGACCCTATTAGTGACGTCCACTTTTTGTGGAATTGCAGGAACACAGTATTCGGATTGGAATAGTGAAAATTGATGCTATAAGTATCTATTAATCTCATTAAACCTTAAGAAAAACTCTTCACAATCTGTCACTGGATATCAATTTTATTTATAAAAAATCATTTCCTCAATCTAAATGGATTGGAATTTGAAGCAACACAAAGAATTTCAAATTAACCAGAAATCAGTATCAGCATACACCATTTTTCAATGCACCAACATGATGTTGATCTTTCAAATCTCTTTAATATTCAACAAGTATGAAATAGCTTGGGTATGATTACAGTCTGCTGGATTTCCCCAGGTATTTATAAACATAAACGACCAATAGATCTATGTATGAAAATCAACTTGTCATATTTGAAGATTATGAAATTCCATATTCATTAAACTGTAGATCTAGGTTGTTCTAGACAGTAACATATTTGACTTCTTATATTCCAATAGTTATAAGTAATTTAATGACATCTGTATGTTCAATTAGTTTTCAAATCATTTGTATTCTTAAAAGGAGCAAAAGGTGCCAATACATAGATTCCAAAGGAAAATCTATAAAACAGTTTTAAAGCATAAAGATAAATGATCCAAAAATTGTTAGAGACTATAAACCCAATTTCATATTCGTAAATTTCTACTTATTAGACCGAAAAAATAAATTAAGGTAAAAAAGAAAGATGATCATAATATCTGGTACAAGTTTTGACCTAATATCATTAGTTAATCATCATAACAAGGTATCATATATCCATTATAGATTCACTGGGTACAAGTTTTTACCTGTAAGTGTTTCTACAGAATACAAACTATTAACAAAACATATTACATTTACATATGTCTCATCTCAATTAAGTTTTAAAATAAAACTGCCTGTAATTAAATGAGCCCAAAATTGCTGAAACTTTTACAAGGACTAGGCCACAATTAATTTTGCTTTGTCGTCACCTTCATTTATGTGTCTGAAATAGATTGTCTCTCCACAGAAGTATTTAACTTATATTAGTAATTAGTCTTCATTTCAAGTCATTAGCTATGTTTTTGCTGATGTTATCTGATGCAACAACTCTTTCAGTTTGATGTAACTACACATGCCATCCATGATCTTAACACATCTGTCATTACATTGTTTTCTGTTGAATTTATTTCATTAGGATCAAATTATGTTAAATTTTATGTCAATTTTCGATCGCATGTTTTACACTGAATATCCAAAATTGAAAATTCTTAATCAAAAGAAATCAACATCCCTAGAACACAAGCTGAATAACAATATTGTCAAATCATGGAAATTGTGTGAAGTAGACTACAGAAAACACACAAAACAAAAAATATAGAAAGGCATAATTCATTAGAAGGTTTATTTCACTTATTAAAACAGCTAAGTAACCTGCTGTCAGAAAGAAAAACAATTACTTTTATTTTTGAAGCCAATTAACAAAGTGGGATTAATTTTCAATCTTAAATCAAATATTTAGTTAGGAGCTACAGGTGGGTAGATGCTCTGAAAATGTCAGTGTTTAAGGGGTTAACATAATCTTAATCTTATATTGATATAAGCACTTATGTCTGAGCTATCTATTACCCCACTTAAACAAGGCTACTGTCATGCAATAGCTTCTGTATTATCAAACGATGTCACTGGTCTCAATGAACACTCAATTTCAATTGCTTTGCTGTGGTGTAATTCATCAAAATTGATTGTAATTTGCCTTCTAAATGTATCAAAAAATCATCATTTGTGTAGATCATATTTGAAGGAGACTGTGATTGTCTACATTTATCCTCATACATTAGCATAACCCAGGTACAATGAAGGCAAAATTTGTAGAAATAATTTTTTGAACTGACATTTCACAAGCAAAGTTAACTCAAAACACATGATTAAATATATGAAATGAATTCATGAGCACTCATTTATTTTAACTCAGAATAATTTTCTATAATTAAATAATCAATTCTAATATCCAGTTTGCATGTAGATACAATTCCCTTATGCATAATTACATTTTCATTTCAAAATCAGTAAAACTATATAATATTTTAAAACTACACAAAATAAAAATCTAATATATTCCTTACCTTAAGATCCAGAGTTTAAGCTATTCCTTGATAAAAACGGTCATAATCCTGATAGTGGTGCCAAAACCAACAGAAATATCTGAAACTTGATGTCTTTGAGGTAAACAAGTTGCTGTATAAATGAATGTTTTACGTCACACACTGAAGTTTAATACCAGTCAATATATACATCAAGTTGTTTTCTGGAAAAAATAACATCATATACTGATATAGGCAACTGTAGTGTCAGAAATGTTCCTTATTGATATATTTCTAGAGATAAGATAGTAGCCTGAGTTGAAACATGCTCTATTTTCACTCATTATATCTCTCTACCTTCTAGTTTACACACACTTAAATATATCAACTTGTTTACCAATATAACACAACATTTTCAATTCTCATTCTTTCTATTCATATCGATTAAGAAATTTCAGAAAAATTTCAACTCAAATGGTGTCAGAGTTTTTTTCAAAAACTTAACCTCTTGAGTGTATGGTATTTTATTAGTTCGAAACTTTTATTGCATACCAATCCCAGGGTTTGAAAAGCATGTAATTTTACATTTTCTGTAATTAAATGTCAAGAGATTTTTTTTTACATTTGAAAACATGGCTAAATTTTGCATGCTGTTTCGGTTGCAATATCCACTTCTGAATTAAAACCAGAATCTTTAATTTTTAATTTTCTGTCTGCCATCACAATGAGTTAATATTAACTGCCTGCATCTTGTTATATAATCTATTTAGAATTCTCAATCCAGTGGAAGGAAGTATATTATATATACTGTACAACTTTGCTGATAAACTACAACATTTTAAATAGCTAATTGTACTTGAGAAGTTTTGCAATGTAAACAATTAAGTGCAGACCAATTTTATCTTATAAAGGATGCCAATAAAAAAAACATTCAATCTTTCACTTGAATCAATGACACACGCCTCCAGTTTAACAAATAAAAAATCTAATTTAAATTTAGTGAAGCAAAACAAAATACTCCAAATTTTTCACCCTACTATGAAGGTAGGGTGGAGATGATTCATTTTTTTTCTTAAATTCAGTCTTTTTTATCTTAACTTGATAATAATTTTGTCCACTTTCTGAAATATTTCTTTCGTCCACCATTAGTTCAAGCAACAACTTTTGCTCTATGCAGTATTTTGTTACTAGGAAGGTAGAGTAAGCAGTTACCAATTTCAAGAAAAATGTTGAAGCAAAAGGGCAAGGACAAGGACAAATTGATCATAGATCAAAGATCATATTTTGATAGCCAATTAATACTGTTGCTTTTGCATAGTAAATATAGGAACTGGTAGGAACTGCTGGTAAAATAGTATCAATCATGTACCTCTATTCTATGATTTGACAGGTTGTTAAAAATGGCCAATTAGCAAAAAAATATTTAACCGCCTTTATATTGCAGCACAGAAAATCAACATCGGTTTAGTACATACAATGGGATATGACATTACTTTTAAATCATACTATATATATCAGATAATACATATATGAAATTTCAAAGTTTACCTTGAAAACGAAAATAAAGAAATAAGTTACCACATCCAATAGCTGAGAGAAACATGTCATCTGTTTTTGCTGATTCATGACAACATTGCATAGTAACATCATATGTTTTATTAGTATCATATATATAGTATACATACAGGATAATACAGTGTATAATATAAGTAATAAAACAGCTGGATATATGTATAAGAAAGGAGTGTTTATGTCATACAAAAACAAAAACTGATCATGTTTTTATAAAAAGGTATTGTTTGCATATAGGACATGAAAAGGTAATGTAATTACACATGATAGACTTACATATATCATAGTAAATATCAAAGTCATTTGCAAATAGCTTTCACTTATCCAGGTTGTTACCAGTACTTGTTTAAACAGTCAAATCCAGTCAAGAATGGAAAATCATTTGTATGGTTTCTCACAGTCCTACAAAACCTCTCAGCAAGATAATGATTAAGCATAAACAATCAAATTTCCAAAACAAATTTATGCAAGATGGCTTTTGAGTCTTTTTTAAGGCAGAATGCTTATTGCACTCTTTCTTACTGACATAAGATACAAGCAATTCATATGATTGTTAGCTAATTTTATCCCAACTCATCTCAAGATGAATTCCATAAATTTATCTGGTATCTAAACCTAAATTTATCATGAAAATAAAGTTCACAGAATGAAATTAAAATAGAAAATTATATATCATGAAATGATACTGTCAAAATACTTCAAATACTTTCTAATGAAGTCAAAATCTTTTACATGATTATGAAGTTTTCTGTCTTGATAAAGATTATTTTTAGCCTGTTAAATCAACTAGCAATCTGATTAATAGCCTCAAAGCAAACTTAGTACTTAATATATCAGGGGTAGTTAGACTCTGTACTAGAAACATAAACAATTTTTATTTTGGCAGCAACATGCACTGTCACTTGTCAGGATCAATTGTGAACGTTTCATATCTAAAAAGTAGTATATATCTAAAGTAATGCCATGTCTAACTATGTATCTAATATAATCTTAAGCCTAACAATGTATCTAATATTATATTATGCCTAACTATGTTTCTAATATTATCCTATGCCTTACAATGTATCTAATATTATCCTATGCCTAACAATGTATCTAATATCATCCTATGCCTAAGAATGTTTCTCTTATTATCCTATGCCTAACTATGTATTATAATCCTATGCCTGATGATGTATCTTAAATTATCCTATGCCTTAATTATGTATCTAATTCAATGACATGCCTGACTACGTTTGTTTCTTAAATAATGGTATGCCTCATTATGAATTTAAAAGAATGCTATGTGTATATGAATGTAAAATTTTGTTATGCCTAATCATATACCGGTACCTAAAAATTGAAATGAAAATAGTTGTTCTTTTCTGTTTAAATACTTTTAAATCTGAATCTCCATATTATGCTTTGCCTATGTATCTAGTTATGCATAGATATGTACAATCATTATAAAAATACACTATTTTCAAAATAGGAGCATGGATTACTTTCAGTTCGATTTACACAGGTACCCATTTCTTGCCATTTCAACAGTTGCCAAATACAATAAATATTTTTAGTTAGGCTAAGTTAAAAATAAGTCAGAGATAATGTTATAGGTATATCTTTATGTCATTAAAGAAATAGTTTATTGGACTACCCAAGGTCACCTTTCTAGCGCCCACCATCAAGTAGATGTGTACTGGCACCATAACAAATATCACCAGGTGCCGAGAACAATCATCTGATCTTTCTATCAAATATAATGATAAACCATACATAAACACTACAATATCTACGTCATAGATTTATACTATCTTGTCTTAAGGAAATAATTCTAAAAACATAGCATTAATTTTGTTGAAGCATACCTTTCAGGACTTGACTGCTCTAAAATACTATTACAGTTGCCTTCTTTATTTAGTTATTTCATAAATCTATGCTTAAGCAATAAGTCTGTGGATCTTAGAGTCTTTTAAATATAGAGCGTGGCCTTTAGATCAATTTTTTTCAATTCAAATTAAACTCCAAAACACCCCTTAAATTGTGAAGTAACATCTACAAACCTTCTTGATCCTTAAATGTGGCTTAGAATAAGAATTACCCTCAGAAGCAGATTTATGTACAGTATATAACAAATCAGCTGTTAGAAGGATTCTACCTTTAAATCCAAGATGTTGACTATTTGTTAAAAACTTTTCATACAAAATAACCTCATTCTTGTAATTTTTAACCATATTTCATCATTCCATAAACTAATGGTGATACATACAGACATTAAACTACAGCTGTATAGATTCAAATCCAGACATTGTAAGATTTCTAGAAATATTTCTTATTGACATTGTGGAGATACATGATGTTTCACAGGTGAATAAATATCTAAATAGTTTATTTAGTAGTCTTGATGCAAAGTGTATGAAGCACCAGTGTACTCAAAGCTATGTGTTCTAGATTCAATATGTGCACAAAAAGCTGTCTACAGTTTATGATACCAAAAAGATTTGGAGACTCATGTCAAATCATTGTAAAGATGATCCTAGACTAACTATGTAGGGCTAAGATTCACTATCCACCTCATTAAAATGATAACATCAACCAATCTGTATTCTAGAAGATAAAACTTGATTCAACAACCTACTAGTTGAAAACATTTAAAGGTCACATTATTGGACTTGAATGATGCATAATCTGCACTTGTAACATTTTCAGATTACTTCAACTATTCTCAAATGCTTAGGCTACTTTATAAGACCTGTGTGTGATATTTTCTGTGTATACATTAATCGTAAAAAAATCTGTTTGTGAAGCGAGAGAGCAGTATTGAACGCTGTACGCTGCTCAAATTTAAGCTGCAAATCAGCTCCAAACTAATAAAGAGCTATTATAAAACTTAATATCCATGAACAAAGAGATAATAAAGTACTGATAATAAGTATCACATTTTGACCTTTAACTGATTATTCATGTTAAATTGAAGGAAGCCATAAAGTTTCATTTATGCAAAGCAACAAGTATTATTAATTTACTAAGATCTGAAAAGTTTGACTCTGTGAATGTATAAGATGATTTGGAGTGACTATAAGGCTAAGACAATATTGTAATATTTGTTGACAATAAACAATGACAAGCTGTATGATTTATTGTTTAGTAAATAAAGATATTATCCTGATAGCCTTAGGTCATACACAGATACATCAATATATCTTGTCAATCACTCTTCTTACTTGAAGCATGTATCAGAAACCTTATCCTAGCTAACCATTCACTGACCTACCTTCACTGACCATGCATTTGTTGTATATGAATGGGAATATTACCTTCTAAAATATGCTTATACTCATGAAAATAACTTTGCATTGATAAAAACACAAGTACACATTATTATTTCAAACTTAAGTTTTACACTAGAGTAAAAATTGAAAACATTTTTAACTGAAAATTCTACTAGGGATTTGTGTTTCTATTCACTGTAAAGATACTTAATTATTATACATATCATAAAACCTTAACAAAGTCATTCTAAATATATCAGTACTGTTTGGTTTATTTTCAAATTTCACTATAGAACAATAGGCCTAATTCAATTTACACTAAACTTGCAAAGACAATACAAGTCAATTGTATATATTTCAATTAAGTTCAATTCTGGAAATTGATCTCTGCTCCCTCAGTCAGTTGTCCTTATAATGGATTTGAAATAAATGATACAGGGTAATCTTGGGACTGAAGAATCTTGGTTGACCTTTTGCTCATGTTGATTGAGTGCACATATTCAAGCTCATTAATCTCAAATGCTACAAGTTCTTCACTCCATTACCATATTAAAACCAACCGATCTAATGGGCTCCTTAGACAAAAGCACATTAGCAACATGATGCCAATAAGGTATAATGACCAAATCTGTTGCATATCAGAATCTGTGGAGTAGGCTGAAGCAAGGTGGGTGCAACACATACATTATCTGATTCTAAATATTTGGCTTAAATAATTAATACATGCTACCTAAATATATAAAGGCCTGGAAAATTTGTTCTTTGAAAAAGTTTCCGTTTGAGTATGAAAACAGTTTGAAGAATGGTATAGAATTTATAGAAGTGAAAAATACTACAACCTGGATGTATGGTAAATAAAACTGTTGTTAATGACCTTACTGATAGCACTAAGTTGTACACTGTCTTGTCTTATTTCATTACACAAATAAATCAAAACTAATCATTTCTACACTAATAGCTTCCAGATGTATGTTGAGACTATTTAACATCAGTAGCATTATAATGAAATGAAATAAACCACCAATTTAGTATCACCAAATAATAGATAGCTTAACAAAATTCAACCACTTTATCAGCAGAAAATTTGACCCTTAAATTCTGTTTCAGTACCATTTTCATTATGAATATGTAAATGATCTGATGTGGATTTGGACACTCAAGTTTACAGTTAAAGACAAGTTGTAATAGATGTAAAGATATGTTATAACTGCTTTATTCATCAATGTAGAGCATTTAGAAACAATACAGATAAAGTTTAAAAAGAGGTCTTAAAGGTTCACAAAAAATATATATGAATATAAAATTTGAAGTTTAAGTCATATTTTTACGACATTTTTTTCTTTCTTTCTTCCTGATGTTGCAATACAACACAAATATTTAAGCCCTGAGAAAAAAAAGTACTTACATTTTCCAATCTTATCTGACTTAATCTAAGAGTTAATTTGTTGTAACCAACTACTGTCCAAGTGGATATTGGATTGTCAAAGATTGATGTTAACCCAATGTCATTATGAAGACAGAAACAGACAACATGATAATATAGAGAAAGACAATATTACCACTATGTAATATCATTTATATTAACACTTTATAACTGTTAATTACTAGTATATGTATATAACAATATAAACTTGCTAATTGTGATATATATGACTAGAAGAGATTCATCTGTCAATCAAAAAACACTGTTTCATCATAATGACATATATCCAACATGGTTTATTTTGCTGAAGTGAATCGAAAATACCCAAATCAAGTAGACACTATCAAGAAACATTTTTATGATCTGAGGTCCTGGAAAATAGAGTACCGGTATGTGCCTAATAATAAGAGCAACAAGATCTGATATTTCATTTTCAAAAAATAACCAGTTGGAACAGAAAACAAAAATATCAAAAGAAACAACATTAGATTAGCTATCAATTTTCTTAATGATTCTTATAACATTATGATTGCGAAATCAGGATCCGATATTTTGAAACCCGTTTTAAACTATATTTGCAGTAAATATTTTATATAAAGTATAATTTACTGTGTATATATAAATTATAAAAAGTAAACAATTGTCAGTTACATGTAATACAAGACAAAACAAATTTGAAACTTGAAGGTTATTTGAAGGTTACAAATATATTATAATCATTTACTTAGTTTAGAAATCAGTACAAATCATATCACCCACACTATATCCAAAGCAACAGTGCAACAGCATACCCCTAAAAGCATTCAGATCTGTGTTGAAAAATGCATGAGCTCATTCAACACAATCCGATATAAGGATGTGAGAAACATTGCAGTTGCTATACGTGGGCATTTTTGACCAATGATGGCAAAAGACTGGTAATAATCAGGACCTGTTTATTTCTTTTTATAAGTGACAATATATTTCAATGTCAAATTAGATTCACAAAAAGTGACAGTTAAAATTCAGCTGCTATTAAACCTAAGCAAATATTAATGAAGAAAGAAAACAAGCAGAAGTTATAATAAAATTATAATAGTTAACTACAGTTCAGTCAGGAACACCCCTTTTGACTTTACTCACTCAATGTAACTTATTATCTCAATTAACACTTAATAGACTAAGAGATATGCCATATACAAACACTTTCCCTTTTAAGAAGATCACATGCCCAGTTTTAAGTTAAAAATCTCACAAACTGACTTGTCCTTAAGAAGTTGTCTATTTTGTGTACAGTTAACAAAGCTTAGAAATGTGTTATGAAAGAAATATCTTGTTTTCAATTAACTAAATCTAACAGAAAACCTGTCTATAGTACCTTTAAAATATTAATTAAACAAACTAGGAGATTCTAATCATAATCCAAATACAGAAAATTTAATACTCCTTGAAAAAATCCATATTGTAAAACAAGGGTTTCAAAAGGTTACAAAACCTTTGTATGAGGAATCTCAGAGCTTGCATTGGGTTTGATTGGATCTATTCTTATGATATATTTTACTCTGATAGATTTCTTTTCCAGCTTTCCACGTCTCAAAAGTTAGCCCTTATCTTAATTATGTCATCAACAAACATACACTACACTTAAATCAATAAATGTTTTGGTATATTTCTGTTATGTATTATAGAATAGTATTTTACCAACTAAAGAAAGGAAAATAATTTTCTTATACAATGCAAGAAGATAAAAACTAAGGGAATTTCCTTTAAATTTGAAATCCTACATAACTGTTTCAAGTTATTAAAAAGTGCTACTTATAAAGTATTATAAAACCTTTTAAACAGGGATATTAATACTGATATGGGCCTATATGAAAATCGATTGCATATAAGTATATGTCAAATAAAGCCCATAAAACAATGATAAAAGGAACAATAACCATTTTGTAACTTATAGATTTTCTTTGAAGGGATTTTACAAATGTCAACCATTTAGCTAAATGAAATAGTTCCCACATTTTTTTCTGAAAATGTTCATGCGTCCTGGACAAATATAATCAAAGCACACAAAGAACACACAAATATGAATCAATTATTATGTCATACCATTCTTTTTAATTCAAACACCAACAAAAATGGGAAAATGCTATGACATAATATGCTGATATGGAACAAAGCATCCACACAATACTATATATAGGAAAAACATTTTATGAAAACGGTTAACAAAGAACTATTCTGGTACAAGCTGATGAATATTTAAAGTATAACATTTGACTTTTGTTAATAATAAAACACGGTCCTACTAGAGTCATAAGTGTATAACGGTTCTATAAAGACAAAATGCACGCGATAAGCCGGTAGACGCTTTCCTCTTTATTCTATATAGAGATAACTATTCCTTGATAATAAAATTTAAAAATAAAATAAATTGGCACAAACCTGGCGCTTTTGGTGATATTAACTGTAGATAACGAGTAAAATATCCAGTGAGTAATAATTAGTGGACAGATTGAGTTGTTATTGGCTTAATTACTCATACCATTCAATTATAGTGAGAGACAGTCAGTTCCTTTCTCAAAATACTGCCATTCGATCGATTTGTACGAAGCGCATGCGTGATTACTGAAATATGAATCCGCAACCCGACAGCAGACGAATGTTAAAATGTGATTTATATTTCTTAAAAGAGTGTATAATTATATTGTTATAAAGCTAACCCAACTAACCTTCATTAAGACTTATATAAAGCAGACACAAACAAATATAATAATATAGCAATTAGTGGGCAAATATAAAGGGCGAGTTGGGGCCACAGAATTGACAAGGGCAAGGGGAAGAATCGGACATCTAAAAAAGAAATATGGGTGGATCGGGGAAGACGGGCATATAATATGACATTAAAGAAATAACAAAGAGTAGACAGAACTCAGATAGTATCAATCACTGGGGAAGTTGACTCAAATAGAAAGCTACCAAACATTAAGAAAGCAGAAACAACTTAGGTAATATCCGTCACTGAGGGAATTTTTGAAGATTCAATCAAATAGAATCAATTGCATTCTCTAATCCCGAATAAAAGTTTTGACATAAACTGAGACAGACTCAGATAGTATCAATAGTTGGTGAAACAGACAGATCTACTAAATTATCAATCACTGAATAAGCAGACACAACTAGGATAATATTTACTGAGGAAACTGAGAAAACCCTTCTGGAGGTTTAATTTCTTTGAAATTCCTGCAGGTTACCGCAATCCATGTAAAAGAAGACATCACCGAGATAGTAGCCTATCACTTACTAACACTAAATGGCATAGAATAAATGATAATCACTGCAGTTATATTGAGCTATTTGGGTATAAATTAAGAAAAAGAATGTTTTAGTAAGAAATGAGACAGAAGAGCGGATTTTCCAAAACACTTAAAGTGTGTTGACTACGGAGAAAGAAACCAAAGCAATGATGTTTGCAACAAATGAAGCATTTCAAAAATTTCAAAGAAAGAAAGAGAAGAACATTTGTAATGGAGATGGATTTTCGGCTTTAATTTAGAGTTGACCAATTCAAGGGATGTAACTCTTTTCAAATATCACACTATCTAGAACTATAATTTTGAACTCTGCAGGAAAAGAAACCAAACTGTTCATAACACTAAATTTATTTACAAATTTATTTTATTTAACATAAAAGATATATATATACAGAAATCTGACTAGAATGTTCAGTAAATATTGGAAAAACATGCAATGATAAAAAGATGTGCATAGGAATACATTTTCGAACACAAATGATTGAACATTCAGTTGTGCCAATTTTCATCTTTCATCTTGATACCTTGACACAAGAAACGTGTATTTCGAAAAACATTCATGAAATATATAAGTTTTTTCAAATCAATTTGAGACCAAATTCCTGTCATTTGTTAACAAAAATATTATGGCATAATGTAACATACAGAAATATACAAATTACATTAAGCACTTGTGATAACATTATAAGTGTATATAATGAAGTGATTAATTACAAAAATTGACAAATACAATGATGTAGGATGGATAAAGCAATATGCTCAATATGGTTTAATGAAATAATGTCAAAGTTAAGCAATTAACACTGTTTAAAATGGAATGAGTTACAAGTCATTCAAAAACAATTATAATCCGATCCCATACTTCTTCAGATGCAGAGATAAATAGAACAAGTGCAGACCATTAAAAAACCATCAGCATGTTGAAGAAATAAGCAACCAAACAGGGAAGATATGCATTACAAATATTGTATTGGAAACATTAATTTCATAAATCCCCCCAAAAAATCATCTATAGGCAGCAATGGCAAGCTTACTCATAAATTGGCAATGCTGTGTTTTCCATTTATTGATAAAAGAAGACAATAATTTTTTTTTAATAATATTCATGGCACAGTTCCTAACTGATGTTAATCAATTTCATTTGTGGATTATTGACAATATAAAACATACAATTCAAAAGCTGTCATCTGTGGGATTAAAGTAACTGTCAAAAAATGTTTGAGTAATGTCTAAATGAAACTATAGAACAAGGATAATGTTTTTTGAGCTTAATACACTTGTTCAATTCACATGTGGTTTCACCAAAAATGAGTAATAACATAATCATTTGCATATAATATATGTGATTAAAACTTTGTATATACATTATTCAAACAATGCATTTAGGTCATATGTATTTAATAATATAAATAGATACAACCAATGATATTAAAAGGATAAACAAATAAGTACACATGAATATAAATGCTGTCCATTGTTGAAGATTTAAAGGGGAAAAGATATATCAACAGACATAGTTAGAAATTTGTTTATGATACTAGAAGTTGAGAGTACTAATTTTCAGTTCATTAGCAAATATTTTGAGAAATATATACATAGGTATATTAAATCAAGTTATAATATATAACATCATCAATTAATAACACCACCCACCAAAAAGAAAAATCATAAAAATTACCTACAGGGATTGTGCTGTACAGAAATATATATTCCTTGAGCTTCAATTACTGTATGTCAAAGATGATCAGAAAGTTTGAATCACTTTGTCTTATTCAACAATTTCTTACAATACCACAAACATAGAACCATAAAAATATTGGTTACAAAGAGTATTTTTTAAACTGAACTTTTCATAAACTATAAACATCATTGCCGTATATTGAGGGTGAAGTAAAGGGAAACAATAATGAGAGCCAGCCTATCAAGCCAATAATGAATGCTGCTATAAGTTTAAACCTTGTTGGTTGTGGATAACCCATCACTTCACCAAATACTGGAAATCCCATATGATTACAGAAAGCATGTGCTAAAATTGGTGCAATCACATGACCTACAACAATAATAAATATATGGTAGTGCATAGTTATAGCTCATTAAAAGGACTTTTCTAGAATATTCTATCTCAGTTGTCTCAAAAATAATTTTGAACTCAAGGTTGATGAACATGATACTTGAATTCTGAACAAATACCTCCACTATTGGTACTCTTTCTTTTCAACTAAAAACAATTGTTTCCCACAAGAAGATATGGAAATAACAAATTATGATTTATTGATGATTGCTCCAATTTATATGCCTAATCTAAGAATTAGATTGTGTAATAGAGAATTGAAATAATACATACCAGTTCTCATAAATAAAAATGCAGAATAAGCACCAAATACTGTTGTATAACACAGTTGAAAACCTAAAAAATCAAATAATAGAATGTAAAATTAAACACTATGAAATCAATCTATGTTTGGACACAAAATTGGTTTTGCTTATACATAAAAGGATATATTTTGCAGATTTTTATTTAAATTCAGAGGAAAAGTATTTCATCCCTTTCATTTTGTAAAAAAAAGAAAAAGAAAAGTTTACAATTATATTATATTAACAAAAGATATTCTCATGCATACTTGATGTTTTAAAAGCTTCTAAAACTGGCTGTTGACCTGTTATCACCTTTTCTATCATATGATGAAAATGAGCTGTAATAACAAGCAGAAATTCATTAAAGATGGTGCGAAACAGAATAAATCCAAAATATATATAACAACCACTGCTATCGAGATTATAAAAGTTCAGAAACTTAAAACTCATCCACATATGCTTCAATAAGTAATTTTTTGCAAGGATAATAAAGATATTCAAAGATAAAGTTACAAACAGTTAAAAAACTTGAATTGAGATATATTATACTATTTCTTACACAATTATAATTGTCTACTATCTACTTACCTACACCAAAAAATAAAGGACATAAAATTACTGATGTTCTAGCACCAAATGCTGGCACTAACAATGGTAACATACATGCTCGAAATATGAATTCTTCTGAAAATGGTGCCTAAAAGAAAAATTTAAACCTATTATGTAGCATGTAACTGAGCATGGGCTTCTGTAAATTACTAAACATTCTGGTCTATGAATTCTAACTAGAGCCTTGAAAATCAGTTGATGAAATAATACTTACAACTAAATGATTTCTAATCCACATTAAATTAGAGAAACAATTACTCCAATATCTTGGTTCTAAATTTTAAAAAAATAACAATCAATAAAACTTCTTTGAAGAAAAAAATGTTAAAAATACACTAAAACAATGAATAGAGTCTGTTAAGAAATAAAGCTGCTATTAATTGACCCATTTCAACAATAGTACCCTATCCAAAAATATCCAAAAAGAGAAAATGTTTACCTAAATAAAGTCCGAATACACCATCAGTATAATGTAATGATAAAGGACCTAAAAATAATATCTGAAAAAAGAAATGAAGATCATGAGTTTCTATATAAATAAAGTAAAAAAAGAGTTGTATCTAACATATCTATTTGTTATTTTCAATCAATAAAGCATACAATTAGATATTTCGGTACTTGAACTTCTACATTTTATTTAAACAACGGTAGCAACTATAAACTTCTTCCTGGTAAGTACTGATAGATAAATCAATTTTACAGAACTTTCTTTTCTGTAACTTGGCATAAATTTGAATTTAATTGAAAGAAAATTTAGGAGAAGGCCAAAATAGTTTGATAAGATACAAGGAAACTAAAGCTACAAACCATGGTTAATAATAAGGGTAATACAAGAGCCGGTAATAATCCCGTAAATCTTAGTCCTAGCCATTCTAATATACTATGTGCCTATAAGAAAAAAAGAAAACATTAGTGCTCCATTAACAAGCATATCATTGGCTTTGATACATACTTCCATTAATTTATCTTAAAGTAAATACAATCTGTTTAATGGGGTACCCTCTTAATATAGTTTCCTCTATTGTTAACATGAGCATAATTAGATCTTAGAGCCAAATCATTCAAAAGGTGATACATTTTAACTCCTATCAAATCTGTATTTGGAGAGGAAATCTCTGAATGAGAGAAATAAAAAGAGAGATATAGGATACAGGAAACAACTCCAAGAGCAAATTCAAAATGTATCCTTTTTGTCAAAATACATATTAGGCTTCTGCAAGTTGCATGTTAAAATATATGTAATTGTAATTTCATCCATGTATTGTATTTAATAGTACTCACATCAATGGAATCTTTTGTTTGACTAAAGCAATAGATGACTGGTGGAACTATTAATGATATGATACCAACACTGATAAATCTTCTTTTGATTGTTTTAGGGTGGTCTCTGAAAAATACCGACAACCTTCGATAAAGCATAATACAAATTTAATATTATGTGTTTACAGGCACTAGAAGGAATACTTCCATATCAGATAGGAATTTGAGAAGTCTAATTTGAATGAATGAAAAAAGCATTGTATCATCAATTCATTCTGCAAGGGGTATACTACTAACCATTTATCTATTGCAAACCATTTATAAAGGTTATTTCATTTTCAGGTCTCTAAAGAATGATGATAGGTGCCTGATATTCGGACTAACATTTCACGTGTAAGAAAAATATAAACCTGCAGAGGTAAATAAAGTAGAATCCTAGAGAATGGAGCCATTAGTTTTCTATTGCCATTACCTATTTTTGTTAACACTGTCTGACCAAACATATAAACTCCCTACGTATATTATTGCAAACAGCAGACAAAGTAAAACTGCCTGCCATCCTGCGAGAGAAAATATAATCGCAGCCATGACTAATTTCACACTTGCTTATCTGAACACATTCCTCGAGTTTGCTTTGACAAGAAACTGTAACAGAACTAAAATGTTTATATGATGATAAAAATGCAATTAAATTATGTAAGCCTCAAATTGTTTTTGAATTACTTTTAACCATAGACATTAATCTGAGCCATGAACTAAAAAAAGACGCCCCAGTCTTATGATCATTACTATCAAACAAGTGAGGCCTGATTACATTTTGACATAAACTAAACTGGTTACACTTTTGCCGGATGTTGATGTTGTAGATGGCGGGAATTGTAACTATTCTACAAATAATAAATTAGGCCTTTTGCTTTTCTCTTCTCCCATTCCTATTATCATCCCAAAAGTATCCGCAAAATGGCTGCAATATCAGAAGAAGAACTTTCTGAAGAGTTTGACATGTTTGGCATCGAATTGGGCGAAGATGAGCTAGTTCTTAAATGTGAGTCAAGTCAATCACTAATCCACTTCGTCATGTGCCAGTTGTGGACTCTTGTAATAAACCCCTTTCGTCTACGATTTTGACTACGGTACTTTCAACTAGACTAGTTCAACCTTTGGGGGTTATACATACCTCGGATCCACCAAGCATACCATGATTATCTCAATTTATTAACAAACTATCATCTTGTTGTTTTCTAATTCTGTCCGAAAAAGATATCAGAGGCTGGATAAAGAGTCTGCAAGAATCAGACTACACTAGTGTCAGTCAGTGCCAGAGGAGAGTGAATAAAAAAAAGTATTACTGTTATAACTTTATGACTCAAAACTTAAAGCTTTTAAATGTTTATCTAATAAAAAAAACCAAAAAACCAGATTAAACATTCATACATGAAATAGCCTCAAGCCGTGCAACGTTTGTTAACATTCAATTCAAATGGCAACTCCAGAATGAATAATGGTTTCATGATATTATTCCTGGGTACTGGTACTTGTACTATTAACACCATGTTTTTTTATGAATTTTATTAAATAGTTTTCATGTTAACATGTTTCAGTAAAAGAATTGTGTGCCTTATATAGATTATCAGCAACTGATATTGCTAATGAATGGATTGCCTTCTCTCAAACTAAGAAAGGAGTGGAATTGAATCAGGAGAGCTTAGACCAATTTGATAGAGAGGTAATGGGTGTTTGTTGTAATTCATAAGGACACATAAGCTTTAGATCTTAGGGAAGGTGGTTTAGAAATTGGTGCTCAAAATATTTAGTTTGAAAGAGATAGTCTTAACTATTAATTTATCTGAAAAGCCAGCATATAGAATCATTCACAGGAATGACTTTAGAAATTCTTATGATTAAAATAAAAAATATATGGTTTATAGAAAGTCTGACTTATATTTCAGAAACTAGCCAAGAAACAAAATAAAACGCCAAAAACACCATTGACAAAGAAATCTAAACCTGTTATTTATGATATTAATACTATTCATAAAACGTAAGTACTGTTTCTTTAAAATGTAAGTAATGACTAATACTATTTAGTATACTAATAATAATTATACCACTACACTACTACAATGTAATATTCATTTACAATAGTATAAAATGAAAATGATTCATGCTGACTCTTAGACAATTAATGATTAGGGTGATTGAAAGTAACTAGTTACTGTTCAATAAAAGGCACTGGCACAGGGTTAAAGTTTTAATGTTATTTTGATAGGCTTGACAATGAAAATGATGAAGATGAAGCATTGAAGCTGTATAATTCTTATGGTACACCAACATCTAAGGTAATCCGTACATATATATGTATACGTATCATTTTACAGCAATATGCATAGCTGTTTTAGTTGCTAAGTCTTTATATTGACAACAATTGTGCTAAAAAATGAATGTCCTTGATCATAAATGTTGTGTCTTTTTGGTGAACATACTTATTTTCATTGTTGTTTCTTGCATTTCTACTTTCTGGACTAGTGCCCTTCAAAATATTGTCTGGGGGAAAGAAAATTAACTTTGATTCCATATACTAATTTTTTTTCTATTTTGTTCTAAGGGATCATTGTCAAAGAAAAGACAACATACACCAGATACTGGTCCAGTAAAGAGATTAACAGGAGTTGATAGAGTTTCATCAGTTCCATTTTCACCTGCAAGTTTCTCTCCAGCTAGGTAGCTAATTTGAATTTTTAAGTTCTACATAGCTTGACATCTTGTATGATCAAGTGGTAGTATGGGATTGTCAATGCTAATAGGATGAACTCCATTATGATTTTAAAACCACCTTCTGATCTTATTGAGTTCTAAATTTTAATTCATATTCTTTTCTGGAACTGTATCAATCATAACTTGAGTTTATTAGATATTCTTCCTTGTTTTATAGTGCAACACCATCAAGAAAATATGCATCAAGAACTAATAGAGGAGATGTATTGATGAGCTACCCTAATGATAATATTAAATGGAAACCCCATCAACAACATTGTAATATCAGTTATTATGATAATACGACATCTATAAACTCTCAATTTAAATATATGTTTCAAAAATTAACAGATAAAGCTCATGGTAAGTTGTCTGTTTTTTTTTGAGAAGCCCCAATAGAAAATTTTTTGACAGCTGGCTTGTTGCTCCTAATTCCATGATTTGTATAATTTGTGTAGGACATTTTTCAAACTATTACTTACGTGCAAATCATGTTTGTATATCAATTTTCATTAAAGGGGTTTTCAACATTCCAATTTTCTGTCACACCTGTTCTGCAATACCACTCAAACTAAACATTTTATATAGCTGTGTGCCCTAAAATATTGTTAAGCAGCTTTTGCATTTCTATGATTATAAGAACCACAGGCATGGGGCCAAAAATTTGAATCGAGCACTAAAATTTTATAGGCAGGAAATTTAACAAAATTTATTATTGATAATGTACAATAAAAACAAAAAGTATATCAAGTATTTTTCTTCTGTGATGGAGGTCTGCTACCTGGTATATTATAATATTGACTAGAACGTTTGCTAAATAATGGTGTATTAAAATTTAAAGAACGCATGACATTTTGTCGTGATTTACGAGTTGGAGACCGAGATGTTTCTGATTTTATTGGCATTCCTCCATCTTTTTTAGGTTTAGATGGTAGCAGTTCACTTATTTTCATATTTAGTTTATTTATAGTCTCATCTTTTTCTTTATTTAAACGGTCTAAATTTTTATTATATTCCTGTATTCTAAACCTTTCATGACGAATATGTGATAAATCTTTATGCATTAAGTCTATTTGATAACGCATTTTAGCACGTTCAGTTTCTAATTTGTGAATTTGTTCTGAATAGTCACTTAAATTATTAATAAGTTCAGTATTGCGCTTTCCCTCTTTATCAAGTTCTTCACTTTGTTTATTATATTTCAATATCAAGCTTTCCACTAGAACTTTAACTCCATTGTTACGCACACACTGATCAAATTGATCAAGAGAACTATCAATTTCATCTTGTATCTTAGTCAGATTTAAACACACCTGATCTATCTCTTCACTTAACAACTTAAAACTCATATCATCTGGTAAATATGAACTGATATCATTGTTTTCGTTATTTTCATTGTCACTATGTGATATATATGGCTCTAATTTTAGGTGCAATTTGAACAATTCATCCTTCACTTTAGAGAGTTTCAGATGGTCTGTCAGCTCTGTTTCACTTGGAATAGATTCACTAGTAGATACAGATTGAAGTCTCATTCTCTCATCTGTAATTTGGTTTGTCATCCAGTTAACAATTAATTTCTTGTCTTTTTCTGATAACCTTTTACTCTGTCCAAAATATTTGTGAACAAAAGTGTGCACCTTTTTCTTCACATCCCCACCATTATTACTCTCTAATTCAATTTTCTTGCCTGAAAATATGACATTCAAAGTCTTGAAAGATATGCTACAAATTATACTATTTCATTCAACATGCATTTTCTTCAGAGAAATTTTAATGATTACATGTACCAGTGATGGCTGATTGGATAGCAATTTTGAACAATTTTGACACATTTGGATTATACTAGTATAAATAACTGTTTTGTCACTGTTCTTTTGAAGTCATCTAGTAGAAATGGGGAACAGATAGATTTCCAACCATTGCTTATGTCAAACTGTAATTCATCAAGCACTAGAATTATTTTAATAGTTCATGGTGTTAGAGCCATGCTCATGTTGACTGTAATGTCTGGGGATTTGGATCCCCTATTACAAATGAATATTGTACTTAAAATATTCCTACCATCTGTCTGATCACTGGGTAATTTTTTAGTAGGACTTGTAGATACATTATTTTCTGTTCTAGCTGTATATCTGTCCATTGCTGATCTACATCTAGATTGTAATGATGTAGCTAACCAGGGATAATCTTCTTGTATTATCTCTATAAAGTTATCAAAAGCTTCGGGTCCTCGTTTTGGAAGTAGTTCTAACATTTTATATGTTTGTTCTGTTTTGGTTTTCTCTGCCTGTTATTAGAAAATGAGAAGTAGTAGGTAAATTATCAATAAAAGTGGTATTTACTAAGAAAGCTGATTGAAATCCCTTATATGAAAGGAAATGATTTTGACATGAAATATAGAAATATCAAAACATCAGAACAAAGTGGATTCACATGAAGTTATCACATTGAGAAGTAATCCCAATCGGTTCATGTTTGATTTTAACTTTTAATTAATTTAAGATATTTCTAATTGGCTTTAAGATTTAAGCTCTCTTTTTTATTGTCCATATAATTTCAGTGGATTGAACTTGGATTTGATAAAAGTTTTGTTGAAGTCCAAAATTCTATATATGTGTAACATTGCTTATTGTCCCTTTGAATTTGTTCAAAACTCCTTACCCTTATGTGCTCAATCATGTGAGGTTCAAAAATCTTTTTTTCATATAGAGCTGATAAAATCTCTTCACTCATTATGATATCCTTTGCTATATTCCTCATTTGAGTTTGTAACACTGTTCTCTGAGGTTCATTCATTTTGTAATATTTGATATATGAAATACTAAAAATATATTAGGTATAAAAGAGATCTTGACTTATCCACAAAGCATAATATAAACTATATAACACTGGTAAAACACTTGATATGAAATATGATCCTCATAAAGATTCAACAGTACAATGATATAAAATGACAGTAATATTGGTCTCTTAAGATAATGTCCAAACATTTAGAAGTCATTTTCTAATAATAAATCAGCAATATTTAGTCCTAATATCTATGGAGATTAACATGATCTAACAGATAATCTCATAACAAAAGCTATTGTATAAAATTGGTTTTTATTAGACTAAACCTGTAATCCTATCAAGTATCAAATTACAATGATCTTGAATTTTAAATAATTGTAACTCATTTTCTGATTTTGTTTTAAGATAAATTGATCATCAAAATATTTGGAAATATTTGTGAAAAATGTTACTTCCTATTACCAAGGCCCACTATGAAATTTGTAAATGATAAGACTATTGTTAAACATATAAAAGCTTACTGGGTCCTATTTAATTTACTCTCTGTGTTGTTGATTTATTTTATTCAAATTCAGATTTAATCAGTTAGCTAAGTGGCCGTGAGGAATCTGATAGTATTTTATAATATTATGAACTGTGATATAGTTGAGTAGTTTTATTCCCCCCCCCTCTTTCTATGATTGTTTATAGATTAATCTGATTATAAAGGATTAGTCAACTGGAAACAGTCTTGTCAAGGTGTTGTATGATGCAAGTTTTTATATGAGACAAAGTGCATGTTTGAACATGTTGACTTGTTACAAAAAAAGAAATTATATCATAATGCTTTTCATTCCATATGATCAAAAAAAAAAATATATTCTACTTCATACAAACATTTTAAGAAATAATAAAATTTTCTTTATGCCCTTCATACTGATTGCTTTTTTTCAAAAGTGGTGTTATTTCTATGTCCAACCTACTGTTCCCTTATTGCTGTTTCTAAAGCATTCCTATCAAACTTGTTCTAGATAATGTATGCAACATCGAACATCTTGCTTCAAGTTGCTTCAAACTTAAGTAGATGCTTCCTCTTAAAATATACTAAAATTAAAGTTCTCAACAATTGTCAGTATGAGTATTATATTTTCATATGTGTCTAATGTCATAAAGTGCCTATTACTGAAAAGTAATTACTGAAAAACACTTAATTAAATAGCTAATTGCATTTTTATGGATAATTATTAAGTGTTTTAGAATAATCGGATCATTTAATGATTCTGTTATGTTATTTATGGCATCAGAATTATCTACTGATGAATATATGTATGTTCTTTTGGCCAAGTTTAAAATTTTAAAAGTTTTCTGTACTTAGTCTCTTTGCTTCAAGTTGTGATTTTTGGTCAAAATAACTGTATATAAGCCTGTACATTCCATCTTTCCTGTTAATGAGTATTGACATTTTATTTTTAGTGTTAAATGATATAATAGAAGATATGTCAAGTCAGATACAACAACATAATAAAATAGAAGAATTATCTCATGTGGCTTTACCCACTCAGGTATTGTTACTTTTACTATTTCTACCTCATTTTGCTTTAGTAAGTATACCTCCTTTTGAGGGACAGAGGTGATATATATTTATGATGTCACTTGATTTGCTGACCAATCATTACACTCTCACACACTGTTTGTTTTCTAAAAATGAAAACACTGGAAAAACTTGTAAATATTATATCAATATGGACACTGAGGTCTATTATATGAAAATGACAGGAGTTTTTATTCCTTAAAATAACCATCTGATGGAAGTTATTTGGAAATGGTAAACACAGATCCTCAGTATGAGTATATAAAAACTAGTAATTAACAGCAATGTTTAATTGTAATCTAGGAAGCTGTAACTATTTGTGGAAGAGTATGTTGTGATAGTATTGGTAAATTGAATAAGAAATCAGTTGTATTAGAAGGATCAAGAGATACGTCTGCTGGTAGAGTTATTCCCCTTGAATTGGATACTCTTTCAGAGTATTCATTGTTTCCTGGACAGGTATTATAATTTTTTTGGGGTTAAACTTTTTCAGACAATAATTGAATTGTCCAGTGTTCGTCCTAAACTTAGTCTTTATCCTTGGTAAAATGTCGTTTCCTAAGTGCTGGACATCAGCACCTATCTGCCATTCTGGCATATTTCTCCTGTACAGTCTTTTTTTTTCATAAGCGGTGGATTACAGCTCATAATCCTCAACTGAGTTTTAAAATTAAGTAAAGTGAAGAACTGCTTGATTATTGTCAGGACTTGATTTCTTAATCAACAGAGATTTCAGCCATTTAAGTCTTTAATATTTATGATAAAAAGGTTTAAATGATAAAATATTTTTGTACAATTTAGATAGTAGCTGTTGATGGGTTAAATAGTTCAGGACAAAAGTTTGTTGCTCAAAAACTACATCAAGTAAGTTGTAGATTATAAAGAGAAATGAAATACAGATTTAATGACTTATCAGTAGTCTTGGTGTCATTTGGTAGTATATTCCATTTTACTTTAAAAGGGAATAATATCGGATAATTTCTTCTTTCAGAATGTGTCATTACCATTTCCTGTTTCTAAAATAGAAGGTGGTAAGTATATTGGTGTTTTATTTGGATTTGTATTGTTTTTAAGATTGAAACTTGGTTAAAAAGTGCTGTAACAAGTATTATTGTGTTTGAGTATGACACTTCTGTCTTCTTAAGTTTGAATGTTAATTTCAGATATGAATATAAACATAATGCTTGCTGCTGGTCCATTTACAACATCAGATACACTAACATATGAACCATTAGCTGATTTCTTACAGTTACTACAAAAAGATCAACCTAATGTATTAATCTTGGTATGTGTCTGAAAAAGTTTCTTGTTATGAAAGATGATGATTACAATTTAACTGTTACAAACTATTTGGAAATGATATAGAATATTTTAATATCTGGTTTAGTATAGCTCTTAATGTTGTGTGTTTGAATCCATAACATATTTAACCATTTGCTTTTGTAGATGGGACCATTAGTTGATAGCAAAAATACAGAAATAGAGGTAGGTTTCATTTCATTGTACCTTTCATTATTGTCGAAAACTTGAAAGTTTTATGTTATACAGCGTCCCAGAGTCTCTTGAAATGGTCATTAGTCCCTTTTTGAGCTGAACTTTTGACCTGTAGCACTTTCAAAATAATTAAGGTATTTATTTAAGCATGTCTTTTTATTCATCTATTATAGAAAGGAAATACTGATTTTTCATTTGAAGATATATTTAGGAAACAAATGGATGATATTGTTAATGTAACAGAAAAGTAAGTGATAATAAGTATTTATTTTGATCTGTGTATTATAGTTTATTAATATCAGGAAGAGAAAAAGGCATTGTATTATAACATATGGTATACGTCATTGTTTATTGTTGCTAAGGAGCAGAACATTTGAACACCCCTTATATTTCCAAAGTTCATGATAATTTCATGACACATCGTTTGAATGATTTAACAAAAGATTTACATTTGTAGGTTAAACTGTGAGTTAATTATATTACCATCATATAGAGATGTACATCAAGATTATGTTTATCCTCAACCACCCTATATTTATAACACATCTAAATCGGTAAGTTATATCTTTTACTTTAAAATTAGCCTGAAACTTTCTTATTCCTATATATGGCTTCTAATATTATTACTTATAGTCAATAGGTACATTTATATTCATTCTATATTTCAAGCTATATTTGTTTCGAATCAGCCCTTTACTATCATAGAATTGCTTTTATACATTTTTGATAGAATAAGTATTAATGTAATTGTAATTTCAGCATGTCCATCTTATGAGTGATCCTTGTACTATTAATATCAATAATATCATAATTGGTATGACCTCAACAGATATATTATTTCATCTTGGACAAGAAGAAATTTCACAAAGGTAATGAAATTATAAATAAATAATTGTATTTTGTTAATCATTGTGTTCATAATGAAGCTAGATGGATAACATTTATGAATTTAA
This sequence comes from Nipponacmea schrenckii, assembly GCA_030562195.1. Classification (NCBI taxonomy): domain Eukaryota; kingdom Metazoa; phylum Mollusca; class Gastropoda; family Lottiidae; genus Nipponacmea; species Nipponacmea schrenckii. Next base: position 33,477,824 of record CM060199.1, read on the forward strand.
AAAGAAAAATCTGGTCTTCATTTCATTTAATTCATAGTTAATTGATAAACGTTTCTTCATTTCATTTTTAAATGCATTAAACTATGTTTAAATGTGTATTATAGTGTAGCTGGTTCTAAAGATAGACTAGGCAGATTAGCTCAACATCTTTTATTACAACAAAGGTAAGATTTACACCTCTAGAACTACCAAGCACTTGTAATATTGTTTAGAAATAAACATACTACCAAAGAATGGTGTGCTGGATAAGAGTAAACTTATTCTAAAAAAAGAAAAATTGTTGTAAAAATATATGAGAAGGCTGACGGTAATATGTATGTGATTTGACAGCAACAACATGATTTGTAATGCATTATTTACATTTTAGTTATTATCCATTGTATCCACCTAATGAAGATATTAATATAGATTATGATCATTATGAAGATTATGGTAGAATGCCTGTTACACCTCACATTTTATTATTGCCATCAGATCTACGATATTTCATCAAGGTAATGTTCTTTATCAGCCTAATATAATTCAATTATTTACCTACTTTAAGACTATGTCTGGGACAAGCAAAACTAAGTTTTACATATATTTTGTAGGATATCAATGGATGCTGTGTAATAAACCCTGGCAGATTAGCTAAAGGACAAGTTGGTGGAACATTTAGTAAACTAATGGTAAAAACAACAGAAGTCCATTCTACTGGTTCATTATTACCATCAATATCAGCTCAAATACTTAAAATATAGTTAAACATACTTGGTACTATTTATTATAATAATGTACATAGTATAATCATAGTATATCTAGAGTTCAGTTTCTATTGAAATATAAAGTATATTGGTGTGCCTAACCACTCTGACAATTCAATGTTATATTGTACATTCATCACAACTTATCTATGAGTCTATCATTTTTGATAAGATATTTACACTTCTGATATAAAGTATAAAATTTATACTAAATTCTTCTTTTGTTCTTTTTCTAACTCCATTATTTCTGGAATCAGGATTGTACACATTCAGATTACACTAAATTATCACAGTATATGAGAGAATTTCTCCGTCCAAATCATGGATTTCCTCAATCCTTGGCATCTCCTATACCATCAGCATTAATAGCAAACATTGCTTCTGATTCTGGTAAACATGGAGAATCATATATTTTACAGATCCTAGTTTCTCCTCTTCCCTTTCGTAAATACAATCTAAAAAAACAGGTTTCAATGTTAATATCTAATTAAAAGGATTCTTCAGTAATTTATCCTTTGCAAGCCAGGAGTGTTTTAGGAATTACTTTTCTTGGCTAATGAAAACAAGCAATGTTGTGCAGTGTCCAATGTGGTAAATTTTGCTGGACCAGCACTTGTATCTTATGGGATAAAGTTAAACCATACAACTGGCAGGACACAAATGATTTTTAAGCCAGGTATACATCTGGGAGAAATAAATTCTGGATTCTCAGTCTACCTCAGCCATGTAACCTAAGTTGTCACCACTGAAAAATTATTTTGGTTGTAGTATTCAATATATATTATAGATGTCTTACCTGGTTGTAGAAGCATGAGCCATGATATTTCCCCCAATAGGTTTTTTAGGGTCAGCTGAGAACATAGAAGCACCATCTACTTGAGCTACAACTTGATTAGAAATGACAACAGCTACTCCAAACTAAAATACAACAACTTAATAAGCTCACAATATGGAGAAGGCATTCTAAGCTTTAACAAATACAAATAAACAGCATAACCAAACCTATATTATGTTAGCCAGCACTGACTAGGACTCTGTGTATGTTTTGGGAAATGCACTAGGCCTTGTTTTGCAGGCAAAGTGGTGCTGGAGCATAGAACAGTGGGTGAAAGTTAAAAAAAACTACCTCATCAGCTAATCTTAATAACATTCGAAGAAATCTAGCTAGATGATTTTGACGGGCTGATAATTCTCCTCTACCAGAATAATCTGTTCTATATAAAGCTGTGGCACTATCAACTATAATCAAGGCATATCTACAATTTACAACAATAAATATCAGAAACAGTCCCTCATCATCAAAAACCAAATAAAATGACTGTCTTTGAAACCTTAATCAATTTGTTAAAAATTATTTTCAGATTTACAAGGGAAAAACATAAATATTTCAGACATTTCAAACATAAGCAATAATAAACACAAAAATTAAATTAAACATGCAGTGAGAAAATCAAGTTCTTACCTCGATTCACTCATCATAGCAGCAGCCTGTATTAATAGCTGAGATTGATGATCACTGTTATAGGCTCTAGCATAGGCTACATTATCTAGAACATCAGCTCCAGATAGACCATACCTACAACACAGTAAATATTTTTCATGTTCATTTATAGTCAACAGAGGCATCAATGCTGGGTAATATTCTACACCTGAAATAGTGCAGTTTTACCTAATTAGTACCTAATGGGCTAATGAAGGCACCAACGTTATGCAGGTACCAGTAAGGGCATTTTGCCAGGACAGCAGCAATAGTCTACACACTCTATACTGATCTTAAATGTGCATAGTCTTTAGCACACAGAGCTTTGGTTTCTTGTCCCATCTGACTGGACAATATTTTTCCTTTTTAGCCCTGCCGACATGCTTCACGGTTTGAAAAATCTGAAAATTTAATGATTGAAACCCTGGCTAAGTTGGTGAGCAAGCATCTAACTCACTGAGCCACTGTGGCTCCAAGGTGTTCAGTCAAGACACATACACTTGTTACAAATAATCCAAAAATACCCACATCCACAAACTGTTTAGTTGTTTGTTTGGGGTGTTGATACCTTTGTCTCCAAGAATTTACCTTTCAGCTACTGCTAATAATCTCTCTGGTCTAAATGTTCCTTCTGTATCAACATACATAGCTTTACCTTCTCCACCACCCATATCAATGGGTAACTACAAAATATATAAATATAGTTATATAGTTTCACTTTTGTATATGAACATCATTGTCCTAATTGAACAATCGTAAAATGATAATTTTTTTGATTACCTTAAAATAGTTCATGAGCACACCAGATATATCAAAGGATTGACTCTTTCTGGAAGGACTTGAAAAAAATTGCACAGAATATCAAACAAACTTATCACATTTTGTCTTAATTACTAATAGTATGATGGATTGCTCTTGTACACCTACATTTTAAGAGATATCTTCTGCTCTTAGAATATAATACAAAGACCTGATAGTGGATAGTTTTAAATCCATAACCTTTGTCTACAATATATTTTAAAATTTACCTGGCATGTAACAGCTAATGTATGACATAACTGTGTTTTCCCTGTTCGAAATTCACCAAATATTTCTGTTATTGAACCAGTTTCTATTCCACCTAAATTTAAAATAAACCAGCCAAAATTAAAATTCATAGTTCTCTCCCTTTATTCATTCAGCTTTTAGAAATGTTATATTTGACACCAGATGTCTAGTTTATCAAATCTAGCTTACCCTGTAAAAGTTTATCTAGTTCTTTAGATCCAGTAGTAACTTGAATAATTTCTGAACGTTTTTGATGAAATTCTGTAGCTGTAGTGAAACCCATTGGAACCAACTTAGCTGCTTCCACCTTGTAATAAAATCAAATAATGTGTAACAAAAATTACAAGAGTTTAATGAAGAATCCCAAAACAGTTTTACCATCTATTTTATTTTTTAGTGTTTATTACAATCATTAATTCCTATAATTTCAGCCTACAGATACCTGGATTTCATTGGCCTTTTCTATAAAATATTGATTTCAATGGCCTTATCATTTAGATTTTTAACATCTTTAAGCTATCCAGCCTAGAACGCACACAACAAGGGTATCTTGTTCCATCCAAGCAATCACATGCATTTTAATAATCAGCCTCCACAGCCTTCATCACTAACAGGAAATTTTACTTACCAAAATCTTATCAGCTTTGGCTTCACTTATCCCCTTTATAGCTAATAACATTTTCTTTGGTACAAATGCTACCGATTCTACGGTATAAAATCCAGCTTCCTCTAATTTCTTCAGATCACTATTACTTATACCATTTCCCTGTTAGAAATAAAAATACAACATTAGTTGTCTGTTTTTTTTACATATAATTCATTATCGACAATTTATTTAACACAGACTTTTGATAACTCCTGTATCAGTTCATAACATTGTTATATGTTATCAAAAACAATTAATATAAACCGGAATATGGACTGATGATAAAATGTTTCTAAATTATACTTAAACTTCTTTAGATGTTATATTCTATTGACATGATACATTTCAAGGTTTTATGTTACATATAAACAAATTGACCTGGATCTAGGACTTAGATTAATTTACTGATGTCTTTGCTCTACATTATGCATGTATATATGTTATATTGGAGTCATCAAGTAGATCATTTGTCAACCATGCAACCTGCATGATTATTTCAAAAAATTTATAAACCTTTGAATTTTAAACATAAAATTCGCTTTTATGAATATACTGTAAGACTTACTTCTAGTTTAGCCAATGGAAGAGGACCAAATATTTCTTCTTCTCCATCCTGGGCTTGTTGAACTGCTGCTGTTTTTTCTGCTTGCATGGCCATATTTGATTCAACAGTAGTAAATTGATCTCTAGTATATTAACAACTATAATAGATATATACAAATTAAAATTTTTATGCTAACATGTGGATTTTCATATTTGAGTTGCTGAAGTAGAAAAATTGAAGATGTTCAGATGATTTACTTTAGCCTACTAAATTGAGATCATGAAAGACAGGAATAAAAACTAGGCCTAAGCTTGAAAAACAAAGAGAAGGCGGCACTGTTTTACTTACGCACCCCCCAACTTCCCGTAAAGCTATCGGTCTGAAATTTGCTGTGTACATTCAGGACACATAAGTATCCCTCTGCCACGTTTCAAATTGATAGCTTTACGGGAAGTTGGGGGGTGCGTAAGTGCCGCCTTCTCTTTGTGCTTCTCTGACTAGTTTTATAAAACATGTGCAATTGAGCTTGCTGGACAGAAATATAGATATTGTTGTAAATTTTACATGTTCATAACCTTAGCACAATGTTAAAATGCCATAACGGGCCCTCATGATATTTATAGAAATGATGGGCATAGCTGGAGTTAGAACTAAAACTAAGACTAAAACATGCAAGATTGTAAGCTAATAAAGTTGAAAAGGCCTAGTACTTTATATAAACCCAAATTACATTTAATGCTCAGAGAATATCGATAATATTTGACATTAAATATCAACAAGACTCAACAATCATTTATCGGTTATTGATTCAAACAGTAAACTTTGACAACATAAAAATGTAAACAAACACCTTTTAGTAATTCCCGCTAAAATGTGTTAAAAGGGAGGTAACTACACCATTGACTCGGCCATCCAGACGTTTGAAGCGTTGTGCACTTGAATGTTTTCTCGAAAATACAAAATCCAACGATCAAATATACTTAATGTTTTAAATGAGTGCTGTGAAATATTAACCTGAAAATCATACCTTAAGGGAGTTTTTACTTTACCTTTGTAAGAACTTCATGTCATTATAAAACCCTTTATGATTATGCTGTAGGCTGTATAGTAGGCCTTTATCTTACACTGGACTTAAAAACAAATTTTCTATTTAACACTGGAAATTCAAATTAAAAAAAACTAAGAAATTATGAAAAAAAGCTGTAACTTTTTTAGTGGCTTTAAATCATTACATAAATTTCAATATTTAACGGAATATACAATGATTCCACAATCAATGTAGAATTCCTTCAAAAGTCAACAACCATGATGGTTGAAAAAAAAGTCCTGTAGGCCTACTGTACGGATAAGATGACTTCACTAATAATGTACGTGCACCAAGGTCAAATCTAAAATAAAATTAGGACTCCCTTCCCTGATTCGTGTAGGCAAAGACTGAATTTAATAACGAATCTGTCATTATAAGCACACTTCTCAACTACAATAAGCTACAATTGGTAAAATGATAAGATTAGTAACATAGTGTTACGAATGTCCATATTGAGCAAACATTTGTAGGAACAGCAGTTACAATGGTGTTTTACAGTGCACAGATTCAGAGTCCGGATTGGTAATATAATAACAGCAGCAGCAATGGTATTTTACTTCGGATATTCATAGTCCGGTACAGTAATTAAAGCAGCTACAAAGGTGTTTCACTAGACAGATTCACAGTCCGAATTGTGAGAAATAACAGAAATAAAAACGGTGTTTTACTGGAGAGATTCACAGTCCGGATTTGTACAGTAATTAAAGCAGCTACAATGGTGTTTTACTAGAGAGATTCACAGTCCGAATTGTGAGAAATAACAGCAATAACAACGGTTTTTTACTGGAGAGATTCACAGTCCGGATTGGTACAGTAATTAAAGCAGCTACAATGATGTTTTACTAGAGAGATTCACAGTCCGAATTGGTAAAGAAATAACAATGGTGTTTAACTAGAGCGATTCGCGGTCTATATTGATAAACGTACAGAACAGAAGTAACAATGGAGATTCACAGTCCGAATTGGAAAAGAAATAACAGCAGTAACAATGGTTTATTTTTGTTTTTTTTGTTTTTTTTTTTTAAATTGATAATGTAAAATCAGAAGTAACAATGGTGTTTTACTGGAGAGATTCGCGGTTTGGATTGGTAAAGAATAACCGCAGAAAAAATGGTGTTTTCGTCTAGTTTTTATGATTCGGATTGATAATGTAATGGCAGCAGTAATCATGGTGATGATCTAGATAGATTCACCGTCCGGATTGATAGTTTAATAACAGCAGTAAGAATGGTGTTTAACAAGATGAACTTGTGTCCAGATTGGTAAAGTAAGAACAGTAGTAACAATTGTATTTTACAAAATAGACTTGTGTCCAGATTGGTAGAGTAAGAACAGCAGTAACAATGGTGTTTTACAAGAGAGACTTGTGTCCAGAATGGTAAAGTAAGAACAGCAGTAACAATGGTGTTTTACAAGAGAGACATGTGTCCAGATTGGTAAAGTAAGAACAGCAGCAATAATGATGTTTTACAAGAGAGACTTGTATCCATATTGGTAGAGTAAGAACAGCAGTAACAATGATGTTTTACAAGAGAGACATGTGTCCAGATTGGTAGAGTAAGAACAGCAGTAACAATGATGTTTTACAAGAGAGACTTGTGTCCAGATTGGTAAAGTAAGAACAGCAGCAACAATGATGTTTTACAAGAGAGACTTGTGTCCAGATTGGTAAAGTAAGAACAGCAGTAACAATGGTGTTTTACAAGAGAGACATGTGTCCGGATTGGTAAAGTAAAAACAGCAGTAACAATGGTGTTTTACAAGAGAGACTTGTATCCATATTGGTAGAGTAAGAACAGCAGTAACAATGATGTTTTACAAGAGAGACTTGTCTCCAGAATGGTAAAGTAAGAACAGCAGTAACAATGATGTTTTACAAGAGAGACTTGTGTCCAGATTGGTAAAGTAAGAACAGCAGTAACAATGGTGTTTTACAAGAGAGACTTGTGTCCAGAATGGTAAAGTAAGAACAGCAGTAACAATGGTGTTTTACCAGAGAGACTTGTGTCCAGAATGGTAAAGTAAGAACAGCAGTAACGATGGTGTTTTACAAGAGAGACATGTGTCCGGATTGGTAAAGTAAAAACAGCAGAAACAATGGCGTTGTACAAGAGAGACTTGTGTCCAGATTGGTAAATGAGAACAATAGTAAGAATGGTGTTATACAAGAGAGATTTGTGACTAGATTGGTAGATTAAGAACAGCAGAAATAATGGTATTTTACAAGAGAGATGTGTTTCCAGATTGGTAAATGAGAACAATAGTAAGAATGATGTTTTACAAGAGAGACTTGTGACTAGATTGGTAGAGTAAGAGCAGCAGCAACAATGATGTTTTACAAGAGAGACTTGTATCCAGATTGGTAAAGTAAGAACAGCAGTAACAATGGCGTTTTACAAGAGAAGCTTGTGTCCAGATTGGTAAAGAAAAAACAGCATTTACAACGATATTTTACAGGAGAGACTTGTGACTAGTTTGGTAAAGTAAGAACAGCAGTTACAACGATGTTTTACAAGAGAGACTTGTGACTAGATTGGTAGAGTAAGAACAGCAGCAACAATGGCGTTTTACAAGAGAGACTTGTATCCAGATTGGTAAAGTAAGAACAGCCGAAACAATGGTGTTTTACAAGAGAAATTTGTGACTAGATTGGTAGAGTAAGAATAGCAGCAATGGTGTTTTACAAGAGAGACTTGTGTCCAGATTGGTAGAGTAAGAACAGTAGTAACAATGATGTTTTACAAGAGAGATTTGTGACTAGATTGGTAGAGTAAGAATAGCAGCAACGATGTTTTACAAGAGAGACTTGTGTCCAGCTTGGTAGACTTAGAACAGGAGTAACAATGGTATTTTTCAGGAGAGAATTGTATCCAGATTGGAAAAGTTAGATCAGTAGTAACAATAGTATTTTACAAGAGAGACTTGTGTCCAGATTGGTAGAGTAAGAACAGCAGTTAAAACGATGTTTTACAAGAGAGACTTGTGTCCGGATTGGTAAAGTAAGAACAGCAGCAACAATGGTGTTTTACAAGAGAGACTTGTGTCTAGATTGGTAGAGTAAGAACAGCAGCAACAATGGTGTTTTACAAGAGAGACTTGTGTCTAGATTGGTAAAGTAAGAACAGCAGCAACAATGGTGTTTTACAAGAGAGACTTGTGTCTAGATTGGTAGAGTAAGAACAGCAGCAACAATGGTGTTTTACAAGAGAGACTTGTGACTAGATTGGTAGAGTAAGAACAGCAGCAACAATGGTGTTTTACAAGAGAGACTTGTGTCCGGATTGGTAAAGTAAAAACAGCAGTAACAATGGTGTTTTACAAGAGAGACTTGTGACTAGATTGGCAGAGTAAGAACAGCAGCAACAATGGTGTTTTACAAGAGAGACTTGTGACTAGATTGGTAGAGTAAGAACAGCAGAAACAATGGCGTTTTACAAGAGAGACTTGTGTCCAGATTGGTAAATGAGAACAATAGTAAGAATGGTGTTATACAAGAGAGATTTGTGACTAGATTGGTAGATTAAGAACAGCAGAAATAATGGTATTTTACAAGAGAGATGTGTTTCCAGATTGGTAAATGAGAACAATAGTAAGAATGATGTTTTACAAGAGAGACTTGTGACTAGATTGGTAGAGTAAGAACAGCAGCAACAATGGTGTTTTTCAAGAGAGACTTGTGACTAGATTGGTAGAGTAAGAACAGCAGCAACAATGGTGTTTTACAAGAGAGACTTGTGACTAGATTGGTAGAGTAAGAACAGCAGCAATAATGGTGTTTTACATGAGAGACTTGTGTCCGGATTGGTAAAGTAAAAACAGCAGTAACAATGGTGTTTTACAAGAGAGACTTGTGACTAGATTGGTAGAGTAAGAACAGCAGCAACACTGGTGTTTTACAAGAGAGACTTGTGGTGTCTGGATTGGTAAAGTAAAAACAGCAGTAACAATGGTGTTTTACAAGAGAGACTTGTAACTAGATTGGTAGAGTAAGAACAGCAGCAACAATGGTGTTTTACAAGAGAGACTTGTGACTAGATTGGTAGAGTAAGAACAGCAGCAATAATGGTGTTTTACAAGAGAGACTTGTGTCCGGATTGGTAAAGTAAAAACAGCAGTAACAATGGTGTTTTACAAGAGAGACTTGTGACTAGATTGGTAGAGTAAGAACAGCAGCAACAATGGCGTTTTACAAGAGAGACTTGTGACTAGATTGGTAGAGTAAGAACAGCAGCAACAATGGTGTTTTACAAGAGACACTTGTGTCCTGATTGGTAAAGTAAAAACAGCAGTAACAATGGTGTTTTACAAGAGAGACTTGTGACTAGATTGGTAGAGTAAGAACAGCAGCAACAATGGCGTTTTACAAGAGAGACTTGTGTCCGGATTGGTAAAGTAAGAACAGCAGCAACAATGGTGTGTTACAAGAGACACTAGTGTCCTGATTGGTAAAGTAAAAACAGCAGTAACAATGGTGTTTTACAAGAGAGACTTGTGACTAGATTGGTAGAGTAAGAGCAGCAGCAACAATGGTGTTTTACAAGAGAGACTTGTGTCCAGATTGGTAAAGTAAGAACAGCAGTAACGATGGCGTTTTACAAGAGAGACTTGTTTCCAGATTGGTAAAGTAAGAACAGCAATAACAATGGTGTTTTACAAGAGAGACTTGTTTCCAGATTGGTAAATGAGAACAATAGTAAGAATGATTTTTTACAAGAGAGACTTGTGACTAGATTGGTAGAGTAAGAACAGCAGCAACAATGGTGTTTTACAAGAGACACTAGTGTCCTGATTGGTAAAGTAAAAACAGCAGTAACAATGATGTTTTACAAGAGAGACTTGTGACTAGATTGGTAGAGTAAGAACAGCAGCAACAATGGTATGTTACAAGAGACACTTGTGACTAAATTGGTAGAGTAAGAACAGCAGCAACACTGGTGTTTTACAAGAGAGACTTGTGTCCGGATTGGTAAAGTAAGAACAGCAGCAACAATGGTGTGTTACAAGAGACACTTGTGACTAAATTGGTAGAGTAAGAACAGCAGCAACACTGGTGTTTTACAAGAGAGACTTGTGGTGTCTGGATTGGTAAAGTAAAAACAGCAGTAACAATGGTGTTTTACAAGAGAGACTTGTAACTAGATTGGTAGAGTAAGAACAGCAGCAACAATGGTGTTTTACAAGAGAGACTTGTGACTAGATTGGTAGAGTAAGAACAGCAGCAATAATGGTGTTTTACAAGAGAGACTTGTGTCCGGATTGGTAAAGTAAAAACAACAGTAACAATGGTGTTTTACAAGAGAAGCTTGTGACTAGATTGGTAGAGTAAGAGCAGCAGCAACAATGGTGTTTTACTAGAGAGACTTGTGACTAGATTGGTAGAGTAAGAACAGAAGCAACAATGGTGTTTTACAAGAGAGACTTGTGTCCGGATTGGTAAAGTTAAAACAGCAGTAACAATGGTGTTTTACAAGAGAGACTTGTGTCTAGATTGGTAAAGAACAGCAAAAACAATGGCGTTTTACAAGAGAGACTATTGTCCAGATTGGTAAAGTAAAAACAGCAAATTACAAGATAAATTCATGTCTGTATTGGTAAATGAAGGGCGGGAGCAACAATAACGCTTTAAATGAGAAATACATTGTCCGAAATAGGAAAACCAGCAACAATGATGTTTTACAAGATAGATTCATTAATTAAGAATAAATGTATCCATGGTAAACATATATATAGACATTTAAATATAAACTAAGCTGTAACCGGTAATTATTTTATCGTCGTGTAGCTACCATTGAACATTTTTAATTTGAGGGATGCGGGGTATTGTGATACAATTTTATCTTTATCTAAATTATTGTGAAGAAAACTTAAGAGGATTTCACGCGGATCAGATATGCATCGGAAATCGCTTATTGTTTATGGAACAGTTTTTATTGCAAAAGAAATATGATACACGGACAAAAAGACACTTAAATTTAACCATGTCGTGTCGTTATGAACGCATGGCGGCTTTTTACTTCCGATTTCCGGTGTTTCCCTCAAATTGAGAACTGATCTAATGGATGAAAAACGAAATAAAAACAAAATGATGAGACGTTTCTGCAGGCCTTAATACGTGTTGTTAGTTTCTAAAATCCGATTCAATGTAATTTGATTACACAAACCTCTGTTGAATTTTAAAAAAGAAATGTAAAGATGTTCTATTTGAGACTAATTGCATCAGTTATTAAAATGGAGTATTCCCCATGGCTGACATTCGAGATGGTGTGAATCATAAAAAAGATGCCACAAATGCTTTAGGCATGAAATCAACACCAAAACAGCCAGAGTTAATGCTGAAAGACACAGGACAATTTGTTAGTCATTAAAGCAGTTATTTTGTAGTTAAAATGCCAGAAGGTAATGTGTGAATGGGGTGGAATCGAAATTAACACTTTCGTGTAAAGTCAATAATAAAAAGATGTTTGTCACGATAATATTATTGTTTACTTTTTGTCATCTTAGAAATTCACATGGTTTTGGACAGGAGCTTGGCTTTGACAGCCAAAATTTACAGAAATAAACGCCCCAATGTAATTTAATATACAGAGTATATCTGGATACAAATAGAATTGGCTGAATTAAAATTCGTCATAACAAATTTCGTGATTTCAGTTTTTTAAAAAAAAAATTTGAAATTACAAATCTACTTTATTCAGGGCCAGGCTAAGTGGTTTAAACATGAAAATTTAAATCGCTAAGGCGCCTTTAGTACCACGACTGCCCATGTACATGTACTATACATGCGTCGAGGTTCAACTATACAGTATTCTGCAAAAAAAAAATATTATGTGAGGGAAATGATATAAAACTAGAAAAAGTAAATGAAGCTATTTGACCTGTGTTGAAAATATCAGTAACATTGTCATAATTGACCAGAAATGTCAGTCATTGCATTAAAATACATTATTAAATTTGCTGCTCTATAACCACAGGGGAATCAAGATACCCGTGGCGATTTAAGTCGCCTTAATTCTCTCGCTCTCGAATCCTATCATGCGTAAAATATGGTGGAGGCACGTGCGAAAGACCGATAGGAAAATTAGATGAAAATCTAGCAATTTCACACTATTGAGCCATAGTTTTTAAATGGTTGTAGAAAACGAGGTTGGTATAAAGAAATTGAGACTAGTGAAATTCATCTGGGAATTGAGTTGGCGGTGCTAGGGTTAATATGTTATATCATAAAGCGAAAGGTTATTGCAATGCTGTCAATTTGATAATAACCCCTGAACCCTTGTTTCTAGGACTAAAAGAAAGAGACAAGGCTTGTGGCAATTAGAGATGTCTGTTTCATTAAGGAATTTCTCGGCCTGGACTAGCGGGCGGTCGTTTGGATTTCATCTTTCCAGTAATTGTCGCTTATTCATCAGATGGGCAATCCCCCGCGGCTCTTGATTAATAACCATGCTTGGCACTGAAAAAATACTCTATTCTGTTTGATCTTTGAATTTGAATAATTTTAGCGAAAATCTTTTTGTTCCTATTTTGTGAGTCGATATCTTGCCTGAACGTCATGAAAGAAATCAACAAAGAAATGACATCTTCATTGTTTAGCTAATATTATCCTTAAAGATGTGCTGCACAATGATTTAAGTGGAAAATTGGAAGAAAGGGCAGAATGATATTGAAAACGGACAACGTTCTATTATACCGTTATCATTCCGCCAGTTGAGTATGGAGCTGTCAAACTATTATATCTTCTTGATTAATGAGGCAAAGTATTTCTCTTTCTAAATGACTAAATTAAACAAAGTCAAACTTCAAAGCCAAGATAATTTAAATAGCAGTCTCGCATAAAAAAAGTCAGGAATTATTTGACCCTAATCTGACAGGAGGATTTCTGTCATAGAATAACCTTATTTAAAACACTTCAATTATAGAAAGATTATGTCTGAAGGGATTACGCTATCATATCCAGATCAGTTCAGAAAATTGATTAGAAATTGTCAATGATTGATTTCTTAAGCGATCAATTAGATTTTTAAAAAGTACTAACAACCGTAACAGTCCTGGTTGTTGGTTGGTACCAGCTTCTGCTACTGTAGGGTCCTACTGCATCAGCTACTGTCAACGGAACTAAGTCATGATTCAAATGATGTGAATTCTATCAATGTGAAATTTGCGTATCTTGAAGCAAACCGATTGGACAGTTGAGTAGGCATGAACAACTCCTGTGCCAAGGTGAGAATAAACACAAAGTTCTTTCTTCTCGCGAATAGAAACATCATAATCCCTAGTGTGCACTAGCTTCTCCAAAGCGATCTGTCGTGGACAATAGTACCATAAGCGATGTCTTTAACCCCCCTACAGCCTCCGAAAGCTCTTTTGAGACTTTGAAACTCGCAAATTTAAAATACGCGTTCGGCGTTCATGAGTCTGCCTGCAATAAAAAATAAGAATGTTACCAAAAGTCAGTCGTGTTTTAATTTAGGGCATATACAAGAATAACCATCATCCAGCATGCAACGATAAATGTTTGGTTCAGGTTTTTTTTAGAACTATATGTTCCTAAAGAAACTTTTGGATATATACATGAACCAATCGTTGCTTTCACAATCCCTGATTCTCGTCATTAGAGACTAATAACTTCCCTTGGCAAAGCATACGTCACTGCTAAATGTATCCAATCAGTGATCTCGTAACATTTGGACTTATTCAAAATGGCCGCCTCCTTTTTTTCATTTATTCAAAACAAGTTTTCTATCGAATGTCTGACGCAGGCACTATTAGATAACAAAGACATTTTTATTTGTACCAAAACTGCAAGCGGTAAATCACATTCTTACGAATCTGTCCCGGTTCTTATGCCAGAACCAGTTTTGTGCTTTCATTCGCTCCTAGACTAAAACTTACACGGTCAGCCATTTTTTTTCATAATACGGCCTCTGTGTGACGGCCTTGATCTTGTTGACTCGATTATCTCAGAAAAAAATGCAATTAAAGATCTTACGTCTGGTCAATCAAACATTGTCCCGCAATAGTTTGTTGCAAGAAATCTAGTTGGTAGAGTGAACTCTCTAAAATTAAAGACGAGCATGTGTATGTCCAAACGTTGCTTTAGGAACATGGTAGAACTAAGGCTTCACATGTGTACCAAAATTTAGACAGCGTTTCGTAGAACAGGGAAGAAAAATCGCAAAAAGTAGACCAGTCGTCTTAGGAAGTGTCATTAAACCAAAAACTACACAGAAGATTAGCATCACACATACCAGATTGCCCATTTATCTGACGATTGTTTTGTCATTAGCTACTATTCAAATTCTATTTTGTTTTTTGTAGGAAACGTAATTTTTGTGAACTTTTATCTTTCGACTGTGTGATGTGTGCAGCTGGTGATTAATAACTAGCTTACCTTCGAATGTTCATCAGTAAAGAGTTGTGAATTGATACAAACTCAAAAAGATTGTCCAGTAGAAGTTGCTGCAGAGATTTGGAATTATGAAAAAGGAGACATTCCAAAAAATATTTGGTTTAGATAATATATCTATTCTATACGCATAATTCCACTGTTTTGCACTAATCATACCATTATAGCTATATACTTAAGATTATACTGAAGTTTTATTTCAGAAACGGTTTACTGCATGGTCTAAGGTTATCTTGAATTCAAATCATTTTGTCAACATCTTTGTTAGATTAACATGCATTATAAAGCCACATTGTGTGTATTATATTTAGCTAATAATCGATTCATTACAGGCTAGCTAATTCAGTCAAATTACATCAATAATGTAATTAAGGCTTTAATTTTAGAACTAACGGTAGAAAATAGCGACAGATGTCCATATTTACATAGAGTTACCATTCTTTGTATCATGCGGAGTAATATTGTATAGAAAAAAATAATTCCTTTATTTCGTGCCACATATGGCATTGACGGGTCTTGAGTTTTTCAAGAACTGTTATTGTTTTGTGAAGAAGGAATGCTCACTGTGAAAATTCAGCCCGCATATCAAGAAGAGTGTATTGTTTGACAAAAAACTATTAAGTGGTACTATAAATATTTAAAGACTTTTTGTTACGTCAGGATACTTGATACAGTCTCGCAAAAACTCATGTCATTGTTTCCAGACGATCCAGTCTTATTGTCTGGGTAACATAATACCAATTCCTTAAAACTCGCATGACAAGGTAATATTTTAATTCGACTCTCTCGGGAATCAAGTGCGACCTTTCCAATGATTTAGTGGAAAATGGAGGATACGTAATTACACGTAAGGAGTTCTCTTTCTAATTTCTTGTGATTTACGTTAATTCACTTATCGAACGCCACAATTGAAATAGGACCGACAGCGATTTTGTGAAGTAATGAAATTTGTGGTAATTAAACAAAAAATGGCGAATATCATTAATCATTTGTTAATCACATGTCACGTCTAGATCTCTTTTTACAATATGACGTCATTAATCACCATTTTTTCCGCTCGAGTCGTCCCAAGCGTGATTGTGAATATAATATTTTTTCTAATCTCAATTAAAATTTTAGCCGCCATTTAAAAGAGACAAGTTGATTGTGACACTGCTGACAATACAATTATTTGTTATTGACATTTCATCCTAGCAGAAACCAACACCCATATCAGAGACAGCTACGTTACAAAGAAAGCACTAAAATTTTAAAATGTTACAGCTTATAGATTCTGTAAGAACTTGGTCCTTAAACTGGTTAAAGCAGAGGGGTTTTCTTAGTTCAGCTATTCAAGTAATCCTTTGTTTCTTTCAAAGAGTTTCATAGAAAGCTTTCGTTTGCTGATATTTGGTCGAGGTGTAGGCCTACAGGGTGATGTAACTGGACAAGAGGAGTACGCCTACAAAAGGTGAAATGTAAAGTTTTGATGGAAAATACACTACAGATTAGCTGTGTTAAGTTCAGACCCATTAGGGGTTAAATACTAACATCTGAGAACTGGGGATCAATAAGCTATTCAACATCTGGAAACACAAATATATACTTAATGTTAGAATTCAAATGTGGCGTTATATTGCTTTGATAGGTTTGAATTACATTGTTTATTCCATTCAATAGAACGGCCAGACATTCTCGGTTTATTGATCAAACAAAACTATATTTCTGGTCACGATTCTTTTAGTATGAGTGTCTACTTAAGTTTGTAAGCAGTCAGTGTGCCTAGTGTGAAAATCTAGTATGACTCCTTCAAGTTATTAAGCCGATATTTTATTGTTTAATTAATTAATAATTTTACTAAGTAGGCATACAATCTGCAAGTCATTTGGTCATAAAAGTTCCTTTCATCTTTGTGCAAACTTGACTTTACTCTTACTTTTGACAAATACTGTAGTTGATATTCGGTGCACTAAAAACTAACATTTAGAGCAGAGTGTCATCAGTAACAGTGCAAGGAGTAGTTTTTCACCAATAACAATGTTTGACCAGTTTGTCATTTGGAACAGTTTTTCATCCAAAACAAAGCCAAGACCAGTTTGACATCAGTAACGATGTCAGGGGTAGTTCCTCACCAATCACAAGGTCAGACCAGTTTGTCATCAGTAACAGTGTCAAAACCAGTTTGACATCAGTAACAATGTCAGGGGTAGTTTCTCACCAATAACAACGTCAGACCAGTTTGTCATCAGTGACAGTGTCCAGACCAGTTTGACATCAGTAACAATGTCAGGGGTAGTTTCTCACCAAGAACAACGTCAGACCAGTTTGTCATCAGTAACAGTGTCAAGACCAGTTTGACATCAGTAACAATGTCGGGTAGTTTCTCACCAATAACAACGTCAGACCAGTTTGTCATCAGTAACAGTGTCAAGAGCACATCAGTAACAATGTCAGGGGTAATTTCTCACCAATAAAATCGCCAGACCAGTTTGTCATCAGTAACAGTGTCAAGACCAGTTTGACATCAGTAACAGTGTCAGGGGTAATTTCTCACCAATAACATCGCCAGACCAGATTGTCATCAGTAATAGTGTCAAGACTAGTTTGACATCAGTAACAGTGGCGGGGTAGTTTCTCACCAATAACATCGCCAGACCAGATTGTCATCAGTAACAGTGTCAAGACCAGTTTGACATCAGTAACAATGTCAGGGGTAGTTTCTCACCAATAACATCGCTAGACCAGATTGTCATCAGTAACAGTGCCAAGACCAGTTTGACATCAGTAACAGTGTCAGGGTTAGTTTCTCACCAATAACATCGCCAGACCAGATTGTCATCAGTAACAGTGCCAAGACCAGTTTGACATCAGTAACAGTGTCAGGGTTAATTTCTCACCAATAACATCGCCAGACCAGTTTGTCATCAGTAACAGTGTCCAGACCAGTTTGACATCAGTAACAGTGTCAGGGATATTTTCTCTCTAATAACAACGCCAGACCAGTTTGTCATCAGTAACAGTGTCAAGACCAGCTTGACATTAGTAACAGTGTCCGGGATAGTTTCTTACCAATAACAAGTTTGCTATAAGAATTGGTTCATTGACTATCAATAACATAACCAGCTAGAGTGTCATGATCAGTCCTCTATCAGTACAGTCCCTATTATAAAAATAATTTACCATATAACTATATAATTTTTGGTTGTTGTTTATACATAAGTTAGAGATAATCTAAATCCACACTGATTATCCATCTGATGGTTGTCCATCCTCAGTTGTTGATGTTAATAGTAACATCTTGTTAATATTAAGTGGTTTAATAATGCGAGAACTTTACCAATTATAATACGCTTATTGTTCAATTGTCTTTGCAATGGAATTAATCGAATAAAATCTTATTTTAATTCCAGATTTGTGCCATCCAAAGGGGGAAATAATTGAGACGGTTGCCGGAAATATGATAGCAAGGGAGCGTTACAAATTATTGGTTTTCTCATCTACGCTAAAACGATCTTAACCCATGAAGCATGAATCGTTTGTTAATCAACAAAGTCTTTAGATTATAAATAGTGGTTATTGAGAACTGGGCAAGTGACAGGCATTATTACATTCTGACAGTTCTTTGATCAACAAGAGGCTCGTAATTCACCGAATTAACTTCAATCTAAATTGAAAGATGAAGCGAGGGAGAAAATGATATTTGTGAAGGAGAAAAGGATTTGTTGTAAGCACGTGTTTAGTAGTTGATGTACTAATTGTTCCTAGTATTCTCTGGGGGTAATCTGTACCAATTAACTCAATTGACTTTGGATACGAAATGCAAGATTAGTCTTTAGTCTCCACCCAATGTTCACAACAGTCAACATTTATCAGCTAAAGCAAGAGCAATAACTAATGATACTGTTAATTATAAATCAACTTATAATGATTATAAATAACCTGTCCTCCAAAAGACCATCTCAAAATTTGACCTCGAACTAAAATTTTTGCCGGAAATCTGTAATGCCATGTTTTGCTAGATAATAAGTGAATAGGTCAATTATATCATCGCTTGATGAATACCGTAAGTCAATTCTTTCACTGGGAAGGTATGAACAAGGGTCATATTTTTTATACACCTATAAACCTACACTAGCCCATTAACCTTCTCAAACACACCTACCTGTCCTTGAGATATCTATAAGTTTATTGTCGTTGTGTAATTTTAATAGGAATCTGTACAAAGAAAATCCTGTCTATGTATAGCAGCATGGTGAACATCTACATGCATACAATAATCTATTATAATTTTTGTCTTCCTGATTGGGCTTATGAAGACTTACAAGGAGTTTTGATGGAAATTTTAACTAGGAGAGCGTCAGTTTCTAATTCTTGTTCGATTTTGCAAACTGTTAAGGTTTCTTGAAACCTCGGTTAATTATATTTCATGAGTTTTTCAAAAACGTAAGACAATATAATTGGCAATATTACAAACCTTATTACAGAGAAGGTCTCATTCAGCATAGCTAGAGAAGTATTTTAGACTCTTGCATTCAACAATGAGCGCTTTGGTTAGATGTAGTAGGTTTTTTATCGGAACGCTGATTTCAGCTCACACCAAAGTTTGGATTTTCAAACAATAGAGCGGAGTATGATGAGGGTGTGTTCGACTTGTCGTTGCTTTTGTTTTAGGATATAGACTCTTCGAAAAAATATTTTTTAGATGACATATCGAACGCACCGTATCTAGAAATCACTGACGAGCAATCATCCCTCAATTAAAACCGAGAAACAACAGTTTTAATTTGAGTTTTCAAATCTGTTATACACTTAGCAAGATTCATTGATTACTTTCCTTAGTTGATTGTGTTAATTTTTTTCATGAAAAGGGTGGAATGTGAAAATTGATCACGCATTTAAATCTAAATTTGTAGTCGAAGTAATGTAAACTACATAAATCAAAACTGTTTCATCGAACGGCTTCGCTGTGGTTAGATTGATTAGACATTGTCTGTAGGCAATTAAATAGAAGTTATCTCCCTTCTGTTAGTGACATTCATCTATTGCATGTACATGTATATCGAATTAACTGTGATGAATTGTGGATTTGGGAACATTTTCCACAATTCTTGTTCTTCAAGAACCAAATGAAATACCCTGATTTTAGAAGGTATTCTGATCCACAAGTTCTTTTTATCTGACTTCCAAACATAAAAACTAAAAAGTTGTATGCAATTTTCAGTCCTTGAAGGATTTTGTTCGTCTGTTAAGTAAAGTTGTAGTGTATATCAATGTGGATTATGTGAAAGAGAGCGATAAATATCCTTCATTAATATGTGGAAATAAATAATATATGGACAGTAGTATATCCTTTTAGTCAATTCGTAAAATGAGATAGACCTATTCATTAATACGTGTATATAGAAAATTAGCCCATCAGAAAATAGAATTTATCTGAAATTTCGGTTTAATTTTCTGACGAAATATTTAATATTAGAACTATTCAGTGACTCATGAAATAAAGGATGACAATACTGCCAGTAATGATTATAAAACATAACTTCAAGCCAACATCAAAAGACAAGAAAAGTTAAAAACGCATTAATCTCTGTCTTTTAGCTTCCATCAACAGCAATTTAATCCCCTCTTTTCAAAACATAAACCATCTCTTATAGCATTGGAAATTAAAATATTATATCATATTAAATTTTGAATATTCAGTCAAGCATGAATAGGACAATAGTTGATGGAACAAACAGGCTTCATCAATCTTCATAATGAAAAGTCGGATTTTTTTAATTTGAAAGTTAATAATTTATTGCTTTTTATTGTTTGCTGCTTTCCTAATATTATCAAACATACACAAGAAAAACAAACCCTCTCTCGTCATGTCTTGTAATGTCTCAGAATTACAATGTAAGCACTATACGCGTTCTTTAAAAAAAAATTAGAAAGAAAAAACCTTGGCCCATGTTTCACCTTTTACATATGAATTTACTGCAGTGATTTAATTCTATGTTTACGATTCCTAACCAAGTTCTAAGGCTAGTGTCCTTTTTGTCATATGAATGTATCACAAAGGAGAATTTTGTCATAGAACTGTAGAGGACAAGTTTTGAATTATAACGCGTTCATTCATCGGTATTAGATGGTATTGGTACTATATTGTCCTAGGAAACAATAAACGTGTTTAGAGTTTTGTACACAAACATGATACTGAGCGCTACAAATGAGAATTTTTATCAGTCAAATCATCAGTGTTAATTCAAATTTCAAGTTAAAATTTGAACTTATTTGAATGATAATGAATATTCATGAGCTGGATATTTAACACCTTACAGTAACCCCTTATATCAAGATATTCAAACTTAGTATAATATATTAGTGGCACGCGACAGGCACACGACTTATGACAGGTGAATAACAAATGGTTGACATTCTTTCAAAAAAGAAACTTAACACCTGTCTCAAACCCCCAACTGAAAAAATTCAAAATGTTTCCCTCTCCTCACTGAGTGATCATAACAATAGATATTTCTCTATTGTATTTACTCCACCTATCTGACGGATTGTGACAAGACCTTACTTACCTCTTTATTACTTTCCGACCGATGGTGTACCATGTGAACAATAGTGACGGTCTAGGTACGAAACGTACCTTCAACCACTCTGCAAAAAATATATGATTTAACCCTTACTTCAAATTCTAAAATTTCAATACAAATATCCTATTTAACCTTTCACCTTCTCCCCATAAGAGGTGCAGCAGACTATTTTTCTAACCTTAGGCCTCAGCTCCCATCCGACAGAAATCTTTCAAAAATTCTTAATTAATACTTTTTGGGACTTTCATCATCTTTGTTTTCTGAATTATTATTCTTTCTTTTCTTTTTTACTTTTTTTACTAAAATTTTATATTTAATTTCCTTCTTCGTATAATTTGTAAAAAATGTAAATTAATTAGCCCCCACACAAAGACCAACACGATTGTGACAAAAAAATAAAAATGTTCCATCACGTATCTGATATGTCGAACAAAAAAGACGTTTCGTCAGGGCAGAAATGCACTATAAATGCATCACTAAAAACGTTTTAATAAAACTTAATTAGAATGTGCTATATCTATTGAAATTCTGTGTTTGCGTAACATGGTAAAATACAGACCAATGTTCGTTTTGTAGAAGTACATTACAAAAAACATAGATTTACCATTGTCTGTATTTAAATAATATTTTATTATAAACAAACATTTCATTAAGAATCGTGTAATATCCCTGTAAGACAACTGAAAACATTCTCAGGAAACAAGCTGACTTTGAGAATGTCAACAAGATGTCTTCCGCTTGTCAGGATTCCACCGTATTATTGTCTATCAGAAATTCATATACATCGAGAAACCTTTTCAAGTTAAAGTAAGTTCGCCTGCAGGTAGAATTTGTGTTAAATAGACAATAGCCCAGTGGGACACTAGAATATTATTAATAACAGCATAAACAATGCTTTGATTTATCAAAACCATTATCAAGAATAATTTAATAAGTGCATTAAGGAACAGCAGGTCTTCCTCTCCTTTATCTTCATCTATTTTCTTTTAACCTTCTTCAGAGAAAAACCTCAAAGATATGCTTTTGTTTAATATCAATTATGAAATGATGTTGTCGTGTTAGGTTTATTTGTAAAATTGTGACGCACAAAGACAAGTTATGTTTGTAGAGACTCTTTTAATTTCAAGTTGTTGTTGTTCCAGATTAGATAATATAAAAGTTCTCAAGAAATAGTTGAAACTTCTGCCTTTTGTACTCTTGGAAATTGTTTACTGGTATAATTTTCTGTTCGTTATCATCATATTTGAAACTTCTGCGTTTCGTACTCCTGGAATTGGTTTACTGGTATGATTTTCTGTTCTTTAATCATCTTATAATAGTAATAAACTCTTCATTTTACATGGGTCATGACCCAATACACAAGGACATGGTCCTGTCTCATATTCAGGATACAATACTTCAATGTAAAATTCGTCTGAAATACACAAGTACACAAGGAAAATCGATTTTTTATATATCGTTCAGCTTCTCGGTGCAGTAATGGAGTAGGAGCGGTTTCAATTGAAATCACAAATTACCAGAGAACAACACATCGGAAACTTATTGGTGTTTCAGATTTTCAAATTTCACAAAGGGAATTTCTGTCTGGTCAAAACGCCATATCGTCCCTTATCTGCATATTAATGTTAATAAGATTTTCGACGGTTGAAATTCAAAATTATTTCAAAGAGCCAACAAAGGTTTTAATCAAATTGATATTGTTCTATTATTTGTATAAAAGTGATTTGTATAAAGACCTAAAAAGAAATAATGAGACAGATGGTCTTGTGAAATACCGATAGCATTCATTTTGAAATTGCCGCTACTGAAAAATCACAAATTTGATTGGCACGTGTATAGTTATTTATATCTTGTCGCGTGCGCGTATGTCACATGATATGTTCTTTGTTAGTGCCCGTATGACTCGAATGAGGTCTGATTTGAACGTAGCTGATATTCGCCAAAAGATAATATTCTTCTACAATATTAATCAAATGAATGATGAATGATTAATAGGTTAAACATGTGTAAGAAAGCAGATAAGGTGTCTTATTCTTCATCATTTCAAGATGATATTCACTTTTTATTCTTAGGATCAATTCATACAAAAATATCAACTTGATTTCAAAAGCTATTCAAACATTTTCACATTTTCAGATTTTCTACAATGGTAAAATGAATTAATATGAAATGATACAAATATAAATGGTTTTGGTTGGAACGAAAGGAAACACCACAATGATTTTTCCTACAGAAAGACTTAATATTAATGATGAAGTAAAAGCACATTTTGAGTTCTGAAAACCTTTTTGTCATCATTGATAGTCCGAGAAGCTGCAATCTTTAATCTTTTGATGCTTTATGGTGATTTCAATTTACCAAGCTAATGTGGAATAACACCCTTGATATTGTTTTCAGTCCAAAGGTTTATAATTCTAATATTAATTTCGACATCATTTAATTATTAACGATGAGGGCTTTTTTCAAATGTCAGAGGAAATGGCGAAACTGTAATATGAAGACTTGTGCGGCACTTCACTCTGTAAAAACACATAAAATACAAAGAAAAATGTCGGTATTGGGTTTCACCAAGGATCGTACTTGTCTCCATATGTTTTCGTTTGGTTGGCAAATGTTAATCCTGTAATTTCGTTATGACATTCAAAGTGATATTAATGAAATCTGTCGATGTGCTCTCATCTAAATTATTATATTATTTCACATATTATTGGCGTCTTTCGGTAGAATTATCAATTAACCATAATGTTTTCTCATATTTCTTGTTGAAATCATTATATCTCTAAGGATGATTCAAGATAGTCGCCTTATAATGTTTGACAAAAGAGATAAAATCAGGCAAATCCGGGTTTTATTTAGTCTGCTGTGATTCAAGATATTAAAATGCAGATACAAAGTTCATATTTTATCATTAAATTTAATGAAAAAACAACTCAAACCGAACAAAATTAGCAGTTTTGTATATCAAAAGAGACACTCTCATTGAAATTTAGCAAATAACTGGGTGTCATTTCAAAAATTTCAGATCGGAGAAAATACGATTTGCATGATACTCTTTAAAAACGCATATAACCCTGTAGAATCACAAATCAAGAGGTTATTATGCTAGTAACCCCATGAGGTTATTCTGTAAGGTCAAGGGTCATCTGAAGTTTGGTGATTATCAGGTTGTTGTCTGAAATGTTAGTAGACAGATAACATGACATTGTTATTACTCTTCCTTTAAACTTTAATCTTTAACCAAAATACATTTAGCTCGGGGGCTCTGTCAAGGCATTATTCTCGACACGCGACTATCATTGAATGATCCGACGAAGCGTGAAACTGGCAATCGATTAAAAAGAAAAAGAAAAGACGCGAACCCTATAAAGATTTGTTGAGGGTACCTGAATTTTTCAGAGACAGATGGTGAAATATGAATGATGGCTTATTATCGACAACCCATTAGGGACCACTCATTACAATTTTCTTTGTAAAATGCCAGCGTAGATTGGGGCGTTTAATTTCCAGTGAAAACGTTTACTGTTCAGAAATCTACGTCTAGGGAATTTACAATAACAATTGCTTTTATTTTGTTGAACTGGGAAAGTAATGTGTTATCAGAATAATTAGTTAATTAAAAATCACATGAAAGATTAGTTTATTACATATTGAGTTATTTTATTGGTAGCTTTTAAGGAAACTTTTGTTTTTTGGGTGACACTATTGTATAATATTTTAATGTTTAGACATACTTGCAAATTTCACCACATTGGCAATATTTAAACAAAAAGGATGGTATCCACAAACGATGTACGCCAGACTGGAAGGTTGATTTTGATTTATCCATTGAAATTTTACATTTGTTTTGCGCAATTTATTCGGTTCTGGTTCGAGAGAACCTTCTTTTCAGCCGGTTTGTAGAACTAATAAAATTAAAATTCACCTCTGGTTGGACAACTGGGAGGAAAATTTAAAGAATTTGTAATTTTGTGTTAAATCTTAATAAAATAGAGACAATTTTGCAACATTTCTAAATTCTACATGCAAGGTAAGATGGACATGTCAACAGTAAGCACTTGTAATATCAAGTGTTCTAGTTAGGGGTGAGACTTGGTGAGAAGGTAACCTGTTAAATAAAGAAAGGTTATTGTGAAAGGAGACAGATTCAATGATTTATTTGAGTAGTTGATGAGGTTGAATAAAATAATCTCTAAACGAGAACACCTTACAATCATCCTTAATACCTATACAACAATAGCTACTGGTGTCATTGTCAATCCGGCACGCGACAAACTCTCGCCAGTTCACTGATGCGTGCGCTCCATCACAATAAAGACCGGGAAATTTGAATTTATTCGGAAGGTGGTTCGTAGTTTAGAAGCAGATGTTTGTAAATCAAACATTCCCTTACAATTCGCAATTCATTTTCAGTAAATACATGAAACAAGAAGACAATAGACTTTTCTACTATAATGGCCAATAAGTCATCAATAGTTCAACCATCTTTAATTATATTCAAAATATAGAAATCTGTCACCGGCCCCGTGGGAAAATTGTTTTGGAGGGAATATGAATATTTTCAAATTTTCAAGTTTTGTATACAAAACAGACAAAAGCCCGCTTATGAGTTATCCATGCATTATTTATTGTAATATTGTATATTGGAGCCCATAACATTATAATTAGATTACTTAGCAAAATTATGCACATAATCCTTAAGCGACAGGAAGCACGTGAATAATGAACACCGTTTTATGGTATACTACTCCTCAATTTAATAACCATAATACGTTAAATATTAAATTGAGGGGTAGTATACTATAAATCTGTGCTTATTATTCAAATTATGTACAGTTGAGTGTATATCTTTGTAAAGTACTGTATATTTCCCTTTTTCGTGTGCAAAATTATTCTGTAATAATAGGGACAGTGTTGTTTTCTGCTATCTAAAGGCTTGTTGAAATAATATGTCATATTCATCATTTTATTCTTCAACTCTGATCATGTTTACTGAAACAATTTTCAATTAAATGAAAGGCAGATCAATGAAATTAAACCAAAGTCTAGGAACAACGTTTTCTTGGGCATTTTCAAAAGTTATTTTAAATATTTTAAAATCTAATTCAATGAATTCTAGAAAATCAAAACGTGAAATATTTATGGTATTATTAATCATATTTTAAATCGACAGTTCAACTATTGAGCAGACTTTGACACCTAAACATTCTATTGTAGAAAATTTCTATTGTTTCTTAAACAGACATGCAAGTTAATTATAATCATTATTAATAATTAATTTTAGACAGGGTGCATTCAAAATAGGAATAATGTACCAAAATTCCCATGAACTCAAACACATCTGCCTCTGAATTTCATGTGCAGAAATGTTACCAGCTGCCCAGATTTGCTGGTTTGAAAGTGGCGCGTGCGATGCTGATTGGTTCTAAAGTTCTGATTGTTTGTGCTTTATGATCTATAACAATAGGCGGATGTTTAGAAATTTTCAAAATTTAATTCAAGGTTTGCCTATCGGTATGTTTTAAAACTAAAACAGAACAATACCATGACATCTGCACATGCTTATTATTCTGATTTCCCATCCTATTGTTTGGCGGAAATGATAATAAGATTATTTTTTCAATTGAACAAAATATATCTAATTAGTATAATGCCTCATTTTACACTTCACATGTTAATAGTCATGGTAAATTAAATTCAAATTCATAAAATTTCTCTTTGGAGTTCAATAACAGAAAAACAACGAAATATTTAAAAACTTCATTATATTGACTGGATTTTAAAGGAAATTAGTTAATCAAATGTCTGTAAAATTTCTGTGACAGTTTTATGTGCTTGTGACATTTTGTGATACTAAATTATAATAACCTTCCATCAAAATTTTAACTTTCTCGTTTCTGGCTTTCTGTTACATAAGCTATCAAGACTCATTTATATTTTTTTTCGCATACACAGTAGTTTTATAAATTTACATTCCCATATCCTGATTTTAATGGGTTGTAAAATTCGTGGTTTTTTTTCTATTATGCAACGCGTTTACCAATATCTCGATTTTCACGAATATCATAAACAATTTTGTATCGTTTCCATAACCAAATTTGTGTGTGCTTTAAACCATACTATTTTGACTATTTTACGTATTTTGAATTTCTGATTCATAATTTTCCCAATGTACATACTAGTAACTAACATGGATTGGTTAAATGTTTTTCATTGGAACAATACAACCATTTCACAATCCACGGGCCACAAATTTACTATAAATTTGCTTCATAATTAGCTTTGCCTGACTTGATTATCCTCAATTTTCTACTAAAACAATCCAAATTCTCATAATGTCCAGTTCCCTTGGGGTAATTAGGTTATTTTTTACAAATCAAACATAGCCTAATCAAATAGCAACACGTGATACGCCATCTCTTTTCTCATTTCACAGACACGTGTCTTCTGAACGTTTGGACACTCATTGGCATCTGATCATGGAAATTGGTTGTGATTCCTGTTAATATTTAATGAGTCGGAATTCTTTCCCACGAGAACTTCCGAAGGTTGCTCACAAGACATTCTTCCAATCGACACGAAATGGCCTCAAATATTTTCACGTGGAAGAAATTTAATTCAGTTGTGTTTGGTTGAATATTAAAGAGTGAATGTTAAACACTTGTTAATTAAATGAAGTAGAGGAAGAGAAGAGATGGGGTGATTGAGTTGTAATTATTGAAGGTCGTGAGAAACATCCTCAGATCAAATACCCTTACACAATAACATTGTCACATTATACCAGATTATAGCCAGTTTAATATTATACTATCATCTTCTATCAATATCAACCGGTACTAATTACCATGTAAGGTGCTGTTCCCATGACCCTGTTTAGTATCATTACAGACTCTTAACAGTCTTCACGCAAAGAAATATCTACGAATTGTCATTGTGTAGTGTTGTCTTAGAAAAGACTTCGCAGTATGTGCTGTGCATGTATACATAAATCATAAACAGACTTACAATTCTTCATATATATAAAAAAAAATAGATATAATATGTAAGTTATCAGAGACGCGGTGTCAATTACGGTTATTTAAAAGCGTGGTACTACATCGTTTCATTATTATCAGTCCGACGGAAATACAACTTGCTTTCTTTGAAAGATATGAAGATATAACTTGTGATTTTTAGTCATTAGTAATTTAATATATAACCTGGGCCTCTAACATTTCCATACGATTCGTTCATTATTCATCTTAATTATATGGATATTTTTTTATGGATATATTTTATTTTCCACAATAGAATTCATTATATCTGGTTGAAAAATTTCATTTGACAAATACTCTCCACCTTCCATTTCTTAATTAGAAACAAAGAATTTAAATAAGATATTATCTACGTAATATCTATAAGGACAATTCTGCACGTGTCATGCTACTATTTTAGGCTCTAAAATTTAATAAAATTCAAAGACAATCTGTTGCATAACCATAACACAACTCAATATCAATCATCTTTGTTAATTACATTGTTAATTAATAACTCCATTCATAATTTTTACACAAAGTAGCATGCATAAATAGAATAACCACCTTTAAGAGAATACGCTTCATTAAAATCTGTAGAATTGGAGTAAATCATGGTGTACTTGTGTATATTGGTGAAGTGGAATATTTTGAGTTTTTCGAGTTATTGCCCCTGATAAAGCTAATATACAAACAAATCGCTATTGAATGAAACAGGGAAATAAATTTTGATAATGAATGTTGCAATTATGTATAAGGAATGGGTATGATTTAGAATTTGTTTTAAAAATACATTATACTAAACTTGATATTTATTGATGCTGTCTCTATGTGATTGATGACGAAATTGTGTTTGTGTGTCTCTGTATGTGTCTTTTCGCTTTCTGTTCGACGGCTTGTAAGATTCCAACCAAAACACGCCTTAAAACTAAAATTCATTTTATGTTAAAATTATACCGATCTCTACATTAAAGCCCTAAAAGATATACTTATACTAAGGTTTTAAAATGAAGGAATTAAAAACTTATATATCAGGCTTTAAATCTGACACATGTATATCGTTATTTTTTACAGTGTAAAACTAATACAAATGGAAACAGAAAGCTGTTTGATTTGGTACCTCTATCGGCTATCACCAGAAGGTCTCTGTTTGTAACTAATTAATTGTTGAACTAATGACACTACTTGTAATCATATCCTACTAATTGTAATTAGAAACATTCTTCATTACACTAAGCCCATACACCACTGATTCCTTTACCATTACAATCTCTGATAATCGTAAGATTTTCATGCACACTTTTACTAAAGGCATGCTAATTAAAGTCTTATAGAATAAATTAAGTTTGGAATGAAAGACAATTGTTAGTATAGCCTCGATGGAATTGGGCTATTGACACAGACCACAGTTCACAGAATACAATATCTGATGCTGAAATAATAGAATTCAATGAAGAGAATGATTCTTTCAATGAACAGGAATAATCTTTCTTCATTATTGATTGACATGAGGCTTATTGTCAAGTTGTTTGGTGAGACGTCGTTCAAAACGTCCACTTCCTATAACGAATGTCCATTAACAGCGGTCAGTTTCAGTTAACACAGCTTCCGAATTACAATAGGAAATTGGCCATTGTTTATGGGAATTGACAATGTGTAGAGTTGATTTTGGTATCATCGTGGATTGATCAGTTATTTAGTGGAAGTCACAAGTGTCAAGGGAACAGCAATGACAATAATTACACTATTTGTGCCAATTTAACAATAAATTCCTCGTATAATTATAATAGAATGTAATCATGAAATAAGATTTGTATTAATGCAGGTGTCCATTTAGTGATTTATCTTTATTTTGACATCGCCTAGTATACAATTAAATAGGAGCAAATGATTGTAATTGATATCTTATATTAATCTTTAACATGTCTGAGGTAAACAGGTTATGTGACAGGTGAAGTCATATATCCATTTTCTTGCATCCATCCTATATTTTCCTCAGTCATATGTATGCACTGGTAAATGACACTTCAAAGGAATCATGGTGATTTCAATGTAATGAGTCTACAGTACCCACCCATTCCATAAAGTTTTTAATTTTTATCCAACAGCGTAGATAAACGTGTTATAGACATTGTGGTTATATAATTTACCTGGGAAAAAAATGATATTATCCGACGTGATATCAATAAAACAATAACAATATTTCAAATATAATTTCTCAATTGGATAGTTAGCCATGATACAAATGTTTAATATAGCATTCTATTATCCAGTCACCTATCCAAATGATTACTAATATTTACTAATTTTTTAGTGCTGTAGCAATCAGTTGGATGTTGTCAATCTTCACAAAAAATAGTAACATTTCACTTATCTAGTGAGTTATTATAGATAAAGTAACATTCACTTATCTAGTTATCAGGATATTACAGTAGGTAATGTTCACTTATCTAGTGAGCTATCTAAATATTATATAAAAATGTATTCACTTATCTACTGAGCTATCAGAATATTATATAAAGATATATTCACTTATCCACTGAGCTATCAGAATATTATATAAAGATATATTCACTTATCTTTTGAGCTATCAGAATATTATATAAAGATGTAATCACTTATCTATTGAGCTATCAGAATATTATATAAA
Organism: Nipponacmea schrenckii; assembly: GCA_030562195.1. Taxonomy (NCBI): domain Eukaryota; kingdom Metazoa; phylum Mollusca; class Gastropoda; family Lottiidae; genus Nipponacmea; species Nipponacmea schrenckii. The sequence continues at coordinate 33,509,000 of CM060199.1, forward strand.
AGTATATTCACTTATCTACTGAGCTATCAGAATATTATATAAAGATATATTCACTTATCTACTGAGCTATCAGACTTTTATATAAAGATATATTCACTAATCTATAGAGCTATCAGAATATTATATAAAGATATATTCACTTATCTACTGAGCTATCAGAATATTATATATAAAGATATATTCACTTATCTACTGAGCTATCAGAATATTATATATAAAGATATATTCACTTATCTACTGAGCTATCAGAATATTATATATAAAGATATATTTACTTATCTACTGAGCTATCAGAATATTATATAAAGATATGTTCACTTATCTACTGAGCTATCAGAATATTAGATAAAAATATATTCACTTATCTACTGAGTTATCAGAATATTAGATAAAAATATATTCACTTATCTACTGAGCTATCAGAATATTATATAAAGATATATTCACTTATCTACTGAGTTATCAGAATAATACAGACATTAACATTAACATAACTAGTGGGTTATCGAGTAATATATTAAGTATCATTCACTTATCTTAATTGTGAGTTAGTAAAATAAGTCACGTTCACTTATCTAGTGGGTTATCAGAATAATATATAAAGTCACGTTCGCTTATCTATTGAGTTATCAAAATAAGATATAAAGTAACATTCGCTTATCTAGTGAGTTATCAAAATAAGATATAAAGTAACATTCGCTTATCTAGTGAGTTATCAAAATAAAATGTAAAGTAACATTGACTTATCTAGTGATTTATCAGAATTATATAAAGTAACATTTTCTTATCATGTAAGTTTGCGAAATAAGAAATAAAGTCACGTCCACTTATCTAGTGATTTATCAGAATTATATAAAGTAACATTTTCTTATCATGTAAGTTTGCGAAATAAGAAATAAAGTCACGTCCACTTATCTCTTGAGTTATCAGAATAATTTATAAAGTATCATTCACTTATCTCTTGAGTTATCAGAATAATATATAAAGTATCATTCACTTCTCTAGTGAGTTATCAGAATAATATATAAAGTATCATTCACTTATCTAGTGAGTTATCAGAATAAGATATAAAGTCACGTTCACTTATCTATTGAGTTATCAAAATAAGATATAAAGTCACGTTCACAATCTAGTGAGTTATCAGAATAAGATATAAGGTCATGTTCACTTATCTAGTGAGCTATCAAAAAAAAAAAATATAAATAAATAAAATAAAGTCACGTTCACTTATCTAGTGAGTTATCAGAATAATATATAAAGTATCATTCACTTATCTAGTAAGTTAGCAAAATAAGAAATAAAGTCACGTTCACTTATCATATGCCTAATAAAGGATACATAGAAGTTAGCCAGTAGTACTTACTTCAGTATTCAAAATAGATGATATTCATTTCTATGAGTATCAGCGAAATATCATCATTATCTAGTGAGTTATCAAAAAAAAATATAAAGTCACGTTCACTTATCTAGTGAGTTATCAAAAAAAAATATAAAGTCACGTTCACTTATCTAGTGAGTTATCAAAAAAATTATAAAGTCACGTTCACGTATTTAGTGTTTTATCAGAATTATATATAAAGTAACATTTTATTATCATATGCCTACAAAAGGAGTACATAGAAGTTAACCCCAGCTACTGTACCTTACTTCAAGTATTCTAAAATAGATGATATTCTTTTCTTATGTGTATCGCGGACAATATCATCATTTTCTGAGAGACGTTCCTGCAATTCGACTAAAACATATTGTTTGATGATCGCAAAATCTGCTTGTATCACAGAGCCCCTTACGATAGAGACTTCATAAAAGCTTACTTTTAGTCGAACTGCGGGAACTAACGACATTTAATTGGAATGGTGCCAATTCTTTCATACAAAGTCCCATAACATAAAAAGTTTCTCTTTAAAATATCTTTAATTCTTTAATTTAAAGACTGCTTGAACAAGCCACTCTTGGAATTCATAAAAGATGGACATATGAAACACTTCAATACTCCAATACGCCTAAATAAGCTAGCTGAGTTGATCTTTGGAAACTTTGAAATATTATGAAAGTGTAATGATACTAATAGAGTATGTATCAGTTAGAATGGTCATGAGATTTATCTCAATATTGATTATATATTATCATTATTATATCAGACCAGCCTCCGGTATATAGAAATAGTTAAACAAAGCTTTAGACAATAATATATAGTTATCTCTTCTTATCTCTATATTTAACTAACATACACTACTTTCATTTCAGCAACAGCTTGTCTATCAATCCAATACATTCCTGTCACCAAACCTCATTAAATGACGGCTAAAATTGATAATGTCACACATAAAAATAATGATGACGGATTTCATTACTTCCCTTTGCTGGCTAGAAATCTCTAATCATAAAGGTTGAAAAATATCGCGAGAGTTTTCAATTCCGGAGGTGGAGGATATTTTTGATGAAAGTCAGGCGGTGATAGTAATCTTTTATGTTATTTTAAACAATATAATTTGCCAACAGATGTATGCAAGTCATAAATGTGGACTGTTTATTGTTTTACATGCGGCTAACCTAGTTATTGGTTATTATTTGTCTTTGTTTAATTTCTGCCCCGGGGAGTTCAAATCTTTACTGCAATTAAAATGATTTTTGTGACTCGTCAATTATGTAATTTTAATGTTTCACTGAATCATAATAATATTGATGAACGTCGATATTTAGTTTATTAAGCGAAGGTTTGGTTTTTGCATTACAGTGTTGTGTTTTCTTCTATTAATTATTGAATCACTTCTAGGATGACTGTCACAAAGGAGCAATTGAGTATAATATACTGCTCTACTACTCTTAGTTGACTATTTAAATGTTAATTTATTTTCAAATAAATTGGTAGCCTAGCTTTGTGAGGTAACTTACTTAGCTTATAGTTCTGATAGTATTACAGAAATCAGTGATTCTTATCCACCTATCCATCGAGCATCTCTGACAAGTATTAAAACACTGGAAGTTATAATTTCCAAACGCAACGAATAGTATGATAGAGAGTATTTATCCTAATCCGTAAACCTCATTGTGTTGATATTATATAAATTAGTCCAGAGAAATGAAATTAATCAGAACCCAGCTTCTTTCATTAATTAACATCATTATTAATGTTAGTAATAACTATTCTATGATTTTCTTGCGACTGCAATCTTAATACCAAGCTACCTGACTGCTAATAACTGATTCTATATCATATAAATAATGATTAATATTTCTAATTATCAGTAGATAAGAGATCGATATCAATATTGAAATGGTTCGAAATTGCTGGACATTGTCAGGTCAGTCTGTGTAAATGATGGTTACAATTTCACAAAACATCTGTGCCCGTACTTAATTGGCTACTGATTAATCACGTACCTTGGTCAGCATGGTAGTATCATAAGGTGATGGCGTCACATAACATGCACTTAATATGCATAACTTTAGTCTTTGATATTGGCCGCAACCTCAGGTGTTTGATTGTCAGGTGCTCACATAATTTATACTTCCCAACGTGAGCCCCAAGGGGAATGGAAAGTGCCGTGTAAAGTCAATCATTCTCGTTTAATGTGTGTATTACGTCATAGGTGTTAGTGTACTATGTCATTAAAATAAAACCTTACATTGCTGGATTACAATAAAGAATAACATTGTTTGTCGCATTTTATGTGTTTATTGGATGTTTGAAAAGAATTAAGTACTAAACGTTTCAAGAGGTCGAATTATTACTTTATTACTGTCAAATTGATGTCTGAATTGAAGTAAGTACATTTCAAACCTAACACGAGCAGTCAAGAAAATTCGATGACATTGATTGCACTTAACCCGTTTAGACATATTCAATTTTCTCTTTCGTGCCATGTGTCATTTGTTAATCACCGGAACTGAAAAAGATCTGCATATAAATTTATTACATATACATATTATTGTTCAATATCTATTTTTTGATAACAATAAATTTAGAACGTACTGAACGACCCTTATTATAATAATTCAATTATAAAATTATGCTCGAAATAATATGCTAATTGCAATTAAACATAAAAGCATAAATTGTCTTTGATGTGTAAGTTAGTGATGAAAATCTGCTATACAATAAAGTATGTAATATTGCAAAGTACAGTAATTACACGTGTCACAGTTGAGTAACTTTGTGCATGACTGAATCACAACTGCACTTTTAAAGTCCAATTCATTTCATTCAACCATTCAATTATTATAACCATTCAATAGACAGATTGTTGGTGAAAAATTTCGCGAACAAATGAAATAATTGTTTATATGACAGTAAGTCGAATCCGTCTGTGAGCTGTTATAAAGTCCATTGTAGAATTGTAAATTTGTTGTAAAACTTCATTGTAGAATTTTATTGTATAACAATATTTACATCTAATTGTAAAAGGTTTATTCTCTATTTTGTTTATATTTTAATGTAAATTTTAATGTAAAAAAGCTTAATTTACAATTTTTTTACCATATTATAGATAAGTATAGGGGTTTTGTTTATCTCATTAAGAATTGTGAATTGATATAAGTAGGATTCAATGAAGATAATATATACCACTTTGCAGATGGATATTGTTTTCTGTAGATTTAATTTTTGTTATGACTCATTGTAGAATTGTAAACTTAATTGTAAATACCTCATTGTAGAATTGTAAACTGTGTTGTAAATACCTCATTGTAGTATTATAAACTTTATTGTAAATACCTCATTGTAGAATTGTAAACTTTATTGTAAATACCTCATTGTAAAATTGTAAACTTTATTGTAAATACCTAATTGTAGAATTGAAAACTTTGTTGTAAATATCTCATTGTAGAATTGTAAACTTAATTGTAAATACCTCATTGTAGAATTGTAAACTTTATTGTAAATACCGCATTGAAGAATTGTAAACTTTATTGTTAATACCTCATTGTAGAATTGTAAACTTTATTGTTAATACCTCATTGTAGAATTGTAAACTTTATTGTTAATACCTCATTGTAGAATTGTAAACTTTATTGTTAATACCTCATTGTGGAATTATAAACTTAATTATAAATACCTCATTGTAGAATTGTAAACATAATTATAAATACCTCATTGTGGAATTGTAAACTTAATTATAAATACCTCATTGTAGAATTGTAAACTTAATTGTAAATACCTCATTGTAGAATTGTAAACTTAATTGTAAATACCCCATTGTAGAATGGTAAACTGTGTTGTAAATACCTCATTGTAGAATTGTAAACTTAATTGTAAATACCTCATTGTAGAATTTTAAACTTTATTGTAAATGCCGCATTGAAGAATTGTAAACTTTATTGTTAATACCTCATTGTAGAATTGTAAACTTTATTGTTAATACCCCATTGTAGAATTGTAAACTTAATTGTAAATACCCCATTTTAGAATTGTAAACTTAATTGTAAATACCTCATTGTAGAATTGTAAACTGTGTTGTAAATACCTCATTGTAGAATTGTAAACGTAATTATAAATACCTCATTGTAGAATTGTAATCTTTATTGTAAATACCTCATTGTAGAATTGTAAACTTAATTGTAAATAATAGTAGTATTTTTTTTAACATCTTTACATTTTATTGTACATTTGTACATTATATTAATGCTTTATGGATTGTACAAGGATGTACTTCACATTATGTTATAATTATTTGTAATATATGATATCGCAAATGTTTAGAATTAGTTGTGTCATAAAATAAAGAAAAGAGAATATTTTCGTGATTAAAAAATGTAAGAAAATTGAAACTTAAACAGAATTGTAAATAATAATTTAGATAAAACCTTCAACCTTTATCCACATTGGGAATTTTATCAATATATTGGACATAGATCTAATTGATTGATGAAGTCAAATACACATTGTGCAACATATTTACCGTTAACTCCAACATTCTGGTTGAACTCCCATAAATTAAACATGAAATAAGTACTGAATTATTATTTGAAAGAAAATGAATTTTAGACAGTACATTAACTACACATGATTAATAAAACTGGGCGATATTTTTATAATAAATATTTAATACAATGTATTGTCAATACAAGATGTTACCCTGTTAGGTGACAAGAACAAGAAAACTCTACATTCATAAACATAATGCATTCAATTGTAGTTTTTGTGTGTTTATTCTGAAACAAGCAAGATGTCACCACATATCTATGATATGTAAATAAGGTTTTAGGTCACCATGCTCGACCAATATCCGTTAATTGTCTTGATATCGTTTTAGATGTATTACGCAACTCTTATTAATTTACAGATGAAATAATTATCTATATATTTTCCAACGTCTATGATCTGATTCAAATGTTCAGACATTCTGGCAGCATATTTGCATTAAAAATTTTCCAAACAAAAAACAACATGTTACCGTTTTGACTGGATTATTATTCAACAATACAGTGCATGGATATTTTCAGCCTTGACTAGCGATGACGCATTGATTGAATACAAATTATACCGATTTTTGTCCAGGGTGATTGAGTACAAAGTGTCTTTAGAAAAATTCACAATTCCCTCAAATATAAGGAAGTTACCATTAATCAATGTATAAAGATAAAAAAACGGTGGTAATTTTTCTTATGTATTTTAAAATATTTAAATCGTGGTTTACTGCGTGGACTTAAACACAAATTTAATTTTTCCTTTTAGAAATTACCTCTTACAAGTCCCACTTAGTGCTTACTTTACTCCATTTCTTTTTCAGTCTTACCTCACTATTCACTTCACTTCCATCTTCAGAAGTTACCTAGTCATTCCCTTCTCTGCTCTTTCAAGTCTTTCTACAGTACTAACCTCTCTTTAATCTTTTCTACAGAACTTACCAAACCATTCTTTCTCTTCTCTATGTATATTTGTTTTCAATACTAACCTTACCATTCCCTTCACAATTCTCTTTCCTTGTACTTCTTTCTTCAGTACATATCCCTCCACATTTGTTTCTTCCCTGTCTTCTGGCCTTTCTTCAATACTTACAACTAGTTAGAACACCATTCATTACAAGTCAACCCTTACTTTTTTCATCCGTCTTGTCTCACCATTCGCTTTTTGATTTCTTCATTTTCGTACCCTATCAAAACGTTATCCCCAACTCTTTCTCAGTACTTACCCTAACTTTTCGCCTCTTTGCCATCTCCACGCCTTTCATTATTACACTTATATCATCATTCATTTCACTGTTCTATCCACTTCTTTCCGACAGTACGTGTTTCACTACTCCATTACTCTTCAGTGATTACATCACCAATTACCTGTTTATTGGTTTCTATTTATTATCTAAAGTCTAAGTAAGGGGTATTCAACCTTTTCCAGCAATGTCCCCATTTTTTGGTTAAAGAAAAGTTCGCGTCCCTCATTTCATTTCAAATATTGACTGACCATATAACTGTCGAATAGAATATATGAAAATTCATTAAACTATCTTCATATAATCATATTGTATAAATAAATTACACCCGTCACGACCTTGCATTAAATCTTAAACTATAACATGTTCACAGACACAACATTTTTTTGCGATTACGTATATGATGTTCGCATCCCACAAAAGTTTTCCGACGTCCCCAGGTTAAAAAAACCCTGGTCTAAGGCAAATGAAAGTATATTCGGTTCATTATAAATCTAGATTATTTAACAATATAGGTGGCTCGAATTACTTTTAACTGTGTATAGTGGAAATCAGATTAAACTAAGGAAATCAAGTACGGTTAAAAATATGTTTTAAAGGCATAATATTTATATCTGAAATTCTTTATACCGAACATGCCATATTTTTGTGTCCTTTGAAATTTTTCTACCTATCCACATTATTGAAGCTCAAGGGAAGTTCATGTTTCTTTTAATTTCATAAATATATCAATCTGAATTTACAAACATTTCTTTCAAATAACATCACTATCTACCAGTATCATTATTATACATTATACAAAGAATTGAACAGAAAATTACAATACATCATCTTATGAAACACAACAGAAGGTTTTGACACAAATTGCTGTTATAATTTATATTGTCTACAATTGTATATAAGTCCTGTTTGTGACTTTTACTTACATTTGCATATTTGACATTTGACAGGACGTATTGTACTTGAGAGCTTGGAGATTATTTGTCACTTGAATACAAAATCAATCATTAACTTGGTTCAATTTATAATCCTTCTCTAATTGTTACAATTCGGGTCTTTCAACATGACGTTCAATGTTTGTTTGCTGGATAAAACAATGAAATTTAACTTTTCGAACACTGACTATAGGGGTACATTGTTAATAACATACATGTTTTTTGGAGTATACGTAATAACTTATGATAAACATTTTGCTTTATTTTTAAAGCTGCTATATCGTCATTGCTGTTTATATTGAAAGAAATTTTATTCTCTCCTTCACAAGAATCGTAGTATTCTTTAATAGTATATAACTGTATTTCTTAACAGCATTATGCTAGAATTAACAATGTCATGTCATAGATATAAAATATTTTGTAATTGAATAATACTTAGTTTATGAAAATGTACTAATGATCTATCATATTCATTCTTGTAATAAAATAAAGACATCTTTTAAGATAAATACAGGCCAAAAGTCCCTAATGATAATGAAGGATTTGATGTCTCATTCATTAACTAATAACAGCAGGTTATCAGTGTCTCAGGTGTTCCTATCTAATACTAACAGAGATTTAGCTTTTAATACATTCTATAACTTAACAACTACCGCAACATGGGGTAACCAGGGCCATACACGCATCTAATACACATTACAGTTGATATGCCGGGTGGACAGAGGGCGTATAAAATACGTTGACATTTGTTGCCAAAGGCATTTAATTTAGGTCGAGAATAACATAGACATTTTTCTATTTAGTATTTCATAATTAATCACAGGAATTTAAGTTACATTACAAGCGTACATTTTTATAGTACGTGTTACATTTATTAAAAACACAAGTGTTACACTTATAAAAAATTGACTTTTATCTTCGATATTTTTATATATTAAGATTTAAATTTCTGAATAGTTATTTGAATTTGCACAGATCTTATTGAGTTCCAAAAAGATAATAGCCGGAACAAGGCTCTTTGATCATTCCCGGAATAGTGAGCGTGATTGTTATGTTGAACATATCAGTGCTCACATTTTCTTCAAATGCGTTCGAATTTGTTAAATGGTAAGTATTTCCTTAATTTGTTTATACATTTATAAGGAATTAATGACGTTGCCACTAAAACAGAGTTACTGGAGAACAATATTAGTTACTTAATGGTCAACAAGGTTGACAAGTTGTTCTAAACAATAGTTATATTGATTGTAGGCATTACTATGATGTCTCTCTGACAGTAAGTTCCCATTCACTTACAAACTAAAGAGGATATATTGAAACTTGCCAACAGTTGAAGAGATTCTTCAATCCTATCAGATTCCCCGCTTCTCCAGACATTATGAGCAATTTATTCTAACTTATGGCTTCTCTCTAGCAATCCTGTAGTTATGACATGTAATATGAGAAGATTTATCATAATAAAGTAAGCATTTTAACGGTAGATTCTCATTAATTTACAATTTAATCATCATTAAATATTCTTCATCTTGTTATTATGGAATCTTTTACTTTACATAATCTTGGACACGCAATATACATTTCAGACTTTCATATTTGATAAGTTTATTCTATAGGTGGTCAGCATCTTTTTTCGTCTGTCTTCCTTCGTCTTTTCGAGTACCTGATCTGTTTCATTTTCTTTTTCATTAAATTTTCATTTATATACTGTATTGTGTATTTCCAAGTTTTAATGCTCATGTTGGTAGGTCTCTTTCATTTTCTGGTTTATTTATTTCTATATTGCTTATCAGTATCCGTTTTATTTTACACTGGTCTTCCCGTATTGGTCCCGTATTGGGGTATACCGTATCTGTGTCCTTCTTGCTTTTATTTTACATGTCTCATTCCGTGATTCTAATATATACTGATTTTGGGGTTTTTTTTGTAGTGTACTTGTGCGTATACGTCTTACTTTCATTTTACAGTCATGGTACATTCTTTGATTCTTAAATGTTTTATTTCTGCAGTGTAAGCCTACTTCTGTATAATACGTTTTACTTTCACTTTACATGGTTCTTCCTGTTTCTGATATAATGTTTCTGTGTTTTGTATTTGTCTGCATTTAACATTATGTAAAATTTGTGATGTGTCATTTTGCTTTTAAAAAAAGTTGATATGGCATAGAATTTAATATGGCTGCCATTTACTGTCGAGGTTTTTTCAGTTTCACTGAAGTTATCAGAAGGGCTCGATGGTAATTTACAATATGAGTTCATAGCCATGTTATGTTATCAGTAAAGAGTAAAGTAAATAATTCCATCTGTAGATGTATTAGAGTCTAGTTTCAATCATTGGTTATCTCTCTTGCTATTTTAAGTAATCTCCAATGATATTAAAATACCGACATATGTTATAATGGAACTAATCGTGAATATTGCAATGTTCTTCTCGCTGTTCCATTAGGTTTATACTAGTTTTGATTGTACACATTGAAAAATCATTATTAGTTCTTCGTAACAAGTTGATCCATTATATGCTTCCGATGGTTATGACCCGTCTTTATTAGCTAGCCCATAAGTGGGACGTAAATTCATTTTTAAATGATTATGTTTAGAAATTATTAGCCATCGGACCATTTGACAACTTCAGCACTCATACGTCTCAGATCATCAATTATAAACAAAAACCTTGGCTGACAAAAACTGGTAAAGTATGATAACATATATTATTTGGTGTACTACAAAGATATTTCAATTGATATTCATATAAAATATCTTCAGCTTATTGTGAATGAAATGAAATAATGGTTTGTTTGTTTAATTGAGAATATTGTCAGATTTATAAGTTTCAAGAGAAATAATGAAGACCAATTATAATATGTCAGGCTATAATTCTAATAGCAATTGTCTCTGAAACTGTTTAAATAAGGCAGAATTTCTATTTCCGCAACGAGATAGTCGATTTGTTTATTTACCGTTTTCAGATTATTAGATCATTGCTTGTTAACAAGGCTTATTATATCAACAATAGTAGAGGAATCGAAGTTGTCCTATTCAATATCACTGCTTTAAATAAAGATCTTTTCTAATTTGAAGGGTAATTTGTTGAGTGTAATATTAGTTTAGCTACAATCACCTGAGAAAGGTCTTTATGTTTTAAAGGACCTTTGTTATTGATCTTCTAGGAACAATTTTCATCACAGATTCACTTAATATGACTAACTTTTATTTCTCGTCTGCTTTCTACTTCCGGTATATTGTTCTCGAATTGATCACGTAATGCGTGAGATATGAGACGTCAGCCATTGAAGAGTGTCGTAATTTCCGTTAAGGGCTGATAAATAGTTATTTGCTTCTATTAAATGACAGTCAGAATGGCACATGCGGGCATCATCGTCATACAAACACACAAAAAGATCTTTTGAAATGAAATTTCTAAATATTTGACAGATTTCTTTAAGAGAGAGTAAGGCGCCATTGTTCCGTTGAAGTGTCTGTAAAATGGATTTGAGCACTCGTTAAGTTCAGCTTAGGATTTATCGCCAATTTCTTTAGGCGGTAATTTTGATTCAATTAGCCAAGATTTCTATAAATAGAGGACGATGCCAGTGCCTGCAACGGTTAGGCAAACATTAACCATTATTGCGTTTTTTAAATTTATTAATTCACTGATTAAATTTAAGGTTTAATGTAAGGAGTTAAGAGATTGTATTGTTTTAAGGGGTGGAGCTGACATGCCATGTTCAGAGCATCAAGATGACAATTGACATGTATAAGTTGGCGATTAATAATATTACAAATGATAACATAATAAATACAGAACAAAACAGCATGCTTCCCAATCTCTGAACATCCCACAATGATAATCTGAGATAAGCTTTTTATTTTACAGACAGGAAAATGACACTGACGCCGAGCACATCACGACCGGCATTGGGTTTAACTCGGAGAATCCATGAAAGGCTATTTTCATCAATTTAAGTAAGGTTTAAATCATAATATGACATTCATCCGAGGAAAGATTTTAAAAGCTGACAATATTCTTATGATATCAAATATTTTTCTTGACGCCATTATTAATATCATAAACAGAATTCCAGATGTTTCCGACTTCATTTATTCATTTACAGATGTTATATGGAGGTGTTTTGATCACCCAATGCTTTAGTTGATGCTAAAGTTAGTTGTTGTGAATAGACCTTATTCTATATTTTATATACATATTGACACAATATTTGAGAAATGAATTGAATGGAGTTGTATGTCCTTTTCAGAACCATATTGGGCTAATGTTCCTCTGTGCTTTATGAGATGAGTGAAAGAATGCCAGTTGCCAGTACTATCATTCAATTAGGATGCAGTTCACCAAATTCATCCATTGCTATCCTTCTTGTAGGGTTCCAATCTTTCGGCTATAAGAATTACCATCAAAATGTTGGGTTATGTCTATACTATCCCTATATATTAATCTTTGGCATTACATACCAATTTACAGTAAAATATAATCATTGTCGCTGACTGTCAGATGTATTATTATTATTATTATTATTATTATTATTATTATTATTATTATTTGTACCGTTGACTATAATTTGTGACAAAATTGAGATGGTATACACTTATATTTATTTCCTATATTAGTAAGATGCTGACATGGAATTGGTTGTCTAAAGGAAATGTCCGCTAAACAGAGGTCCATATGCTTCAGTATGTAGAGTTTATAGCTCTTTTAAATATCAAATGTCGAAAAACTGTAGATTTGTTGCCCTGACAAACTATCCTCAGTGGCTGAACAGTAGGACGTAAAATTCGTTTGGTCTTTAGTTATATACATGCATGGCGGATTGATCGCATACAATCATTACCGGGTACAGGTTGGTCGATGATTATTGCAATTTTCCTTAAATCTAACCGGACAAAATATATCATATCATGAGTTGTGAAAAGAAGGCATGAAACGATGAGAGCATTTAAGAAAAATAACACTTTCGATATAGATCAAATGTTAAAGTCACAAAAGAGGACAACTATGATCTCTGTAAACTAATTAATAATTCTGAAATCGGGAAAACAGTGCAAACTAATATCCAACTCTTCAATATTTCCTGATTAAAGTTACATTAGGTCTTTTAACACTTGACATGAACATGACATGCCCGACTGCCATCTAGTAGTTAATCCGTCCTAAAGTCGCCTAAGATCTTTCATCATAATTCAACTTTTCAATCTCACATTAGGCTGATCTTTGGACACCCTTCATCTTGTTATACTGGGGCAGATGTTCCGAGGGTTGGGATCGACGACCTACTGCCGTTTCGTCGCCATGAGCTGCATTAAGACACGCGAATGCCACGCGACACCCTCTAGGGTGAGAGAGAGATGCACATCAGTGACAATAAAAGTTGAGTTTTAAATCGATAAAAGAATAATAGAAGACCCTAGATGTTTATCATCAATAGTAGGACCTTTCTCAAACTTTTAATGACTTTATGTTTCAGTCTTTAGAAATAAATTCTGGAAATAAAACTACAATATTTAACCTACATTTTGAATTAATTAATTCGACATAAATATTTTTGTTTTGGTTTGAATATAAGGGTTACTACTTTTCTTATATTTTGTATATACCATAGAATCCTTCCATCTAACGCAATGAACTAATACCACTATCAAACAGGTCAGTGTGTCGGGGTTTCAGGAAACCTTATAATATATAACGATTGTTTTTATTCAAATCTCATTTGTTCCAGAAATATGGCATATTAAAAGGACAAGGTGATTTGACATGAGTAACTTTTAAAAGTGTAATCACACATTTTGTTTTCCATAATGTCCAGTACCATCTTAATACAAAGTTGCCTTTCTTTCGGAAAATATTCAAATTTCTTCCACAAAACATTATAATCGTTATCTATTTGGCACAATATTGTTATAACGAAAGATGTTGGAATTGCATGCAAAAATAGTTGTAAGATTCTCGACCTTACCTATTAGTGAGAGGTGAACGCTTTTTTGGAAGATTCACGAAGCTACTTATCTTTGAGAAAGAATCTCGTCATGTATCTGACAATTTAGTAATCTTGTGTATAATTCTCAATAGATATTCGAAACATACGTAATTTGTAGGTATGAGATTGTCTAGCAAGATTCACGGAAGGTTTGTGGCACATAAATAGGCATAATCGTTGAGTAAGTTTGCAATTCACGACAGTTACAATATGTATATGAAACTGAAGTAATCTTTCAACAAGAATCTCGATATGTAGGCTCTTTTTAAACTTAAAAAATAATCTATCAGCTAGAATCGCAATTTGTATATTCTATGTAAAAGTTTAGTAATCTTTAAGTTTGAATCTCGATATATCAATTTGAAACTCATTATGTAGACTCCATGTGGAACTTCAGTAACCAACTAATCTTTGATTTTTTTTCTTATCAAGTATTTATTTATCTATGTAATAAATTGTGATTTTGGAAAATTAAATGAATTGCACATTTAATGTAACCGTTTCGTGAAATCTAGTTAAAGTATTTGGATTATATTTTTATCTAAATTCACTATCAAACGAATGATTAAGTTTGTCAATTGGACTATCGGGAATAAAAAGAAATGGTAATATTTCATTCGATGGTATCGTGGTTGTTTTATGCTTTTTTTGTTAGAATGTTTAAATTAATATTATTATTTTATTACAAGTTCCCTTTCGAGGGGTCTAATAGGAATCGCCTCTTCTAATAGAATAAAGATTTCATTGTTTCACTTAGTTTCTTTGATGTGCCGTCATAAATAGAATAATCGTAGAGTAAATTGTCGGAATCCTGACAGTTTCATGCGACAATGTCCAATAATAGCCAGGGTGTTAACCGTTCTTCCATCACACCATATTAGGTTAAAATTACTCCAGATAATATTTGACGCGATTTAATCATTCGCTTTTATTCTGACTAATTCCTCAACGCTGCCGCCTAATTCTTTTATGAATGGAACCGAAAATCAATGACGTCATTTACGCCTGTTGTTTGATTCATTCCAGTACCACTCGTCACCAAATAATGTGTGACATCACCGTTCCATATGCCACGTGGTCTGATTCATAATATTCTTTGATGAATGTCATTGTTTTCCCGCCAAATTCCATAAAAGGAAATGATTGTTCAGAATGTAGAGAAATGGTTATTCCAGCCGATGGAATTCAGATGAGTAACATTTTGTAGAAATGTTTAAATTTTAATGAAATATATTTGAGATAAGCTGTATTTGAAAATAAATGATACATCTGGAACATTTTTAAATGAAATTTATAAATAAATACATTATATACATGTTTACAAAAGGCCCTGCATGTAAAAATATACATACACTTTACATATTTACATACAAATTTTTACTCTATAGAAAGAATATAGCCTGTGACGCTCTTAGAAAACTTTGCTTGGTCCCCTCACCTAATGATTCCTAGATATGCTGATTGATCAGTGCTTGACTTTAACTTATATAAACTTGAGAAATGATATTGAAATACAGTATACAGTATAAGCTCAAGGGAGGTAATTTTTAAGTATTGAAGTGGCTTGAAAAAATTGATTACTGAATCAAAGGTGTGCAGTATGTGTCGTTTGAGGAAATATTCCTTATCCATTTAAAAATGTACTTAATAAAAAATTTCAGGGGCATTTACTATTAAAGGACATAAAATGTATATATGTGTGGTGAAGATATAAAAAGTAACATAAAATTAATTTGGAATGGAAATTAGTCGTTCTCAACAATCACAAGTTGATAAAGCTACAATTGACTTTGAAAGTGTCTAGTTGTGGTATAGAATGCTCGTTATGGGTGAACGATCTCAAATTTGAAAAAGGCAAGTCATTTACCAGGCGGGACAAAGAATTCAAAAGGCACAGCTGAGATGTTGCGCATGCGCACACCACTTCTAGGCACACGCTGGATGTCGTAAACTAACAAAAGAAGGTTTTATGAATGGGGTATAATTTTTTCGTGTAAAGCATAGTTTAAGTGTCTTTCTAACGATATTTGAAAGAAAATTATCGCCATTCTAAGTTTCTATGTTGAGGATTTTATTGTTCAGTAGTTTCAAGTATTTGAGTCGCGTGTATAGCTTTATTACCATGTTTAAATCATTGTTACTGTTCAACTATGGTTGAACTTACAACGTGCTCATTTCAAAACTCTTAACACTCTCATTTGAATTTTAAATATAGGCCGTATTAACTCTATGTCAGGTTACATAATTTATGCTGATGCATAATGTTAAATTTTAGTAGAACAACTTAAGTCAATGTCTGTTCTAGTTTTTTCGACACAGTGTGTTTCGTATCGCTGGCGAAGCAGGGCATGAAACACTTAAAGGGGCAGTATGTACAATTTTAAAAACATTGACTCATTATTAAGTAATCATCTTCGGTGGTACGGCCTTACAGTTTTGACGTTAGGACGGCAGGATATTTTTCAGATTAAAAAATTAAGATAAATTAGGAGACACATATCTCTTAAGATTTTTGTGTGTATTTTTTATAAAAGAACTTTTGTTCTATCTTCAAAAATTCTTAATACAACTTTACTATCACACTGTGATTTGGTTAGTTTAGTACGAAGTAAGAAATAGTTCAGTCATCTGCTTCAATAGCCCTTTGTAAAGTTACGCCTTCACTAATGGTCATTTTATAAAGATCCAATATGTCCTGTTAAACCGATAATCAAAGAGTTTCGTAATACAGGAATCGGTATTACAGTTAATTAATTAGACATGTTTATTGGTATTAGTATTATATTATATAAATATGGTATATTATATAAGTCTGTAATAACGGAATTTGATATGACATTTCTGTATAGTATCAGTTTCTAGTTAACTGTTATTAGGACTGTATTGTTAGTCTATAATTACATTTCATACCTATATTATCAGTTTACAGACTTGTAAAATAATTTCAGGCTGTTATGATTATTTTCAGGTAAATAGCTGATAAACATTTGTCAACAAATTCCACGTAAAAACGAATTGACATTTCACTTTATATGATTCATTTTAATAATATAACAATAATTGTTTGATAAGTACGATTTATGGATTTATGGTTAATTCTGTGATTTACAATATTTGGGATTGAAGTGGATTGAAAAATCAGTTGTTCTCAAGCAAAAAAAAGAAAAGATTTACAGACGAATTTGTTGGCTTGTTCATTAAAGCTGCGACATCCTGATAATTTGTCAAAGGGTCCTCAATATGACCATTGAAAATACATTTATGTCTCTTCTTCCAGATCTATCCTGGTTATCTACAGAAATACAGAATTATTTGATATTGAACCTTACATATTAGCTACCGGTGGTGTCATTTTCCACCCATTTCAGAAACAGATTGACATTTTTTACCACTGTCAGAAATACAGATCTACAGATTTACCACTGTCAGAAATACAGGTCTACAGATTTACCACTGTCAGAAATACAGATCTACAGATTTACCCCTGTCAGAAATACAGATCTTCAGATTTACCCCTGTCAGAAATACAGATTTACCCCTGTCAGAAATACAGATCTACAGATTTACCCCTGTCAGAAATACAGATCTGTTTTTTAAAAAACCCGATTACCCCTGTCAGAAATACAGATCTACAGATTTACCACTGTCAGAAATACAGATCTACAGATTTACCTCTGTCAGAAATACAGATCTACAGATTTACCCCTGTCAGAAATACATATCTACAGATTTACCCCTGTCAGAAATACAGATCTACAGATTTACCCCTGTCAGAAATACAGATCTACAGATTTACCACTGTCAGAAATATATCTTCAGATTTACCCCTGTCAGAAAAACAGATCTACAAATTTACCACTGTCAGAAAAACAGATCTACAGATTTACCCCTGTCAGAAATATAGATCTGTGGTGGTTGCCTTTGTAGGCTATTCATAAAAATTTAACGGTGATAAACCCATAATCAGAAATACAGACCTATAGATGTTAATGTTGACAAGCAGAATCTACCGGAATTGTCCTTTTCAGACATACAGATACTAGTATTTGCTATGGAGGCCCTCCCTTTATAATGTTATCTCAAATATATAGCATTAATATATTGCCTTGACTTGTACCTTCAGATAATCCCCGAGTGCGTCGTAATGTCTATAGCCTATAGACATTTACTTTGATTACACAAATGGTTCAAAATGTAAAATCTCAACAGAAATCAGAGATAAATTCATTAATCTTCTATAATAATTCTATTGATTACCATATTATAAGAGGGATGTCTGAATAGTTTTATATATATTAACAACCAAACAATGCTTTTGCCCTTTAGTGTGCGTGGTCACGTATCAAACCATATTCATCTAAAGTGTCCAGTATTCTGCGTGGTGGATCTCACTTAGAATTTATGTTCTAAGAATGGATTTCTCACTCTGATCCTCATTTTTGTGAGACTGAAGGTAAACGTAGACTTTTCCACTGGCCCTCGTTTCTATGATCAATGGCCGTACTACCTGACACGCGCTCTTTAGCTGTATTTACAGGTATTCTACGAAACCTTCCACATCCTGTTACTCCGATTCCACTTTAATTAATTTTCTCCAGAAACACTGATTCCACAGACTTTCAGGAAACATTTTGTTTTTGCCGTGAGCTGTTATAGTACATAACATTACCGGTATGTTTGTTTGTGGTTATTTGGTGCACAAATTCCATGATAGAAAGAAATATGGGAATCAAGTATTAACTAAACACTTCTATTCAATCCAATTATTTCTTCTATTGACATGTATTATTTCTTTTTATTTATTTAAACATAACCACTTAAAACAGAGAGCTAAAATATCGAACGATAAATATTTTCGAAAGTATGTGGCTTTGAGACAATTACAAAACTCTACAGACCTTTCATTGTGATTATTCTAACATGTAAATTTGTAATCTTATTTTTGGGTTGAATTTCTTTTAACTAGCATTTAATCGTATTTAATATTAAAGCATGTTTTATAATATTTAATATTAACAATATTATTTAAGTATAATTGGAAGCATTATTCTATGTATATTTTAAGCATCAATTTACAATTTTATATGGGGTAATCGAGATGTAGAAAAATATTTTGGATGAATTTCATTAGATCAAGTGAATAATTTTAGTTCAATTCCATTGTTTTGTTCTTTATTCTAGATAATAATTCGACCCGAAAACGATGACAATGCCAGCAAAAGGAATAGTTTTTAAATTAAGAAAAAATAACCGTCAACCCAGGTGGAAAGAGAAACAACAATAATCTATCGATACGTCTTTTCATCTTATCGACAAAAATCGACCCGTTTCAGAAATTTTCTAAACTCACGTGCACCTGCGTGGTACCTTTTCATCTCATTTTCACGTTCAGCTGTATGCAAATGAGCCCACGCGCCAACCAAAGGAATATGATCATATTAAGAACGTTTTCAACCTTCAACATAAAAGATTCCGAAATAGTTGACTATGAAATTTGCAAATTTTGCTAACAAAGAAACATCAGATATGAAGTGAATAAAGTCTTTTGTTGTCGAATCATTCATAAAAATATCAAGTAATTGAATGGTATATTGGGTTATTTTTTATCGCCAAAATCCAACTGAATCTTTTTTCTTTATCAAATTAATTTTTTTTCAAAAGCCAAGTATTTAAAGATTATTTGGACTTCAAAAATCCTTTGATGTCCCCGATTTCGATAGATGTTAAATTTTAATTTGTTTCATTTTTCTAAATTTTTTATAATTTTAAATTGCTTATCCTTTGTTTTTATTCGATTCACACGATAGAATTTTATTTAACAATTAAGGACATTGTGTAAAATTCATGAATTTGTAGACAGAATGCGTATATTCGTTAAATTAAGCAACAGTTGGATAATAGTAGAAAAGCCGTTGCCATTGTACGACCACTTTATTCCACTTAATTGTACATAATATCAATTTCGTTTTCAAAAGCTTTCCTGACGTAAAATTCTGTTTCATTTGATTTCATTCCTTTATACGTTTGCTTTCAAGATGTTGCAGGATGTAAGAGGACGTAATACTCCATTTCATTCATTTTACCCATAGTGCTGTTTGTTTTCATGTGAAACGATACTATCTGAACGATGTATTATGGCACGATCATTTCATTCAGAAATAGTATCTACATGTATTATGATTAAATTTGTTCTTATGCTTGTTATAAAAGTTTAAGAAACATTGAAAAACTTCACAGTAATATACCTTTCCATGTGCTTCAAATCACGAGACATTCAAAGCAGGTCATGTTAAAGCACCAAGAATTAATGTGAGAGAAATAATGTAATGCAATATCAATGATTTACCTTAAATAATTTACAATTTGTCTCTGACGGTTCAAAGCCCTTTAACAATGGCGTATTTGAGATTACGCTATCAATAATATATCAACTAAATATTGTTTAAATATCTCTACACAACATATGTCTGACGGAATTTGATTTAATTTATTAATAATATTTTTTGATATGATAGCTTTAAAAAATGCGAAAAAAATATTTGAACAGTTTTTACGGTAATAGTCAATGCTGCATTTAAAATCCAACAACGTTAAATATTTGAACAGAGTGTAAATGCATATATCATAACAGAGATAAATGTGTTCAATACCCATCATCTGTGAAAAATAACAGAAAGTACGATTATAAATTTCCCGAAAATATATATCTGTTATTGAAACAGAGATTAGGAGTAAAAAAAGCTTTGAAACACAATTCTGTTAAAAGATAACAGAACATTCTCTTAAGATAACATACAGTTCGAGTATAAATTCATATAAAATACATTTATGTTAAAGATAACAAAAAGATCGAATATAAATTCCTTAAAATATATTTCTGTAATGATAACAGTGATAACGAGTATAAATTCCTGTAAACAATATTCATGCTTATTAATTGCTATAAAGCTAAAGGGAATTCTACAGATATCTAACCATTTTATTATACTGATAATCAATATACAAGATAACTGTACACACTATATTTTATTAACAATCATCTCAATATTCAATCTGACACTTTTCATTTTCCAATATCCAGATGTTAAATTCCCTTAATAGTCTCGCCTGGACTCAACACTCACTTGCATATTAAATCTTAAATAATAACAATAAACCTGTAGATCAAAGAAAATGAAGGATTAGCCGCGACCAGATTCCCTGCCATAATTCAAGCCGAATTGGGTTAATTTAGTTTAATAGGCTAATAGGGAAATTCTATTTACGCTCAACGTTTTGTCTCTATAACAGTAAATTTCATGCTTTCATTTTATTTCTGAGTCTAATTAGTGGAGCATGTGAAAATTACATCACTAGTAACATCCTCGGCTTTCTTTTATGTATTGTTACATTCATTTATTTTTAACACCTATTGTATGAAGATCAAGATTACAGCGAACCGTTAATAGCATCAGAATCACAAGTTAGAATAACGGATTCTCTTGATTAAAGACAAAGACTTGTGTTTTTCCAGGAATCATAACTCATTCCTCTATCCTAACAATTAAAACTCAATAATTTCTTCCACAAATCGGGCGTTTGGTTTTTCTTATCGTCTTAAAATGAACGAGTTCTGCTTCAATGACAAACAGCTCATGTAGCGCGGGAAACAAAGGACTTGAAACTTGGTAGAGGACGGGTGACAAGGGAGGGGCTTGTCGCGTGCCATATGCATATGAATGAGAGAGGCACGCGCGTATGAGTATATAAGCAGTGATTACCATGTGATTTCTCGGATCCACCGTATCTATCAAACAAGAGGCTATGTTCAGTACGACATTATATTATTTTGTAGTGATTTGGAGACAATTTTATGTTATCAATGTGACAGTATTTGGACTTAGGTGAACACGTTGAGTTTTAATTGTATAGGAGATTTTGTAGCCTCCCGGTGTGATCTCGATTTTAGTTTTCGATGTAGTTACTTTTTGACTGTTACATTTGAGTTCCTAACTTTGTGTTCCTGTATGTCTGTGAATTGTTTATCCTTTGACATTTAGTTTCCTGAACCTGCAGTGCCTTGAGAGGACCACGGTCCTCTAGAGTGGCAAAGCCAATAGTGCCTTAAAGATTTCGGAAAGTTGTCATCATGCCCAGGGGATTTTTAGTGAAACGATTTAAACAATCGTCAGCAGTGTCTTACAGAGAGAGGAGGGTGATCGACGATGATCGAAGTGACAGTGGGTCAGAACATGAGTATAACTATACCAGTTTTGGTTCTCCAGATTCGGGTTACTCTGCTAGTCCAACAGCCACCACATTCCGCGAGAAAGAATTCCATCCAGATAAAGTGAATAATAACGTATTGTTATTGCCTTCTAGTATAGCTACCACCCATACCAACCTTAATTTATTGAGCATACCACCACTTCCATCACCTGTTTATTATACAGCTTTTGATAAACTGAATCTGTGTGGTGGAGAATCACCTTATGCCAACAAAACATCAACAACACACAGCGAAACAGAAAGTTTACCATCACCAGTTCAGCATAGTCCTAGTAGAAAGCGACCCAGTGAGCCAGAGAAGAAGAATGTAGTGTGTAAGAAGTCCAAAGCAATCAGAAAGATTAACTTCGACTTGGATACGACGTCACCTGTGTCGGGAACTATTATTAAAGACTTTTCGGACAGTGAAGATGAGGGGCGTGTTGTTTGTGGTGATATAGAACCTAGTTTCAATTTGGTAGAAGTTACACCTGAAGCTAGAGCTGAGTTGGAACGAATTGAAAACAGAATTGGTGATTATATTTGCCAACTGTGTAAAGAGTATTATGAAGATGCTTTCCAGCTTGCTCAACATCGATGTTCCCGTATAGTTCACGTTGAATACCGATGTCCAGAGTGTGACAAAGTTTTTAATTGTCCTGCCAATTTAGCATCACACAGACGATGGCACAAACCTAAACCAAACAGTGCTAAACCACCTATTCCACCAAGAATTCTTCCCGGAACTGACCCTAAACTGACTTCACAAAATAACTCTTATACTGGACAAACATTAAATTATAATATAAATGATAATTCAGAATCTATCAATAACAATAATAACAGTGCTATTGATTTAAGAACAACACAGTCAGATGACGGACATTTTGATTGTCAGACTTGTGGGAAAAAGTTTAAAAGACCAGCATATTTAAAGAAACACATGTTAACTCATGTCAATGACGTTTCGTCACCTTGTCAGTTCTGTGGAAAGGTGTTTTTCAATGAAACAGTTCGTACCAAACATGAAGCTCAACACGGTGTTCGAAATTCAGAATTCGTATGTAACGTTTGTGATCTTTCCTTTTCAAGTAAAGGAACTCTGGATAAACATTCCCGAATCCACAATAAAAATAACTTTCCGTGTAGATTCTGCCCAAGTTCGTTTTACAGCTCACCTGGTTTAACCCGCCACATTAATAAATGTCATCCCTCCGAGAACAGACAAGTGATATTGTTACAAATACCTGTGTCCAGACCATGTTAATACTCCGAGTGCCTGTTTTCTGTAACAATTACCAATGAACGGTATGTTATAAACTTAATTGTGCTTTATATGTTGCGTCCTATCTATTCATCGCCTTTATAATATAATATTTACTTAGCGTCCAAATATATTTTCATGGCAACTAATATTGAATGAAGCAAAACCTTTATGTACAAATATATCTTTTGATGATAGTTTTATGTATACATGCATTGTTATGCCCAAAGACTGCCTTAAACTGTTAAATCATGTATTTTTATGGACAAGTTTTACTGTTTTGGAATTATTTAACACAACAGACGGGATTCTTTCAACAAATTCTCTTGAGTCATGCTAATTTATTTAATTAAACAGTTAGTCATAAACTGCCTTAGTCCAGGAACTTGTCATTCCGTCAATCAAATATCCTTTTATATTAAAATCTATAGACCTAATCTTTTGTCAAAAATTAAATTCCCTTGGAGTGGGCGTGAACTAGTTCATGGGCGGGACTAGAAATCAATCAAAGCCTGAATGTTCACGCCCATGTCAACAAAGGGATTTCAGTATTACCGTGCCTTTTAAATTCTTTGTTAATATACATGATTATGGTTTTTTAATTTCCAGATTTAACTAATTGTATGTACATGTATGTTTTTTTTGTGCCTTAAGTCAAAATTCAGTCCACGTAAATTGTCATTTGAAGCTTTGTAGCTTGAAAACCTTATCTAACCATACGTCCTCACAACAACCGTGCCTTCTCCTTAAATCTGAGCAATTTGAAAATTAAAAACATGTAAGCATGTGCAATATTTTGAAATGTAGTCATATCGTACTGGTGATTGTTTTAAGTCATTCAACCCTAGTCTAATGGTCCTTGCTACAACTTTGTTATAAAATTTTTATTTTCAAAGTAAAGCAAGAATGATAACAATTAATTATCGATATATATATACATATATATCATTACGTATTATTTAAGATTTTTATGTATTCTGTAGTCATTATACAAATTTATTGCATATTTCTATGTATTTATTCTTTTAGTCATTATACAATCATATTTCAAAAGTTTTATTTATTTCATTAACTTAGTCATTTTACAAATCCATTCTACAGTTTTATGTATTTCATTATTTGAGTCATTATACAAACTTATTTAAGAGTTTTATTTTTATTATTATCCGAGTCATTATACAAAATTATTCAAGAGTTTTATGTTTATTTTATCTGAGTCAATAAACTTTTTATTTATTTATTTATTTATTTATTTATTTATTTATTTATTTATTTATTTATTTATTTATTTATTTATTTATTTATTTATTTGTTATCTTGTTATCTTAAAAACATAAAATCAAAAATATTGAATATTCCATATGTAATAAATGTTTTAAAGTTATGACCCATAAACTTAAGAATCTGATTTGTTATTTATTAAAATTTGTATGAATTTATCCAGTATATTTGGACGCAGATGTAAATACCTTTAAATGTATGATTGTTTATAAAATATATTTGTAAAGGTAATTGTCAAGCAGCGTGAGGTATTTCTTTGTATGTGACAAACAAGGATCTTTGATGTACGCTGCAAAGTGTGCATGTACGAATTACCTGCTAATGATTTTCGTGAAAGCACTTATTTGTTTTGTTCATAATAAGTCTTCAAGTGCTTATCATAATTATTGTAATTGCACTTCATATAGCATTATCAAAACTTTAATCTTATATATTTACACTACTGTATAATAAGATATATTTTGTATAGATATTTGTGTTAAAAAAAATAAAATATGCTTACATATAATAGTTCAATTTAATTGAATTAATGGGATAATAAGGGGAGTATGTCTTTTTTGCGATACATGTTCCGATTTATATAATCTGATGCCTCAAATTAAGTATAATGGAATACGGTCATGGTAGATGTATATTATACTTCGTGTTTATTAGCATCTGACAAATAATAAGTTGACAGAGCACATATCCTTAAATCCTAGCCACCTAGTAACGGTAAGAATAGCGCGTTATTATTGTTTTTTTTTTATTGATCTCATATCTCTTCCTACATCTGACGGACACTATTGAATATGGAGAAATAATCATTGACATCGAAAATGCACCACAAACTGTTACATTTAATTGATACATTTAACCATTTCAGCCCTGTGCATAAATTTTTCGTTGTTCCATAACTTAAAAGTATGATGGTTGGTGGAGAAATGACAAATGACCAAATACGAGCACAGAATAAATGCGTTACGTGCACATTCGCTTTGTATTCATTTTTTATCTTTACACAACTGAATTTTTTTCGATATTGATTTTACTGATTATAATTTTAACATTTTAAATTTTAAAGTCAACATATCTCAAAAGTTATGTGCTATAGCGTCTCTTTACTGCCTCAAAATGGTAATTCTATCTTCAAAATCAAACTAAGACGCGTGGCTACATCTCACAAACTGGCACGCGACTACTGACGAAATTTATAAGACAACAATAGAATGTATTCGATGTGAACACGCGACTAGTCGGTTTTTGTCTAAAATTCTCGAGGTTTATGCAGGTGTGTATGAGATAGTGACATGATACAGAGACCATAATGTACTTGTTCTCACCCAGACTAAAATAACAAGGTCCTATCAACTATGTCCAATATCACACTAACTTATACGTTTTCAAAATGAGCTCTTTATTATACAGCTCTTGACATTATTTGGATTGTAATTTCTTATATACGGGTTGGATCAATTAATACCATGGTTGAAATTATTTAATAGCATAAAATAACATCACGGTGTAAATTTTTTCCCTCTGGTATAATAACGACATAATATTTATTATTATACACGATATATATTCATTCATATCTGATTTGAGTGGTATAAAACAGCATAATTTTAAATGTAGATAAAATCCATGTCTGTACCTGTATAACAAAGGTACAAAATATCATATAAAATTATAAATCTGTTATATAAGCATCACATCTAAACTCCAAAGTATATGTAATACTTGCGTTTAAGCAATGTGATACCACATATTATTTAAAAACAAAACTAGGATGTGGTTTTATATAAGAACATTGTTTTTTTTTTTCAGGAATTCGTACTTTTGACTTTAAAGCATCACTTCTGATGTTAAATTACATTATGTAGTGACATACAATAACATCGCGTATAATAACAGCACCACATCTCTTGTTAAAGTACCTAATGTATTGGTATAACACAATATTTTGTTATAAACCAACTATCTGATATGAGATATATAAATGATATGCTTTTAATAAGAATTATGTTGCGTTAATCCCACACAATCCTTTAATCTCCAGTAATACTGGCGCCAATATCTTCTTGAATTCGCTTTGTTTGTATGCTTTTATTTCAAACAACAAAGCTGATGAGTTTTTCGTTTAAAACATTTATCTTTTCATCACACTCTTAAACGGCTGTACATGACTTTTAGTGGAGCTCATGTAGGAAGCAAGCGATAACAAATCAAAAGATGATACAAAATGGTCTTGGAATAACTAGTTGACCAATTATTATTTGGTATTGAGATACGCAGTGATGTTTTAGGAAAAAGTGAATGAGTGGGGCGAGCATGGTCTCACCCACAATATTCAAAGAGTGGGAGAAACGTAAAATGATAAAAAAAATTGGAAGTAGTGGGACCTAAAGTCGAGCCAGCTTCTAATTTAGCTCGGTCTGTACATTCGAGTATATGCAAGGAGTGTTATGCACTTATTCTGCATTTGATTTTCTCAAATTCTTTACTGGGACTCAACAATAAACAAATGAACACATAATTTGATAAATAAATAGTGATACAGGGCATGCCCTATCTTCAAAGTTAATTTATCAATTATGTGAATTCCATTATGGTACATAATTTATATACTTGACATGTATGAGATAGTTTATTGATAGTGGCATTAATATTGAAATCATCTGACACCACATCCTTTATAAAGTGTCAAAATATTCATAGTCATAGACTCTTGATACGTCTTTCATTAATTCACTTCATTTTTCTACATCTGAAATTATATCAGGGTATTGACAGTCATTCACTTATATAGTCCGATATTCAATGCTTTAATGGACCTCAATTATTTCGAGTTTGTTTAAAAAGCTATGCTAATCTGAATGCATTCTAGTGACCTGAAATTATTAAATTATAATGCTGAAAGCGACATCACCCAGTCTCGAGTCACTTTATTCGTTAATTTACGTCGGCGTCCATATGCATAGAGACAATCAAGGCATGAAATAACAGTAGCAAATATGGTGTTGAACAGAGTAGGGTGAAGATTTTTTTCAAAGTGCACTTAGTTGTCTTATAAGTCGGATTAAAATACAAAATGAACACATGTCTACAAAGAACTACGTCTAATTACTTAAAAGTAAAGCATTTTAATGAAACTATATCGTGATAAACAACACTTCCGTAATGGAGACTGCAGACTTAAACTTTTTGTGGGTAAAGGGTGATAATATTAAACGATTGTGGTCTGAATAAAGATGTTTAGTCTTTAAAGGGAGGTAATCAATAGATCATCGCTTGTCTGCAGCTGCAAACCTTATCGATTATCAGAGAAATTAAAAGTCTTTATTCTTTCATAGTGTTTTTTATTACAATTAAATATATTTATAAATAATAAAACATATTTTCTTTTCGTGACAAAGCGAAATTCAAAATGTGGCACATAAAAAATAATTTTCATAAATATTTTTGGCTTAAAGAGTATTAATTTGTACCACCACGCTTGGTATTTCCAGCCATCTTTACACACTGACTGTTTACTTTCAAACTAATCAACCAAAACCAAATTTAGATCCATAGGCATTTCTAAGATCTCGACACCATGTCCCAAGGCCGATTTTAATCAGACCCAGTAGAATTATTCTTATGATTAGTCTCATCATGAGAAGAGGTCCCAGATGCAGATGAGGTCTCTTGTCGTTGTGTCGACAAGTGACTTCCGGAAGATAAGATTCTCTCTGAGGATTTAACAGAATCGATTTTCAACCAGTGATGATGCAATATGGATGGAATATTAAAACGTTTCTTCACATTCACTTCAAGGATTTTGTATATAAGATCTTTACATTCGGCTGACACTTTCTTGGATTTCGAGAATCCTACTTTCCTCTCTAGTTGATCTCTTATCATTCGTTTGATATTGGAGTCATCATAAGGCATAGAAGCACAGACCTAAAAATAAAACGAGTGACTAGCTGAACACTACAATCATGTGTTTTGTGTTTTGAAAAAATCAATATGAAACAACTAAGAATAGATTAAGCAGTTACTTGGTGAAGGTCAAATTTTTAATGTCATGAAAAATTCAGAAAATCGTAAATCTATTCAAGGCGTAAACTAAATAACGGCGTTTTGAGAAACGTTTCAAATTTTGTTCATAAAGGGGGATAATCTCTAACCATTGTGACCTGGTTGAAAATTCAATATTAGGATCAATTATACTTCGTCTTTTGACGAAAGTAAAACAATACAGAGAGTGATTTAATTGGGTCCTACGTTAGCTAATACATACAAAACAAGATCTGAAACAAACGCAAATAATGTTTAGTCTTTCTGTCGAGGACTCGAATTGGAATACAATCCACTTACTGCATTCCGTGGTACAAGAAAGGTGGCTAATGCAGTTCAAGTCGAAGTTCGTGGTTATAGAACATCATTACAAACTTTATTCAAATTATTAATTACTCAGTATAATGTTGCAGCATAATACCGTTGTATTGTTTATATGAAGTAAAACAAATATAGATGCACTTACCATGATGTACAATATGACTCCCATACTCCAGATATCATGTAATGGTATATGATATGTAATTCCCTGCAGAATTTCAGGAGCAGCATAGGCAGCACTTCCACAGAATGTCCTACTCATATCGCCAGGGTCGTAAAATCTTGAAAAACCAAAATCTGAAATCTTGATGTTGTTACTGTTATCCAATAACAAATTCTCACACTTGAGATCTCTAAAATGAAAGATAAAATGAAAAAAGGAAAGGGTACGAAATAGCCTGTTAAAAATTGGTTATTATCCAGCTCTTGGCGTATCATTACATTATTTCTTAGGAATTGCGAGTAAATCTGGTGGAAAAATGTAATGCAAAAATATCGCCTTTGCAGTATACGTACTCGTAAAGAACGTAAAATGTCTACCTGTGCGCCATATGATTTTTATGAAGATAATCAACACCTTCGACTAACTGACGAAATAAAACTTTTGTTCTTTCTTCTGATATGGCACCTCGTAATTTGATATATTCTAATAAGTCACCGTGGCCGGCATATTCCATTGCGATATAAATCTGGAAAGATTATACATTTATTATGAGCATAAACATATTTTGGGCAGCCATGGACTCTCAGAGCAAATATTCCAGGAACCAGCTAATAAAATGGACCAAATAATTTGATAAAAGAGTAATCTTCAGAAATATTCAATATTAGTCGTATTTAAATAGCCTCGGTAAAAGTGTAGTTTCACTATAGCGTTAAATGAAAATGTGAATCAAGTAAAAAGTAACATAAAAGTATGTTCTTGAAGTAGATCTAATTTTTTTTATAGTGCTAGATCTATGGGTCAATGGCAGAGAAATGTTTTCTTAAGATGAAAAGTAGATCATAAGTTTGGGAAGCACTAGTTTAGAGATGTATACTGTCTGAAAATAAGATTATAATCAAAACTCCTACCTTATTATTTAATTCTATGGCTTCATAAAGTTTGACACAATATGGATGATTTAATGTGGCTAAAACTTTTAACTCTCTTGGTAGAAATTTTTCTCGAAAATCTTTTGGAGCTTTTTTTTTATTTATGATCTTAACCGCAACCCTTTTCTGTATTTTCTCGCTAAAAGCAGCTTTAACTTTCGCATACGACCCTTCCCCAAGTGTGGCACCGAGCGTGTAGCCATGCTTCTTTAACTCAATTTCATCTTCTGACATGGTTACCTCCGTTTTGCACTGTGCAAATAATAAGCATGCCATATGATTAGATGGAACGTTGCCATCCTACGTTTTCGCGCATTGTTCTTAAACCGGAAGTCAGAGTTAGGTTGCTGCGCAACGTCATTGCATATATGACGTTACGATAATGCCATCTTGTTTTTAAGGAGGAATTTGATTTTGGTTCCTAAAAAAACTGCCAGCTTTATCTTTTAAATCTTAACCCGATTCCATGCCTCCTTTCAAGCGTCAAAAGATTGAGATGTCAGAAGAATCGAGAACTCAAAACAGTAACAATGCAGCACTAGAAACAGAACTCCAAGTAATGCAAGCAGAAGTCGAACCGATTGAAGCCAAGAAGACCACCGCAACCCACAAAAGCGATGCCGTTTCTTATCGACCAACGTACAGAGCATTGCTGGCAAGGAGAGGGTATTTGGTTCGAAGAACGCTAGGGAGTGGAAGTTATTCCAAGGTGAAACTCGCTTACTGCTTTGGAAAGGACTTCGACAAGGCGGCAGTGAAGATTGTTGATAGAGTCAAAGCACCAAAGGATTTTCAGACAAAATTCCTTCCCCGAGAACTTGATATCTGGCCAAAGTTAAGTCACCCACATATTATAACCATGTTAGATTTTTTTGAAGATGAGAGAAGAGTTTATATGATTCTAGAATATGCTGACCATGGTGATGTTTTGAGGTACATTCAGCGTTCTGGGGCTTTAAATGATGCGTTATCTAAATGTTGGTGTAAACAACTTGGAGATGCAGTACGTTATTTACACGATCACAATATAACGCATCGTGATCTTAAATTAGAAAACATGTTATTAGATTCAAACTATAATATTAAATTGTGTGATTTTGGTTTTGTTCGTGGTGAATGTATGAACACTTTCAGTAAAACTTATTGTGGTTCTAAATCTTATGCTGCTCCAGAGATTCTCAAAGGAGAACCATACGATCCAAAAAAATCAGACATGTGGGCGATAGGTGTTATTATTTATATTTTTATTACTGGTAAAATGCCTTATGATGAAAGTAAAGGCAATACAGGGGTTTTAGAAGAACAGAGAGCATTAGACTTCCCCTGGCACAAATATAAAAAGGTTACAGAAGATAGCAAAGCAGTAGTTATGTGGTTGTTTTCAAATGATTTTAGAATGCGACCAAATATTCATGATATCATGGGTTGCCACTGGATTAAAACAGCTCTCAAGATGGAAAGCATACAACATCTAGCCATTGAAGCAGAAAAGAAAGGTAAATTGAGAAAGAAGGAAAGTCATGAGAAACCAACTGAAAAGAGAACAGCTAGTGAAGGGGCAAATGTCAATAGTTGTGCTTCTTAATCCTTACCTGCATCCTTTCATATTATTTTACCAACGTTTGTGCATGTCTTTAATAACTTCTGTCTGTTTCAATTTTTAATTTGAGATGGGGAATACGAAATTATGTCAAATGAAATTTAGTTTTCCAAACCATATTTATATTTTTAGCTTGAGGTAACTTTGGAAAATCTGACAATATTCCCTTTTTTATCAATTGTTTATCAATTTTATAAAAGTATTAGTACAATGTTTTTGAGCAGAGGTCTATATTTGTCTTTTGGGGATATTTTGAATAAATATTTTTATTTAACGTTTTCTATTGTGTTTTATAACTTTTTAAAAACGTATTATGTATATTATAAATAATTAAAATTATAAAGTAATTTGAAAATAAATACATGTATAATTTTTATAATAAATAGTATTCTATTTCTACTTAAAGCAAATGAAGTTAACAAGTTGAGATGACCCCATCTTGACCTGAGTTTCTAACCAGAGAGACATTATATATACCTGGTTCCCATCATTCTACTCCACATCCAGACACGTAGTTAGCCTTGATAGTTCAGTTGGGCAAGTAATATCCGGCGGGGCAATTGGGTATGGTCCCAGTTGATGTAATGAAATTGGTAGAATGTTAGAAATGTCCATGGCGCAGTTAATTTTATTTTTTTGAGGGACGGGGCATTGCCTTCCTAACAGAATTTCAGCGGTGGCTCTTGGTCGAATAGGTGATAGTATCCCCTTGAACTTCTGCGGGGAATATGAAACTGGATGGCATAGTTAAACAGAAGGTCAAATCTACTGGTAAAAACAATTTATTTGCACAATATTTACAATAAAAATACTGTTACATAAACTCAATAATACAAATAACAAATAATAGATCACAATTCTTAAGTAAAAACACAGCACCAGTTATTAAACAATTACAATTCTACTTAATGTTCTTTTAAAGGGAGAGTTTGATATTTTCATAGGGACAATATATGTTGGCTCATATTTATGGAAACGGAATATAAAAATCTCAAGAAATTGGTCACTTTGACGTATCTGAAAATTTGAACTAAATGTAAATTGCCTTTATTTTATAATGTCGAAACTAATTATTTACGTCGCTATATGTTTATGGTTAAAATGTTCGAATTTGAGCATAAACTTTCAATCGGTTTGATCAAGGTAAATATAAATAGATGTTATTATAATATTTAATTATCAATGTCTTAATAAGTTTAATTTTGCAAACTTCCTCTTGAAATTGTTACTTTTTTTTTAAAAATGTTTGTTTTTGTCTTTGTGTCATAGTTTGTACCTTGTGCCGATATTAAAATTCATTTGAATCTTGTTCCCTTGATTCAGGGTCAAGATCTGGTCGCTGTTGAAAGACTAGACGTAGTATTTCGACCGGATCGACTGGTATAATGTCCTACACTGTTTCTTGATAATCCACCTTTTCTACTGGACTTGATTTGAGATTGCTGAAAAGGAACCAAAGATTCATTAAAATTATTGTAACAGAGGTTAAATCTAAAAGATTGTTTCAATTCAAACTTAATATTTACGTTAGCATTAATCTATTAAACAGATTCTTATTTGAAAATGTAGTCATTAAAAACATTTTTAAATTGTGTTCTCTGCAATCAGGATGTCAATCCATTCGTCACTCATATATTTGGCATTCATATCCATATCTTGATTGTAGAAAGGCTTCATACAGAAGAAAATTTATATCATATATCAGTGGAGTACCAACACCTTTTTTTGAAGAGAAGCAAATCACATCAAAGCAAACACAACAACAAAGAATTACGACAAATTCAAATATGTTAGAAGCAATCTGGTATTAAAGTGATACTGTGTCCTAGTATTGACATAAAATTTAAGTTCTCAAGAATGGTCAGTGTGTATCAGGTATCAGTTACCTGGTGTCATAAACCTACAGAATCTCTGTAAACTCTGGAAAACTCACAAAACTAAGTATTTATTGAAAAACACTTCATCAATTTTTTATGGATAATTACTAAGTAAATTATTAGTTATTACGTACATCTTATTAGAGGAATAAACATCAGTACATGCAAGACCATTTCATGAATTAACAATCCAAGAACTAATCCTTGTTTCATGAACATCTTTCATAACTTTGAATTTTATTTATCGATTGTCAAATTATTTCCGCTTTTGTATATAAGGTAAATAAACACATTCTCCCATTTCATAAATGCCGTTAATATCATGAGTTTATTTTTTCTATTTCCAGAATATGTTACACTAATCATTTACTTTTGAAATTAAATATCCATTATGATAGTTATTAATTTATGATATGTAAGTTTTAGTTATCCCAGTGGAAGTGAAATGAAGGTATGAAAGCCCCACTAGACAACAATATGGATGACAGTTAAGTTTTCTATGTTAGAAGGCACACATGATAACATTGATTGATAAAGGAGAACTGACACACAAACAAATGTTGAATCTATTATTTACTACCTTCTACTGTACTAATCTATACTTCTCAGCTTCTATTTCTAATGAAATATTCAAATATTATCATTAAGTTTTACAGTCAAGTTTTGTTATTTGGAAGCATGGAAACTTTATTTTATGTTATACATAAATACTTTAAGACCACAGAGCTCAGTTTGAAAAAGCTCTAACAGGGTCTTTACCAGTAAACAATTTTAAATAATCTGGTCAGGAAGTTTTTCATCGATATCATATTGGTAAGGTTAGGTAGGACTTCAGATGAAAAATATTTATATAGAAATTACAACTTACAGATCTTATTTTTTCACCTTTACCAATGTTTTTTGCTCCCTAAAACAATACATAATTTAATAAATATTATCAATTTAACTAAAAGTTAAAATCAATTTTAACATTAAAGAACATAATTCTGTGTCAGTGCTTTTGTTGAATAGCCACTTTCAATCACCCAACGTCTAATATTGTAATAATTGATGTTTGTACATAGCTCTCAGAAATACATCCTCTATGCACACTAAGGTAAAATCCAAACTCCGACTCAGAAAAAAAAAACAAGCTATTGGTAACAAATTCATAAAGCTATTGGACTTTTGTTTACAAATACAGAATAACTCAACTCCCAGCTTATTATTTTATTGACATAGAAATGTAGAAAGATTATCACATACCCTATTAGTTGCTCCAAAATTTAAAATATTTCCTTGTTCCTCATAGTTATAACTCATGTCTGGGGTTTTAGGTTTTTCTGGAGTATATACCTACAGGTAAAAATGATTCGAATTATTGAACTTTTCAGCAAAATCACAAGAAAATAACTTGTTTTTAAACACATAAGGTAATGTTTCTGAAAAGAACATCCAAGTTCACTTCCAACCAGGTAATCTCAACCATTCTGATGTAAGGCATCAATTTATAATACTTACTCTATAAACAGGTAGAGCTCTAAATACAGCACCTTGTCTTTTATCTCCAGTAACAGAACTATTCAAATGATGATTATAAGCCTGTAACATACCACATAATCTATTAGTAAATTAAAGACCACAATGGTTTTTTTTTATAGTTTTCACATTTTCAGCACATTCTGCTTCATTATATCAAACACTTTGACTAATAAAAGTTTCTAATATGGTTGTTTATAATGCACTATCTATAAGCAAGAAAATCAAATATAGAAGAATAGAGATTGCCTACCCTTGGTTTAACTAGAGCTTTAAAGAATTTCTTATCTTCTGGTTGTTGCTTGATAGTCTTAGTTCTAATGTAAGCTGAATGCCGAAATGGTTGCCACCTACAAGTCAAAATGAATTAGAGAATAAAGTTTTTAATTTGATGTGAATGGAAGTAAGTATATTTTGAAGATATATTTGGGGGGGGGGGGGATATGAAGACTAAAGGGAGATAATATGAAGACTAAAGGGAGATAATATGAAGACTAAAGGGAGGTAATATGGAGACTAAAGGGAGATAATATGAAGACTAAAGGGAGATAATTTGAAGACTAAAGGGAGATAATTTGAAGACTAAAGGGAGATAATTTGAAGATTAAAGGGAGATAATTTGAAGATTAAAGAAAGATGATTCGAAGACTACAGGGAGATAATATGAAGACTAAAGGGGGATAATTAGAAGACTAAAGGGAGATAATTTGAAGATTAAAGGGAGATAGTTTAAAGATTAAAGGGAGATAATTTGAAGACTAAAGAAAGATAATTCGAAAACTAAAGGCAGATTATCTGAAGACTAAAGGGAGATAATTTGAAGATTAAAGGGTGATGATGCGAAGATTTTAAAGGATGAAACATCAATTAAATTTGCTATCATTAGAATCTTTAATTAGATATATGAAAATAGGTTTGAACATCACAGATTAAAATATCAATGCAACTGAAATATCATAACACAATTTTTTTTTTTTAAAACTACGCAACCATATTATTTGAATATAGTTGAATGAATTGTGAAATAATGAAACATTTAAATGGCTAACCTTGCTTTATCAAAGCAAAGCGGATATTCAAATTTCTGTATAGGTCGAATTCTTTGTGTTGCACTTTTTTTTCTGCTTGGTGCTACTGGAGGCTGAAATATGGATAAATATTTTTCATTTGACTGAATGTTTTGAATGAACTATGATCCACTTGAATAAGGTGATGTCGTAAACAATTTTCACTTCTAGTGTTTGTATTATCTAGTTTGTTGTTATCAATAATAACATATTACAGAAATGATTTTTTTTTAATCTTAAAAACATCTACCAGAAATTTGAACTGAAAAGAACTTCATTTGTTATTTTTACATGTTGATGGTAAAACAATTTCAATAACAATTAACTGCCACATCTACTGTATATCTATCTCACCTCTACTATATCATACGGTAACATGAGAGGACCTGCTGTTTCTTCTGATACAGGAAAGTTAAAAGGACGAGGTTGATTAAAAAATCCCACAAATCTACCTTTTCTTCCCCACCATACTCTGAAATAAATACAACATACCATAGGTTAACAGACTTTACAAAGAAGCATGGCAAGTCAAAATCATTTAATTTGCGGGTTTGTGTCTTGTATTTAGATTTTGTAATGTGAATTAGAACATAGTCACGTTAAAGAAAATGGAGATAGTGTTAAGACTTAAGGGAGATTATTTGACAGACTAAAGGGGGACTATTTGAAGACTAAAGGGAGATTATTTGAAGACTAAAGGGAGATCTATTTGAAGACTAATGGGAGATTATTTGAAGACTAAAGGGAGATTACTAAAGGGAGATTATTCAAAGACTAAAGGGAGACTATTTGAAGACTAAAGGGAGATTATTTGACGACTAAAGGGAGTCTATTTGAAGACTACAAGGAGACTATTTGAAGACTTAAGGGGGACTTTTTGAAGACTAAAGGGAGACTATTTCAAGACTAAAGGGAGATTATTTGACGACTAAAGGGAGACTATTTGAAGACTAACGGGAGACTATTTGAAGACTAACGGGAGACTATTTGAAGACTAAAGGGAGATTATTTGACGACTAAAGGGAGATTATTTGAAGACTAAAGGGGGACTATTTGAAGACTAAAGGGAGATTATTTGAAGACTAAAGGGAGATTTTTTAAAGTCTAAAGGGGGACTATTTGAAGACTAAAGGGAGACTATTTGAAGACTAAAGGGAGATTATTTAAAGACTAAAGGGAGACTATTTGAAGACTAAAGGGAGACTATTTGAAGACTAAAGGGAGATTATTTGAAGACTAAAGGGAGACTATTTGAAGACTAAAGGGAGATTATTTGAAGACTAAAGGAGACTATTTAAAGACCAAAGGGTGATGAAGACAAAAAGCTCAATATCACTGAATCATTAACTTGACCTACCTAACAGAACCATCAATAGATGCTGATACTATAGCACTAATATTATCTATATATACAAGTGACACAATTTTAGCTAAATGGCCTCTCCAACATAGAACTTGTTTTATCAAATCCTGAAATAACAACACATGTATCCATGTAATTGGCATTTGTAAAGGAATTATACATATAACTGGTTCAGACCTTGGCAGATTAGTAACCTCATTAAAATTAATTTAATTAAGGATCAGTTCTCGTTGATTCAATGTACATGATTGAAATTAAGGAATCAGCATACTTACATATTCTTCTGATTCTGGATCTTCTAAAAATGCTCCAATATCCCATAATGTTAGATAACCCTCTGGATTTTAGAAACAAATAAAAGATCTAATGTCATTCCAATTATTTAAGTCAAAATTATAGCTTATTTTAATTTAAAGCAGTACAAATTAGTTAAGTTCTCCCTGTGTTGGAATGGCAGATTACTAGGACCTGCTTGTTTTAAATTATTTTCCCTCAGCATTTTGAATTTTTTGTTCAATGTATAAATGAAAATATCAAAGCCACAAAAGCCACCCTTTATCAAGGGTTATTAAGATGATCTAGAAAAAATCCAATGATAAAAACATATGGTATCATACAAGAATGACGCAGCGGAAACACTTACTTTGATCCCCAGTGACCAGTATATTACAATCTTCATCACAACATACAGTATGTTATAGGTATACCTTGTCTGTTACTTAATGTTGATATTTCTCTTAATAAATCACCCTAAAAATAGCAATTTAATAATATTATGTCCTTCCTTCTACAGTCTCCTTCTACCTTAGGCTTCAATATTTTCGTTATTGGGATAACACTTTCTTGGTATAGCACAGATTCTAGTACTGAAAATTGACTGAGACCCGAACGGTTTTCTAACCAGCAATCTCAGAGTCAGGCTTGTAAATAGGAAAATGCTAGAAGAGTATACTGGACAATAATTTGAAAAAACAAAACAAATTACAACAACCTTGTTTTTAAAAAGGTTTTATTTTAAGTTTTCAAAATATGTCAAAAGCCTGTAGAAGAATGTTGGTATTTTAAGATTACCAGTAGAATTTCAAAACAAAACACTTGAAAATATGTAAATGAAATACTTACATTTAAAGTCCAGAACCTGATATAAGAATCTTTGTGTGTTGAGACTAGTATAGGTTCATATTTAGCTACTATTATTTTTTCGTCTAGTAGTGAATCATGAAAATCAACTTTCTTTTTCTGATCATCACCTTGTTTCCTTGGTGAGGGTGTTTCTGGAAGCAACAAAACAAAGATTACTGTATAGGTAATATAAAAGTGAATGTCTCACCAAAGCCATGTTCATTCTAAAATTCTTGAAAATGTTGATATAAATATGTATATTTCTGAGGAAAAAATAACAAAGACATAGATTAAAACCAAAAACTTTGATGTGATTCACATCATGTGAAGTGACAAAAAATTGACCTCTGAACTGTACAAACAAAGGTTCAACATTTGTAGCAGTAAAACTTAGTTACCAGTTAGGTCTAATGGTTGAGCTTGTTGAGAATTTGACACTTCATCGGTACTTTTCTTTATTTCTTCTTGAGAATCTTCAGATACTTTAGTAGTTTCATTAGAGCTACTACTTGGTTCCTTGAAAATAGAATGAGATTATTTAGAATTACCACATACTTTTTTTTTACTACTTATAATCATGCCTAGAAGATTAAATGTTTTTTGGTACCATCCATATTATTTCATTTACAAAAGTAAAATGAAGCAATACAAACATGAGAATTTACCTGGTTGGTTGGTAAGTGAGGACTATTTACACTGTTAGTTGTATGGTGAATATCACTTCCTGTATTTTCATCATTGGATCTGTAATAAATAAATAACTTAATAAATAATTCTAAGATATTAAAATATTAAAGACTGCTGAAGATTCAGTTGAACTCTACAGTCAAAACAGAGACATCTCCTAAATAACTCAAAGAAAAAATATTCCTTTCATTTCATTCTCCTCCCTCAAAATCTTGAGAAGCTACAGACTATGAAGGTAAATTACATCCGTTTTTTATGATTTTTATAGAATATGAATGCTAAGTATCTACCATCAATTTTTACAAAGAGCTCTTATAAGATGAAGGCACAGGTGGTAGTGTGGTAACTAGTTTAGAAATATCCAAAGAAATGATTCTTTAAAATTTGCTTAACATTTAAGATTTAAAATGGTTTATATTTACTTAGAATTAGCTCTATCAGATCTGCGAACAGTTCTTATTAAAACCTGAACACTGTGGACAGCATGATCTCCATTTAATTTAGATCTCTTACTTTGACCATTATTTATATCAATTGGAAGCTCAAATCTGGAAGAACAACAAATCAGAAAATATTCAAATAATATACCCTAACCCATGTCTGTTTAGAAAACACAGCATTATTGAACCAATCGTATCAGCTCCACAGTATTCAAAGTCAAACTTATTGACTTAACACTAATAAGAAGCCTCAGTTCCAGGAGAAAATGGGTCAAATAATCTGCATGCATAAGTATTCTTGCATCTACCTCTTTCTAAAAATTCTTGTAGTTGCATTGGAAATGAAGATAAAAGCTTACATTTTTTCAACAACAGATTTATCTAAATCCCAGAGAACTAAGTTACCATTACTACAGCCAGTAACAAACAAACTCTCTGATATATTGGTCATACAAGTAATATTGTGAGTATTGTATATCATCTCCTGTAATAAATAAGCTTTCCAATATATTGGTCATACAAGTAATATTGTGAGTATTGTATATCATCTCCTGTAATAAATAAGCTTTCCAATATATTGGTCATACAAGTAATATTGTGAGTATTGTATATCATCTCCTGTAATAAATAAGCTTTCCAATATATTGGTTATACAAGTAATATTGTGAGTATTGTATATCATCTCCTGTAATAAATAAGCTTTCCAATATATTGGTCATACAAGTAATATTGTGAGTATTGTATATCATCTCTTGTAAGAAATAATCTTTCTGATATATTGGTCATACAAGTAATATTATGAGTATTGTATATCATCTCTTGTAAGAAATAATCTTTCTGATATATTGGTTATACAAGTAATATTATGAGTATTGTATATCATCTCTTGTAATAAATAAGCTTTCCAATATATTGGTCATACAAGTAATATTATGAGTATTGTATATCATCTCTTGTAAGAAATAATCTTTCTGATATATTGGTTATACAAGTAATATTATGAGTATTGTATATCATCTCTTGTAAGAAATAATCTATTTGATATATTGGTTATACAAGTAATATTTTGAGCATTGTATTCATCTCCTGTAAGAAATAATCGTTCTGATATATTGGTTATACAAGTAATATTGTGAGTATTGTATTCATCTCCTGTAAGAAATAATCTATTTGATATATTGGTTATACAAGTAATATTTTGAGTATTGTATATCATCTCCTGTAAGAAATAATCTATTTGATATATTGGTCATACAAGTAATATTTTGAGTATTTTATTCATCTCCTGTAAGAAATAATCTATTTGATATATTGGTTATACAAGTAATATTGTGAGTATTGTATATCATCTCCTGTAATAAATAAGCTTTCCAATATATCGGTTATACAAGTAATATTGTGAGTATTGTATTCATCTCCTGTAAGAAATAATCTATTTGATATATTGGTTATACAGGAAATATTGTGAGTATTAAAATCTAAGATAAAAGTGTTAAATATAAGGACCTAAGACATACCTTTTTCATGATATTAGTGATTTGAGGATTAGAGTTACCTATATTAGGTAATATAGATCTATTGTTAAACTCTGTTGAAGATAAAGTTTCATTCATATCTCTAGGCAAATAATATATATCACTAAAAACTTGTATAAATTCTATTTTACCACAATCACCACTATCCTACAAACAGATAACAATTCACAATTGAAAATATCCACGATTAGATCATCCAGTAAGAAATTGGATACTTTCTTTTGTTACAGATAACAACATATCAATGCTGAACATGACACCAGAACTAGTGTTTAAGGTATTCCATAACAGAGAACTAGCAAATATTAACAAGGTTAAATTATTGTTCTTAAATGATTGTGTTCAATCCATATTTTATAATCCATGAGACAATTCATTTATGAAAAATCAAATACAAAAGACTTACTGAAAATATTTTGATTTTATTGTCAAATCCAGAAGCTATAATAAGATGATCATCATCTTGGCCAAATTTAAAATAAAGTAAACCATTAATACTGTGATCTTCTTCTCCACCTCCAGTTCCTTCTTTACCTTTAATCTCATGTCCTGATCCAAAATCCCACACTTTAATAGACCCTGGGTATAAATAACACTATGATTAGTATTACTTGATATATACAGCTCAATCAGTTTGTTTGTTTTATAATATTCTATGGGTTACTTTACTTATTCCATAACTCCCAAATATGAACCATAGAAATACTCTGGAAAATTTGATATCACTCTGTAACTAAGTTGAGAATCTGCCATTAAGTTGATAATGTCATTTAGACAATATCAAACAATTTGATATATAAATGAAGATTTTGAATTTTATTGAGTTAAGCACCTACCATCATAACCACCAGTGACCAATCTATAGCCTGTTTTATCTAATGTCATACTAGTTAATTCTATACCAGTACCATGTGGATCAGTTATAGTGTGTACTAGTTTACCACTTTCTATTTCCCATACTTTAATAACTGATTCAGTACAAACAGAAACAATCTGATTTAATTCTTTATTATATAATATCTGAAATTATAATAATATATAGACATTTTAACTGATATTTTTTCATGATCTCTTTGCTGATGATAAATATATACAGATGATTCAGTGGAGTTAGATATATTTTGTTATTTTGAATTAAAAATTGTAAGCAATCTTCAAACAACTGAGTCTATTCAGCCTCAATTGATGAATTACAAATTGTTATCACAAAGAGAACTGAAGTAGTTCATCCATCCATTACCCTTCCTCCCCTAAAAAACAACCAGCATATATATGGATAGGTTTAAGCAACTTCCAGCATCTGATGATAATAAATCGGGATGTCTAAATTCCAACATTATCAGACCTTTTAATCTTTCAATGCTTGGGCCTATACAAGTTCTTCCTTTCTTCTTAATTACAAATGTAACATTCAGTAAGTGTTAGTAACATACCTGAGTAAGAGGTCTATCATGAGTATGTGGTACCTGCATTGTATCTTGTATAGATCTTGTTAATGGCCAAGCATCTATTACACTTGATCCTATAAAGAATGCATTACATCAGTTACCCTATATCAATAAACTTATTAGAACAAATATCAAAATACACTATATATTATATTAAAGAATAATTAGACCAAAGAACAAAATTATGAAAATGAATTGATACCTGTGACTAATTTCTCATGTTTGTTATCAAATATCATAGAATATATTCTCTTTTCACCAGGCCTTTCTTCATTATCAGTAAAAACCTAGGATATATCATTATATATACATTATCAAGAAAGGTCTATCTCTAAAGGTACTGAATAATTATTTGTGAAGTGATATTTAAATAAAATCTTGAATTATTCCAAGAAAAATGTCATTAAGAATGCTTGACATAAAAGACATTGAACTTCAAAACAGTAAAGGTGTTATTTCTACTTTTAATACATGTACATTTATACAGAAGTTGACCTCAAAGAGGTACTAGCTGTACA
Source organism: Nipponacmea schrenckii (assembly GCA_030562195.1). NCBI lineage: Eukaryota > Metazoa > Mollusca > Gastropoda > Lottiidae > Nipponacmea > Nipponacmea schrenckii. Next base: position 33,552,496 of record CM060199.1, read on the forward strand.
TTAAATATTGCATATGGAAACTTTCTTGACACCATCAGTTTTGCAATAAGCACTAAATAGTTCCAGATGCTGATACTAACCTGTAGACATGTTAAAGTATGAATATCCCAGATTCTAAAAACTCTAGCTGTAGATAAACTAATTAAATGTTGATCTTTTTGATTACAAACTATTTCTACTATAGTAAATAAATGTCCTAATAATTTGCCTGAAATAAAAATCCAAAAATCTTTGATGTTTCAAACTAATACCAAATGTAAAAAACTATTAACCCTTTGACCTTGAAAACTAAAAGGATAATTTACAAGAGAATAGGTGATGAATATATTACTATTTTTCCAGTTGTGTCATGCATGTCTGGCTATGACTTTGATTTATAAATTAGATTAAAACACATGTATATATAGGTCAAAATGATGTAATATAAAAACCTAACTTCTACCTGTTGGTCTTGACCAGATATGAGGATGCCAAACTCTGATGATTTTATCAACACCACCAGTAGCTATAATGTTAGCTCGAACACAATAATCAAATGCATTAACTCCTTTACTTAAACTCACACTTCTTACTTCACTGTAAAATAATATAAGGAATATCACTGATCAATAATCACATTCATACAAAAAAAAGTCTTATTCATAATTACTTGAAAATGTAATTCATATAGCAATTATAATACAATTCAAACCTGGAGCAAATCTACATGATAGTTCAAATAACATGAATACTGATACTTCATTTTGAAATCTATGAGATTATTATGCTGAACACCATAGCTTAAATGATGCTTAAATGTACATAAGGAGCCATGATAGCTGAGTTAGTTAGATGATTCCAAATTCAAAATTACAACCAGATAATTCAGCTCATAATTATAATAATAAAAGTTTAACTAATTGAGATATTCAAAAATGTTGAATAGATATAGTAGATAATAGTATAATTACCCATTATCAGAAAGTCTTACAAGTTCTTCTAAAACAAACGATTGATTACTACTGGGTGAACATGAACCAAAACATTTTAAAGCAGGAAAATATTTCACCTGAAAATAGTAATCTAAGTTTGTAGAATACATTTAGATTTTCTGGTGCTGATGCTTTTTTCTTTAGAGAGCTTAATACACCATTATATATTTTTATAATAATTAGATAAAAAAACTCTTGTACAAAATACATATACCAAGCAAACAGAAATTTAAAAAGGATATTAAAATTGCAACCTAGTCGCTGATTAGTATTAGATGTTCCAGAAAGGTGAGCAGCCTTAAGGGTCCTTAATTCAAATTATTTGACTATATGTCAAAGAGCAAAAGAAGTATAAGGTTGATCAAGAATGATCATGTCCACCAGTACATGTAATAAGTGTTCAAGTTTCCATTGAATCAATGACTAGTTGAAGAATATTGAAAATCACCTTTAAAACCCAATCATCATGTAATTTTCTTCTAATAACTGGACTGAAAAATACAATTAATTATATATCACAAATAGTACTTAATATAAAAACCCTTTTATCTTTATTTATATTTATATAAAATCAAGATCAAATTTAGATCAAATTATAAGCATTATTATTTAAAACTGACTGAAAGTCACCAAAATTACAAATTTTCATCCTTAATTCTTACTTGGCCATTTTATGAGGTTCTATGACATAACTAGGAGAATTTTTCTTGTCTCCTTTTCCATTCTTCATAGTAAGATCTTTAGCTGCCACTATCATCAGGTTGATATAGCCCTGATCATCACCATATAATATAGTATCTTCATGAGGTCCAGTGGTACGTGGTAAATATATCATACATTGTGGTGAGTGTTCTATTGGTTTGATTATAAATACATTCTGAAATAACAATTTATAGATTAGGGGGGCCCTATTCAACCATATTGACATGAGTTTCAGATATATAATCATCATCAGTACAGAAAATTCTCATATTTAGAATAACTACAAACAAGATGCTAGTCAGAAACTTTACTTGTCTGTAAATATTATGAAATCTATCCAACTTTTCAGTATTATTAATACTTACTTCACCCTTGCCTTTAGACCTATTATCCCAGATAGCTATAGATCTTTCTGTACATACAGCAACTCTTCTTATAGAAGGCAAATAATCACATCCTGTCACCCATACTGATTCCTGGTAATAAGATAAATATAGTTAAATTTATTTCTCAAATTATCTCCCTTTAGTCTTTAGAATATACAAAGTTTATTGTGTGAAGATTACTGGGATTGCTTGGATTTAGACTCATAGAGATAAAATATGTAAAAAATATTCCATATCTAATGAAACCTACATGTAATATATTAAAAAACTAATAATATGATTGTGTCATAGAAGCAAGTTATCTCCCTTTAGTCTTCAGATTTGAAGGAACAACAGTTTACAATAAATCCATTTCAGTTGTATCTCAGTATTTTATATAATCCTTGTTTCATCATTTACTGTTAATCAATTAAGGTGTATAACAATATTACTCTATCAAATTTCATGATTGAGTTACCCCCCTTTAGTCTCCAAATAGATATTAACTATATAGTCGGTAGATTATCATACTCACGTTTATTTCTACACAGGCTTGCAGACGTAACTGAAAATGAAATAAATACAAGATTTTGAATATTATTCAATGTTGTCGATTTTTGGAATGCCAGAATAACCCTTTAATATAACGTATTTACATCGTTGCTTGGTAATATTACAAGAGCTAACTCTAAGGAATTGTGAGCTGTACTATTGAGTCATTGGTGTGAAAAGGGGTACTAACCTTACTACTCCACACAGACACGGCTCCTTTCTGAGAAGCTATGATATAAGAATCTATAGCTGGTGAATACTTAATACTCTGTACACAGTCTCTTCTCTTTTTATCACCTGAAATATATTCATAATGGAACTGATATATTTTAAAATACACATCATTACCCCAAACTGACAGTAGTCCACAGATTATTCCATTGGTGACAAAATGGTTAATAACAGATTTCTTAAATTATTGGTAGTATGATTCCCCCGTCAACCTTTCCAAATAAAAATAAAAATCAATTCATAAAGCTAAAAGGACAAGTCCTTTTAGAATGAACAAATTAGATACAGGGTATAAAGCAATGATTTTACCTGCAGCATCTCCAACTCTCCTTCGCTTAGAAACCATGAAAACACTGACTTCTTCACCAACTATAATCTCTTCTTCTTCTACTGCAGATTGGAAATATCCAAACAGCTGCAAAACAAACAAAATGACCATTATATACTTTTGAGTTGAACAAGTATATATAAACGTCAATCAGTCCCCCATGGTAAGTGAGGACAAAATGAAATATAACGTGTTTGGATATTGATGATGATAATATGATTGTGTACATCATCTTCATTGTCTGAAAATTCTTAAAAATAAATCGTACCTCGCTCCAGTCGACTTTAGCATCAGGATTTGTGGAGATTTTTCTATATATTGCTTTCAGATCTTGATTTTTTATATCTGCTCCAAATATTTCACGTATCTTCTCACAGAACTGATCATAACGAACATTTTCTGAAATATAAGATAAAATATATTTCATTGAAGAAAGGAAAGAGTTTTAGTGTCAAGTATACTGAGTGCAGCGTCGGTAAGACATGCATACTGTTATGCTTTATGATGAATCACAAAATTCACAAAAGATCATCTTGTAATAACTCTTTTAAAAGGTTATCAATAAATCTTTTATGGTTTAGGGATTGTTATAAGTCTTGCAAAAGGTTAAAAAATATTGTAATAATTATTACATTCATGAATCTTCTGAACAATTTACAGTATTGAAATCTATTTTAATAATTTACAAAGGATTGAAATAATTGGTTACGAGTATTGTAAAAGAAATTTAGACGGTTATCAAGTAAGTTAATAGATCTTTAGAAGGTTATCAAGTAAGTTAATAGATCTTAGAAGGTTATTAAGTATTTTAAAATATCTTTATAATGTTATCAACTTTTGTAATACATGTAGATATGTAAAACGTTAAGTATTTAAGCATAGTATTGTAATAGATATAACAGGTTCTGTAAAAGGTTGTTTAGTATTGTAATATATCTCACAACAGGTTCTATAGAAGGTTTTCTAGTATTGTACTAGATATAACAACAGTTTCTATAGAAGGTTTACCAGTATTGTAATAGATATAAGAACATGTTCTCTAATGGTAATTTAGTATTGTAATAAATCTAACAACAGGTTCCATAGTAGGTTTTCTAGTATTGTAAAAGATATAACAACAGGTTCCGTAGAAGGTCATTTAGTATTGTAATAAATCTAACAACAGGTTCTATAAAAGATTTCCTAGTATTGTAATAGACACAACAACAGGTTCTATAGAGGGTTTTCTAGTATTGTAATAGATATAACAACAGGTTCTATGGAAGGCTTTCTAGTATTGTAATAGATATAACAACAGGTTCTGTAAAGGTTATTTAGTATTGTAATAAATCTAACAACAGGTTCTGTAAAGGTTATTTAGTATTGTAATAAATCTAACAACAGGTTCTGTAGAAGGTGTTCTAATATTTCATGCACATGTACTTGTGTATTTTTAACAAATTGTACGTGGAGTAAAGTATATTTATTTTGTGGGGTTTTTTTTGATCGCCGGAACATAGATCTGTCCATTTGATGCACATGGACTTGTGTATTTTTAGACGAATTGTATATACATTGAGATATTATATATTTTCGATTGATATTTTTTGCATTTATTATAATAGCTTACAACCTGCAAACGAATGGTGAGAAACCTAATATAAGAACTAAATGTATTTGTATAAAATTAATCATGGTAAATGATACAGTAGAATATTGTGTAGGAGAATATACCTTAAAATGTTATTTACAAAATGTGCGTCTTGTTTGATTTTGGATTGAATATCAAAGTATATATGTAAGTAAGTTTGGTATGTTAATAATTACTGTATACATATATTAAATTACTTGATCAATATTTACTTCTATTTTTTACAGGTTGATAAAAAAGGCTTTTCTTTCGTTCACCTTTAATTTGTATTATCTATTAAAGATATGTATATCTAAATTTTGTAAAGAATTATTGATAATGAAACTTTGATTTACTGTTACTGTTTTTGGTAACTTCTTTTATAAAATGAGTTTTACTCGTGACAGAGAATGTCACATGTTTTTTGATATGAAAGAGTTACATATCCATGGAAAATATTATTATTGTTTCGACAGTTTCAAAAGCAATTTATGATGTTTGCGTTGCTGTCACAGTAAATGTATAAGAAAATTCTCTGGTTTGTCAAACTCATATCAATATTTGTTTAGTTGGGACATCATATTAAAATAAATTTCCCTTCTCATTTGGTTGTGCATTCCACATGGTTAACTGTATATTTCCAGATAAATGCTCACCTGTGATCATGTGACGTCGTTCCTCGGCTGAGGCTTCAGCATCTTGGTAGGTCAAATCTCTAATTAGATCCTCAAACTGATTTAAACGCATTTGAAATGTGCCATTAGTAAATGGTCTTGATAGACCAGCTCGTACTCCTATTTCAGACATTTTTACTCCAGATTTCAGCACAGTTCACTTCTACATTTCTTTAATAATACTCGTATAACACAGATCAGTTAAAATCACAAACTACTTTTAGCAAGCATGAGTTAATTCGTATAACGGTAATATAAACACGAAGACCAGCATAATGACCGTATTCCCATTGAAAGGTAGGATTTAGCGACCTAGCAACCAACTTTAATCACCTCACTAGATTACCTGTTTTAGCAGACGACAGAATGAGATTAAAGGTCTTGATAAATCAATTTAATATTGATTACATGAAATCTAATCTTGTCTCAAAATTTGATTTCTTCTTTCTTTATCCACACTTTCGTATCTTTATATATCGTCAACATTTTCTTTTAAATATAACTGATACTCTACAATAACTTTTTATGATATCCTTACTTTGGATTTCAATTGATATATTTCTAATGGTCAATAGATAAATTAACGGTCAATTAAATAGAAATGTATGTATTACAAAACATTCTTATCTTTTATCCAACTAACAATCCTCAATGCTCAAAGTTGAACGATATACAATAATCTATTGGTAAATGGACATGGTTGATTTGATAAAGCAATGTCTATGAGAACAATGTATAATGTTGTATTTTATGTGTATATCTTTTGTTATAAGAAATTCTACACGGCGGGTTGGTATCTAATGTCATGTGAGAATGGCCGTCTATTTATTAAGCAGGTGAACATTATGTATGAGACGTTTTGTAAGCGAGAAAAAAATCTTCTATGACAATACGAATAGGGATCAAGATATGTTGACGGTAATTAATGTAGTCTTTAGATTTTAACCAAGTTTAGAGTTACCTCCCGTCGATAGGGTTAACGATAGGGTTAACTATAATCAGATCAGTTGTTGAAATATTGTTATATGTCCACACTTACTGGTCATCATAATTTTCGTCACATTTATCTTGTGCTCCACATGTTTTACACAAATTTTATTCAATTTTAAAATGGGGGTTCAGTTGATGTCTGGCCTAGTTACCAGATAATCTTTCCAACGATTCAAGATCATTACAAGAAATCATTGATGATATTTATCGAGTTATAATCGGGCGATTGTTATTGCCATCATAGTATGGGACCAGGGGCGCAGATCCAGGAGGGGGACATGATATCATGTGTCCCCCACACGAATGGTTTGAGTAGGGTGTCTTTTGTAGGCGTAAAATAGGCACAATTTGGCATTCAAATACATCAAAGTTCCGAAAATTTTGCGCCTTCGGCGAAAAAAAGGAGGGGTTTTAAATTAAAATATTAGGTTTTTGAACTAAACCCCCTTTATTAAAGGCCGTAAATCTCTTGTACCGAAGTCGATCGCTTTTTCGTAAAAATTGGTAAATGCAGGTAAAAGTTTAAATTGCCCGGACCGCCACAGAAATTAAAGTTGATAGTTTAAAGGATGTAAACCCAGCGCTATCGGGCCTACCCCAAGCCCTGTAGAATACATCGGAACGGACAGACAAGCGAATTTTCGCACGGGCGTAAAAATAATCAATTTTAAACAGAAGGGGGAACAAAAAGGGTCTTTGGTCGAGCAAAATTTTTGGAAATTTTTAAAGACAATAGAAATTGTTTTTTATAACATTGAAAAAAAATTTAAAATATAAAAAAAAAGGGGAGATTTAGCCGAAGATCATAAAAATTTGTTTTGCACCCTCTATTACCGGATCTCGAGGAGCACGAGCACTGGTCCCCCCCCCCACATTGAAAAAGCGATCTGCGCCCCTGTATGGGACTTTTTTTTTATATTTATGAACAAATATTCTTGTAATTACAAGTTGCTGATAATAGAGCGATATCCGTAATGTACATGTTTTATTAGCTTACTTTTTAATTAAACGCTATCGGAAGACGCAGTTTTTTTGGAGTCAAAGAATATGTTGAGAAAATACCTCATGAAGAATTTTAACAGTGAAACATTGTGAACGTGACAACAATGGATGTTGGAAATGTAAATATCCATATTGGTGTATATTTAGCATCGACTACAATTTCATCCGCTTATATTATATAGGCACTGCCCAAATCTCTTATACCGCTATCTGAATCAGATCGCTTGTCAAGTAACAAGTTGGTGAATAGCAGGTACAATTTCTCAAAGTTGTCTCTGCTGCATGTTTCCATTCGTATAGAGTGATTCAAGTTAAATATGCCGAAATGAAATGTATAGTCAAAGGATGTAAATCCGGCGAAAGGGAATCTGAAGTATCTACAGAAAGCACTCCTGTGATTGGGGTTAAAATTCTAAAATGGGTAACAGACTAGCAAGGTTCGCTTACTTGCGTATATGCCCTGTTTAGTAATCAATTTTGAAAGTTTAACCCTAACATAAAGATCTGTATAAGGAACTCCAACGAAAGTTTTCTGGTATATTTAAAAACACATAGTAATTGCGTTTACGTAACAGTTAGTACCCAAACTATAACTTTATATTTAATAAAAAATTCAGGTTATTTATACTGGGGAGTTTTTATATTATTTTACGAACCAGTTTAAGATTGCGATAAGAATTTGTATTGGATATTAATAAACAAGTTGAACTTAAAACCTTTTTATTAGTTCAATTGTCCTTCTTAATAAAATGAAGTGTTCTTAGAAGGCTTACACAGATATTAACACAATATGTGTTGTTTGGCTACTTTAATATTGATAAGGGTGGGTAGGAATTACAGCTAGACCTACTGATAGTTTACTTTGTCGCTATGGCACTGCCCTCAATTGACAGCTCTATTCATTGATTTATATATTGTACAAACGAAATAGAGTATTGTCGACATGTTCAACTGACGAAGTCTATACTTGTTATTATCCATACTATCATATATTGATATCATATAATTATTAATATCGTGATATAATTAGGGATTATTTTCATTATAAGTTGTGATATAACTTTGTTATTATCGAATACAGGGTATGTATAATCATGTACGTTATTATCATTTCTTATCAACTTGATGCAAAGTGTTGGCTACATTACCAAGATGTTAATCAATATTACGTGCATTATAATCTCTAATGACTTTAGAAAAACCTTCAATTTCCATAGTTTGTTATTTATATTAGTAAGAACTGTTTATTAACTCGTCTATTATACAAGAGGTCACCTCGTACTCATCCTCAGCGTAAACCTCCAAATTTTAACTGTAGCTGGCCCATTCACTGCGAAATTGCCAAAAAGAACCTTTAACAGTCGCTGTGAATCCGTCAAATGTCACCTTTTGAAAAACTGAATTCTGATGCTCTTGTTAAATAGATTTAATTTTTTTTAATTGTTATATTGAATCATTTCTGAAGTATTTACAATCTTGACTCTTCTAAATCCATAATATTTTTTAAACATAATATATCTATAACTCAATTATTTTCTGTTAATCTATTTCAGACCAAAAATATATATCAAAATGATGCCTCGGCATGAGCACGAGAGGGCATATAAATTGCACCGACAAAAGGTAAGCATTTATATGATATCTATACCGATAGTTGACGGTGTAAGAAACTATTTTTGTCTATCTTTGTCTCAAAATATAGAAATATCCAACCCTGAGAGAGTCAAATAAGTGGAACGTTGTGTCGCTTTTCAGACCCTTGTCGTTTGGCTCTGGTGCCATCAAATAGTCTGCAGATATAAAATATTTAGTTGTATTTCATTAGGAAACGTATTATTGGTAGATACGATTGGGTCAGTCATAAACTTTTATGCACAAATATAATTGTACATATAAAAATTATGTTCATGTTCTGAGTGCACACCAGTATAGATAAACGCGTTATATTTATCATTCATATTCCCATTAAGTCTTGATTTATCACCGATACAATACTTGTCAGATCTCTATAGCTACCGTATAATCTTCATTTCAAGTAGCATTTCAGAGTCACCAGCTTACTGTGGCCTATCAATTAGTGATAAGGTCAGCGAGAAGAAAAAATAACGATAGAGTTCGATTTGCTATATTTGCATGACGTGACATAGATCATGATTATATCATGTATTATTTGTACTTCTGTCATTCATAAGATCTATTTCCCTTCCAATTGATTTCTTATTTATCTTGATAATATATAAAGATATTTATATTATGATTCATTACGACCCTTACGATGTAATCTCATTCTGAATAGTTCAGATGCATACAGATCGACTTTATGCCTTGTACTTTTATGTATGAAACTAGAAAACCCTGCCAATAATACCACGAGAATAGGAAGTTCAGATTGATTTCAAACCGACACCAAACATTGATTGATTTATGTATATATATATATTATTAATACGATATACATATTTTATTAATGCCCATTATTCTGTTATGTTTTACAGCTTGAAATGATCAAACCCAGCTTAGACAACAATTCACCCAAACAATATCCACATTTAGTTTACAGAAGTAAAAGTATTCGGGTAAGGACAGTATACCGACTTTTTCTAAGTCTTATTCACAAGCCATCCAAGAGGACATTCCTCTTTAAATCGTGTTCAGATCAGGTTTAAAATATTAGGCTCACAAAATCAAATATGGACTGATAAAACAAATCAATGATTATCCCTGATTTATGGAACACATTTATTGTCAGAACAGTTGATTGTTTGAATATTTTAATAATTTTGAACTTGTGGTGCATAACAATTTCATGAATGGCACTATAGGAATCACAATTGGAAAAAAGCAGCGAAATATTTTAATGATTTGAAACAATAATTCGCACTAATTGGTTCTGATTGATCCATCCTCGAATATATGAAATAATCAAATCACTTTTCCATGATCGTCTTGAAGCTACTACCACTAGAATGAAATGTGATGTGCAAATATCGAATCAGGTAGCAGTTTAAAACGTTTAATGAACAAAAGCTTAGACCAATACTGCTCGGGATCTTATACTCATACCAATATGTTCTTCCTTTGACAGTACTTGAAAGTTTCTCACTAACATTTACGATATTTGATTGTGATTCTCTGAAATTAAGAAGGTGGTCATACAAGTGTGTCAGTGGATTAATGAATACCAGAAACACCCTCTGCAATCCATTTAATCAATATATTTAGATACCGTTTTTATATCATACTTTGTCAAGGCTATATTATTGGCCTACTCATTTTTTATAAAAGCCCGATTTCTTAGATAAGATCTTTAACTTGAATACTATTGATTAGTAACGTTAAATAATGAACAATGTAGACAATATCTCGACTCGCCATGTTTATTCTCTATATTGAATGTCAACAGTTAGGTTTTTACGGTCGTCAATGTAAACATTAGATTACATGTTATTGTTTATCAATGGCGTCAATCAATCAATCATGGCTTTTATACCTTCAAATGCAATAGAATAAATCTAACGAATATATTAAAACGTTTTATCCCTTTTTTTCTGACTTTACTCTTGAGTTCAAAATTGTGACTTTACTTTTGAGTCCAAAATTGTTTATGAATAGAACAAAGTTGATTGACCTTTACGGAGATTGATAAGCCTTCTCAGATCAAAATAAATCAGGTCTTGTTATAGAAAATCAATATATTGCCTGATGTAACTTAATCTATCAGCCATTATAAGACTAGCTTTTTGTTACGCCCCGAGGAACAACATCAAAAGTATATTTTTCAAAGGAACATAAAAGTATTTTTGGTTAGGTAGTATTTCCATTTGCATTTATATTTTAATTGCCTTTACAAAAAATTGCTACCTTTATGACCCCGCTGTACACAATGGAAGCCTTTTTGGTTCTAAAATCATTTTACTTCTTGATTAACTTGGTCCAAGACCACATTACTATGGTAACCTATAGGGTTGATTGCTCATAGAATATGCACAGTGGTCGTCATTTTTTCACCATTGATGGCACAGGTTAATAGCTTGACACAATGAGGTAACATTGCTTGAAGATCAGAAAATGCATTTTTTTGGAGATTCTGAAACATTATTAGAATCACTGAGTATGATGGTTTGGATTTTGAAACATGACCGAATTGCAACAGACTATTATTCTTCTCTGATTGTTTATAATTCAAGAATGAAGAGGAGAAATTGTCTCAAGTTGACCATGAAAATAAAATCTTATTAAATAAAATGACGAACATAATGAAATCAGGTGGACGGGTTGATAACTGGAATGAACAACCAACTAAACGGTAAGATATAAAGCTTATCTGGAAGTTAATTCAACCCATTTACATATATATTTCATTGTTTTAGAATCGCAAAAAAATTATTCTTCATTTGATATGAAGCAGACCGCATATCGACTGTTCTCATTATTTGTAGAAAAGTTGATCCCTACAAGAAACAAAGACACGAGAAGTTGATATTGGAAAACGTTCAAATAGCTAAACGATTGGAATCTGTTAAACCAACATACGATAGACAGATATGGGTAACTAAATTCTTCTTCTTCCTTCTTCTTCTTCCTTCTAAAAAGTAAACATGTCCGGGGCATAATAGGTCTGGAGAAGCTGACGAAGAAAGTAAAGATTAAAATGTAAACTCTTGATATGTCAATAGAAATACACTTTATGTTATAAGGAAGAAGATTATAAAAGGCATGAACAATATTTAGAAATGAGACAAGAGAATGCTAAAGATCCTATTTATGGCACACCGCCACAAAGAAGAAAGAAAGGAGAGGTAATATGGTTTCAGTCAATTCTTTTCAAACTTACCATTCAGTCTGTTATAATATGTCAGAAGTAGCATTTGGAACTATCTAACTGAATATAGTGTATGACTGTATATTACACATTGACATGATTGATGTACATGATATAGATTTGAGATTCCATATACGATTGTGCTAGTCCGAAACTTAAGATACTTAAAGGTATACTGCCACTTAGACTGGCAACAAAATTGAAAATTTGAACTTGGCAAAAACAAATCTTTGTTCATCAAAACAAAACGACAGAATCCATCTGTTATCCAATAAGTCAATTACATTACGTTTTTCAATAATTGCTTGACCGAATGGAGATATCCTGTTCTATAAAGACTCTTATCCTGTTCTATAAAGACTCTTGGTTTTTCATGGCATCTGATAATTCCAACTGATGAATGTAATTGTATGACCATTAACCCGCTATGAGATTTAAAATTGTATGACCATTTTAAGAGGCAGTATTCCTTTAACGATTTCAGATATGCATAGATACATAGATGTGCGTTGACCCAAAGAATGAATTTCCCCTTTAACGCTCGTACCGATACAACAAAATTTACATATTTTTCTTGCAGAAAGACGATTATGAAAGTGATTTTGAAAGCGATGATGACGGCGATGATAAGGTAGGCCTACCGGTATTTTTTTGCTGCAATTATTAAATCGTGCAGAAAGTGCAGAAACAATTTTGAATTTGTCACAGAAGGGGATGGTCTGCCTGATTTGTAGTGTAAGCCAATATGTAGTTTAGTAAACATTTTAGGATAAGAAAGGTAAAGAGAAATCTAAGAAGTCAGACGATAAAGCAAGTAAAACATCACCAAGAGTGAGTATAGAATATTGTTCATTTTTTGTATCAAACTATTTTTATAATCAACCCCGTTGTTTTATGTGGAACTTCTTTATTTTTTATTTAAACAAGTTTTTCAAGGATCCACAGATGGATTATGATCATTTCCGTATTTCCAAGCAGCACGCAGTCAAGCTAACAATTTGCAAAGCACAAGGTCTAAGAGGGAGATGACCAAGCGACATTTTCAGCACCTCCACATCAACGGTGGTTCTGATTCATGAAACATTGAAATATTATGCCCATGTGGATTGTCATTTGAAGGAAAACAAATAGGAGGCAGTGCAATAATTAGCAACTGTATCTCAACAGTATCTTATAATAAACAAACAGAGGAGCCATTATATTTTAATTCCTCTGAAAACATTAAATTATATTTTCTAAAGGATGGGGAGGTCGATTTATCAATGTATTGGGGTGATTATAAGGAGCAAGATGATCAGGTATAATGTAGTAACACCGTGCTGCTGCTTTTGTCACGTAAATTGTGTTGTAGGAGTATTAACCTTACCTTGTGACCATGAATGCTTAATTGTAAAAATGGTACCTAGACCACAGTGTTATGCCTAGATGCACCCATGACAATCTTTGTCTTGATAATTGCGACCAACATCCCTACCCCAATAGTACCCCGTCACTAACACCTCAAAACCATTCACTTAGATGACTTATTCCTGAACAACAGAGATATGTCGTAAATGTTTTCCATTTGAAAGACAATACCTCTTTCAATATCTTCCAATGTATATTATTTTCGATGTAGATTACAAATGAAATCTTACATGATGTTTTATGTATGATATTGTTGCATGTTATTCCCACATGTTAGTCCCTTATATTATTTTAGTGATTCCTCCATTTATCTTGTCATTTGACGGAAAGGTAAACTGCGCCAGTCTTAATGAACTTTTGACTTTTACCCACAACCAGTACATATCACCAGGATATTTAGAATATAACCCTCACTTTCCATTTTAGAAATAGCAATTATTAGAAGAGGTATAGCCATCTAAAGTATATTTATAGTGTTCATTAATCCTAACCAATATTTAACCCCACCACCATACACATAACTAAGTGGACGTATGTTGTTGTCATCCCTGTCCATCTGTCGTGAATATCTGCCTTAAATTTTGCAATTAATGATTTATGTGTGTGTTCTTGTCAAAGCACTTTATTAAAAATTCTTCAAAATTGACTTTTCATGTAATTGCTTAAAATTGTATAAAAAGACTGCTGTATGGGCGACCACTGTTTGTGTTTTAGTAATACGAGTTAAATAATTCTAACCCATGTTGCAACTGTATTGTTTTAAAATTTGACTGAATGTATTATACAGTTTGGCTAATAATTGTTTTGATATGTGTGCATTGTAAATTTACAATAAAGCCAAAGTTCCATACGTTATCTCCGACTTTATTTTGTTGATTTGATAATGCTAACATTGTTTCTTTTTTTTCTCGTATTAATCAATATTGTTAATATTAACCCCAATTAATTAAGGATAAAAAAGACTCAAGTCGTGGTGAGAAAACTAAGGGTGGATCAAAAAAGGATGATAGTAAAGATAAAAATAAGAAAAACAAAAAGGCAGGCGATGAGGTGATGTTTTATTTTCTAATTACATGTACTACATAATATATACCAAACAATTGTTTTATTCTAATACTAATAGTATCAATCTGATTAAAAATTAGACTTTTGTTGGCGATTTTTCGTCTCCAGTGTAATCTTACCAGTTTTCTACAACAATCACATTCTAGTGATGTTATTTTGTAACCAATCATTTAGAACTTGTTTCTTGATTTCAAAAACAAAATTTGCTACAAGACACACTTTGATTGATTAAGATACCGTCATTTAACTCCGAGCACGTTCCTTTAGAAAATGTGCAATATTATCCATATCTGTTGATAGTATCAACTGTTGCTAAAGGAATGTGGAGTTTGAGATGTTGTTCATAAATAACGGTAAATAATTGGTAATGACTACATCATCATCTCACACTGTTTAAGTATAGAATGAGTAAAGTAATTCACAGATTTAAAAGCTATATCGCTCGAATAATTAACATAGAAAATAGTCAACTCTTAGACAAAACGACCATTGATATGGTATGTGATTGTCAGTTTCGACAACTTGTCTGAAACATTCTACCCTCTTTTATCACAGACCAATTCTTTCTGTTGCAGGACAATAAAGATGATTTACAGAGTGATCGTGATGTCAAGCAACTATTCAAAGTTTCAAAAGAATTATTAGGTAAGTATTACTCCTTTCTGTATCGTGTGGTATTTCGCTCGAAATAAATTTTTTTTACTAGGACTTTAAAGGTGTTTTGATATCTGTGATATCGTGTCATTATACATTCGCTGTATTTTAGATGAAGAAGAAACTCAAGATGTTCTCATTAAAACTCTGGTTAAGAAATCTCATAAGCAAAGAATGGAAACAAAAGCGAAGTTCAAGGAAAAATATGATCTGGTAAGAGCAATCATCATTTTCATCTTCATCAACAGTAGTAACGACAGCTCGTCCTCAACAGGTCGCATGTCATCGTCAGAAGTTTTGTCGAGGTCATTATTTTGTGGACAAAACAATACAATTTCATTTAAATCTGTTTTACTATTCATTATTAATATTTGTATCTATTTGATAATCTATTTAATGTAATCCATCATCCGCTATTCATCACTGGTACATTGAGAGTCGATCAGAAAGAAATATGATTATATAGATATTGCAGTCGCTTGCAGCATCCTACACAACAGAGGAATAAGAATGAATATATACTTGTTATATTATATTTTAGGATTTAGATAAAGAATTAAAAGAAGGTCTTGGTAGCGACTGGAATGTTATCATTGATGCTTTATTAACAGAACAAGATTTGGCAGACGCTGAAAACCTACATAATGCTATCCAAGTAATTATTTTACTTTAGTGTAAATAAACACATACTTTGGGCAATGGGGCCTACTCTTATTCAAATCTATAGAAATTACTGGAACATTGCACAATCAGCTAATTTTCAGAGTTTCAGGAATATTTTACACATGACGACGTTGTTGGTTTTAGGATCATTTTCAATTGTATTGTTTGGTTTTTTTTACAGAATCAAAACACAAGCAGTATTATAGAAATTATTGGTACGAAAGATAATAAAAATTTGTCACAATTAAAAGATGTTTATAGAAAAGGTAGATATTTTCAGCAGCTTATCTCCATAGAAGGTGTTTTCGATACCAAAGAACTATTGACATATGAAGTTGGTAGAACTTGGTAGAATTTTACCCAGTTGACTTCATTGGATTACTTTGTTTTTTGATACTTTCACCAACAATGTAGATTATAGAGCGTTTAAGTCGAAACGTGAACTGATATATGGGTAGACCGATGTTTTTAACACAAGATGAATACCTGTTCTTTATTAGAATATTAAACATATAGAAAATCAAAAAATTTAGAAATATTTAAAATCCAATTGAAATTTTTTCTTGTTAAAAACCAAAGGGAAGAAACCCCTTCTTTTATATATTTAAGAAGTTAAGATCCCTTGTACAAATAGATGGGAAATGATGGTTTTATATCAGAATTTTCGCAAAAGAGGTTTTTAGAAAGGTGCAATTAAATAAGATTAAATTAGAAAGATCCAATTACAATTTTGGGGAATCTTTTCAAAAAAGATATGAGAACTTTTCAGTCTTTTAAAAATATTTAAGAAATAAAAACTCCGGGTTTTAAAAACAGTATAAGGCCCTCAAATACGAGGTTTTAAATCAGATTTCTTCAAGAAAATTAATCAAGCCATAATTTGAATGATATGCCCAAATGAAATAAAATTATTAACTTTTATAATTTTGCAGAAAATGAGGGAAACCACTTCAAATTTTGGGTAAGGCTTTCAAAAAGATTTAAAACAGAAGTATTCTCCAGCATTATTAACATATTTTGTACTTGTAGACAAATAAAGATGAGTCAACAGATGTTGATGGAAAAACAGCACAAAAAGATGCCGTCGAATTATACGAGGTACGTCAATTAAACTGGTACTTTCTTCATGAATATGTCAATCAATGCCATAATTTGAATGATATGCAATATGAAATAAAAAATAGGTATTGACACTTTTATCACACCTTCTGCAGAAAATGAGACATCTTACGACTTCAAGATTATACTTATAAGGCTCTTCAAAGGAAGGCCATTGTACATACAGAAGTACCCACCAGTCATTTATAAAAAGTTTCAAATGTTTTAGTCTGGGGATGGAAGATGGACAACGTCAAGTGGTAAATTTATAAAATTACTAGACAGTAAAAGCGTAACTCATACACAGACAGTGTTAAAACTTTACAAACAGGTAAGAACCATAGGATCATAGGAATCTAGTGATGTATGTATTTAACTTTTGGTCTTCTACAAGAAAACATGTTGCAGTGTTGTTTATTGAAGAGCTAGCCCTACAAATAGGATCCTACCCGGACGTAGTATACCAATGGAAATAAGATTCATTTAAGATCGCTTGGTTTTTAAAAATGTTCAGTGAGACCAAACCGAAAATTGGCGTTTAAACAAAGCTGAAGCATTAATGAGTCATCAAGACATTACCTGTTATTCTACAATGTCACTGTACCACAGTAGGCCTACACCTGTCTACTCCTCAACTTTTCCTAACTGTTATGTGGTATCGAGACCATTCTGCTGAACAAAGAACACATCAATATTTTTTATAAATCATATTTATACAGGTTTCTGGTGGCAAAGAAGCTCTAGATGCAATAAAATCAGAATGTCCCAGTGATTATACACAAGCCGTTACTTCCTATGGTAGGAAAATTAGTATTCTTTGTTAACGATGATTAGATTTTTATTTTCACTGAAAATAATACAATATTTTTTTTCTCATTTTTAAGATCATTCAGTCTATACTCCCTAATCTACTGTATCATTTATTATTTATTCCAGTAAATTGCACTAAAGATTCAGAAGGTTTCTACGCCGAAAAATTATTCCGAAACATTGGGCACAGTAATCCAGAATTTGTTAATACATTAGTTTCTAGATCCGAGGTATGATTTATATATATGTAAATTGTCTGAAATCCAACTGGGAAACATGAGCGCACTATCTATAACCAAAGATTTCATGCTACAAAATTTAAAAACAGGAAATAACTCGGAGGTATACAAAATACTCTCCAGAATGTACAAGAGATGTAATATGCCAAATATTTGAAGGGTTCATGGATCCAAACATTCCTGTTCTTCTAAATTTTTAGTTATCGATATAACTGGAATAGTTACTATAATAACAATATGGATAAAAGGCTACGAATTTTATTTCAAGCATGCAATCATGTTTCTTTGATTTTGTCTTGCATATTGATTGTTGATTGCTTCGGCTTTGTCCGTGTATGTTACATCAACTTCATGTTGTCATTCCTGGTAATTGGTAACTTACTGTACGAAACTTGTATCATCAGCTGTCTTTTTTTGTATACACTTGCATCAATGCAGGTTGTAAGATCTATTTTGATGTAGTTACCTTTAAACCTTAAATACTAATGATGTCCTTGGACACAATTTAGATTGATATGCCAGCTGTGTGTAAAGCCTATAAAAAGAAATATGATGCAGACATAAAAGAAGATATAGATGATAAATGTGCAGAACCTACAAGAAAAGTTTTAAAATCTCTAGCTAGTAAATCACCTAAACCTAAAGTAAGCAAACAAATTTACATTCACAGACAAAATATAGAATTCTCAACTGTCATCCATAATTCAAATTCCCGATTGAAGATTTTCAAAAGAATTATACTTTAGCATGTTAGAAAATATAAAAAAATTAAACGAGTTGACTTAAAGGAAATACATAGATAAATCACACGATATCGTGCAAAAAGTACATTGACTATGTTTATCTACTATTTAGACATTATCGTGTGATTTACTTTTGCCTTTCTCAGATAATATTGCTACTCCGTTTTATATCTTTTTCAATTAAGATTACTTGAATTACCATGACCAAAAATTAGTGTGATTAATAGGGCTGTGGTTTGGACACGATAGTAAATGGCAATCTTGAAGTCCCCATACGGTCTTTAAATCTAATCTTGTGTATTGCAGAAAGGTGGTGATAGTAAACAAAGTTCCAAGAAAGGATCAGGACAATCTGAAGGACCTACAGTGACACCAGATGATAATTTTAATCCTGATGATGATTGTGAAAGATTACGGAAAGCTATGGATGGGTTGGGTACAGATGAACAGACCATTATAGATATTATATGTTCTAAAGATAATGCCCAAAGACAGACTTTAAAACAAAAATACGCACAGAAATATAAGAAAAGGGTAAGTTTAGATCCATTTGCTAAAGCTGCTAATATAAATTAATGAATAGTGCTCCGATATAAATGAAATAGCGATTTCAACCTCTCTAACCTTTACCGAAAAACACTTTACGATTCTTATCCATTCTTCTGTTTAACACTTAACGATTCTTATCTATTCTTCTTTTAGGATCTGGTTTCTGATCTGAAATCTGAATTAAGTGGTGATTTTGAAGAAGTCATTCTTGCCCTAATGATGCCACCAGATCAGTATGATGTTCATTGTTTCCATGAAGCTATGTCTGGTGCTGGTACAGATGAGTCTATGTTACTGACGCTACTTGCCACCAAAACACCGTCTGTGAGTAGATTATTATTTAAGAGGTTTCTTTTAATAAAACAATTACAGGTCGGGGGTGAAAGTGGTTCAATGTTTCGCTTTGTGGTCTTTCTTTTTTGTTAATGCATTGGTTTATGCTGTACTCCTTTCATTAACGTCCATTGACCACGCTAAGTATCTGTATAAATTAGGTCATTATATCACACCTACTGTAGAAAACAAGCAGATTTGCGGATCTGTCAAATGGCCTTACGGAGCTGTACTGCATTTATATTATTTTTCGTTCACTAAATGACAAAATATTATAAATTATAGATTCTTATTGCGTTATATGTTTTTTTTTCTTTTACAGGAAATGAAATCGATAAAATCTGAATATAAAAAGGGTAAGTAGAATATCAAATAACCATATACAACTAGTAAACACATTTTTCATTATCTATATTTAGCCTAGAGAAAATAATGATCAACAAGATATCCTCATATCGTCGTTTAAAAACCGAAAGTTGAATCGAAGAACATGTCCCATCCTTCCAAATTTAGGGTGGTGATATTGGATTATATACAATATGAAAGTAAAATCAAGTTTAAATTTATTTTTCCAATCGTTAAGAAGTAAAAATTTGTTTCAAGAAATGTTTGTATGTGATCCTGAGAAGAATTCTTTTCCAGATTAAACTAGAAAGGCTCTCTTCTATATTTACAGCTTATAAAAAGGATTTAGATAAAGCAATAGAAAGTGATACAAGTGGAGATTTTAGAGAATTATTGTTAGCTCTATCAAAGGGAGACAAACCACAAGGATCAGCGGTAAATAAGAAAGAGGCGGAAGAAGATGCTAAGAATATTCACATGGTAATGAACAATGTTATTTTTATGCAGCAAGATACTTTGCTTAACTGCATTTATTACATTAGTTGTTGAAAAATCTCTTGTATCATTAATTGTGTTCCAAATGGTAAGTAAATGTAACGCAAATTCTTGCGCAATAGTAAACTAACGCCTTTACACCATGGTGTTATTCAGCAGCTTGAACCCTAGTCGTTTACATTTGTATATTAAAGTGTTATACTATATATTGTATAGGATGGCAAAGGAAAACCAGATGATGAAGTATTTAAGAATTTGATGACAAAGAAGAATTCAGCCCAGATAAAAGCCACATTTGCTGAGTATAAAAAGGTATAAATTATATTTAATGTCCTCCATGTTACATGAAGCTTCTTTATAAAAATACATTTAATGGCATGATATTAAATCTTAAAATTTATTAGACAAAATATGCCAAACTGTAATAGTAAAATATAAATGATTAATTTTCAATATTTAGCTCTCAGGCAAAGATATATATGACACTATGAAGAAGAATCTTAAAGGTGATGCCAAAGATGCATATATAACTTTGGGTAAGCAAATTTTTATTTAGCAGATTCCAAATAAATCTTTGAATACTGCAAAGAAAATATGCAATAGCTAAATGTACTTGACAAATTATCAGCGAACATGTGCAGCAAAATCCATTAATTATATTGTTAAAATAGCAGTCATATTTTATATAAATAACACATTAGAATTGGACTAAAGACTTTAAATGTATTGGGTTTCAGAAGGTCAAAAAAGTGATTATCTTTTTAACCAAATCCGTCGTTAGGAAGCTGTGCCCCGGCTAATGAGCATTAAGGCGCACCAATTATTGTCCCCTTCATCAGTTCAGCGATTGATGATTGACAAAAATTAAAGGCTCAAGCACAAATGCAGTGATAGCAACGGAGCTGTTAGTTAGCTCTAGTTTATACCATTCGGTTGAAACCCTGAGTACTTTGTTCTAGGTAAGGTGTGTGAAAACGATGAAGCCACGTTTTATTGTGATCAACTGAAAGAAGCTGCTGATGGTATGGGAACTAACGATAGCAAACTCATCAGAATAATAGTTACACGATCTGAGGTTAGTCACAAATCTTAATTAAAAGTTTTATGGTCGACCTCACGATTATATTGACATATATAACAGAACTATGTTTCTCATTGTTTCATGTGTAAATATTTTATGATTCGCTCGAAAAATTAATTACTGAAATCGATTGTTGAAATTCATTGATCTAATAAATTATAGAAATGGAATGTTTCAAATTTTAGTAATTACTTTTACTTAAAGCCCCATTTATTTAGTTGGTTTCTTTGGGTAAGGATACTCTACAAACACTGTCTAGATTTTTTTTTTCCCATAATTAAAACTTCTATCAGATTTATTTATTTAAATTCCAGATTGACCTTGCTACCATTAAAAGTAAATACAAGAAGAACCACAAGAAATCGTTGAATGATATGGTAGATTCAGAGTGTAGTGGTGACTATAAAAAGGCTTTATTGAAAATAATTGGTGAAAAGTAAGCTGCATGTTGACTTTTTTACTAGCCGTGGCATTATACCTTCTATTGATTATTTTAAATTTTTTGCTTGAAATCAAAATCACGATAATATATTTTTTTTTTATAGAATTATTGATATTATTTAAGTTACGTTAGTTGTTTCGTTTTTTATTCTGAAGGTCTTACTTCAGCTTTTCACACAACTATGCTTTATATCACTATTGAAGAAATGTAAGAATAATCTTACTATTATTCCAGTTGTACGCTAAATTATTTTAAATTTTCGGTGAAAGACCCGAATTGATCATGTTCACCTGTTCTTCATTTGGATGAACAAAAACAGTGTCTTCGTCACACCGCTTTACTACATTTTTTATATTTTATTTATTTTGTCGATCTAAATGTGTGTTTGCTTTAATAGTATTTATTTCTTTTAAATTAATGATTAAATTGCGCTCACCTGAACTCTATGATAGTATTTCTAGTTTTATTTACATGTATATTATTTTGAGCTGTACTGTTTGCTGTTACATTTTTTATTTGTTTCATATGAAGGGATTACAAGGGGTTTTCTGGCTTTTATATGTGTATCATAGCTTTGCTTAGTACCATATCTATTTAGCTTGTAACTATAAAATAAAAAATTGTTGAAAACCATTTCTTTTTGTGACGTTTTATTTTCTACGAATGAGTTTTGACAATAATTTTATCAAACTTTGTAAAGAGCAAAAAAAGAACACCCCTTATAAATTTTGCTTGTTTTTTTTTTTTTTTTTTTTTGCTTTTTTTGTAATAACAAATTCATCGCAAGTTTTTACTTTTATTATTAGGTCTCCACATGTATAATTTTATGATTTTGTATATAGATCAAATATGGCTTTAAATTTGCTTTAGTTTATATCTACTATATTCATTTTGTTTATATAATTTCAAAATATACTTTATATAAAACATTTTTTTTTTTTTTGCATTTTGTCGAGAATTTAATACTGATAAGCGGCAATACATGTCAATTACATGTCAACTATGTGCAATTTATTAGTTGTTATCTTCGAAATGGTGTTTGATACAGATGACTTCTTAGGCCATACATGATCGGAAAAAAAATTGTCAGGCCTAGGAATAAATCATGTACTTGCATTGTAAGCCTGTTTCATTGATTATATGCAAAATTTATGACATATCAATTGAGTGGGTGAGGATGTGACCGGGCACTATTTGCAGAAAAAAAACCCAGATAATGAATGACGAATATAGCCCCTGTAGAAAAGAGAGGTTCGAAGCATTTATTAGTTCTGCCTTTAAACAGATCAGATCATAAAAGAGATGCCTGGGACTGATAGTAGAATTGAAATTCGATAATTGATGCTGCACACCTGCTTAACACAGGGAAGTGTAATTTAAATTCTATTTTCCGATTTGACACCCAGACTGTACTTACAAGATTACCTATATTTTGAAAATTTGTATAGCTTAATATGCTTTAATGTACATTATTGAAACAGCCAAGATGATGAAGATGAAGATGATGATGCCGAACAAGCTGGGAAATCTAATGGAAGTCCAAAGAAATCTAAATCAAAATCAGCAAAGCCGGCAACTGGTCCAGTGACTAATAAGTCTAAAGACAGCGGTGGCAAAGAGAAACAGGATTCTAAATCTAAGGGAAAAAATGATGATATAAAGGGCAAAAGTCCTGATAAAACAAGTCAAAGTAAACAAAAAGAGAACAAGAATACAAAATCAACAAAAAGTGATGAGAAGGCAAATGCAAAAGATAACGAGAAATCGAAAAATGACAAGCAATCTAAAGGAAAATCTAAAGATGGTGAAAAATCTAAAGGGAAATCCAAAGATGGTGTTAAATCTAAAGGAAAATCTAAAGATGGTGAAAAATCTAAAGATGATGATAAATCTAAAGATAAAGAGAAATCAATTGATGACGAAGTAGAAAGATTATATAAAGCTATGGATGGTTTAGGTACTGATGAACAAACTATTATTGATGTTATTGTCACCAAGAAAAACCAACAAAGACAAGAAATAAGACAAAAATATAAAGAAAGATACAATAAGGTAAATACTTATTTTTTAGGTATTAAAAAATAGTAACATGAATAAAAATTTCCCATCGATTTTTTCCCGTTACTTACGTTGATCTGAAACGATCTGGTGGCAACAAAGGAAGGAACGATGACGTTTGGTTAAGCAATGCATTGCTTGCCGTGTATTGAATTATGAAACATTTCTCATTGAACATTCACTCAAAGATCACAATGTTGTTCATTCAACCAAATTTCAACATAGCCCACAAGTATGATTTAAAGTATTTATTGAGAAGGTAGATAAACTTTGATTATAGAAAATACACATTCTGTAATTTATCTTCAGGATGTGATGTCAGATCTGAAATCAGAATTAAGTGGAGATTTACAAGAAATAATATTAGGTTTAATGATGACTCCATCAGAATATGATGTAGATTGTTTACATGAAGCTATGAGTGGTATGGGAACTGATGAATCTATGTTAATAGGTATATTAGCTACACGAACACCAGAGGTAAATCATTTAAATTTGTTGATGGATATGTTTCACTATGAATTAGCATTAACCGAGATACACCCCTATTATTGAAGCGCCTATCTGTTATTATTTATAAAATCAAAATTTATGTTAAATGATATATTAGCTATTATGATACCAGAGGTAAAACAATATATTATGTTAGGGATATGAGAAAATCCTCATATGAACCGCCATTATACTCCGGTTATTGTAACATCTCATTCCTTAAACTTATACATAAACACAGATTTTAAAAATATAATATGGTGCTTATAATTTTTTTAAGGAAATCAAGACTATAAAAGACCAGTACAAGACAGGTATTTTATCTTTATATTAAAAAAAAAGTTCGAAAATTTATTGATAGGCTATATCATACTATATGGAAAGAAAAATATAAGATTTGTAAGATTTTCAATAAAGTTATGAATTATCTATTGTCGTGTTATATCACATTATGGAAAATACATAAATTTCATGTCACCACAGCAGATTGAGAGAAGTACAATATAAATTTAACTATAATTCAGATTTTGGAGAAAGATATTAATAGTTATATTTCATTGTAGAATATAAGAAAGATTTAGAGACGGATATTAAATGTTATATTGTATTGTAGAATATAAGAAAGATTTAGATAGGGATATTAAATGTTTTATGTTAATTGTAGAATTTAAGAAAGATTTAGAAAAAGATATTAAAAGTTATATTGTATTGTAGAATATAAAAAAGATTTAGAGAAGGATATTATAAGTTATATTATATTGTAGAATATAAGAAAGATTTAGAGAAGGATATTATAAGTTATATTATATTGTAGAATTTAAGAAAGATTTAGAAAAGGATATTAAAAGTGACACATCAGGTGATTTTAAAGAGCTATTATTAGAATTGGTAAAAGGTCAACGACCTCGAGGTGACAAAGTTGATGAAAAAATATCAGAAGATGAGGCCAATAAATTGAATAAGGTTTGTTTTGAAATTATTGGTTTTAATAGAATAAATTAGCTTAGCTAAGCAGGGATTTGTTTTGAACCATGAAATCATTTTTAGAGTTTTGGTATCGGATGTCTTTACACGAGACCTTCCAAAATCTAAACATTTCAAGAGAACAATATGTTGTAGTTTTTTTTTGAGATGATGCAGATTGTAAATCATAAATGAATTCTTTTCCCTTACCATATTTTTCAGAATGGTAAAGGAAAGCTTGACAAGAAACACTTTCAATCAATTTTCACCAAATATAATAATAAACAAGTTCCAGCAATATTTGAAGAGTATAAAAAGGTAGAAACATAGTTATTTATATCTATGATACCATTTAGGTAGCTATTCTTAACAATCTCTTATTTGATACACCATAGACTATGGATCACCGACCATTTGGAAACATACCATAAAGGTATGAATGTATATTCCAGAATCATACGTTATATAGTTTATGTGTTATGATTTTTAGATATCAGATAAAGATGTATTTGAATTGATTGAAGAGAATTTCAAAGGTGAAGTGAAAAATGGTTATATCTGTTTAGGTATGTCGATTTTGTAGCTAGCTAAGAAACATTCCAACAGCCAAAATCGATCTAATGCATCGACATAGAGAAATACGTTTTACTGTTTCTTTTATGATAATTGATCAATTCCAACTTTCTATAAAGACGATAAATTGCCAGAACCCATACTGGATATCAACTTCAGAAAGAAGTGGTTCTGAGATTTTTCGTTTACTTAATGACATTATAATTGCAGTAAAATCATATGAAGATCCGGTAGATTATTATGTAGAAAGATTACGTGGTGCTTTTGATGGAATTGGTACCAATGATTCCAGATTAATAAGAATATTAGTTTCTAGGTCGGAGGTAATAAAATATTTCGAATAGTTTATATATTCATAATATCAAATGAACAATATGAGGACCGTGATCTTGCTGATCCAACTTAAAATAGAGATTTCCAAACTAGTACAGGTAAACAATGGCCAACATTAAAATCCGTATTGTTCTTGCAAGATTTTCACGATAAACCGATTGATTACCGATATTATTCTTTATAATCAGTATTTTTAGTATTATTACTTTATCTTACTGATATAACTTTACATCAGTGAAAGGAAATTTACATTTCTGATACTACATTATCTTACAGATATTACTTTATGTGGTAGGAACTTAACGTTTCTGACAATTCTTACATATATTACTTTACATAAATGACAATGACACGTATATATTGATCTTTTTGTTTTGTATTTTCAGAATGATCTACCTGGTATCAAAGAGAAATATAAAGAAATTTATGGTAAAAGTTTAAATGAAGAAATCAAATCAGAATGTAGTGGAGATTATAGAACAGTTTTATTGCTATTAATTGGTGAAGAGTAAGTGTCACCTAAAGAAGTGCCTGTAACACAAATTGACACTTACCTTAATTAGACCATAAATGCATTTTTAGCACTAAAGTTTATTTAATAAATCATTGCACTTGAATTTCATAAACTATTTTATACAGAATTTTATTTATCTTCAAGCAATTATAATCACAAACTATTTTATTAATAAACATAATCTTTGTATTGCTTGTGCTTGTAAATTATAAGGTATCACCACTTGATTTGAAATGGGGGTTTGTTTGTCCATATTCGAGTTGAGCACTGAAACTGACCGCATATCGAGGAAATACACTTGCACAAACGTAAACGTCCTATAGTGTTGTATGACCTGGTTTGATATGTTCGTTATTGGACATCAAAGTATAGACTGAAGGTTTGATCCGTTGCATAATGTACTATGTTGTCCTTTCACTGTTCGAGTTCTTTTCCAAGACAAAAACGGCACAGTCATGCATGGCACTTTGTTGCATCACAGTTCACTTTCTCGCCAGTATTAGAGTTAACCTAGTTACTTCACATTGTCTTGTGGAATGAAAATATCAAAACAATACAGTAAAAAAAAAACACATCGTATTACCTACCACAGGAGTTGGTATTCAGTCAAGTTTCTTAACCAAGCATGCTCACTAAACAACCGAAAGTTAACAATAGATATCCATCTGATTTGACCGTATGTGACACGTTTGTCAAATCATTAAGTTAAAGATGAAAGTCAGACATGAACGGCTGCACAATTTTTCCTTCGGTAGAACAATGTATACAATTCCTTTGACAATGATATGGGCATCTTTCACAATATCAAGTTATAACCTTACCCATATCATAGAAGGCATTGAGTGGATTGTACTGCCAGCACCGAACATAACACACCATATCCCAAGGAATAGATCGTAACATCTTGACGTTGTGAAATTCGATACGACATGATCACGACTGGCACCATGTGCATACAATACATCACAATTATCAATATAACAATGGGATTATTAAATGATGAGATATCCCCATGTTCCGCAAATTACAGTAAGTTCAAGTTACAATTGAATTATTTTATAAGATTATTGACACCACCAGTCACATAAAGTCCATCTTTTATAATAGTGATAACAACTCAAACACACTAGAAAATGGCAATAACAAAGATATATCGCAAGACAGCAAGGCAACTAATGATGCGGATATATCTAAAGATGGTGAGTCATTGGATAAAACTAAAGGCGGTGATAAATCTGATGATTATGATGAGAAATATATTGATGATGAAGTAGAAAGATTATATAAAGCTATGGATGGTTTAGGTACTGATGAACAAACTGTTATTGATGTTATTGTCACCAAGAAAAACCAACAAAGACAAGAAATAAGACAAAAATATAAAGAAAGATACAATAAGGTAAATATTTCCAATATCCTCCTTTTGGATAATTTCTTTTATTCTTTCACTACGCGACCAAATTGTCTCGCAGTTTCTGTAGCCTGTACAACTAAAAACCGAATTTTAATCTTGAACGATCAGACAACAAAGGTAAGATCGATGACTTATAAAATAGAATACAATTCTTTATTCAGACTAATAATGCTCAATATGACATGGGATTAGGTTGTTGCCAAGTACTATAGAGTGAGTAAAGGTACCATAAAAAAAAAATATATGTTAAGCAGACATAAGGAAACACGTATGCTATAGAATTTCCATATTATGCAATTCATCTTCAGGATGTGATGTCAGATCTGAAATCAGAATTAACTGGCGATTTACAAGAAGTAATATTAGGTTTAATGATGACTCCATCAGAATATGATGTTGATTGTTTACATGAAGCTATGAGTGGTATGGGAACAGATGAATCTATGTTAATAGGTATATTAGCTACACGAACACCAGAGGTAAATCATTTCAATATGTTGATGGATATGTTTCACTATGTTTTAACATAAACCGAGATACACCCCTCTATTATTGAAGCGCTTATCTCTTATTATTTATACAATTCAAATTTATGTTAATTGATATATTAGCAACAAGGACACCAGAGGTAAAGTAATATAGTATTTTAGGGATATGTAAACATCATTTACAAATTTACAGATTTTCAATTGCTAATATTATACTTTTAAGTATTCTATTTAAGGAACTCAAAACTATAAAAGACCAGTACAAGAAAGGTACAATTCTTTTTTATTACTTTTTATTGATCTGAGTTATTTGTAAATGTATAAATTTCTATACGAATCGAAGAAAGAGAAACGAACTTAGGTTTGCACATTTTGTGTTGAATTAACAAAAAGGTCGACAGAGACATCCTAAATATTATATCATCTTATATTAGAATTTAACAAATATATCATAAAAGATATACTTTGTTGTAGAATATAAGGAAGATTAAGAGAAAGATATTAAAAGTTATATTATATTGTAGAATATAAGAAATTTTTTACGAAGGATATTAAAAGTTATAACATTTTTATTGTAGAATATCAAAAGTTAAACTTTGTTGTAGAGTATAAGAAGGATATGAAGAAGAATATTAAAAGTTATAATCTATTATTGTAGAATATAAGAAAGGTTTAGAGACGAATATTTACAGTTATATTTTTGTTGTAGAATATAAGAACTATTTAGAGAAAGTTATATTGTATTGTAGAATATAAGAAAGATTTAGAAAAAGATATTAAAAGTTATATTATATTGTAGAATATAAGAAAGATTTAGAAAAAGATATCAAAAGTGAAACTTCTGGTGATTTTAAAGAGCTATTATTAGAATTGTTAAAAGGTCAACGACCTCAAGGTGACAAAGTTGAAGAAAAAATATCTGAAGATGAGGCCAATAAATTAAATAAGGTTTGTTCAAAAAAGAAAAAAAAGAAGATATATATTCTGTTTAGAAGTTATCATTTTGTCATAAGAAAGGAATTTAAAATAATATCTTATAAAACTTTTCTTACAGATTGAATATTTTGTAGAAATTTCTTTAAAGGTTGTACCGTATGTTTCAGAATGGTAAAGGAAAGCTGGACAAGAAACACTTTAAATCAATTTTCACCAAACATAATAATAAACAGGTTCCAGCAATATTTGAAGAATATAAAAAGGTAGAAAACATATAATATCTGTGATTTTAAAAGTTAGGTAGCCATCGTTAACGATGTCTCATTTGATTCACCGACCGAAAAAAATTCTTATGGTAGGTACATATTTCAAGAAAGTGAATTTTTAGAATAATCAAATGATTATATTCAAAATAAAATCATGTGTTACAATATTTTTCAGTTATCAGATAAAGATATACTTGGTTTGATTGAAGAGAATATGAAAGGTGATGTGAAAAATGGGTATATCTGTTTAGGTAAGTTGATTTTGTAGCTAGAGAACTGTCCACTTGCCAGCAACCATCCTATGCATCAACATGGAGAAAGCAGTTTTACCCTTTTTTGGTTATAATAATTGTAAGTTTTAAACCATAAGTGTTATTGAAAGAACCCATACTGTATATCAAACCATACTGTATATTAGAAATTAGTGGTTCTGAGTTTATTTTTTACTTTATTACATAACCATTGCAGTAAAATCCTATGAAGACCCGGTAGATTATTATGTAGAAAGATTACATGGTGCTTTTGATGGAATTGGAACCAATGATTCCAGATTAATCAGAATATTAGTTTCTAGATCGGAGGTAATTAAATATTTTATATAGTTTCTTTTGGTGAAATGAACGCTTTTAGATAAATAATGGATTTGGCTAGTATCGGTAAACAATGGTCACAATTAAAACTCTATGATTTGTTGCAGAGAGTGTAAGCAAAATTTGCTGACTGATAACATTCTGCCTTAGTGCGTTACTTTATCTTACAGATATAAAAAAATTTATTTGGTATTTTCAGAATGATCTACCTGGTATCAAAGAGAAATATAAAGAAATTTATGGTAAAAGTTTAAATGAAGAAATCAAATCAGAATGTAGTGGAGATTATAAAACAACTTTATTGTTATTAATTGGTGAAGAGTAAGTGTTATCTAAAGAAGTGCCTGTAACACAACTGACACATATAGAACAATTATTTTCAATACGATGGATGTATTTTTAGTAGTACATTTTGTCAAATACATCATTGCACTTGAATTTCGTATTCTTTTTTTTTTTTAGAAAGAATGTTCTTTATCTAAAATTGTGTTTTCAATAAACATAATGTTATTACTGCATGTGCATGGTTAATTATTAATCGGAGTTTCGATTAAGATAAAGTACTGATTTAGATATTGGGGTTTAATTGCCAGCCTTTATGAACACATCAACTATATATTGAGTATCGCAACAATGCTCTGGCACAAACGCCAAGTTCATATTTTTGTTGATTAATTAAGGTTTACTCCCATAAGATATAATTTCAAAAGACATAATCTTTTTAAGGTAATTAGTTATGGCTGACTGACTGCTTTATCCCTCGCTATACCCCTCTATAACTAATGGTATATCCCATAGACTATACTAATTAATGAGACAGTGGTACATTCTTTATTTTCGATCCATATATAAATATTTAACAATAACAATTTTATAGACGGCAGTATGTATCTGTTGTGCGGTTTGGTAGGAGAGCATATAATAGTGGATAACTTGTTGCACCAAATCTTCCGTGTAAAATGTACAGTTGATTCCATAAAGCTGGACATGCAGAAAAAGTACCATCCATATATATGATATCACTTGACTGTAACGCTTCCAATTGATTCTGTGTGGAAAAGGCTATCATTTTATCATCTATTCCATCATCAAATAATAAAAATCTGCTTCCATTTTCAGTGAGGTTCCATGGAACTTCTAAACGTACATCTGCTCGGCATGTAGGAAGGGCTGGTGTAGTCTTACGGCGGTGGCGATATAATGAGCTTTTTAGACTTTCGAAAGATGGTAGATTTGGTATGTCTTCATCAGTTTGGACTATCAGCTCATGGTCATATATCGATGGCATTGGAGCAATCTCTTCGCGAGCTCTCTTTCTCAAGTTGCTTACAAACTTAACTGTTGATGGATCTGGCATTTCATGATCTATATGAGGGGTTTGATCATTCACATATTTGTCAAATGTTGTTAATCGACCATTGCACTCTTTGACAGAACACTTCCAATACGTAGTTTGTTCTTTACCACCATTCCTTGTATATAAATAACCATCAAGTATAACCTAGAAATAGTAAAATTGTGTGTGTTTATTGTAAAATATTAAATAATAAGAATATATATTCAATGCTAAAGTTTAAAATACCATTTCTTGTATACAAATAACCATCAAATATAACCCAGAAATAGTAAAATTGTGTATATTCAATGCTAAAATTTAAAATAAATTGTTACCTGTGGTTTTCCTTTCTGTGACATCACATATTCTACTTCTTGAAGACCAGCCATAATTCAATTTCAATGTTTGAATGCTGTAACTCATTTTGCATTCTATATATATTATTATCAAAAGAAGCCATAGTTAAGCTCAGCATTTACTTCAAAGAATACAAGCTATGCATAAGCTGACTTATTTTCATACGGAATAGATCAGATAGGAAAACCCTTCAATTAACTTAATCTTTGATAATCTCAATTGGACCAGTCCAGTTATCAATGGGTGATATGTGATCACCTCTTAATCCCAAACTAATTTTTTTTATATATTTTATCCATTATGTCTTTTGAAATTATATCTTTTGGGAAGACACCTTAATTAAGGTAAAGATCTTGTCTGTCTGCAATTAAACACATTAGACTGAAATCTTTTTTCAGTTCTCCCAATCTCTTTTAAGACCAATAGTTAGACACTAGATAGCACATATGCATGTTACTTTTTGTATATGTATATTGACAAATACCACTGGTACAGTTTATTTATCAGGGTTATAGACAAAACTGGATGTTTATTACTAAGCAACTTAATCGCACTAGGTAACCAACCAAAAATTTAAATTAAACAAAGGCTTATTGTCAATATTAGGCCATATATCACAGATTTTCATTGGATCTAAAAGAGTACAAAAAAATTGTCAACGCCAGTCCAATTATACATTTAATGCAGGAAATATATAATCTTTGCTTTATATATTTGACATTCTTTAATTCCATGATGTCACCGATTATTCCTTCATTTCGATAATTACTGTCCGTTTTATAGAATAATATGAAAGATAAATCGGATTTATCAAAAACGGCACTATTCACATTTCGGTATATCAGATTAGGATATGACATAATCCACTACTAGCGCCATGCGTGTACATCAATTTAATATAACATATCGATAATCATTTGTGAATGTTATATCATGTTATATTCCTGTATTCCATACCACTGAATATTTAGTTTAAAATATTATTAACAACACCATTCAAATTCATTTCATAATAGCGACGACCCATCTTACATCTCAAACACATCAGAAAGCAATGATAACATCAGAAAAAAGGATATATCCAAAAATAAAGACAGTGAGAAAACAGAAAAGTCTACAGATGACGAGACAACAAATAACGTCGAGGAATCTGAAAATCAAAAGAAAACTAAAAATAAATCTAAAAATAAGGATAAATTGAAAGGCAGATCTAAAGAAAAGGTGCAAATTGAAGATGGTGAAACATCTAAAGACGGTGATAAATCTCAATATGCTGAGAAATCTGAAGATGGTGAGCTATCTAAAGGTAATGATGAGAAATCAATTGATGATGAAGTAGAAAGATTATATAAAGCTATGGATGGTTTAGGTACTGATGAACAAACTATTATTGATGTTATTGTCACTAAGAAAAACCAACAAAGACAAGAAATAAGACAAAAATATAAAGAAAGATACAATAAGGTAAGTTGGAACTGGAAAACTGTATTATTATTATTTTAAAAATGTTTATTGGTACATGTATTATACTGCTTCCATTACACCGAGGTAAGAAAATTGCCGTAATAAAATTCATATTTCTTTCCTTACCCTTCAGGATGTGATGTCAGATCTGAAATCAGAATTAAGTGGAGATTTACAAGAAGTAATATTAGGATTAATGATGACTCCATTAGAATATGATGTAGATTGTTTACATGAAGCTATGAGTGGTATGGGAACAGATGAATCTATGTTAATAGGTATATTAGCTACACGGACACCAGAGGTAAAAGCAATCATTTATAATCAAAGATCTGCCAACTTCGATAATAGACTGGCTGGTGTATTTCAGAATGTCAATATCAATTTGCTAGTTTGGACGGTAGAAATTACGTGTAATAATTGTCAGCAATTTAAAGTCTCCTGATCGACTCCTTTCATTTCAGGAACTAAGGAAAATAAAGAAACAGTATAGGACTGGTAATGTATAATATACGTGTATTTTTTTCTGCATTTGGATACGAAGATTATGTCATTTCATTACAGAATGTTTGACAGATTTAGACAAAATTTATTGTGGAATATATGATTGGTTTAGAGAATATTTTATAGAATATATAATTTTATTGTAGAATATTAGAAAGATTTAGAAAAAGATATTAAAAGTTATATGTTATTGTAGAATATAAGAACGATTTAGAAAAGGATATTAAAAGTGACACATCAGGTGACTTTAAAGAGCTATTATTAGAATTGGTAAAAGGACAAAGACCTCAAGGTGACAAAGTTGATGACAAAATAACTGAGGATGAAGCCAGAAAAGTGAATGAGGTTTGTTCTTTTGAGTAACTGAATCTAAAAAAATAATTAAATTGTCATATGCGTGACCTTTAACGGGGAGGTCAGAAGCAAATGTCGAATGGTCTTATCTGACAGTGGGCAGATAGGTATTCGATTCATTTCTAGATTTTAAAGTTCAAATCTTAATATGATTTATTCACGGACATTACAAGCCCACTTACTGACAGAGATGAAAACTTAATTATGTAAAAAGTTTAAGTTAAAAAGTTATAAAACGTTAAGCACTGTAATCGATTGAGCTTCAGTCTCCTCTGTTGCATCTAATCATTGTGTCAAGCACCATCTGCAAGTGAACTTATAAAGATAATCGGTTGTAATCAACCATTTTCTCTACAGTAGACATATTCATCAAAGTCTATAAAATTGATACTTTAATATCTTACTCACTATATTGTATTCATGTTTCAGAATAGTAAAGGAAAACTCGACAAGAAACACTTTAAATCAATTTTCACCAAATATAATAATAAACAGGTTCCAGCAATATTTGAAGAGTATAAAAAGGTATACTTGCTCTCGTTGTATATATACATGTAATTATAACGCCATAAAGCTATTGACGCCGTTGACCATCGGTGCGTCATCTTTACTACCACCAATCTCCATACGTAAAGGCGTGACTGTCACCGAAATATATAGGACACGTCCTACAGTTTTATAAGAGCAAAAAGGTTTATATTTTGCATGGAAACTGGATTATAATTCTTACTCATGGTTGTTGAATTTTTCAGTTATCAGATAAAGATGTATTAGAATTGATTGAAGAGAATATGAAAGGTGATGTGAAAAATGGTTATATCTGTTTAGGTATGTTGTTTGTTTCCGTTTGTTTTTAAAGCGCGTAAAATGCTGACACTGTCAGAAACCGAATTGAATATCTATGACAGAGAAAAAAATGGTCATTTTCTCATATCTTTTGATATTATAATTGCAGTAAAATCCTATGAAGACCCGGTAGATTATTATGTAGAAAGATTACATGGTGCTTTTGATGTAATTGGAACCAATGATTCCAGATTAATAAGAATATTAGTTTCTAGATCGGAGGTAATCAAATATTTTGGATAGCTTCTCTTTCATATATCAAATAAACGCTCTTCTAACTTGTAATCGCAAGCAATGGCCACCATTAAACTCTATGATGTGTTGCAGAGAACGCAAGCAACATTTTCACCATAGTCCGTTTGTTGACTGATATCATTCTGCCTTACTTTATCCTAAATTCTAGATCGGAGGTTCGTTTAAGCCTCTGATATTAGGTTCATTTACTCATTTAAGAGAAATTTTTAGTTTATACTTTGTATTTACTCATTTAAGTGAAATGTTTAGTTTATACTTTGTAAACTGAAAAACTCTCTCCCAGCGTTATTGAAGGATTTTCGGAGCGAACCATTTGTCTAATGCTTCAACACCCATGTCGCACATTTTTTTAACTCAAAGAAATACCTTTATTTACATAGACTGATCTACCTAGTATCGAAGAGAAATACAAAGAAATTTATGGTAAAAGTTTACATGAAGAAATAAAATCAGAAACTAGTGGATATTATAAAACAGCTTTATTGTTATTAATTGGTGAAAGGTAAGTTTATTTTTGTATTTAAAATTTGTTTATAAAGATAATGTAGCCTCATAATAGAATTAATATCTTTATCCTTGAATTTGGTGATTTTTATCACATGCAATTTAGAGGATTTTTCAGTACAGCACGATATTTAATACAATAATATAACTTAATTCGATTTAAGCGAAGAGGAAGCTATAGATCATGACGCCATACACACTAAAATTAAGAGCAAGGACGATAGAAAAAGTTCAACTGGTGATTTAATTGAGAAAGACACATCTCCAGAAAAATCAAAAGATACTAATTCGGAAGTAACGGAAAATTTAGAAAAAGATGGCAAAGAAAAACAGGTCTTAGAGGAACTGCCAGATGAAGTGGATAGGTTATATAAGGCCATGGATGGAATAGGAACTGACGAAAGAACAATCATATACGTTGTTGTGACAAAAACAAACCAACAGCGTCAAGAACTAAGGCAAAAATACAAAGAACGATACAAAAAGGTAAAAAAGAATAAGATGAATACTGTATACTGGTATGCTTTGGCCCCTGTAATGGTTCGACAATCTATCTTTGATTAAATTTCAGTAAACATTGTTTTGTCAATATCTTCATATATATCATCGTATCTTAACCTGTCATGTTTATACATATACTGCTTTTTTAGCACACATTGCTAAGGTGATAAAGTGATTAATCAAATTTCTTTCTTTACCCTTCAGGATGTGATGTCAGATCTGAAATCAGAATTAAGTGGAGATTTACAAGAAATAATATTAGGTTTAATGATGACTCCATCAGATTATGATGTAGATTGTTTACATGAAGCTATGAGTGGTATGGGAACAGATGAATCTATGTTAATAGGTATATTAGCTACACGAACACCGGATGTAAGAATTATTTCCTTTTTAGTCCTTTTTATGAATAGAAAATATGTTTGTTATTATTTGAATAATTCATTAGAATCTTTGTAAAGACACTTTGATCAAAAATTCTTACTTATTTCAGGAAATGAAGAAAATAAAAGAGTTGTACAAGAAAAGTAAGTTAGTATATTTTATCACCACATATTTACTTGAAAAATCTGCAGGAGGAGAAATTTTGTCCTAATGAATACAAGAACCAAAACACTTATTGTACAGAAATTGATATTTCTTTTTTGTTTATGCTCACATATATATTATTTTACTGTAGAATAAAAGAACAATTTAGAGAAAAATATTAAAAGTATATTGAGTTACTGTAGAATATAAGAACAATTAAGAGAAGAATATTAAAAGTATATTGAGTAACTGTGGAATATAAGAACAACTTAGAGAAGAATATTAAAAGTATATTGAGTAACTGTAGAATATAAGAACAATTTAGAGAAGAATATTAAAAGTATATTGAGTTACTGTAGAATATAAGAACAATTTAGAGAAGAATATTAAAAGTATATTGAGTTACTGTAGAATATAAGAACAATTTAGAGAATAATATCAAAAGTATATTGAGTTACTGTAGAATATAAGAACAATTTAGAGAAGAATATTAAAAGTATATTGAGTTACTGTAGAATATAAGAACAATTTAGAGAAGAATATTAAAAGTATATTGAGTTACTGTAGAATATAAGAACAAATTTAGAGAAGAATATTAAAAGTATATTGAGTAACTGTAGAATATAAGAACATTTTAGAGAAGAATATTAAAAGTATATTGAGTTACTGTAGAATATAAGAACAATTTAGAGAGGAATATTAATCGGAAAAAAGAGTTACTGTAGAATATAAGAACATTTTAGAGAAGGATATTAAAAGTTATATTTTAGTGTAGAATATAAGAAAAGTTTAGAGAAGATATTAAAAGTTATATTTTATTGTAGAATATAAGAAAGATTTAGAGAAGAATATAAAAGTATATTGTATTTGTAGAATATAAGAAAATTTAGAAGAAGAATATTAAAAGTTATATTGAGTTTCTGAAAATAAGAAATGAAAGATTTAAGTATTGTTATGTATATAGAATAATCAAAGGTTTATCAAATAAAACTTGTTCGTAGAATATAAGAAAGATTTAGAGAAGGATATTATAAGTTATATTGATTTTGAGCAATATAAGATTAAGAGTTTAGATTATAAAGATATAAAAAGTAAAAAGCTTCAGCTGAATTGTGAAGAAGGTTGCTACTAGAATTGGTAAAAGGTCAACGACCTCAAGGTTGACAAAGTTGATGAAAGAGTTTCTGAAAATGAAGCAATGAAATTATTTAAGGTTTGTTCGGAAAATGTATATAGAATTTAATCAATAGTTTATCAAAGTAAAACTTTTTCGTATATATAACGATGTGATTTGACGGTTTAACAGATTTGTTTTCCTATTTGAGCTTTTTAACAATATCAATTGAGTCTTAGGTCACTATAAAATAAAAATCATGCCTTCTGCTGTTGTAGGAAGGAAGGTTTCTCTTTAATCTTTATGTCGCTAACTTACCACAGATGTTCACCATAGTCCATTTCTTTTAGTTGTTGGTAACTGTAAAAACCATTGATGTTTATTGTGCATATATTGTGTTTTTCATACAGAACAGTAAAGCAAAACTTGACATGAAGCAATTCAAAAATATCTTAACCAAGTACAATAGAACACAGACCAAGGCAATATTTGATGAATATGAAAAGGTCGGGAATTATCATTTATTTATTGAGCATTAGAACCCATCTGAAACTTTTGTCAAAAACGGTCTTTTAATCATTGTTGTTGTTTTTCTGAAATCTATCTTAAGGTAGCATTTTCAAACATTTGCAATCAAATGAAATAGAATCATTATTTCCCCGTGATAGAATATACAAACCGAGTAATCTTTTGTCTTTCTCAGATGTGCTCTAATGAAGAACTACCTTCCCTTACAATTTTGAAATAAACCACCAAGTATAACTTATGCTTTGAAGAAAAATAACCACCTATAACTGAAGTTTTCAAACAATGATTTAAAAATGTTTGGTAAAATTTAAATACAGCGATAAATTGTTTTCCCTTCCAGCTTTATGAGAAAACTTGCTTAGAATTGATAAATGCACATGTGAAAAGTGAATCAAAGCCTGGTTATAAATGTCTTGGTAAACTTATTTTCATTTTTCTTTTAATCTTAAGATGTTTGAAAACTATTCGAAGGATGAAAATGCTTCATATTTATGATAAGAACCCATTACATAAAGCGTATAAGATTTTTGGCTATGACTATTTCTTTTGCAGTAACCTTTCTGTTCGAAGATCCAGTAGATTATTATGTAGAAAGATTACGTGGTGCTTTTGATGGAATTGGTACCAATGATTCCAGATTAATAAGAATATTAGTTTCTAGATCAGAGGTATTGCTTGCCTTGACTCTTTTTCTAAAACACCGAATGATAGATAAATGGAGGATAAATTACGTCAACAAAGCTTTGTTATGGTGGTTTGTTTGAAACTTTATTATTTCTTTTTAGATTGATTTAGCTAGCATCAAAGAGAAATATAAAGAAATTTATGGTAAAAGTTTAAATGAAGAAATAAAATCAGAATGTAGTGGATATTATAAAACAACTTTATTGTTATTAATTGGTGAAGAGTGAGTATATTAATAGAGAACTTCAACTTCGTAAAGTGGGATACTTTAAAATTCGAAGGAAAAGTTTTATGAATATTTTGTCACGCTTTGTGCATTTTAAGCGAGTAAAATTTATTTTTCATTTAGTACTTCAACTGAAAACACAAAGCTTACAGCTGAAGATGGCTCGTTGAACGATTCTCTCTCTGAAAGGAAGCAACAGGTTAGTTGGATTATATCACCGTCATTGTGATTACTATCATACCTTTTTATTATTATTTCGAGTTATAAATAATACATACGTGTCAATACACAAATTATTTTTCTTAGTATATAATGAACTTATAGTTGCTAAAATAATATAGATGCTAATACCTAACCAACATGTGTAATTTGTTTGTCATCAATTACATTTTGTCATGAGAGCGATTGTTAGTGAATTTGTTCTTGATTGTCACTTAGTAAATTCGTTATGGATATAAGCATTAACATACATATCAGATACAACAATAAGCTATAAGCTTCCCTTTAGTCTAAATCTTGTCATAAATGAACATGGAAATTCTTGATTTAGAAAGCCGATCTAGATAATTATAATGCTATAGATGACTGCAGGATTCTGTGGAAGGCGATGGATGGCTTTGGTAAGTTGAGCATGTTTCGTTCATCATATATAACGAGAATTCAATAATGTTTTTATTACAAACAGATTGGCATTTGACTTGATATAGAAAAACAAAATGCTAAGACCGATCATCTTAAAATGTTTTCCCGATAACAGATATATCACCAAGATAATTTAAACGAATAACTGACAAGGACAAAGACAAAGTGTTATACTGAAATATCGTGGGTCGGTATAATCTTGTTAAAGCAGATTAATTGAATTCTTCTCTAGGAACAAACGAAGATGACATTATCAAGATTCTTGGTAACAGAAATAAACATCAAAGGCAGGAAATTATCAAAACCTTTAAAAGTAAATATAAAAAGGTAAATACTTGTCTGAGGTATTAAGTTTACGTATTGAAAACTAAAGATTTAATATTAAGCTTTGCCTTGGGCTACATTTTCTCAGGTCACAAGTCGTGTAAGGTGCAGACTTGGAATTGTAAAGCTACTTAGGTAGGTATTAATCTGTTACTGATGCACGAATTACTTTTTTTGTTTGTTCAGGTTATTAATGTAGTTTCTATTTCAGGATCTAATAAAAGAATTAAGAAGTGAGCTCAGTGGTAAATTATTAGATACAGTACTCGCTTTAATGACCGATCCTTTACAAAATGACATTAAAACACTCCACACGGCATTTAGCGGATTCAGCACTGACAACAGAATGGTGTTTCACATTGTTGGAACTAAATCCAAGGCTGTAAGTAACAGCTGTATTACTGTAGGATAACTGACTAATTCTACTTCTTAATATTCTTAAATGAGTTAAGATACTGGAAGAAAAAGTGAAGCATTTTCTACTGATATTAACAATGGAATCTGCTCTTCGTATTTAACATGCACGTGTTCGCCTTACTATTATTAGAATGTAACAAGACTGGGCTATATTCAATGTGAAAGTATGGAAGGGAATAGCTGCCATAATTAGATGCAATGACGAAATGTCTTATTCCGTTATAATAAGTCAAATGACATGTGTAATAAAACAAGATACCTTAATGTCAAAGGACATGTGGCAGCTTTTGTTAAAGTAAACTGCGCGTAAGAAATTATCAATGTGTTATGGAAGGGGGTTTGTGACATACATCTAATGTAAAATGTTTTTAGTAATATTATATTCTACAAAAACAAGAGTGATCTTACCGTTTAACATAAAATCTTTGTTTTAAAACAGTTTGTCTTAACAAAAGCTGCCATATGTCTTTTGACATTAAGGTATCTTAATGTCATTTGACTTATTACAACGGAATAAGACACTCCTTCATTGCATCTACTTATGGCAGCTATTCCCTTCCATATTGAAAGGTTTATCAGAGCCGTTGCAAGAAAAATCAAGGTAGTGGAAACTTTAAATTAGGAGCAATTATTTTGCGAGACACATGACCATTTACTCCTAGAAACATTATTAAAAAATTATAAAATCTGATAGTGTCTGACATTAAACGTCAATCTGAAATGTTACGTTTTAGACATAACAACCCGATAATAGTGTGGATGATGACAGAAATCATAGTTTATATAACATCGTTATTGACAGAAAATATACTACACTGTTTTTCTTATTACTCTTTATAGGCATCTAATATGGTCATATCAAAAGTGTCTGGGACTAAAATTAGCTTCTGATTCAGTTTTCTTGCGACTTGTATGTACTAAAACGTTAAAGAGACTTTCTTTCATATTCGACTATCATTGTGGTTGAAAGTACGTTACTTAAGCTAGGTTTTATATGTATAAATTGGATTATTATTTTCAATTCAAATTAAAAGTATTGTTTTGATTGTCTTGAATTAGTATGGGTTTTATTAGTCTTTGCATTCAGATAACATAAACTAGTGACCAAAAGAAACGATTCAACCTTATTTTTAAAATATATTTTTACCAAGTGAATTCTTTATATGAAAATATGCCAAAAACAAATATTACTTCCGGCAAAAAACTTAAGTTTCTTTCTACCTTTTGTAGGTAGACAGAGGAAACATTTATCCGTATCCCCTTACGATAAGCGAAAAGGAACTAGAATTGAAAATGTCCTGTGGCAAGAAGGTTATGATTATCTCTCAGCATTTTTTCCTTCCAGTATTGATTTCCTATGACATGCAGAGTTTTATGTTTCTGACTTGTTTTGATCAAGAATTATTACTTTTTATATCTGTTATAGGATCTAATTGATATGGACAAGGCATATAAAGCAGGTATGTTAAAGATAATCCAGATTCATCTGAGTTTTATGCATTCTATCATTCTGATTAAAATTAAAATCAAGATATCTTTTTATATTACTGCACTGGCACTACAATGCCCGGTCTTTGAACCATCTTTTCCTCACACACTCAGTTCATCTCAATTGTGGAATATTCATTACTGTACTTTCTTTTACTTGGTTGGTTATCAAGCAGATAAGGATTCAACAATGAAATATAGATTTCAGGGAGAGCCAAAAAACTGCGCTTTAATCAGCTGCCACCTTTGAAGTCACAGAAGCTATTGCGTGGTCGTAGAAAATATTCAGGATATTAATGAGAGGCAAATCAATCAAAAAAGTGATCAACTGCTTACTAGTAGGGTTTTCTGAAAGATTCTAAGCCTAACGGTGAAACACCCGTGCCAAGTCAATGGTTACATCCATCGGTTACATGACATTATTTGCAAAATAGCGATTTTCTTTTGGAACGTATCTCATCCATGGTTACAATAAATCACCGGAATCTGTTTCAAAATGACACAAACGAAACCATACATTTTTGCATGGATTATGTCGATTCTGCAGCCCACTTCTTT
Source organism: Nipponacmea schrenckii (assembly GCA_030562195.1). Lineage (NCBI taxonomy): Eukaryota > Metazoa > Mollusca > Gastropoda > Lottiidae > Nipponacmea > Nipponacmea schrenckii. The sequence continues at coordinate 33,595,923 of CM060199.1, forward strand.
ACAATTCCACTAAGTGATATGGGATATTTGTCAACATGTTTCTGAGTCTTTTTGGTTTATAAGTATTTAATGACTGCCTCAATGCCAGTTTTATTTATTTCTAGAAAATATAATGGGTACATAAGATTCAAAGGATGGTCTCGCACAAAGAAGGTTTTAATAATAATATTACAGTTCAATAATTCATTAAACACGTTGTTCGCCAAAATTTGTTCCAGTTTGTTTCAGATTTAGGTACAATTAGTCTTAAAAAGTTTCCGCAACCCTCGTAAGATAAGAAATCTACAAAGGTCATCGCCGTCTTAACTATTATACTATATCCACTCTATCATTATGCCTAATTGATGGTTATGAGTTGATATCTCATTGATTTAATATTAAACCAACAATCTATACAAAACATTTCAGCCTACAAGAAAACACTGAAGGACCTTGTTACGAAAGATTGTAAAGGTGTTGTACAGAAACTGCTACTGAGGAGATTAGACAATGATAAACAGAATAATGAAGAAAATAAATCTCTCACGGAATTAGTAAAAATATTATATAATGTAAGTTAAAAAAATATTATAGAGTAACCATTGGTAAAATTTTAGCAAACTAGGTCTTATGTCATGAAGACAGTGTTTTAATACTTTGATTAATTTGGTCCATTCAAAATGTCATCTTACATTCTCTTTTAGATATTATGTAAAAAGTTCCCCAGTTTTTCTCTTGCACTAACAGGCAGGAGCGTAGCGTGACCATTTTGACTGGGGGGTGTAACGTCTAAGTTTTACCGACGAACACGTGTAACGTCAAAGCTTTACCGACGAACACGTGTTCTTCCCCGGGGCAAAAATAACTTACTCGCACTTTTAAGTATATACATTATACACGAAAACCATATCAATCAGGGGTGTATCTAGAATATACCTGAGAGGGGGGACTGAAAGGTGATTTTTCCAAGGCAAGCCCTGCAGGCCAAAGGCCTTCATATTCGGCCCTTGCAGTGGCGGGGGGTCCGGGGTTCCTTCCCCGGAAAATGTTACATACTTGGAAACCCGGAGAATACATCTGACGCGATTTTGGAAGTCTTTTCCACTGGTCCCAATTATCAATTTTCATCGGAAAACCATATGTTTTCTATGTCCTTTTTCGACCTATTCTGCGTTTTACCGACATGGGGGGGGGGGGGGTCGGTTTTTCTCCCCCTGAAAATTTTACAAACTAGGAAACCCGGAAAATACATCTGACGCGATTTTGGAAGTCGTTTCCACAGTCAAAATTATCAATTTTCGTCGGGGCAATCATATGTTTTATATAGCCTTTTTCGACCTATTCTGCGGTTTACCGACAAGTTCAGTAAAAATCACTTTTTATGTAGACGAACAGTTTTTCCGATAACATATAACTGACACAAGGTTTCAACACTTTCGGTCAGCCAATCGGTTTTAACTTGAAGCCATTTCCATCTCCGTTATTATCAGATCCCCGTTTTACGACGTTTATAAAAAAAAATTTAAAGGCAACGGTTTACCGAAAATCTTTAAAGGGAAAAAGGTTTTCATCTTTCGGTTAACAAAACGGTTTTACCGAGGCTCCATCATACCCTTTACGGCCAAATTTCCCCGGGTTTTCCGAAAAAAAAAAAACTTTAAAAATGGGTTAACCAAGGGTTTTTCCGAAAATCATAACCAACAACCAGTTTATTTAGTAAAAAAAAAAATTTTTTAATTTGCGTTTACGAAAAATCATAACCAACACAAGGGTTTTTTTTTTTTAGGTTAATTGGTTTTACCCACGGTCCCCCTTCCGCTTTTATCGACCTTAAACCAAAACCAATGTTTTGACTTTTTAGGTTAATTAACGGTTTAATCGATATTTTTTAGACTTCCCTTTTGACCCCCCCCCTTTTACCGACCGAGCGTTTTTCCACAAATTTTAAAAGTGGGGACTACCCCCTGTAAAGGAATTTGCACTATTTCTGAAATAATGTCATTAAGTACTTGCATATTGCAGGATGGTAACCCAATATTTAAAACTGACCCTGAAGCGGTATACAACATTCTCAGCAGCCATGACGATCTTACCTCCCTGTATGGAGAGTTTTCTAGAAAAACCGGTCAAACATTTATAGATAGCTTGAAACAGACGCTCTCTGGAGATGATGAATGTGTGATGTTAGCCTTTGGTACGTTAGTCTTGTTTATACTCAATCTAAATGGATGTTATTGTCTGCATTAAATCCTGTTTAAAATAGGAAGACAATTTTTTGTTAAACCTAGCCCTAGACAGTTATATTTAAGTACTATAAGTACACCCTGCAGTCGTTTTATCTTGTACTTCCCTGAATGTTCCAAACGCCATTTTGATTAATGTTTTCGTTCATATGTCATATTTTGATGCCTAAAATCGGGTTATGCTTTGAAATATTTTGCAGTTAACTGGCTAAATGGTCCAGTGAAGTATTATTCAACAAGTTTATATGAATCTATGGCTGGACTGGGCACTAATAATAGTTTATTGATACATATATTGATTTCCAGATCAGAGGTAAGAACAGTGCTGATTTTTTCCTGGTACTAGAAAGTTATGTTATGCCAGACTTGGCTATGATTATCTGTATGTGTTTTTGTATATACATATATTTCTGGATATTTCACAACATTCCAATCATTTGTGTTGTTATTTACATCCGTTATAAATTATACCCATCTTGAATTGGCGTATGATTCAATTTCAATGACAACCGTGGGAGAGTTATGATTTGTAACATAATAATTGATTTGTAGATTGACCTGAAAGATATAAAAGAGGAATTCAATGAAACTTATGGTAGAAATTTAGAAGATTGTATTGAGAAAGAATGTAGTGGAGATTATAAAAAGATGTTATTGAGTATTATAAATAGACAATAGACTGATATATTGACTTTTAACATCGTTAATATCAATATCTATGTGTGTCCCTGTATTTATGTCAAAATGAAATGGGTGTCACTCTAACCATGTCAATATCTAATGTGTGCCACTCTCACAATGTCAATATCTATTAGGTGCCACTCTAATTATGTAAAAATCAAATAGGTACCACCGCATGCAAATGTCATAATACTTTTGTCATTCTTATTTCGAAGTTAAAAGTTTAATGGTTCACATTATTACTATGTTCCTGCACTGTTCATAGTTCGTATGTAATTCGTATGGGTTATTATGTATTAGAAATTTGATTTAATGAATACTGGAAATATTTTAAAGCTATTACACTTCGTTGATACATACATGTATATAGTACGAAGGCTTGCTGATAAGTACTAAACTAACTTTAAAGACTCTTACCAGGTCGATGGTTTTGACTTATTTCTCAATAATAACCTTCTAGTTTGACACAAGGTCCAGTATGCAGGTCAAAAAAACCCTTACCATAGCCAACCTAAACAAGTCATTTAATTCAATTACTTACATTAATATAGACCACAATGTCGAAAATCTCTGTCTATAAACTATAGGATTAATTTTTATTCAGGGACGTCAGAAAATTAACCCATTTCTAATCCACTGTCAAGAGCTTTACAGAACTGTAAGTTCAAAAAAATGGTATAAAGACAATACAGTTGCAGTTTTAATGCCTATGATTCATTTATGAATGCATTTGTTGATGCCAATGTAAGTCCAATCATGATAGACTTAGTCGAGTCTTTTCAGCCACCCTCATATAGGTTTGACTCAAACGTTATATACAATAATCACAATATTTCACACAAGTCGTTTTATAGCCTATGTTATATAAGTCATAATAATTTGAAACATTTTATGACGTATCAGATTTAAATATTGTCAGGCGCCGTCACATCTATTAAATAAACGATATATTCGAAATATGAATGGCTGAATCAGAAGGGCACATGACAAGATAGTTACAGATTTGAAATTGATAGTGTTATTAGAGAAAATACATTATTCATGTTTGAATTCAATTATGTAGTCTGTTCCGAATAAAGGGTTAAGAGCAATATGTTTTTTTTTCTTCTATGTTGTCGTGGCATTTAATATGAAACTGATATTTAAAAAAAATTTAAATCAGAAAGTCGTGAAAATGATAGCCAGAATTGATTTTTTAATGACGTCCTTTAAGAGTATGTATGGCTGTCTTTTGTCATAAAGATTATTACATAGAAATAATAATATGATGATTTGATTATCTTTATAACTTTATATGTCCTGGTAGTAATAATTCTTTATTTGTATAGTTATAGATGTTATATCAGTTTAATATGTTAATATTTCAATAAATGCTAACATATTCTCATGGAGGTGGTCAAGTTTTTAATTCTATTGGTTCTATTTGTTATTATTCATTGGTAATAATATTGGCTGTACCAAATGGTCTTACTTATTTTCAACATCGAAACTACAATCCTCAAAATAAACAATATCCTCATTTCATTGAATAGTATTTGTTATTGAATTACCTGTAGTAAAAAAGATAAACCTTAGTTTTTGTTGATAAAAAGAATTGATAGAAACCGGTTTTCAAATCTATTCTTGTAAGGGCATTACAAGCACATATTTCTTAACAAAACTGGACAACCCTTTAAACTGCAAGTATTTTATAATTGATAGTGCTCCAACAAAACGGAGGAAATAATACAACATGCATGTATATAATATGGAAATATAATTTGGGGAATGCAAGGGATTAAATAAACCAAATAGCGTTCGACCCATACAATGCCACGTCATTCGATAGATTCGTTATCTCTTGAAAAAAAAATGCCATTCCCTTGTCAAATACAGAAATATACATGTGTGTATACATATCAATAATAAATGCCCGAGTTTGTAATTAAAGGCTTCTTGACAGAAAGTGAAAGAGACATCCTCACGGAAAGTATCACATTTGATTAGATATTGTCACTATAATTTTCCTGACTAAATTAATGCCAATCAATGTTCATGATTAACACAGATATGTTCCTTATAATTAGCAATAATACGTTTCTAAATAATAAAAAAATTAAAGACAGTTTGTGAACCAAGGTTCTTTTTTTTATTTTTCAAACCAACTAAAAGCAGGTTCAACAATAAGACTAGATCAGTTGAAACAAGGATGGGTGTAGGGATAAGAACATAACCATAACATTTCTAAAAGTTCAAGTTTAAGCTCATTGGAAAAGACACCAATAACTAAAACAGTTAATTGAAAAACAATGCTATATGCTGATGTTCTGCCTTCTATTCGCACAGAAAATTGGAATACAATAGTGATATTTTAGTACAAAAATATATTTAGATAAATATTATCAGCCATAAGAGGCCATGTTTTTTTAAAGATTAGAATTAGGCATGAAAGACAATAAAATTATTTTTTTCATGACTGGCATCAGTATATATTCATTGTTTAAAATATAATATTAGAATGAAGAAATTAAGCAGTTTCAAATCTTAAATTATACTAAAACGTCAATGAGTCAATATTGGCTTCATTTGGTTTTAGGATTAAATAAAGTATATAGTTTCGAACATTATGAATTTCCAAGATTGATATTCAACATCGCGGAATTCAATGAGTTCCCTTCTTAAAATACTATGGCACTTCGGAACGGAACCTGATGCTGTTTCAAAGAAAGATTTGTAAGTACGGCGGTGCTTTATAAAACAAAATTAAATAAATCAATCAAAAAGACAAAGATTATTAAAACTCGACCAGTTTCAACATTAATATTGTAATATTTAAAATAACAATAAAACAGATTTAATGATATTAGATATTTAAGTAGACAACATGATCACAGATTTCTTTACATGAAAAAAAAAAACAAAACAAATTAAATTTTATTGCCAACAATGCTCCAATAAGTAGCATATTTCTCTTGTATATTTTACACCATTACTTTCAAAGTTTCAGTTTTTATGATTTGAAAGGTCAAAAATACCCAAAATGACAATGTGTAATTTCTTGTAACTGGTATCTGAAATACTTTTTGAAATACTGTCGTTTCTTTTTTTAAAAACAGGACCATTTCAGGAGCATAAATGATAACTAAGCGTAGTTATTAGGGCACCTATCTGTGTTTTATTTATGCTTACAAAACGGTCCGTTCAAAGGAAATCAAATTAGTAAGGGATTGTTCAATCAATTACAAATCTGATTTCCCTATTATAACCAAAATTGGTTATATTATTATAGAACTGTAGTTCTATGAGTTCTGGTGGTCTACTCGAATACCACACCAGCTTCGTGATGTTTCTTCACCATGAACAGCTTCTCGTGACGATCCTTACTAGCTGGTTGGTCTTTGTAGGGAGCATCTTTCGTACCATGAAGTACAAGTGTCCATTCCTTAAATACTCCAGTCTCCATGTTGGATTTCAGTCCAAGTATAGGCTCCATGACGACCTCCAATGTCCATCGTCCACGTGGTACTTCAGCCCAAGTGTGGGTTGTCATGAAGGGCCATCGAGTAAAACCATTTTTACTATCATCATCCTTTGGTCTCTGGCTCAGGATCATTGATCTGTGATAGATACGTATAGAACAAATTAGCATATAACTTATGAAATTGCATTGTGTTATTTATGAATCTTATACTCAGGTTATCATTTTTATACATCTAGAAGCACTAGGTTTAATATTATAATTTCATAGCAAACAAAAAGACCCATTACAACCATGGCAGACACAAAATATCATGCTTAATTATAGAAGTCTGATAAACCCAATACATGTATAGACCAGCTTTAAATTGTTTTGACTCTCTGAGTAAACCTTAGTAGATTTTCCTTTGGATAGTGAATTTATCTGAAATCTTACGTTGTGTTCATTGGTGAAGTCAAGTAGAAAGTTACACAGCCACGGAACGTTGAGGTAACAGTAATGAATGATTGGACATGTTCCAAATAATTTACTTCGTTCTCACTTCCGGAGCAAGCGGATGTATCAATGGTCATTCTCAGCGATTTGTTGAAACTGAAAGATCTGAAATCAAGGCAATAAAATAAATTTTATCCTGAAAGCTTAATTTGGAGCCGTTAAGATGGGTAACTTTAAGTAGTATAAATTAGCAACATTAGAAACGTTTAGTTCTAATCTTAATATTAGCTAGACAAACCTCGAATAGTTGCGTCTTGAAGTAGATGAGATAAGAACTTACTAATAGCAATTCTAGCAACTACACAATATGCACATGTTTTAAATGTCCCTTACCTAGTCTCAGCAACGGTGCCAGCTGTACAGTGGAAGCGTTCTGGTAAACCTTTCCACACACTTGAAAGGTCAACCATAGCTGCAGCATCCAAAACACCATATCCAAAAAGATGATTGAATTCTAAGCGGGCTCCATTTAGTTTCCACTTGTGGATGTTGTTAGAATCGTGTAAAGAGTTCTTCTTTGATGTAAGTACAGTTAAATGTTGGATATCTCTCCACGTCAAATTTCGACTGAAACAAACGAAAAGCGTGAAATTTGCTTGGGTTGTGAATTTGCTTGGGTTGTGATAATCGATATATTTCATGAGACAAACAAACAAATCTATAAAGATGTACATATTTATTTTTACTGCAGATATACAAAACAACATTGGAAATGCGAAGTTAAATCCCAGGAATTACGTCTAAGAACATTAGTCACATGAGCAATATCAACGGGTAGTCATCTTCAGTGCACATCATTGAAACGGTTGTAGATGTAGTATACTTGTCGATCCATCTTGTCCAAAGCTCACCAATTCGTCATTCGACACTCCTCCAGGGTTAATAAGATCATTTAAAGACCCGTGTTCGAGATACGATTTTGTCGATCATTTTGCTAGACAGTTATGTATGATAATTACGTCTACCATCTGAATAATACAGTGATACACCCACGCCGCTTTTATATCAGGCACGTTATGGGAATTCGGAGTAACCATATGTATCAGAAAGACATGTAACGTAATATAATAAGAATTGTGAAAACTCACTTGGCTTCAAGTGCCAGGGCGAATACACCTGCAGCTTCTGGTGCAGCTGCAGAGGTACCAGAATGACTTGCAGTACAGTTATTGTACAGATCGGTGGTGGCCTGAAACAAAAATGTTATATTGAGAAGAAAACAGTCAGTTTAAATGACAGAATCCTCATAATGCCATAATATACCTAATAATCATTTTTCTAGAAAAAAATAAATGCACGGGAAGGCAAAGAAAACACTACTATTTGTTGAGAGAATATGTGTATTCCAAGTTTTGAGTAAGATCTATGGGTTTGGGGTTTTCTAAGATTTATCAACACGCCTCGTATTGGTAAGTTAATGGAAATCTCTTGATTTGTGCTTCCAAGTCAAATATCATGTTACTTCTTGCCATAAATCAGAGTAAATGTATGGATGGATCTAAGCTCCAGATTTACTATGCTCTCATCTTGTAATTATTCTGAAATACAGTAATTCAAACAAGGTCCATATTAGGTCCATAAATTAGTCGTGAAAACCATAAGACATTGTCTCATTCAGATATCGTTAAAAATTCTCATTATTTCTGATCGTCATTAAATACAAGCAGATAATTATAGTGATAATTATTTTCAATATCCCTTGACGACAAATAAGGTGTACGTTAATGAAATAACCCTAAAAAATACTGTGGTAATACCAATGTCTACGAATATTTTTCAAACATTATTCACTAATTTCCATTTAGAATAATCACCAACAACCCTTAAATAACACTATTCTAAATATCTTAGTTAAATATCAGTAGATCAACCACTCTTAAACAACCCTCTTCAAAACATCTTAGTTAAATATCAGTAGATCAACCACTCTTAAGCGACCCTCTTCAAAACATCTTAGTTAAATATCAGGAGATCAACCACTCTTAAGCGACCCTCTTCAAAACATCTTCGTTAAATATCAGTAGATGAACCACTCTTAAACAACCCTCTTCAAAACATCTTAGTTAAATATCAGTAGATCAACCACTCTTAAACAACCCTCTTCAAAACATCTTAGTTAAATATCAGGAGATCAACCACTCTTAAGCAACCCTCTTCAAAACATCTTAGTTAAATATCAGGAGATCAACCATTCTTAAACAACCCTCTTCAAAACATCTTAGTTAAATATCAGTAGATCAACCACTCTTAAACAACCTCTTCAAAACATCTTAGTTAAATATCAGTAGATCAACCACTCTTAAACAACCCTCTTCAAAACATCTTAGTTAAATATCAGTAGATCAACCACTCTTAAACAACCCTCTTCAAAACATCTTAGTTAAATATCAGTAGATCAACCACTCTTAAACAATCCTCTTCAAAACATCTTAGTTAAATATCAGTAGATCAACCACTCTTAAGTGACCCTCTTCAAAACATCTTAGTTAAATATCAGGAGATCAACCACTCTTAAGCAACCCTCTTCAAAACATCTTAGTTAAATATCATTAGATCAACCACTCTTAAACAACACTCTTCAAAACATCTTAGTTAAATATCAGTAGATCAATCACTCTTAAGCAACCCTCTTCAAAACATCTTAGTTAAATATCAGTAGATCAACCACTCTTAAGCAACCCTCTTCAAAACATCTTAGTTAAATATCAGTAGATCAACCACTCTTAAACAACCCTCTTCAAAACATCTTAGTTAAATATCAGTAGATCAACCACTCTTAAGCAACCCTCTTCAAAACATCTTAGTTAAATATCATTAGATCAATCACTCTTAAACAACCCTCTTCAAAACATCTTATTTAAATATCAGTAAATGAACCACTCTTAAACAACACACTTCAAAACACCATACTTAAATGAAAATACATGTACAAGGAAATCAACAACTTTTGAACAGTTTATCATTGTTAAATATAAATAGATCTACAATTCGTGAAGAAAACATTCTAATTAAAAGTAAAATCCAAAACATCCTGGTTAAAAATAAAAACTAATCAAAAACATCCTAATAAAATACACCAGCAAATTAACAACTCTCCTCCAAACATCCTACTTACTTAAACATCTGTCCTCAAAATTGCTTAGGTCAAGATACACTTTATATACCGTTTCACCATTTCAACTAGCACAACAACAACTCCCTTAATTTTTTCTATTCATCGATATTCTAAGCCCCAGAGAACATATGCTCTCCAGAATACCGAGACCTTTATGTTAGACAATTCAATGCGTGTGATTGGAAGATTTGAAGATTTTCAGTCTCCAGTATATGCTAGTACTGCACAAGTTTTAGACATTTCCCTAGGAATGGTGGAATCTTAGAAACTGTGAAACCAACCCCTATTGTAATCGAGCTACTGAGAAAACACCAATATACAAAAATTTAAATAACTGCAATATTGTTCAAAGACTGCCTATAGTATTAAAGACCATCTCAGTTCAATGATAACCAATGAGTATATCATTAAACTTTCGTCCGTATAGTTCTTAATTAGTTTATCAACACTATTCAATCTAGCTGGATGCTATTTTATATGTCTAGACGGTATTCTTTTTATCCCTCATGATAGAACACACGCGATAGGATTATAATGTTAAGGGGTAAATGAATTCAAAAACACTTCAGGCAATAAGGGATCTAAATTTTACAGGGATTAATATTTAAAGTGAAAAAACTGACACTCTTGGCTAAAATGCTGTCAATAAATTCAACTTGTAAATATGAATCAGAGAAGAAAACAAGAAACGCTGACATTTGGGTTTGCAATCAATGCTTTTGAAAGTAAATACGTGTCAAGTATGAGACAAGTTAAAATGTGAAAGGACAAAAAAAGCCAATAGTAATCAGATTACTAGCTGGATCAACAGATAAGTTTTAAAAACTAACGATCGTACAAAACCCACGTTCTTTGAGTAATCCCGAGACACATAAAGAGTTTTCCTTATTAAATCAAACATAAATTTTTAATGTAATGTTTTGTTGTCAGGCAATAACATGAATAATATATTTCAGTTTGTCACGATTAAACTTAAACTTGGAGATAAAAATGGAAATGATGTCGAATTGATTATATTAAAATGGATAAAATTTTATGTTATCGATATTACAAAAAATATAAAATTATATAAAACCTACCACGCCAGCATCTCTGGAGGAACTTTTGCCATTACTGAATGTAGAAGCAATGGTCGAGGAGCAGGACTCGTCGTAGCCTGCTGTTTGTCCATCATTAGTAGCAGAATTGATTGAAATTGTCCACATACTGGCTGCATAACCGTCGCAATTACAGTCATCATTTGGTCCACCATCCCCAGATGCCCATACATAGATGTTACCCAGTCCATTACGTCCCTACAATAAACATTTGTTATAAATATAATTTAAAAAATAGAAGACTGCGTTTTAGGTTAGAAATAAGAATAGTTCATATATTGGATATCTATCGATACCATGGCTTCATTTTTATTTACGTCTGTCAATTATGTTTTATCATAAAGTACTTTTTTTGCCACCATACCAGATTATCCGATAATATCTACAGACCAAAGTATATTTACAATGTGTTTCAACAGAATCTAGATTCAAAGTCTTTTTAAAAATCGATAATTTCTCAATTAAATTCACTGATTGAAATGTCAAGTTCTGATAGATGATCCTTATGGCTTGTATTTTAAAGGGAATTCTATAGCAAGCATCAATATAAAATGTTTTGTTGGCTTCATTCTATGTAAATGTCAAAGTATGATGTCGACGATCAATACCTGATTTATATTTTATTTACGTTAGCACATTTTTTTAAAGACCAATTCTTGTGTTATAAACTGATATTTTGTATAATCCAAAAAAATTACGATTTAGTTAACGATTGACTAGAATACTAAATAAAAGTCAATTGATTTTTATTTATCAAAAATACTGATATTGGATTACGTTAATAGTATTTATTTTATCATAAAAAGTGATAATGAATTTATAATAATACTTATTAATAAGGTTTTTCAAATTACATTTTCTGAATCGTTAAAATATCTTTCTGTTGTCGTTTATCTGTTGTTTTTCATCTGAATATTTCACAAAACGTCATGATTACGCTTCTACCGTGACCATTCCCCTATTTCGCCCACTTTCTTAAATTATCTCGAACCAAGTCTGGGAACTATCAGCTTGATATAGGATTTCGTGCTGTTTCCAAATTGGTTGTTGCACGTCATAAAATTGTCGAGGGATCAGCATAAACTTCATCTTGTGAAAATATCGATATTTCGGCTTTTGTCCTTTCGATGTTCAATGTCCTCTAAAAGTCATTGGGAATGTCATATAGTCTAATTAAAGGAAGTTTATATTTCTGCTAATGATCTTCATTCCCTTGAGAATTATTTAACCAATTATATTTTACCGCTGGAAGCTGGTTGATTCCGTGCAAGCCGATATTTGAATTGTAATTGGCTATGGTATATCCTATTTATCAGTGTCAGTGAAATTCCAATGGGATATAAATCACCATAAACCTACACTGGCATTATATTCTAATTTTCATTATTCCTGTCTTAAAGTTAAAATACTTAATTTCTTTAAGAAAATGGCGGCCACGTTACTTACTTCATTGACGCCCTTGACAATGGCCCTCATGGTCAAGTTACGTGGCCCATCAACAGTCTTTCCATCGTCAGTAGGTCCCCAACTAGCACTGTAAATATCAATCAAATCTGGTTTGTGACCCATGGCATTAGCTTCAATTAGGTCAGTCATAAACGGCTGGTCCAACATTCTTAGACCTGCAATAAAAAATAACAAATAATGTTGTGAAAATTTAGTGGCTTCTGTCTTAGTTTGTAACAAACTTATTAAAAGCAAAAGAAATTTGGATATAATATTTAATTTGGCATTGTGGATATTTGTAGTGTATATAAATCGCAAACTTCGTACTGTCGTGTTTGGTTTTTATCAGACCATGGTTTCCAGTTGTGAATTATTGGTTGGTTAACTGGTCTTGATCAATATTTCTATATTATCACATGGTTTTCAATTATCAGATCTGCTTGTCATATATGTCAATTTAGTTTCGGAAGCGTTTATGTTTTGTTGTCTGCTTGACTAACAAGAAAAAATCATTAAAGGAAAAGTCAAGTCTATATTGTCAAGGAAACAGAGTAAAAACGTCTTGTTTAACACAAAACACTAAACGATTTCGAAACTTGTTGCGTGACTGATTCAATATTATGAAAAAAAAATCCTTTGATTAATACGGATTAGACACTTTGCATGTCACTTGTAAAGGGCTCAAATCTCGTTAAATCCACTGAAATATAGAATTAGATTGGCCATTTCCTTTAAAAATAGATATTTTTATAGAGATTCTGTCTGAGAGGGAACAGAAGTGTTAAATTATATGTTTTCTTTCTAATGGAAATTCGTCGGGTTAGGAATTATCGTAGCCTACATTATTCATGCCACAGTAGGTGTTTTGTTCCACAGTAGGTGTTATACTTGTCACTGAATAATTTGGTTTTTATTATTTCATAACAACTGTTCTCAAAACCAATTTCCTTGTGACCATACGATTCATTTTGTCTTGTCTTGTAATGAAATAAATCAAAACTCTAAGAAGATCTGTGACTTTCTCTTGTAGAGCGTAGCCTTGACCTGTCTTTCTACCAGCCACCTCACTGAGACATCAATACATATTGGAAATATCAAGGATGCAGATTTTTACTTGGAGATAAGACACTGTCCAGAACTTCTACTTATAGTAATCAAGATTGTCAAGAACATTTGAAAGATGAAAAGAAATCTCCTGCTAATTGGTGAATATATTTTTGGAGTAGACCTTTAACTTTCATCTTGAACTTTTTAATGACTATAATAATAGTTCAAAGGAATCCAATTAAAATCAGGTTAACTACCGAACAAAGATCTGTGCAGACGTTAACGTTCCCAAACGCTTCCACAGGGGTCATGTTCGATCATGGAAGTAATTTATCCGGGGAATAACGTTTGATGAACCATAAAAAAGTGAAGATGAGTGAAGTCTTCAAAAATATGTGAATAAATTATTTCTAAAACTCGGTCGTCAAAATACACAAATTTGTAATAATTGACATTAAACCGTGGCCAGTTTTGTAGTTGTACAGCATAATTTGATAAAACAGTAAGGATATTTTAAGACCATAATCAAGCTGTTTTGATCAGATTGTTAAATTACAGATTGACATTTCAGCCTTTGATTTTGGTTTCTTAAAAGGTTTGGCTTAAAGCTATTCAGAACAAAATAAGAAACACATTTAGTCAGATCCGGAGCATTATTTGATACGTTGGTATGTCACTTCCCCCTTTTAACGTTTGTGGCCAAGTGATAATGGTTGATAGGTTCCCTGGTACTATATACATGTATTTTTTGATTAGTCGAATAAAGCAATGACGAATCGAATAACAACGAAAACGATTTTCCAGAAACAAGGATCTCGCAGGACAATTAGAGCCGAAGTAAATCTCGTAATTAAAACATCCTAATATTAAGAAAGGCTTAAGAACTTACCAGCTACTTTTGAACCATAGGCAACACCAACACCACAAACATTGTTATCTCTTGCTGCTGATACTTCTCCAGCACATCTTGTACCATGACTGGGAAAATATATGATACAACAATTTTTATAATCTATTATACAATGTTTTTATGGATATTTAAGAGCCAACGATGTGCAACAGAGACAAGTGTGTAAAAAGAAATAAGGGTATTCTCGAAGGCATTGTTTTTGTGAGCTTTGGAGAATTGGACCCTGGTTACATGTTTCTTTTTCTATTTAGTTACTATTTCTGTTCAGAATGTGTTTATAAATAATATCTGTTTACACTTCTTAGACAATTGGTATTTGAATAATTAATATACCTCTTAAATCTCTATTAAAGCTTAAAGCATATTGTTGAAGTTGACCGAACACAATATAATTCAATATTAATTCACATCGATTAAAATAGAGCTTCTAGCATTTAATGTAATTATACCTCGATAAGACAAAAACGAAAAGCATGTATTTTAATCTCAGTGGAAATTAACAAAAACATTGTAGCCTGGGAGATCAGACAATGAAAATCAATATATTCTCTATACCTGTTGAACCATGTATCCGTATATCTTGGGTATGGGTAAGGATCATTACTACTGAAATCATAGCTGGCATTTGCGTTCTGAAATAGAAATTCAAATCTTCAATAGGACGCAGTGGTCTTAATAATTGCTCTTCAAGTAAATAGAAAATCACTTTAAGTATTTTAAGTATAATTTTTAAATTATAATTTCTAAATGAGAAATCAAGCCATAAAAAAGGCATATTTTTCTAAATTTTTGACTTTATTTCCATAATGATGTTTTTTATCACGACAATCACGAATAGGCAGGATTACCATCAATGTAAATGTGTCATTAAATCAGTAATTCCATCTCCATTAAATTTCAAGCTTCATGATGAAATATTTAATTATTATCGGAAATTGGTTAGTGAAAGAATATTTTCTGAATCGTGACACGGTAACGACACATTAACAATTTTCTTTTGCTTTTTTCAATACTTACATAATTATGACGTAGATCTTCGTGTAAATAGTCGATACCTGCAAAGGATTGTTTCAAGTATTATTATGATTAATATTATAATCATAATAGTAATAACAATAACAATAACAATGACAACAACAATAATAATAATAATAAATAATAATAATATTTTATTTATGTGTCACCGTTCATGTAATATTACATACAATCATATATATGTTATATAATGGTTTAATTGAACGCCAACCTAATTTGGCTTATGAGACACCAGATGGACAAATAGAAATTTGTAAAAATATTATTTAGCTTGGTAAAAGTAAATCAGCATTACGTAACTAACTAGTCAGTCTTTTTGAGATAATGATTTAGCATTAAAGTAATAATGATTCGGTACTTATATGATAATGAGTCATTATTCAATAAATAATTGAGTAAATAATGCGCCAGTATTCAAGAAATAATATGGCAGTATTCAAGAAATAATATGGCAGTATATTGTTATTAGACATTTATATTTTTTATAAGTAAACAATTGGTCAGAATTTAGTAGATAATTAATCAGTATTCAGTAGATAAAAGATAACAACTTTTTATTCAGTCAGTATTCAGTAAATAACCACACTGTATCCAGTAATAAACTGCCAGTATATTGTTATTAGTCATTTAAAAGTAAATAATTTGTCAGAATTTAGTATATAATTAATCAGTATTCAGTAGATAATAGATAATAGATAACTTTTTATTCTGTCAGTATTCAGTAAATAACTATGTTGTATGCAGTAAATAACCAAACTGTATCCAGTAATAAACAGTAGATAATGAGTCAGATAATATCTCTTCATATATGTATATTTAAGACCAAATGTGTCCACAATTTATTATACATTCTGTACTTATGTTCTCTTTTTTCATCCAAATTGACAGATAATGGTTCAACTTTCACACAGTCTACATAATCTTTTAATAACCATCTATTTTATAGAAGATACAATTTACACTAAATGCCACAGATAGAAATTCTAAGGAGGGAAAATGATAGAGATCCTGTCTCTCGACTGGAGTTCTCGAGTAACAATCACCAGTAATGGTTTAGACAATTATTGTATTTTACCGAACATTGTGGCAGTTTTACTGCTCAGTATGGTAAATGTATTAGTAGGAAAATTATATCAATTAACGTTTTATATTTAATTGCCGTAATTTGAATATCACTTTAATGGGGTTTATGTACATGTTATAGCAAACTTTAATACCTTAAAACATACTACAAAATTCTGATCTCATTACATGACCCACGCCTTCCTTAAGTCATCTTAATTAAGTTCATATAACGTAAGATGAAAATCATAAAATGATATTAAAGGTGAACTGAGAGTCTGTTGACAAACACAAGACGACATCAATATATCTCAATATGGCTATAATTTTCCAGACGAGTACTAACCATACAAGAGGAAAATTACTAAGTAGAAATTATAGAGCCATATTTTGATATTCTCTCATCTGAAAATAACATAGCCTAGTTCTGTAAATCCTTTGATCAAAGCGACAAATATCCTAATACTGTTTTCCTGTTAGCAAAATACAAATAAACACCCTTGAACAGTAAAGACTAAAGATAATTTAGTACAGCTACCAGAGGCGTACTTTTTAACATTTCCACTTCAACTACGCTGGACTGGTTTGAAATTTTATTCGTATAGGTCTGAATAAATTTTTATTTAAAAATTATAAAGTTATATTAAATTGATCTCTATCACAACCCTAAAATTACATCTTTTAATAATGCACATTATGATGAATACGCATCATTGGCAAATATAATGAAATTATAATGGACACCAAGTCATTGGTAAATAATGAAATTATTTCGGACACCAAGTAATTGGTAAACAATGAAATTATCATGGACAACGAGTCATTGGTAAATAATGAAATTATCATGGACAACGAGTCATTGGTAAATAATGAAATTATCATGGACACCAAGTCATTGGTAAATAATGAAATTATCATGGACACCAAGTCATTGGTAAATAATGAAATTATCATGGACACCAAGTCATTGGTAAATAAGAAATTACATGGACACCGTATATAAATAACAAATTCATGACACCAAGTCATTGGTAAATAATGAAATTATCATGGACACCAAGTCATTGGTAAATAATGAAATTATCATGGACACCAAGTCATTGGTAAATAACGAATTTATAATGGACACCAAGTCAATTGGTAAATAATGAAACTATCATGGACACCAATTCATCTAAATACTGAAATTATCATGAACCTGCATCCCATGCGTAAAACATTTAAATCGTAATCGCTACATAATCAAAATACAACACTTCATGATTCCTGTATTCAACGTAAATTATAAACATTCATGATGATAAATGTAGTTATCGTTAAGATACATTTTTCTAGTATATTATATTTCAGAATAAAACCTATACTAACCATCATCCATAATAGCTGTAGTAACTCCCTTTCCGGTATAACCTGCATCCCATGCTGCTAAAACATTTAAATCTAATCCAACAGTTCCTCCACTCTGACCTGTATTCAACTGAAATTAAATGATTTGATGAAATGGTGTTTTCGTTGATCTTTTTCTAAGTAGTAGTTATATTTGTAAGTATCTTAGTATTGATCAAAGAAAATCGCAAATTTTCGGCAATTAAATATTTTGTTTTGATTACTTTTCATCGTGTTGTTGCGTTTTATGCAGTGTATTATGACTTTGTGTTATATGGTGACTACAGTGGCGGTTCTTAAAGGGTAGGGGGAGTAGAAATATCTATTATTTCTTTGTAAAAACATAAATTGAAAGAGTAACCTTTCACATTTTTAGTAAATACTGACTATTAAATTTGTTCTGCGGTTGTTAAATGTCTAAGTTTAGTATGTATGTCTAAACGAGTATGCACAGAGATTGTACTGTAAGATGTTTGTGTCTGAAGCTGTGACATTTGGTTAATTTCGTTCAAGGCTGTCTTGCGGCATCAATAAAAGTAAAAATCTACTGAACAAATTTTACCTATGTTAGATCTCAAAATATGTTTATTGCTCCAGATACTGTCTTGTTAATGCTCTTACCATTGTATTATATTACTTAAAGTTTCTTGTGTTTACCTGCTTTACATTATGGATGAACAGTTATTGCTTTATTTGTTCTTTTATCTCTTGGAAGTATCTTGAATATGGCAATACATAGACATTTTCTTACTTTTTAAGGTGATATATATATTTTCACTATACATTCAACAGTAAATCTCTAATCAAGGATTCAAAATTTCGTCAAGAAAAAAACATGCCTTTCTTACTAGCCTAATCATTGATGAAGATTTTAGGTTCTATCGAATTTTCAGACCATTTTGTCATTGTCACTTCCCTAGTCTTGCCTTTAGAAGTTCGAAACATGAAACTGTATACTGTATAGATCTTTACATTGAAATACGGTTTTGTCAATGCTAAAGAATTTTTTTTATCTAAGCTCAATGATGGAACAGTAATTACTTTTTAAATAATGACATTGTTTATCAGTAGAAATCATAATAAAATGTTCCATTTAAAGTTCAAATGGCTGACATAACATAATACATTGTATCATTTTATCAATTTATAAAATTGAAGCGGTGATTGAAGAAAGACCTTTTGTTTCTCGGTAAACAAAGCTACTTAATGTTTATCGAAATTTCTCTAAAGCTGTCATTCTAATGAATAAGACAAATTCATATAGTTGCTTTATAACACTTGCAGTCTTGCACTGACTAAGGCTTTGAACTATACGAGATCAGAAAGGTGACATCCTGTTTAACATGATCATAGACAAAGAAACAAAAGGATTGAACAATCTTTACAAGGGCTGCTAAAGTTCCTGTGTATTTGGTCATGGTTTACCTCAAATTACCTTATCCTCGGTTTTACTGGATTATTCATAAAAGATGAGGATTTAACATTTCGATTACCAGTATAAACTTCTCGCCAGCCAATTTCCACGCATTAGATAAACAGAAATGTAATTAGTAAAGGTGTCCCAGTATCGCCAATTATCAAGTTTATTTTGTCCTCAAGTCAATTTCTTGGACAGAGTTTTCCGAATACTTATTGAAAATTTACACAAGAGATTTGGTCAGATTCTGAAAAGTGTTTGTCAAAGGATATTCTGGTAGTTTATTTCAGGTCAGAGCTCGTATTGGTGGCATAAAGATACTATCTTCACCAAATCTCAAATTTAATGATATTTTTTAAATCGATGATAACCGAACATACTATGGAAAAGCATTTGGCAAAAAAAAAAGAGAAAAAAAGAAGCTAATGTTTAGAAACATTGAGGCCGTCATTAAAGTAACGAATCACATCATTTTATGTCAATTTTATTCCCTTGTGTCTCTTGTTAACCCAGTTTATTTGAAATACTTCATCTATTCCTACTTTATCCAACTGATTTCTGATTGTATTCGACTGTTTAGTATTACATTCATTTAAAACAGAAATAAAAACCACACCGTTTTCCTTTTAAGACATTTTGTGTTTCTCGTCTAAATCCAAGCTGTGGTGGTTTTTGTTAATACATTAATCGCCTGTGTGACTAAAATAGGGGTGATTGGAGATTCATTTATTTATTTTTTGCTGTGATGCAGAAAGAAAAATAATATCATTATAGTGACATAATGCCTAATGCCATTTCCATTTCATTTTAGAATTCCACTTCGTTTCTTGCTAGTATTCAAAGATTGCTGGTTTTTCTTTTTTGTATTCGAGTCCATCTGTTCGGTATCAAGCAGTCATTAATTAAATCTATTTCACAGTATAGAACTTGATGTCTTCCGGCATTGAGTTAATGAATATATTCACTTGGGTTGTTGTGAAATCAAATATATTGAACTGGAGAATATCAATTGAAAAGGCAGCGAACATGACTTGAGGCTATAAAATGGTTAACATGGTGGTAAATAACTTCACCGATCTCAAACACACTTTATGGACTTCATTAGACATATTGCTACTTCATTACGTTAGAAAGTTATATTTCTATTCTAAACTCGAAATGAGTTTGGCTTTTATTGGCTTCCAAGTATTGTGATAACCTTCATCTAAAGTAATAGAAAATAACACTGCTTTATATGACAAGGTGAACGCTTGTGATTTTATGTTAGTAAACATGTAAACAGTTTATCTGATACTGATCTGATACGAAGTGGGTACGTTTGATAATCGATATGAACTTGTAAGTACAACCTTGGTGGTGCTTGTTTGTTATGCCCTAGTAGAAAAAATAACATTATAATGGCGTCTGCTGTGATAAATGTTGATGCATAAAATGTTTTTATATTCTAATAGTCAATCTAAATAATAGTCTACTTGAATATAATGGAATTGTTAGTGTTCGCATCTGATTATATATTCGCATAGAAGAGGACATCTTTTTTTTCAAATACACGTTGATAAGAACAAAATGCGAATATTCATGGTATTAATAAGGTTTATTTGATGCCTGCTTCACTTCAGATAGTCCTTTATTGGCAACGTTAAATGTCAAGTCGTTTAAATGATGCCATTAGATGCTACGTCACGTTTTATTGAATGTGTTAAAAGTAATCTTTCTCTATATTAAGCGATCCATTCAATACATTTAAGATCCTGTCAATTAAAAGCTCACTTTTTCTTCCAATATAGTTTTTTCAGATCACGATATTAAATCGAAAAACTGTTAGCTTTGATAACGGAAGTCATCAGAATATGATTTGAAAGATTTTTTGGTCATCATCTTGTGTAATATTTTGTTTTTGCAATGTACATAATTTTTTGACATTAGCAGAAACGAATTTCTATCCATAATATTATTTTTGAACAAATCTAAATGTCAGTTAACCTTTTACCGATAATTATTTTTGCACAAAGTGTGAATAACTTTTTACTGTGAATTATTTATGATATTCCTCAACAAGCCTGGAGCGCGGGTGTAAATGTTTCGTCGCCAGTATGAATCAATCGAGGGTGGTTTTCGTGGTTATCCGAGATAAGGGAGGAATTTTTCAGACCTAAGAAACCGGAATAGTGTTTATGGCTAACCGCCCATTGAACGTTTAAATACGTGTGTGTCAAGAATTATCTGCGTTTTAAAGTTAAAATAACGACTCATCTTTTCTTGAGAATCCGCCTTTGATTTATATAGGTGAAGTTTCTAGAGAAATATTGAAGGAATAATGCGACTTTCGTGCAGTAATTATACTTCAGGAGACTATTTACATATATTCAAGACACAAATTAAACCCCGAAAATGGCGAACAATGTCTATTAAAATAATTGATTTGACTCTTCGTAAACAACAGAGTACTTTGTGCTGAATAGAAATAACGATAGGAATTCATATTTATTTAGGAAAATAGATAAATATTCTAATATAAAACTATAATCGGATTGTGGGATCTCAAGGGAATATTATCAACGGAAGGTTCTTCAGATTGGGATCAATAATGTTAATATTACCGCCCTCTTCTATCATAGCACTCGTGGTAGTTGCTATTGTCATTCATTATAGTTAATATAAAGCATTGAGATTCAACAATGTCTACTCCACTCTGAAGCGAAAAATTAAAACTTACTTTATTTGTCAATCAAATTGAGTCTTACAAAAGAATGTAAGTTCAAGAACTTTTGTTGAATTTTTCAAGTGCTAGTATTCCAAGCATGTGTAACATTTCAAAATGTACGCCACGAAATTTTGATCAATATTGGACTAACCATGCATGTAAATTTATCTTATCACAGAACATCACATCTTTTTTCATAGAGCATTTTAAAAAAGGAAAATAATGAACAAAAAGTTTTCAAAGTAACTGAAAAGGAACCGGTATAATGTGAAATGCCACCATAATAAGTACAAATTTAGACAAATTCTGAATTCTGGTATCTGAAATCTTACTTGTGGCGTTATTAAATGTGATCAATTAAAGAAGAATACCATCATAATTATGGATGGCGAGTGTATTAACCCGAATAAAAGCATTCAGTTCTGGATTTAATCAGCATACAAGTTGTGAATTGTTTGATGTTTGTATGAATATTAAACATGAGTGGTGTAAAAATATAAGATTGTTGTAAGATTGTTGCCTCTATTCATATTTTTTATTCTATATTACGTTTACAAACTATTGTCATGTAATAGTAAACTACTATGTAATCATGTTTGCTGCATCGACTGTATTACATTGAGATTGGAATAGCAATGATTTATCACAGATGAAAGCAAGTGGATAATTGTTTAGTTTGAATTATTAATCAACCAATCTATTTTTGTTTCCTTGTCATGTCACAGAAGAAACATGAAAATTCGACAGTTTTGTACATGTAGTATTTATGCAGAGGAACAGTGCCACATGAGTCGGATAACAAGGAATTGCAGAACACCAAAGTTAAAAACACAAAAAAAGAAACAAATTTTGTATGATTCTGTTTATGATGTGACTGTTATTTTAGAGTAATTGATGCCTAACATTGCTTTGTACTCTTGACTTCTCAATATCACTCCGTAAGGATTTACTTTTCTTATGTATCAACAAGTTCTTCTTGCCGACTAATGCGAAATGTAACACCTACCCAACGGTTAATTGTCGAATTGTTTAGTTTTTGTAAGTTTTTTTTTTGTTTTAAAATAGTACAAAATCAAACTTACCAAATACCATTCTTTATGAAATTCTGGATCTGTTGGGATTCGGCCGGTCTGTCCTTTACCTACAATGTCTGATGGTGTAGCTTGTAATCTGTGATAGCTCGGTTGTTTAAAGTCTAAATTGGCTAGTATACTGTCTAATGATTTATATCCTCGCTTGGATCGAACATAACCTGTTTGTTGTACGGCAGATCTTACCTGAAATATCATTAATCATAGATTATCATACATGTAGTAGTTAAATATAACTATTTTCTGTTCACCCATTAGCAGAAAGATTATGCTGCAATTGAACTGTTTTAGACGTTTATACAAAATCAATAACCGTTCGTGTATGATCAAATACTGCATTTAGCAATGTTAAATTCTTCGAAATCGTATGTACAATAAGAACACTTACTAAAGGATGTGCTTTTAAAACCCTTGAATGTGGAATGCTTCGTTTTCGTCTGTATGTAGGAACAGCTTTATGTTTAAAATGAAATAAACTATCTGAACCCAAAACCTATAAAAGAAAAGAGGAAAAGTTGTTGAAATGTTAATACTCTAGAGATGTATCATGAAGTATATAAATGAATATATACTTTTCAAAGAAAATAACAGCAATAAAGTGACCATGAATTGTGCTTTTTCTAGAAGAATACAAAACAATTAAATTTCTGTATTGTTTACAACACACTTAAAATCGAATCAGGTTCGACTGTTGACATCAATCAAATAATTGTGTAAGACATTTGCATTCTTTTTAATTCATTATTTGTGCACCAATTTCAATAAAAGGATTCTATTTTAATTGGCTATTTCTTTAAATTTTAAGTGGGCGTATCAAGCGATTTTGAAATAATGAAACAATGTACAAATTTTAAATTGCTGTAAATAAAAAAACATGAATGAATTGATGAATCTGTGTACAAAAAGATATTTGTTTTTCTTACAATTCGTGTGAATTTCTTTTTATCTCTGTTTTCTGCTGAGCTGAGAAATATTTCTTCCTTACTGGAAAACTGTATTGTATTGATTTTGATCACCTAGATTTGGCTAAGTTAATCACCTATATAATATCGTATTAAGATCTGGTTTCGAAAGATAGGAAATGCCAGAAAAGAGCAGTAATGATGTCAATGATGATTTAAACTAATGACCTATTTTTAAAAGTATCAGGTATCAGTGAAATGAAATATTAATTGACCCTTTTCTTTTGTTTCATCGAATATAAATACTGACAATAAACCCTCATTAGGATAGCTTCTTTGTAGGCGTGATGAAAACCTTAAATCTCCTTTTTGTATTTAACACAATTCTGCATTGCATTCTGTCTAATTAGTAAAATTTGCTAGGAACATCGTTGTTTTTTTTACAAAATTAAATCTCTATTAAAATATGTCATTTTTAAGTCGCCTTATCTATACCAGAAACTAAAATTGGGATAAAATAAATACGGCCGGAAATGAGGCGACAAGTTAATTTATACTGAGTTAGATAATGTTTGATAAAGGAAGCTACCTGAATATTATTACTTAAGACTCTTGTGATGATATTTGTCATGAGATTTTCGTAGTTCTATTATAATTATCATCTTAAGCTCGAAGAACACGTGGGCGACGTTCCATCATCTAAACCACTTTGACTGATTGTATTATTCACGTGATGGTGTCTTTCGGCACAGAATACTTAAAGGGACTACTAGTATCTCTCGTACTAATGGGGCAATGAATTTGATGAAGTAAGCTCTGTACAGCTTTATCATAGACATTTGCCTTGATTGGGATCAGTTTTATGTCGACCAGTCTCTACTACTGCACTAAACCAAATCAGTCATTGGTACTGTACGGAGTATTATAAGCACACAGACTTCGTTTGTTACAGAAAAGGGACAAGAATATTTGTTTCGCCACTTGTTTCAGTAACCTTTATCACTTTCCAGCCTATAAATACTTCATCCGAAGCTTGCTGACTTTATTCCCATCCTCTGATAGCAATTTCGACAGATATGGCTGCTGGAGAGTCAAAAAAAACTATCCAAAATAAAATTACATGGTCACGTTATAGAATCAAAATAAAAGTACAATTTATTTATTTTAGATGCGCTCTCAATTTGAGATGGCAACTGGGCGATTGAAATTCTTGAAAACAAACTTTGACGTAACCACAGGACATGAAACGTGTACGGGGATAATGATGGTATGACTGAACTGCAAAAACATCCATCTTTCTAAATATATAGAGGTTTGTTTTCCGCGAAGGTGCAAAAAATCCACAGTTTTTGTGGATTAGTTTCTCTTCTCTGACTCTCCACCAGCATATCTGTCCAAATAGTTATCAGAGGCTAGTTCAGTAATAAATACCACGACAGTTGCAAAAATTAAACAACTATGTATCGTTCACTGTGATTTAAATGAAAGCTAATTTTACACGTAGCTATAAATATCTACAAAAAGGGAGCAAGGAGAACACTGTCTGTAAATAGAGCGAGATAATTTAGTATGTTTACTACAGGTGATTATTGAGTAATAACAATTCATGCTTAATAAATTACGACCAAATCTTTCAAAATGCTATGAAATATATATTTAATCATTTCAGTAAAACAATATACTATGGTGTTAATAACGCTCATCGGATTTAATGTTGATTACACAGTGAGCAAATCCTATTAATTTCCAGATGATCCCCATTAATTCTCTCAAAATAAATATTATAATTAATAAATAATCTGTAGATCACATCATTTATATCATATTAATCACAATTATCACGAAGAAAATATCGTGTCAACGTCCTACGCGCTAAATGTGCCACATCTATTATGTGGAAATTCGAAAGAAGTAATTCAAAATAATAGGTTATATATGGATCTCAATAGTACAGGCCTCATTGCTACATACTAGAGTTCACATATTGTAATGTATATCAATTATTTTGTAAACAATTTTAATTCAGATCTATTTAATTGTTTCAGTCCATTCAAGTTCTGACTGTTTAGAACCGATGAAGAGGAATGCTGAACACAAAGGAGACCTACCGTTAAAGGCATGTATCATTCTCACCAATATACACGACATGCTGACTTCAAAACGTTTTATTTCTATTACATTCGTTAAATCAGCAAGTTCTGTGTATTAATATTTAATCCAAGTAAATTGCTTAAATATGTTTGGTGTTTGAAATTCTATTCTTTAAGTAAACACGCCTCTAATCAGAAAAGTGATCGATTCGTGTTATTTATAATGTCATGTACATGATTTCATTTTATCTTCATGATAGGTATTGAACAGTTCTACAAATAGATAGGAAGCCACCTCTTCCGATGGAGCTAGACAACCATTTACCATACTAAAGGTTACATTCATTGTCAATTTCCATTACGATTCCATCATTTCCCATTAAGAATAGGCTAAGTTCAGACATCCCTCGATGTACATTTACAACACCTCATTTATATAAACAATATAGAAAGGGTTATTGGGGTATTTAGGTAATATAATAAAGACGTTGAAAGACGGTATGTCCAATATAGAAAATGTTTCTTCTAAAATTTTGTCATTTGTGTCTGCCGTACCATCCTCTAGTAAATTTAAATGGTTCATATGGCCATTATATTCTTATAGGACCAGCAATGTAAATGATGTTTAAGACAGACTTCCATCACGACAAAGATGTTCTAAACCAGGCTCCGGAAAGAGAATATGTTTTATCACAGTCCTCTTGAATGTCTTGTTTAAGTTTTAAAAAGCGGACTTCCTGAAATTCATTGTGTTATAAAGGGACATCTTTGTGAGACTAGTTTATTTAAACGTCCTGTCATTCCGATTGGCTTAAAAACGAAAACCAATATATATTGTTTCCTACCAATGTGATGGTTATAAACGAGGTTTTATAATTTAATTTAGCCTTCTTTTATGTTGGACAAGAAAGTGAAAGTAATCTAAGTGAAAAAAAAAAATACAATGGATGTTGTAGTGCTCTGGGGCCGTAGTTGAATGGTATTACCAGTTTTAATTAAACTGTGTAAATGTTTCTAAATGTTGTTTCAAACTGTTCCAGGTTTCAGTTTAGTAACCTCGGGACATGGTTTGACACAGACAAACTTAGGTCGATTTTATTTAAATCAGGAAAGACTCATTGGCATAAGTAGAAGTATCTCATTAGCCTTTACTAGCATATTTATAACCGTACACAAGACAAATGCCCTATTGCCCGTCCGATCGCTCATTGTTGAGGTTAATTAAGATTCAGAACCAGCCTTTTGTATTTGAAGATACACAGCAAGCTTATTGCCAGCAATGAGCGACGCAGAGAAATTATATATCCGATGAAAACAATATACGTATATCAATTGAACTAATCAATATCTTGGTAGAATTGTTTTTATATCCGGCCTGTTCCTTTAACGTAGTATTTTGTACTGTATAATCAGTATCATACATCGTGTAAAAACATCGGCTTGAAGCGAAATGAAATGAAATGAATAGAGTTTTACGTCCGACTTTTTGCGCTGTTGCAAGTTCCAGACAAACTAAGATTTGTATGATCTTATATAGTTTATTTAATTGCTTCTTCTTCAGTTTTCAAAAACCAGCGCCTGTTTGTTGTATTATTTATTTCCTTTTATTCCATTTTTTAAAAATCAATATTTGAAGTGAAACATTGAAATCAATAATTTATCACACAAACTCAGACATAACATTGTAGAAATGTAACACTTGAGGTTTAAATTTGAAATAAACGTATTTTACTTTGGTGGGATGACAAGAGTCCGTCGCTACATCATAATTCAGTTGAATTTTGATCTAGAACTTGATTCAAGTTTTCTCTGAGAATTGACAACAAATGGTTAACATCTGAAAGAAGCATTTAATTGATTTAATGCATATTTTCAGAATTTAAATATCGGTAGAAAATGCAAGTGTTTTTTTTTCTTTTTTGAAAACCTTATGCAAAGGTGTATAATGCCACTAATGCTTTTAGTTGTGGTGTTCGGCGTCAGGATATGATACTTAATTAGTCTCATTAAATACAGATCTGTTTAAATATCAAGGTTCATTAATAATTCTTTAAGGAGATTTTATGATACGTGTTGTCATGAGAAAAGCCAGTACTCAATAGTAGGTTAAAGAAAGCTTTATAAAGGTCAAGATGGATAAGAATGAAATACTTTTTCATTATAGAAATCAAATTCTGACTTCAAACAAAATAAATAATACCTCATAAATATATCACAACTTTTTCCTTATTCCATTACATTCAAACACAAAAGGAAATGTCTCAATAAAATGTGAAATGTTTGTTTTATAGTGAAGAATTAGCTTTTTTATCCTTCTTCTAACACAATCAGTCTGATTCTATTACACTAATGTTGTCCTTGAAGTAGAATTGTCTACAATCGTATGACCTTTTTAAAAATTCTTCAAAATAGTCAACCAAACCTTTACAATATATCACAATCGATTCCAAACAATATAAAGTATCTTTTACCGTTAGTTATCTGAATAGTTTTCTACCACAGGCCTGTCCTGATGATGTTTTGTTTAAATATAATAAAACTGATGAAGGACATTGTGGTATATCAAAACCTAAAGTATAGCAATATTTTCGGTTTCGCTGTCCTACTAAATAGAGTGCAGAAGAGTAGGGCGTAAAACTCCGTTCATTTCATTTCATTTCCTACTAAATAGAAGATACGCAAACATATTTCCATATAATGTGCAAAATGTAAGAGAAAGCAAAATCACGGGTTGAAACATTTCTTTTTCTGTGGAATGATATTGATGCAATTTACAGACCAGTATTTACTTATATAATAGAAACGAGGTTACTGTTGTGATCACAATAACACGAACCGGCCTTTTTTTTAGCTTAAGTCCCCTGTAATACCAAAGGAGCTTTAGTGAGAAAATGACAACCTAGTGTTTGACCTAGCAAGAGATATTATAAAAGAGCTTTTAATTCTCTCGAAGCATCATTACATACACATGATGTGAACCATATTTACAAAGAACGGAAAAGCTTCTTAAAGATTGAGTAAACTGTAATGCGCTCTAAATATGACCGTGGGATTATAATACTCAAAACAATACAATATCGACATAAGCTGAATGTCCGAACAGTAATCAAGGGAATTCTAAGACGATTGGCTGTCTGAAAGTGACTATCTTGTAGATCACTGGGGAACATTTTAACCTTATAAAAATGGATGAACGTTTATGTAACGCCAGTATTACATTTAGTCTACTTAAAATAAAAGTATCCTAGGATATTAATTGTAGTGCAATAAAGATTACATTAATGGTCCGAAACAATTCTTGTCCAAACGACATTTATTATATCCTCATTATAACACATATATACCTAAAACTATTCTATCGCTTACAAGAGTTGAATTCGCAACAGATCGCAATATCTTTTTGAGGATTTCGGATTTTAATTTTTTGATGTACACGAGTGGAGATAGAAATTATTATTTTGAATGAATTGAATTATTCCATTAAATTTTGGAATATATTACAAAAAATAGACCATTAAGATTTACAATTTCATGAATGACATTTCAATGTATAAGCTTAAAATAATCCAACTTGGTCCCTTGATGTCATTTTGTACTCTTGAAGTTGTTTGTGCGTCACACCAGTTTGGCAGCTAAATTGTACTGATTTGATCCTTATCATAGGTACTACAATGTTCTCCTTTTAACCTCAGATAAGACCTTTGTCAACCTTCTTTTATCACCTATTTAATAACAGAGTTTCGACTCTTGGGATACGTGTTCACTGTTTCAGGAATCGAGTCATTATGATAAATATGAAGGTCGAGTCGACATTACTTTTCAATAAACTTCTGGAGAAGAAGTCAATGATTCAGAAAGCCCAGGCGAGCTCTACATCTATTACCAAACTATGGAATATCGCTGTACAGCCATTAAAAATCAATAAAACGAAATTCTGGCTGACTTTCTGGTCGTCCCAAAGCACTGGGTGATACAGATTCAATTATAACAGATAAAAGCTTTCCTCGCTATATTCCTTAACGGTTTTGTAAACAAATCATGTTCCAGTAAACAGATCAATATACACTGATAATCATATATATGAGGATACTTTATCTCATAACGACATGCATTAAAATGAACATGGTACAGCTTTTAGGAATTAAAATAACAATATAGTGAGTAATGCTGGTTTTATAGACCTGTAAATCGTATTATATTAGACTAACTCTCTAATAGAGGCTTTAGAACACATTATTTTATGTAACACGACAACAAAGTTTCCAGCGACATACATTAAAATGAACGACAACAAAGTTTTCAGCGACATACATTAAAATGAACATGTGACAGCTTTCAGGCAAAGTTTCCAGCGACATACATTAAAATGAACATGTGACAGCTTTCAGGCATTAACGAAGTGAAGTCATTAAACGGTTTAATTTAAGTCCAAGAACCACAGACGTTTTAATGGAATGTGGTAAATCGGTGCTATAACTGTCCGATACACACAAGACCATTAAGGGCAGGGTGTGTTTACCTGTATTTTTATCCATAAGCAGAGGAGTCTATTATTATCTATTTCCAGTAATTGGAACAATTACAAATTGAAATAAGAAAAATCAATAAGTGTGGACTAATTAACAGATTTTCCCACTACAATAATCTATAATCTCCACACCATAAACAGCGAAATAACAGTAACTTATTTCAGAAAAGAGTTGAAACACAATAAACAATACATAAGATTTATTCAAACAATTTTACATTAAAATGTATATTTAGTGTTTTTATTTCTGCTTTGTCACAGCGAAGAGTATGGAAATTATAGTCAATAATCTACGGGTCGCCAAAATAATGAGACCCAAAAAACTTTACATTTGAAAAATCACTACGAGAATTATCTAACACGACTCGGGTTATCAATGCTGTGCTAAACGTTTTCAAAAGTAATAATTGATATATTATACTCTTAATAACTAATATTCTAAACTACGTGTACGCACATGCCGGAACACAAAAAAATCAACAGCTGAAACTGAGCTGGACAGTCTGAATAAACTTTATAATATATCATTTTTACGTAGCATGACAATCGCAACTAAATCTTCGAAACATACATTATAAACTAGCAGAAAATAACATACAAAGCGGTGATATCCACCCCATAAACGAAATAACAGTAACATAGCATAACGGAAGAACATAACATTTCGTTCGTAAAAGCAGTACGTAGGTTTATAACAAGAAAATGATTCGATCCAGATATAACATATTGTGTAAATTCTCATCTATCAGAACAGAGAGTATATACTGGTAAAAGATGAAGAAGAAATTCGTGAATAAGTGTATCATGGATAGATATTGGACTAATGCAAAGACCGTAATCCATCTTATATAGATCAGCTCCAAATTACGTCAAAATATTTTTAAATATATTCTACACAACCGCATTACAGATATGAAACTAAGTGAGAATGATTTTTCTGGCATGTTTATGGACTGTTTTATTCATATCGATCATAATTCATCAACATTCTAGTCACATATACAGACAAAACATTCATTACACGTAAAAACAAAATTATCACATTTCTCAATAAGGATCAATTCTAGATTAAAATCGTGACCAAGATGTGGATATTAGGTTTTGTTTGAAGAAAAGCCAAGTCCATACTAACATCCGTTTTATTGTTCGTTATGGCTTCATTACAGAGTTAACGGTTATTGAAAAATAATGAAAGGTTCCGTGTAGAAGGCTACAGAAATCTATGCGCCTTGAAATGTCCATATATGGGTTAAGTATCAGTACAAACCAGTCTTGTGCAATATGAGCTTAAGGCAGAAAGAAAGGATCATCGGTGAGCCACTTTTAGATAAAAGTTTAATCTTCTCGTATATTATTACCATCTGCCCAGGCAGCAACTTTTAACGTGTTGAACAGCCTTGCATATAATAAGAAAACATGTTGAAATGTTGATACTTGAAGACCAGCAAGTCAGGAATCATGAGAGAACCTATAACCATCCAGCAGAACAAATTTATATTCAAAGAAAAAGCAAACGCTTTGATAGTATAGATATTTAATGAGGTTTTAATTTCGCAAACTCATTGGAATTTAATTTAATTCATTGTGAATTCAGGTATATTCGGGGTGATTAGGATGTACTGTTATTTTTTATTATTATAAACAGTTGTGATGCGGCCAAACCATTTTTTAATGAAAATTTTCAAATTGTACGTTCTTTTATCATTTTAAACTTCTTGAGTGAGCGCGGTGTTCATTGGAAAATTGTATGAAATAAAACATATCTGAGCAAAAGATTGAAACTTAAGATCAATATGTTTCTTCAAAACTATTAGTGACTATGTAATGTATTCGTCGTTAAGTATTCATTTCGAATAGCCAAGAGCACAAGAAAAAACTAAAAACAGGAAGTATCTTTTATTATAAAGGTGGAGTGATAATGAATAACAAGTAACATATTAATTAGAGCTATAGAGCTGAGTTCGTTGACATCTCTCAACCCTTATTAAATACAATCAACTTCATACTAGAGATATACTGTGTTGTTTCAGATCATTGGTAAATTCGGAATGAAAATTGAAGTGAAAGTAAATCTTGATAGACAGAAAGAGGCCATTTCGTGCCAGTCTTGTCTTTCGTAGATTGGAAACTAATTGAACATTGATTCTTTTTTAAGAATGCCATTAGGCTTGTAGCTCGATATTTCAAACGTCTATGCCCATTATTGAAGAATACCAATTTCTCTAGGTAAGGTCGTCCATCTGATATTATTTACATTAGGCAATAAGACAGGAATCAATACAGCAGCTGAAGGCAGAAGATTTAATGAAAACAAATATAGCCAATGATTATCCCTAGGTCTAGGAAGTAGAAGGAGAGAACTAGTTTGTTGACCATTTCTTTTTTTAATAAATCTGCGTAAACAATTCTACAATTCAGGGTGAAATCTTCCATGCTTTAAACTGCCATTCCATCATCGGAATTACAAGACATATCAATTACTCGCTTTGATCCAAACTTCTTTTGTTGTTGATAGTAAATGGTGAGCTTCTTATTGGAGAATCAACTCCTTTAACTACGGAATATGGTAACAGATCTACTGGTTTTGGCAGTGAGTTAAAATGTCACAGATGTCAAATGAAAGTGCTTTCCAAAAAGTGTATTATGCCCAAAAGTGGAATGTTTAAGTCATTCAGTTCACTTCTTATACAATTTTATGGTAAAACAGCTGCTGTTGTGTGACATGAAAAAATTAAATCTAAAATAAGGCGGGGAGAGGTGGTTAAAAACATAATTTTAAACATATACACTGCTAACCTTCGGTGATACCTTTGCCTTATTGCTTTCATTACGCTACGGGTTTAATAGATGTAGACAATAGGCCTAATGATAGAGAAACCGAAAAGTGAAATTATATAGTTTTATCACCATCTTGTAGTAAAATACAAATTTTACAGAATAACAACTAGCTAGCTTTCCTTTTATAAAGAATTATCTTGTCAAGTAGAACACTGAAATCGTTTCCGATTCCGTCATTACAACTAGTAAATGGTAAATATCTTTGTCTATATCATATGACGTAATAAATCTAGCGTTACAATATATCACGTTAGGGCCTACTAGTGCTGACATGGCAGTGATAAAAGCACAATCTACGATCTACTATATTAAATAATTATAGAAAATCAATCATATTCGATAAGGCAATCAGAAATGAACGGAAATAAAATGTGTTTTGAATAAAATGCTTCCACTTGCAAGAAATGATTTCAGTTACTTCCATTTCCTATCAGCGGGAGAATTGAAAAACATTCGATATAAAATGTATTTAATCTAATCCTAAAATATCAATCTTTTAATGGAGATTCTCCTCGAGAATGTAGTTACTAAGTTTAGACATCTTTATTATCACATCAGGAAATTTTTCAAATCGCATCGAATATGTCTTCTACAAAATATTTTTTTTTTTAAAAGATACATAGCTTTATTTTCCTTTAATCATACACGTATATAAATATTCGATAATTGCACTTCGTCAGAACTTATATGAATCAAAAGTAGCAAAAGTTAAAAGTCCCTAATTAACTCCTAATCAGTCTAATTACAAAGAGAATTTTGTCGCCTGACCCGATCAAGAAACATCATTAAGTCTCTTTTTTTCTATTAGCCCACCCACGTAACCAATAAAATATTATGTAGTCACTCTAATAATACACGCATGCGTGGTATATCGGGGCCGCGGGGGACACTTTTGAATTCTATTTGTGACATTCAGATCCTTCGTTCAATGTCTGTAGTATAGATCCTGCAATTCCAAAACGACTTATGACCAAGCTCCCTCATCCCACAATTTGTAATCATTATACATTCCTCTCTGATAGTGAAACGCTTTTATAAAGCCTCCATGATGAACTCACTATACCAAACGTTTGGTGACTGCTTTTAAAAAGAATAAAAACTCTGAGTAATGTTCATGTACATGGCAGATCGCCTGTCATTACCTCCCTGAAGTAATCGTTTTGGATTTTTTTTATCATAAGTGTATATTGTAAATCGCTTTTGAAGTAGATAATTACAAATTGGAAACAGTACTTTTATAGGAGAGTATCTTAAAAGTTACAACCTTTACGCCGTAAACCGTAGCCGAATAACGTAATAATATAAGTTATCTCCCTCTACAAAATGGAGGGGATTCTAACTAAATAAATTTAGTCCAATAACTCGACAGTGACTTATTCTGGTTATTCTAATTTTAGTCTAGTCAACTACGATATATTTAATATAGGAATGTTCCATGTGTGCAAATTCATTGATATTCCTACCCCTTCATGAGAACCGAAGACTTGCAGTGTACGATAAATTGAGGTCTGATCAACAATCTGAAACTGCTAAGTAAAGGTTCAACACAATACCAATAACACAAACCAGATAAAAACACTGTTGGTGTTTGCAGTTTTGAAGTTGGATTGGTCTGTAAACAACTTCGCGATGGTGATGACGTAGTAATCTCTGTCCTCTATTTACACTAGGAAATTACTTATACAGCTTCGATAGAATAGAATTCAATGTTGTTTACAAACCTTGGATGGATGTAAGCCAAAATGCCAACATAATGGGAAAGAAAGAAATTAATTTGTGTGAGAGATTATAAAACATGCTAATTTTCTCTAGCGTATTGTGCTTGTATTAACTAGAATACTTTAACAAGTACAGAATTTCCATAGACATGAAAAATTCTATCACGTTTTTCTATCCGGTATAGCTTAAGCTGGGACAATATTTTGAATTTGAATTTAAATGTCATGCACGACCTGGAGGCTTATCTTTTGTAGTTATCTCTACAGATAGTCTTTACTGTTATAATAAGGGTGAATAAAGAAAGCTGAACGTATAAGATGTTGCGAAATGTATTAATCATGCATCTATAATAGTAGAGTACTATTCGATTAAATCATAAAATTATGCGCCTTTGTGAACAGGAATAATGACCTAGGTTATGGTCCGAAATACACGTGAAAAGTATTTCAAAGCATAATCTGTCTTTTTGTAGATGTCAACAACTATTGCTGAACATGCGTTATATGTTATGCAATAGCAATTCTCGTAACCTTTGACCAAATTGTTTGCCATTGCCTTGAAACACATAAAATTATTATTGTAATATGTAATTAAGTGGCACGAATTCGGAGAAAGGGGTTGAATAGTCATGTTTAGGAAGTTGATTAGGAAGTGTAGGATTTTGATCCTAAAGATAAAAAACGACTAATTCCCCGAGTCGTCTGATAATTTCATGGTATAAGGTTGTCATAGAGGAATCTTAACGGGATATGAATGTCACTTGCTAAAGAAACGAAGTCAAATATTGTCTAGCAGTACTCAAAAAAGAACAAATATTGTGATAGGATTATAGCAATGGACAAGGTCGCAATAACAGAATTGATTTGTCGATATACTAATAATCGAGCAACACCTATGAAATATTAATTACACACTGGAGGCTATGTTTATACGCGTTCTACATCAAATTTTCCGGTCAATATTTTGCCTTCCTGCACTTGACTGGGACAAGCATCAATTTCACAGTTGTACAACTATTATGTTGTTATGCATGTTTAAGCATGATTTAAAATATTATTGGAGTAGAGTGTTATGTCGAAATTATTCGTTAACCTATGGAAGAGGATTACATTATAACCTGTTCTCAAGACTTCTTTAACAGGATAAAAAATGGCTTGAAATCCCTTTTTCTTAAAACTTCTTTCGTATGTAAAACTAGATTACAACGTATCTGTTTCAGTCTCCATGGCAATCCCACAAGTTTTCAACCAAAGGGTGTTAATTTAAACCTATCAAACTCAAATCATGTCATGTAAAACCCGTTAAAAATAAGAAATTGTTGGATATCGAAACCTAAAGTAGAGCAATATGACAGAGTTTTTAGGTTTCGCTAATCCATAATATTTTTCATTTTGACCAAGAAACGGGTTTTACGTTACAAACTTTGATTTGTTCAATATAACATAAATGGAACGGAACTTTTTCGATAAAATCTAATTTTTTTTATTAAGATTGGACAACGAGTGGCTTGTATGTTTGGTCTCATTCACTAAGCTACCTATTTCGATTTGCTTAGCATTGGCCAAGTTTTATATTTTATTAATGGCGAAAATGGTTTGCGTTTATTTGTTTATATTCATTTAAATATCAAACAAGGATCATATATTTTTAAAGGTAATACGAAACAATGCCATAAACGCGAAACGAACGATTGGAACTCCATAACATATTTTAATTTTAATCATTTCAAAATGATTTGTACTACAAATAGATGGTATGGTCATGTTTCAGAATACGCTCCTTTACAGAAATCACACGAATGTCATGAGATATGTAAATGGCTTATTAAGTGATCATCAATTATCATTTTATAATAGAGAAATTCTAATCACATCCGTCATGATCATTTTTCTATAGATAAAGTAATAATATCGGTTCCACAGGAACAACCCACATTTAATAATAATAATGTAATATATTTTACTTACCGGTGAAACATAAGAGAATCCTGTTCTTTTGGCTACTTGTTTGGCCATTGCTGGTCCACCAGGGTGGTCGAGTTCCACAAGCCATTGGTTTGTTAGTACTTCGACTGGTTCACCAACAGTCTGTTGTGATCCGAAAAAGGAAAATAGGACAACTACGGCTAAAATAGTTCTATATTTCCATATTATTAGATTAATCATCTCAATTTGAGAGATTAAACAAGTTGAAAATTATCTTGTTTCCTTGACACGTTTCAAATTCCTTATTTTTAAATCTTGTTTTTAGGTTACTTGCTTCTGTCCTTATTGAAAATATAACGAACCAAATCTATCCCAGAAGCCAACTGCTCATCAAATATTCCAACTCTGTCCAAAGGTTCTATAGATTTATTTCATGTCAAACACTGATCATGTGACCATTGACGTCACTAGGAAATAGAAAAATCGATGCTGGTAATGGCAGCAAGAATGACTGAGTACTGGAAGTCTCTTGTAGGTTAGCTAGCAGTAACAACACTTGCCAATCAATAATAGTATTGGAGAAACTGCCTGCTGAGTTATATAGTCAACCATTCCCATTTAGTGGTTGAAAGCTTGAAGCTCTTTTAGAAATACTTGAATGTTTGTGACACAGATCTCAATATGGCGGAAGGTGTTGATTAGAAGACAGTTGTACAAAAAAGAAATAAATCAATTTATTGGCTAACAGTTGACCCATGCCTCGTTAGATTACTTAACATAATTAATCTATTGTCAGCAGAAAATCTCTTCATATGGAAAGACCGTGATGTATTAGGCATGTGATTTAGATAATTAACAGCGAAGAAAAAGTTTGATCAGAAATAACTCATTTCAATCAAGGTTGTTAACCGATTATGACATTATTGGTTTCTGAGACTAAAATAATTTGTCCACCATTAAAACCGAATTAGCAGTCTATTTTCATGAACGACACTTTAAGTAAAAAAGTGTTCAAACTGCTAAGTATGCCCTATATGATATATTTCTCTGACATTTAAGTCATTTATGATTGGGCTATTATGAAAGGCTTACGTAGAAAAGACGAAAGAAATCTGTCAATAAAGTTTCAATACCCCTTCTTGTAACCTTTCTCAATTCATTTTAGCCCATTGCCGTTACAAAAAGAACCAGCATAAAGCAGAATATAATTTTAACAAATTCTTTGTACATCTCTTGAACTTACGCACCTAAGCCTTCTTATATCTCAGTTATAAATGCTTTTTTATTTATATCTCTGGTATACTTGGTACTTGGCGAAAAGGAATGGATTACAGGAGAATATGATGGTTTTCTCCTTGTAATTTGTAGTTATAGTTAATAAAATAAATTCGGAAATCTTGATATTATCTCAGAATGTAAGGCTTACAGAGAAGTACATGTACCATCAAATTATTTTAGTACGCCGTGTAATAGAAAAATGTACTAGAATGGTTTATAGAAGTGTAGTACCAAAAAGGTTTACAAAAGTGTGGTACCAGAATGGTTTACAAAAGTGTAGTACCAGAATAGTTTATAGAAGTGTACTATCACAATAGTTTATAGAAGTGTAATATCAGAATGGTTTATAGAACTTACTGTAGTACCAGAATGGTTTATAGAAGTGTAATAACAGAATGGTATATAGAAGGGAAATATGAGAAAGATTTATAGAAGCGTAGTAACAGAATGGTTTATAAAAGTGTAGTACCAACATGGTTTATAGAAGTGTAGTACCAGAATGGTTTATAGTAGTGTAACATCATAATACTTTATAGAAGTGTAGTACCAGAATGGTTTATATAAGTATAATAACAGGGTGGATTATAGAAGTGTAATATCACAATAGTTTATAGAATAAAAGAATGGTTTATTGAAGTGAAATATCAGAAAGATTTATAGAAGCGTAAAACCAGAATTTATAGAAGTGTAGTAACAGTATGGTTTATAGAAGTGTAGTTCCAGAATGGTTTATAGAAGTGAAGTACCAGAATAGTTTATAGAAATGTAATATCAGAATAGTTTATAGAAGCGTCGTACCAGAATGGTTTATAGAAGTGTCGCACCAGAATAGTTTATAGAAGTGTAGTACCAGAATGGTTTATAGAAGTGTAATAACAGAATGGATTATAGAAGTGTAATAACAGAGTGGTTTATAGAAGTGTAATATCAGACTGGTTTATAGAAGGGCAGTAACAGAATGGTTTTAAGAAGTGTAGTACCAACATGTTTTATAGAATTGTAATATCAGAATGGATTATAGATGTGTAATATCAGATTAGTTTATAAAAGTATGATAACAGGGCGGATGATAGAAATGAAATAACAGAACGGTTTATAAAAGCGTAATATGAATGGTTTATAGGATTTGTAATAACATAGTGGTTTATTGAAGTGTAATATCAGAATGGTTTATAGAAGCGTAGTAAAAGAATGGTTTATAGACGTGTTGTACCAGAATGGTTTATAGAAGCAATAAACGGTCACCCTATGGCGGTTATGGTCGTATATCAGGACAAAGGTTGGATGGAAAATTGAATGAATGCGCGTTAGCGCATTTATGATTAATTTTCCATCCAACCTTTGTCCTGATATACGACCATAACCGCCATAGGGTGACCGTTTATTGCTTATATTTACATTTTCAAAACCTGTCACCACGACAAATTCTACTCTTTGCGTGAAAATTTCATATTACCCGCCTTTGTCGCTGGAGTTGATCTTGTTGATGGAATAGCCATTTTCTTTTCGTCAGAAAATAGTTCGCGGGGGAAAGCTCTCAAAATGTAAGAAAAAACAGTGTTTATCTCAATTTTATGTTTAATCTTTATAAATCAATTCATTTATCAGTATATATAAAACATTTTGGTATGAATTCCGTCTTTAACGATGAAAAGCAACAAAATCATGAAATTTAATGAACGCGGATACAATTGAGCAACGGAGAGGTGATTCGGCTAGACCTGACCGCATGTAAACAAGTAGGAAAGTTGAGAAAATGAAAGAAACTATAAAGACCAATCTAGAAGAAGGCCCGCACCATATGTTGATAGGTGACCACAGTTTACACTCAATTCAGTTAATTTTCAGCAAAAGTATAGTATTTTGAAACTTAATATTAAACAATCCATAAACCTGCACTTTTAGGCTCTAACTGAAGCGAGTAACTAGGTCAAATGGGTCTACGGCTATGGCCAGTGCACTCAGGCCTAATTCGATTGAGTTCTATCGCATTTTGCCAATTATTCTTGTATGAGACTGTGAGTATTAGATTGGCTTTGGGTTAGGCTAATGGAAACTTTATTACATATTAGAATTCAACATTAAAATTGGAATTTTACGTTCAAGCGTGAAAATGATCGACGTTAATAGCGCGACGGCCTTGTTTATTTACATTGGTTACCGTGTATTACTACGCATAATGTTTTGGTGATGAGGCAATGGCAGTTATTGTCTCATAAACGCCACACGTATTAACATTAGTCCAATGGAGAAAAACAATAGCTAATGTAAATATAGAAAAGTAATATCAGAATGGTTTATAGAAATGTAAAAACAGTATGGTTTATTGAAGTGTAATATCAGAATAGTTTATAGAAATGTAATAGTAGAATGGTTCATAGAAGAAGAGTAATAGAATGGTTTATAAAAGTATAATAACAGAATGGATTATAGAAATGAAATAACAGAACGGTTTTCAAAAGCATAATAACAAAATGGTTTATGAGAAGTACATTAACATAATGGTTTATAGAATTGTAATAACAGAATGTTTTATTGAAGTGTAATATCAGAATGGTATACGGAAGTGTTATACCAGAATGTTTTTTTTAGGCTAGAAGTGTAATATCAGAATAGTTTATAGAAGTGTAGTAAAAGAACGGTTTATAGAAGTGTAGTAAGAGAATGGTTATTATAAGATTAATATTGGAATAGTTTATAGAAGTGTAGTACCAGAATGGTTTATAGGCTAGAAGTGTAATGTCAGAATAGTTTATAGAAGCGTAGTACCAGAATGGTTTATAGAACTGAAGTACCAGAATTTCATAGAAGTGTAATATCAAAATATAGAAATGTAATGGAATTTAGGAATGTAATAACAGAATGGATTTTAGGAATGTAATAACAGAATGGATTTTAGGAATGTAATAACAGAATGGATTTTAGAATGTAAAAACAGAATGGATTTTAGGAATGTAATAACAGAATGGATTTTAGAATGTAATAACAGAATGGATTTTAGAATGTAATAACAGAATGGATTTTAGGAATGTAATAACAGAATGGATTTTAGGAATGTAATAAAAGAATGGATTTTAGGAATGTAATAACAGAATGATTAATAGGGTTCAGAAGTGTTACCAGTGTGGTTATAAGAAACATATTATGTGGTATGCTTTCATTACCATGTCACATTGAATTTCTTGCGTTCAAAGAGATAAATATTAAGGCTTCACAGAGAGTGACAAGTTAAATCCTCAAAATAGAATTGTCTGACAAAAAGGCAATGGTTAACAGACAGAGAAGACCATTATTTCTATTTATGTCGAAGATTTTAGAAGGTTTCCTTTTAAATAGAAATGGATCGATATGAACATATTTTCAACTTTCAAGTTTATAAGCCAAAAATATACCTTCATTGCAAAGTGCGTTAAAATATACAGAAAGTTGCATCTGATGCGACAGGATCAATAACTCATTCCGTCTATCAACACTAGAAACACTTCTTTCTTGTAAACTGACAAGAACACTGATGCCTATTCTTCTATGTCAGTGTTTCGAATATGTAATAAACAAAAAGATCAAAGAGCTATGATTATGATCTGATTTGGAAACAAACGTATCGATAATTATTTATTAGACAATCAAACCAATCTATTTTCTGGTTCGCTTGT
Source organism: Nipponacmea schrenckii (assembly GCA_030562195.1). Classification (NCBI taxonomy): domain Eukaryota; kingdom Metazoa; phylum Mollusca; class Gastropoda; family Lottiidae; genus Nipponacmea; species Nipponacmea schrenckii. The sequence continues at coordinate 33,638,021 of CM060199.1, forward strand.
TTATAACATCCTATATTAGTCTTGTGTACTAGTAAATGCCAGTCAATTAAAATTACATCACCCAGGGTTACTATCAAAATGTCGATTTCATGGACGAAAACTCAAATTATACAAAACTTCAGTTTTATTAGTAAGATTTCCGTGGCACTGGCTAAAAATACCTTCACACGAACAACGAAGGGCCTTTAAGCTATGTTCAGTCCTGCTACCCTAGTAATGGGAGGTAACCCAACTATTTCAAATATTCCTGAAATTGAAATGAAAGTACTTAAACTTTCAGTGAGTGTAGACTAAATGATGCAAACGTACTGCTATAAGCCTATAATAGGATGTCTTATTATTGGTATTTGCTCAAAGGGTAAAAAAAAATTTTTTTAATGATTTGTATAAGCCTGATGTTATTGACATGTCTAGGTCTATAAGGAAATCAAGTTCGAATTTAAGCGCCTTCCAAATAATAACCCTAAGATATTCAACTGCTCACTTGCAGTTTTAGATTTTATTTATATATCAAAATAACTAGAACATAGCCTTAAGGCCCTTTCGTACTTTCGCAAACTGTGAAATCTTTTGTTTTTTACTTCAAGTTCAAGGTATTATATCATAAACAGAAACTTGTTTGATTTCATTGTAATGTGCTTGAAATCAAATTTCTAACTATATTTAACTTTCCGTGATATGCATAATAGAAAATAGGTGATTTTAGATTATGAAGCGGACAATTGTGCGACTTCTTATTAACTTACATCTAAACGGAATTATAATGTGTACATTAACATCTACAAATTCATATATTAATTGATCTTGGACAGATATTTTGCCGCGCTTTAAAGTCCTTCCGTACGATACGTTAATACCTGCTCTCAGTCGATTTTAGTAAAAAGACGAACGGTGCAATTTATTTATGTGAGTTCTCATGAACGAAGAGCAAAAGGTCAAGCAGAAAGACCAGAGCTGTGTACAGCACTGATCTTGGCCAGATATTTTGCCGCGCTTTAAAGTCCTTCTGTAGGATACGTTATTACCTGCTCTCAGCCGAGTTTAGTAAAAAGACGAACGTACAAGAAAACAAAATTTCAGGTTTAGATAATATACACCCTTCTTTTATTAAAACGGAACCAGGTATTCTGTCTTTAATTTTTTCTAGTTATTATAGGCTTACTACGAACTGTAGGTAATTTTTTGTTGTCTTGAAGAATTTAACTCAATACAGCAAAACCAAAAGGACTGAATATTCATCATAATGCAGACATATTGCACCCATTCAATATCACCAGTAATCGGGCAATTAATATAGTGAAATATATGGAATGTATTTTTTAGTTTATTCTATATAATAGTTCTGTATACTCATTTAAATTAATAATCCAAAACAATATTTGTTCAAACTTTGCAAGTAGTAAATACATATATACATGGTACTGGAAACAAGCCGAAGCTTATATCAATCCCCATTACCAACAGCCCTTCATGTCATTCCTGTCTAGTAATAGTATCTAGTTGGTCTCCGTCTGTAACTCTCAAAATTGATGGAATATAACAACTATAATATAAATATTGGGGTGGGGGTGTTAATGTTATATCCTACTCTTCTGTTCCATATTGGGGCAGTGGCAGGCCATGCAGTGTACAATGAAGGTAAGTGTATAATAGTAGTTTTAGTATTAGCATTATCATTTTCAATATTCATCACTTGAGGAAGCTTTAAAGCATGTACAATACACAGACAAAGTTTGCTGTCTTATCTACACGTGTACACACACTTCCTTTGTTAGATCTGAAAAATACCCAGCTACATATTTTCCTTATTAACAGCATTTATATTTTTCACCATTTTATAGTAATTTTGTCATAATCTATATATGGCCTTTACGACTGGCTATATGCAGGGCTGTATCACTATTCTGAAACAAATATATATGAGAATGGAGTTTTACTTCGATACATTTACAAATAGACAGATCACATGAAAATTATGGAAGACAATCCCTGCCATAATTAATCATTCTTAATGCTTAATTCGGTGTTAAACATTAGTACAGTAAAATCAACATTTGTACGCTTAATTTGACATTCGTTCGCTAAATTCATAATTTGTTGTTAAAATTTTATCATTCGAATAAAGAATATTACTGAGCAAATTAACGATAAAGCCGAACTAATATTGCCCACTTCATAACGCCGAATGAAGTTTACCGAACAAATGTTGAAAAACATTTCTCGCATTTCATGAGAACGTTATCATTATGACGACAAGTGGCGCTGCTCAATTTGAGTTAGGGCTTCGTTCCTATTTATTTGGTCAATTTTTATGGCCGGCCAGAGGCTGTGTACAAAGTAGAGAATCTTATTATGAATTCCAATTGGTTACAAAGCTAAGTTTTTAATCAAACTCTTGGTACTCTTTATTCATTGGAATGTGAGATTTTGAGATAAATATGGTGCCTATACCATGAAATTTTTTCAAAATGGCCAATTTTTGTACAGTCCACATTGATGTGGTGGGACAGATAATTTGATGGAATTTACAAAATACCAACCACATGGTTTCTTCAGACGTGTGAATATATCTAAAATTCCAATATAATAGTATTTTCATGCCAAGTTTAGGTACTGGCCAGATAAAGATGAAGACTTGTTATGGCTCGTCGCCAATTTTTAACAGTCCACGCTGATGGTGGTGGGGCAAAAAGGTCAGATTTGGTTGGGATTCTGCCAATTCAAAATTTATTCCCCACCACCATCAGCGTGGACTTTTCAAACAAAGGTCATTTTTCAAAAAAATTGCCATAAAGAGTCACTGACTGACAGGCCAGTCGCTAGATTTGGCATGAAAATAGCATTTCATTGGAATTTTTTGGACTTTCATAGATCTGAAGGCACCACATGTGGTAGGGATTCTACCAATTCCATCAAAACTTATGCCCCACCTGCATCAGTGTGGACTGATAAAAAATTGGCCATATTTTATCAATTGGCCATGAAGAGTTTTCATCACTGACTGACCAGTCACTAAGCTTGGCATGAAAATACCATTTCTTTGGAATTTTGGGGATATTCACAGGTCTGAAGGCGCCATGTGGCTGGGATGCTGCCAATTCCATCAAAACATATAGCCCACCACCATCAGAGTGGACTATTAAAATATTTGCTATTTTTCTAAGATTGGCCATGACGAGTCTTCGTCTCGAACTGGCCAGTAACTAAGCTTGTCATGAAAATACTTTTATATTGGAATTTTAGATATCTTCAAAGATCTGAAGAAACCATGTAGTTGGGAATTTGCTAATTCCATCAAAATATCTGTCCCACAACCATCACTGTGGACTGTACAAAAATTGGCCATTTTTCAAAACATTTCCTGGTATAGGCACCATATTTATCTCAAAATCTTACATTCCAATGAATAAAGAGAACCAAGAGTTTGATTAAAAACTTCGCTTTTTATCATAGAATTGGAATTCATAATAAGATTCTTTACTTTGTACACAGCCACTGGCCGGCCATAAAAAATGGCGAAACAAATAGGAACAAAGCCCTAACTAAAATTGAGCAGCGCCACATGTCGTCATAATGATATCGTTCTCATGAAATGCGAGAAATGTTTTTCAACATTTGTTCGGTAACCTTCATTCGGCGTTATGAAGTGGGCAATATTAGTTCGGCTTTATCGTTAATTTGTTCAGTAATATTCTTTATTCGAATGATAAAATTTTAACAACAAATTATGAATTTAGCGAACAAATGTCAAATTAAGCGTACAAATGTTGATTTTACTGTACTAATGTTTAACACCGAATTAAGCATTAAGAATGATTAATTATGGCAGGGATTGTCTTCCATAGACAGATCACATGAAAATATGTTTGTTTTACAGTAACAGGCCATGCAGTGTACAATGAAGATAAGCCAAATTATTTTCGATATTCAACAGTTGAGATGTCTTTAATGTGTAAGGCATGTACAATACAGAGACAAAGTTTGCTGTCACAACTTCACATATACGTACACTTTCTTTATTAGACCAGAGAAATACCCAGCTGCATATTTATCTCATCAACAGCATTTATATCAGCACCATCCTTTAATAATTTTGTTATGGTCCATTATAGCTAGCATCATGCAGGGCTGTGGAATCATACTGAAAACAAATATATGAAAATAGAGTTTTACTTCGATACGGTACATTTACAAATACACAGATCACATTAAAACATGTTTGTTTTACAGTAACAGGCAATGCAGTGTACAATGAAGCTTAGCCAAATTATTTTCAATATTTAACAGTTGAGGAACATGTTATAACCTTTGCACACTTCACATTTTATATTCAAATTTGAACTAAATGAGCTTATGCATGAGAAACTAGCCAACAGCTTATTAAAGGCAGCTAACTCCATTATCCTATTCAAATCTTTATATTAGTCGCCCACCCCCAGGCACAGCCACACTCTCTGATAGGGTTGACAAGATAAACAATATTAACTCTGTGGACTCTCTGATAGGGTTGACAAGAAAAACAATATTAGCTGTGTGAACTCTTTGATAGGGTTGGAGGGTTTACAATATTAACTCTGTGGACTCTGATAGGGTTGACAAGAAAAACAATATTAGCTGTGTGAACTCTTTGATAGGGTTGGAGGGTTTACAATATTAACTCTGTGGACTCTGATAGGGTTGACAAGATAAACAATATTAGCTGTGTGAACTCTTTGATAGGGTTGACAAGATTATCAATATTAACTCTATGGACTCTCTGGTAGGGATGCCAAGTTGACATCAGTTGGCATCAGTTGTTTCAGTTAAAACGTACCTCACATCTGGGAGCTGTATTGCCCATTCTGAAAAATAATATAACATTTAAGAGAAAATGTCTTCATTTAGGTGGTTTTTTAATGATCCCATCTTCTCTACAGTAATAATTTATCTCTGATTGTCAAAACTGGTGGAATAGTTACAGGCCTTGTGTTTCCTGAAGGTTAGTGAAATGAGCCATTTCTTTTAATCTTAGAATGAACATAAAATTTAAAATTTTAAACTTGGCCAATAAAAGCATAAGTATATTCATCAGTAGATTTTTTACCATAAATAGAACATTAAGGTACTAGAGAATCCTTATATAATTTGAATAATCCAATAAAACTTAGTAGTTATCCATAAAGATGCATTTGGTTATTGAAAAACCAATTAATAGCCTAGCTTGATTCAGCGGTTTTTTTTTCAATTTATTCGTTATATTTTGAGTTTTCCTGACATTAATGTGCAAAATGTGCTGTCACTTCTTCACGAGCCGAATGGTCCACGTGGGCCCTAGCTAGGCCTACATACTTTGGCGCCCTCACTTTTGTACCTCTAGATGGTTATAAAAGTTTATCCACTAAAAAAGACACCAGGGTCATGTCAAGGACATTTTTTTGAATAATCCTACAAGGGCATATAATAAGCACAGCCGTGTAGATAAATGAAAACAATTATTATGGATAGACATTTCTATAATAAATTATTACCGCACTTTCAACGTTTGAACGTGGTTCTCACCCTGTCATCAAGAATATAATTGGTATAATATCATGCCCATATATATTTACTCCCTTGTCGTTTACACCCATTTATTATCCTGATGATGACGGTATGAGAACCACATTGAAAGGTTGATTTAGTAATAAATTCTTATAGAAGTGTCTATCCATGACCATTGTTTTCATTTATTTATCTGAATGTTCACAACAAATTACCTGACAACAGATATAAAGATTTCCCTAGTCTTATACTCACACTGATAGAGAAAAAGTTTTGTCTTTCATTTAACAAGCTTTTTACAAGATGGCTGAACCAGAACAGGGAAGTTGAACCGAATTAAAACTGGGCTGAACTTGGCATACAGATTTAACTAGGGCCTAGTAAATACATTCGAGTCTAATCGTCCCATCATACACATTCGCCCCAATATCAAATGTGAAATATTTTAACTTAATTTAAATATTTTATGAGAATTGCTGTCATAAGTATTCTTTCAATTTCGCAATACTTATAGTTATACTTACTCTTAAAAATTTTTTGAAATTTATACCATACTAGGCCTATGGCACACAAGACTACATTTGAAAAATAGAATCACCCAGTTGCTGTCTCCCTTATTATATTACTTTTTGTACGGTGCTAAGCCGTGTGTGTTATAAATACTCAAACCATGTAGATCTAATCGATTACTTGGTTAAACATGTCGAAAAATAAATGCGAGATGCACTATGACTATGAGATAGAGCACAGCCTCTGGATAAAGGGGACATTTCGACTTTTAGTCTATCCTTCAAAATAAAGGGACATAATTCATGTAAACAGCCGGAGTCGATGCCTCTCTCAATGAGTTAAATGTATTTTATAGATCGGAGACCTTAAAAACGATGAAGTTTGAAATAAAAGAAGAAGTGCTATGACTAATCCATATCTAGATTAGGTGAGTATTTTTAAGTTTATCATTATCAAGAAAATTGTAACAAAAGTACGTATTTGAAATACAATAATAATAATAATAATAATAATAATTTATTTTAGAGTGCCTACAATCCACCCAAGTTGCTCTGTGGCACTATAATACACTTAGTAAAAATAAAATATGGATAAAATGTTAAAATCAACTATCACAGATAAATGGACATAAAAAGGACCTAATATGTTCATTTTAAAAATAAATGAAATAAAATTATATAAAATATAAATAAGTGAAATAATATCAAAACTATAGAGTTAAAAATATTGACTAAAGAGATGTGATTTAAGATGCTTTTTAAAGGTTTCTAGTGATCTGCATTGTTTTAGTTCAAGTGGTAAACTATTCCATAAATTTGGTGCTGCGAAAGTAAAAGAGCGTTTTCCAAAAGTTGTTGCTGGATTATAGGGTACTAACAAGTTCTTGTTTTGAGATCGTAATGAACGGGCGGGAGAATAAGAGTTCAGCAAGGTTCTAAGATATGCAGGAGAGTCATCACACTGTAAAGTATTATAAGTAAGACTGAGGATTTTATATTCAATACGTGCTTTAACTGGAAGCCAATGTAGTTCATAGCGCACATTAGTTATATGATCTGAGAGTTTGGTTTTGGATATAATCCGAGCTGCTTTATTTTGAATTTTCTGTAACCTATTCATTTGATATTCTGGGAGATTGTACAATAACGAATTGCAATAGTCTAGTCGTGATGTTACAAGCGAGTTGATAAGCATCTTTGTTGCATCATCAGTTAGGAATTGCCTTATTTTTCCAATGTTGTACAGTTGGTAATTTGTTGATTGACAGATAGCGGACACATGTGAATTCATATTAAGATGTTTATCAAAAATCACACCTAAATTTCGGACCTTTTCATTATTAGTGACAATAGATTTTCCTATGTGTAAACTTGTGCATTTGACTTTTGCTGCGCGCTGAAGTGTTCCAATTTTTAAAAACTCGGTCTTTTCATCGTTTAATTTTAAAAAGTTTGCTTTCATCCATATCCTTAATGTTTCAATACAAGTTTCTAGATTAGCGACTTGAGCGGATTCTTTTTCTGGTTTTATGGCTAAATATAATTGAGAATCATCTGCATATAGGTGATAGTCTAAACCATGTTGCCTCAGAAGGCCACCCAGGGGAGATGTATAGGCTGTGAACAGAAGAGGTCCTAAGACAGAGCCTTGTGGAACACCATATTTTAAGCAGACTGGAGTTGATTTCTCATTGTCTATCACCACTGATTGTGATCTAGACGTTAAATATGATTTAAACCATTTGAGTGCTGTGTCGGTGATTCCAAAAGTGTTTTCGAGTCGCGATAAGAGGAGTTGTTGGTCGATAGTGTCAAATCCTGCGCTTAGATCAAGCAGCACTAATAGAACAATATTTTTTTCATCAAGTTTCAGCAAAATGTCATTGTATACAGAAATTAAAGCAGTCTCGGTACTATGCTTACTTTTATAAGCCGATTGAAGAGGTTCATCCAAATTAGTAACCTTAAGGTGGTGTTTAAAGCGGGCTGCTACTACTTTCTCCACAAGTTTCGAAAGGAAGGATAGGTTTGACACTGGTCGATAATTCTTTAGGATGTTACAGTCTAATAGATTTCTTTATAAGGGGGCGAACTAAGGCTTCTTTAAGGATATCAGGAAAAACTCCAGTTTGTAGTGAAGTGTTTACAATGCAGTTTAGTATAGGAGTCAGTTCTTCAATACATGACTTAAGGATTGGTGTTGGAAGAGGATCTAGTTCACATGTAGCAGATGAAGATTTCATCACTATTGTTTTAATTTCATCTTTCGTGGATAAGCTGAAGGAAGATAGTGTCTGTTCATGGTGATTAAAACTCTTGGTGGTAGATTCAGAAGGCTGCAATGGTGTAGTTTCTAATCCAAGACGTATAGTTGTAATCTTCTCATCGAAAAAAGAGGAAAAAGTTTCTGCTAATTGTTTGCTGTCAGTATATTCAGGCAACTTGGTTTCAGATTTTTTACACATTAAGCTATCAACAACTTTTTGCAGTTCTTTGGGGTTATTCATATTGAGGGTTATTTGTGATTGAATGAAGTTACGTTTCGCATAATTAATAAAAGAAGTTTATTTAAGTGGGTGTGGCCGAGTAAAATACATCCTGGTAGTATATCAAGTTGGTAATTTTTATTTATGTATAAAAATAATCCCTTGAAATTGAAATTGAGAAGCCCTTTTAATCTTATGTCCAACCACAGTGTTTATAGAATCATATTCTGCCAATTATTTGAATACATAAACTGATATTACCGTACATATTTGATGATAATTTATTGCTCTACATATACCACACATACCACTTAATCTGTTTTTCTTTTCATAAGTCAAGTCCCCAATTTTAAAAGATTTGTTTGTGCAGTCCCGCTTGAGAAATTTGTATTTGTTTATATAGGCTATTGTCAGGTGTAATTCTGTTTTGGCTGAATATTTTTTGACATCAAGAAAGTTTTTATATTTTGTTTTTGGTGTTATTTGATAAGGGCAGAAAATCCTTTTAATGACAATTATAATACTATATTGACAGTTATAACCGGGGAACAGAAAGTAAAATGACATAGCCAAATCTTAAACTTTCTGCTTGACTGATCCCAACTGTCCACCATCTCCTTACTTTCTAATATTTGGATTATAGGGCAATTATTTGTAATATGGGTCACACCACACCACTACAGGTATAGAATCAAACTATAAAAATATTTTCTAAGTTAACAACATTGATTTATTATAGTTGGTGATCCAGGCAATCAATATATGATTGAGGGTTATTATAATAAACCTCTTCATTGATTGTTATAAGTAGTAGCTTTAATTTCATTGTTTTATTAGGGTATATTAGTTGAAGTAGGCCTTCTTATTTCATCCGTCTAGTTCTTGTACCATATTTTCTTGATTGGAATTAGCTTAATGTAAAAGGAATGTAAGGTAGGCTATATTTAACATGATTTTTAATTTTACTTATCTGAATGTTATCAATAAATATACAAAATTTTAATAGTGATTTCATTTCTATCTTAAGAAGTAGTTTTGTAAAGCTTAATAAATGCATAATGATCAGAAGATAATAGTATCTAGTAGGCCTACTATCATATTTCATGAGTACACTATTGTATAAATAGGACTGAATTTGTCAATAGTCATCTTTTGACTTTAAATTGGAAATTACAGTAAATGCTTCTATTTGAAAAAGATTCTTTCTGTTCCTCAATTTAACCCGATTAACCCAATTACCATTGTCAGTTGCCAAATTTTCAAAAATTATTACGTTTAATGCCAACAAGTGTTACAAGAATAATTATTATTACGTGATATAAGCTTATATATATTAATATGCTTGTGAAGTTGCCATACCTAAGTAAACTCAAGTAGAATAGCAAGGAGTTGATATTGTGTAATATTCATATAATTCTAGGATTGATGTAAAGATCTGTAGTGATGATAACATGGATTACAAAATGTTAAGTTCTCAGGTTTGTTTCTTTTTCCTTATTATTAAATGGGGACATATTGCGCAATTTTTTGAATTATTTACATTGTTGATTATACATGACAAACTGTATGGCTTGATCAACCTGAATTCGTTTTAAAAGGTTCATTAAAAAAAAGAGTTATGTTTGGCATTATATTTTACTTTACTCATACATTTAATACTCAATAGTTTTCCTCAAACACCCACCCAAAAAATAAAGCGAAAATGTTAAAGTAAACTTTTGATGATACTATCATGATGATAGATGTTAAGCAATGAGAGAAAATGTTTTGGTGAAATGAAGATATTTAGTAAACAATATCAACAATATGGACTCTCAGATTCACAGACAGTACATCAAATAATTCAGAGGCAGGTGGCGTAGTACATATAACATGAAACTCGAATTCAAGTTTTGAACTGGAATTTAAAAGCCTTAATCTTCAAGGTTAAATAAAACCTCTGGGATCTCATCTAGTAGAACAGTTTTTGAGCCTTTTATTGAAGGCTATATTAAATATATACCAAATAAGCCAATTTTACATTTGCCACAAGGCGTAGTAATTAATTCCTCTCTTATTGTTTGATATTATAGGGTCGATTTGATCAATATGGTAGAAAACATCATTTGAAGTCTCCCAATAGATTAATCTATATTGTGGTAGCTATTTTAGTATTTGGTATGTTATTAACTATACTCAATATCTATGAATTACATCAAATGAAAGAAGCTCATAACAACCATCCTAATCAACTGGTACCAATTGTTGAAGGTCAAACAGGAAAATCTGTTGACAAGCGGCCAGTTGTCTGGGTTGAGGGTAAACATGTAAGTATTTTGTTATTTTTGCTTGCAATAAAAACATTTTTATGTAGTAGGTATATATGTAACCTTGTCTGACAAGCTAAGAGAGTAGAAATACAATAAATCAGTCTGATGTCTTACTAAAATCAAACTAAAAAGAATAAAGTACCATAACCAAAAGTCTTATTGAGATGATTCAAACTCTTGATAAAGGATGAATTATGTTCACAGATGTAATGGGTTTCACAATACATGTACTCATCAATTATACTACTCCATATTCACAGCTTGGGTGTGAGCTGTTTTCAATCTGATCAGTGTAGGGGAGAAAATCTCAACACCTTCATTTTGTGACTGCAGACAGTTGTCAACAACTTGATGCTATACAAAGAGCTAACATTCAAATATTTATAATGTTACAAAGGATCAAAAAGTGATTTTTTTATGTATTGAATATATTGATGGATCAATTCACATCTTTATACCAGAATTAGTGTATATTGTTGTTTTAATGAATCTGATCTGGTCATATTAAATAAGACATAGTGACCAGTGAAATCGTACCAATGCCACTCAACACTAATAATATTGCAAAACTAACATATATAATGTAATCCAACAACCATACAGCAAACATTAATTGTTATTTATATAATGGTATACAACAATCAAACATTGCTACATATAATTCAATATGAACAACACGCATACATTGCTATTTAAATAGAATACAACAGATACATTGCTATATATAATGCAATACAACACAAATACATTGCTATATATAATGCAATACAACACAAATACATTGCTATATGTAATGCAATACAACACACATACATTGCTATATATAATGAAATACAACACACATACATTGCAATATATAATGCAATACAACACACATTGCTATATATAATGTAATACAACACAGATACATTGCTATATATAATGCAATACAACACAGAAGCATTGCTATACATGTATATACATTACATACAATTGTATGCCTATAATCTGATATAATTCTGTATTGATTGTTTCAGCTTGAATCTGGATATTTACAACATGTTTTTAACGTGTTTGAAAGACTAGGATATGTTGTTGGTAGTCCTTTCTCTGATTGGGAAGTCTTATGGTCACATGATTATCCGTTTGTTTCTTTATCGAAGCATGTATCAGATCTCAAACCATACCAAAAGGTACATGTACGTTTTTTTTTTAATTGAGCATGGTTTTTGACTGTTATTCCATTCAGCAAAATATAACAATGGATAAATATTAAAATTTATCTTATTATGTTTTTAAATTATGAATGTGCATCTATTACTTTCCTTGCTTATTGAAGGTAATGATTAACATTTACAGGTCAACCATTTTCCTGGATCAGGTTATATCACAAATAAAGCCAGTTTAGCTTCAACAAACATGCCTTTTATACCTAAAGCCTTTAAAATGCCTGAGGAAAAAAAGAAATTCATAGAATATGTAAGTTCATCTAATTCTGTCAAAGTTTATTTTAAACTTTAAGGGACACTATATTACAAATGATATTAAGTTTATTAGCTGATAGAGCTCCATTTATGTATAACATTTTTCAATCTTACATGTGCTTAACCTGATATAAAATAACCTATTTTTTTTTTATTTTTGATGACAAGAAGAATTTTTTTTTATAAATATTAATAGATAAGTAGATGTGATTTCGATGATGATGTATGTAACTTTTATTACAAAACAATTCATCAAACATGACCTAAATGTTTTCTAAAAGTTATTTATAAACTAGAAAAAAAGTGTTAACGATCACAATTATTTACCACATGCCACATTGAAAACAAAAAGCAATTTATGATGATATTGGTGCTTTCTTAAAGTGGAATATGTGAGGCCACTCAAGATTTCTTCCACTTTTTTTTTAACATTATAAATTGTTTCTAAAAAAGAAAAGTTCAAATTTAAGAAGTATGAAACAATTGAATCTGATAAAAATATAATTGTGCCTTGCTTATTGGTATTTAATCTGATATTTGGACTGTCACAATGTTATAGACTTAGTTTAAGATGGGAAATAAATTTTCAGGTAAATAATCATAAAGATACAATGTGGGTAAAGAAAGGTAATCATCATAGAGGTATTGAAATAAAAAATGTTAAAGGTAATCATTTTAATATCTTCATTAGTTAAGTAAAAGAATGGCAAACATAAATAACTCATTATCATAAAAACACAAGGTTTGATGACATCACATATTCAGTGGTCAAAAAAAATTATTCTTATCGACAAATGTATTGTAACAAAAACAGCTTATAAGCTATTAAAAATTCGGATTTTATGCTCATGTGCTCAAAAGCTTGTATTTGAGATAAAACACAATTATTTATGTAAATTTCAGAATTAGATCTGACACAAAAAGGAACATTTATTCAAGAATATGTTGCTAAACCGTATCTTATAGATGGAAAGTAAGTTTTAATAAGGTATTATTTGTTAATTCCTAGAAGGGCCATTGATTTACCTACATTTGCCAGTCATGTCTGATTGGAGTTCTAAAATGACTGGCTGCAATTTTATATTAGACAATTTTTCTATGCAAATCTGTTATATGTTGTGGATTTTTCATGCATTCTTGATGAAATAAGTAAAAGATCATTATTTATGTGTTAAAATGTCTGATTGGGAACTTTTTAAATCAACAGCTGATTACTAGACTAAAACTGTTAAGCTAGAATCACAAAACTAGCCAGATTATTTTCACAATGGATACCTGATGATATTGTTATATTTCAGAAAGTTTGATATTGGTATATATACAATACTAACTTCTATTAATCCATTAAGGTTATATATAGTAGATGGTGAAGTACTTGTAAGGTAAGTATTCTTTTTATTAGTGCTTCTTTTTATTATTTACTGCTCAATAAAGATAAGCCTTGCCTTTATCTTCTAGAAGCGTTCCATATCAATTTTACTACAGTAATGTATCTTTATGGTTAATACAGTGTGACCTTGTCATTTCAGATTTTGTGCCAAAAAATACCATCCATTTGATCCAAAGTCAAAAGAACAGTATGTTGTTGGTGATAATTATACTCCAATGTGGCAGGTTTGTTTGATATTAATATGTAAAGTATCACTAATTCTTATATCACAATTTATTAGAACATTTGCCATAATTATATTCAAATAATGTTTATGAATTATAAAAACATTTACCCATGGTATACATGTTAAGTCAATAGGGCGTTATTGACTGACTCTTTATATTAATGCTTCTGAATTTTTATTATAGGTACGTGAAAATATTTTGTTTTAACTTTAGATTATTATTGATATATCTGAAGAATATTAATTCTTATATTTTCAGCAATTTCAGTTGAAGAAATGATACTACCACAGATAATATTTCAGAGACATCCATAACTAACGCATCTAATTATCCTAACCTTTAACTTGCACCTTGTTTTATCATAAATCTTTACTTTGTGACCTAGGCCAGTGCTTTTATGAGACTATGTTCTCATCATTATCTAACACTAGTTAAAAATAACATATGATTTGCTATTTAATGGTCAAAGGTCTTTTTTTCATTGTATTTCAGATGCCTTCATTGAAGGAAATATTCACTGAGATGGATTTCAGTTTCAAAAATACTCTACATTATCAAATCACAAATCAAACATCAGGTAATACTAGGAAATTCATTCAATGAAACCTTGTACACATTATAAGTTAAAAATCCTGAAATATTTAATTATTTAGGTGATTGTTTGTATGTGAATATCCCCTTTAAGAATAAGGAAATCACCCTGAGTGCTTATTGATTCTGACTGACTAAAAACCATGCTGTACTGCTGGTCTCTTATCAAAGATCATATAAAAGTCATAAGTTTTCAACTAGACATAAATAAAACATTTATTCAGTCATGAAAAACATTGTATACTATGTTTTGTTTGAATTTTAGAGAAAAGAGCTAATCAAATGTGGTCTGATATTGAAAAAGCAATATTAACTGTATATAAAGACAAAGAATCTAAATTGATAGAATCTGCAGCCAAATACAAGACTACAAGGTAAGTTGGGAACACATGCTGTAATGATATATAGTAAAATGATCAAGTAAAAGTTTAAAGCCTAAAAACAAACATTCAAATAATGATTCCTATTTGTAAGTTAGATCATTTATCTTTTAGGAATTTTTTTGAGATGGTCAGATTTGACTTTGTTTTAGATGAAGATTTAAATGTATACTTAATGGAGGTAAGTTTTTTGGTGTACTTTACTTAATGACAAGGCAAATGTTGAAAAATTGTCCTGACTTTATGTTCACCCATTGCACACTGCATGGCATCATCTGTTCTACAATCTAATCAGTTGTAGAAATAAGGACATAAATCTTCACTCTCAAACTTCTTGTTATTTCAGGCTAATATGTCACCTAACTTATCTTCAAATCATTTTAAAGAAAATAAAAGATTATATGAACATGTGATATATAATATTTTAAGTTTAGTTGGAATTGGTAGATCTGTTACTTCACATTATCATAGAAGGTAAATCATTTTTATTTTTCTTTATATCATCTTTACATTTATTATACAGAGGGGCTACCGCAATCGTGGGATTATTGCCCAACTTTTCACAAATTGTGAGACCAGAGGCTTATTGCACTAGCTACAAACTGTAGACGAAGGTCAAATTTCTTAAAAAAAATTTGATACAAGAATTCTTAGATAATGATTTATCCAGTGTCTATTATGTTTTTTTTTTTATTACGATGCTTTCATTTAGATAAAGCCATTTTATGGTACTGAATAGAATCATTGTTAACAGATTTTTCTTACCAGTACAAATACACTCTTAACCATTTATCATTGAGTTGTATGTTGTACATACATACACTAATACTAATAATAAGTGGCCGATATTGAAAATATAGTCTAAGATTTTATTCTGCTGATTTACAAACATGTCTGTAGAGTACTGTACACATGTATGTGTCTGTTACTGCCTCTGCTTTTAGTCCATGGGGCATTTATAAATAAAATATAAATATATGTAAAGTAAAAATATTGAATATATGAATTGATTACACTGTTTTTTTGTATCTATTTATGTGATGACTAATATTCTATATTTCTTGTTATTTTAGTGCTGATGATGTTCAAGAGATGCTAGGTATCAAGAAAAGATATTAGTGTTTTTCCTGAATTCTGTATTAAACATTGTTCACAGTCTTGTTTAATGCTGGTAAGTGATCAGAATTGAATAAATAAGACAATTTTACATAGATTTTACTGCCATTCATATCATGATACTTTAACATTACTAAGGCTACCTATCGTTATAATGCCTGTTGTAAATAACTTCCAAGATTCAATAAAAGTGATAATGCCGAGTTCATATAACATCAAAGATTCAACGTAATAATAACAATATAGCAGACTTTTATATTCACAAATAGAACTTCTATTTTGATTTCTTCAATTCTTTGATAGGCTTGTCTTCTGTCATCTGTCTATTGACTATACAGGCTTGTCTGCTGTCTATTGACTATATAGGCTTGTCTGCTGTCTATTGACTATACAGGCTTGTCTGCTGGTATAAATATATTAAAATGCGATTAAAATTTTTAACCGAACCTCAAAACTGATATAACTCTAGATAACTAGACTTGACATCACGACTTAGGTTGAACTGGACAAGTAGAGCTTTGTGAATATGCAATATACAAAATATCTATGGTTTGGTCATGCACAAAATGTTTATGGAAACTGATAGTGTTTAAATAGAAAAAATAAATATAAATATTTGTTTTTTTAGGAGTGTAAAATATGTTCCCATTGTTTAACTACAAGTTTAGAAAACACTTTAAAAACAGCCTATATAGAACATATAAATAAAGGTTCATGTAAAAGACTGTTTCCACCAGTAATGGTAGGTATCACTTATAACCAATATTTATTCAAAAAATCTTGCATTAATTTCTTAAGATTTTTTTCTAATAATTAAGGAAGTGGTTTGGTTAATGAAATTTTTTAGTTATTCCATATTGTTTGTAGACTCAGGAAGCTGCTACCAAATGGTCACTACAAAAAGGTGATAAAGTATACCAAAGTCTTCTTAAGACCAACAAATTAATGCAGCTATGGTTTATTGGTAAATGTCGTCAAAATCCATCCTTTTGTGTGTAAATAAATCAAAAAAATACTCTTTTTTAACTATTTATTTAGCTATAAGATTTGTTACTTTTGTTTTATTGTTCTTCATATCAAACATTGACTTGTCTGTACTTTACATTTCAACATCTTCAACTACAAATATTTCATACAGTCCACACAAATATTTGTTTATTGTATGTTGAAGTAATAGATGCCTTTTAATGAATGAAGTAAAAAGTGTAGATATCCAAGACTGTATACTTTTAATTCTCTAAGATATAAATCCATGTGCGATTGCTGCATATTATGAATTATTTTGTATTCAAAGTAGTTTTCACATTTAGATTTACATGTACTAGTTGTGTTCATTGATATATCTATATTATACACCTTCAGATAAATACATCACGATTCTATATGTTTGGAATATGACCAGACTAAATGTCAAATCAGGTAAACCTATTGCTGCCAATTACAATATTCCTTGTTTTATCAAAAGCATAATTATTTAAGATACTATATTTATACACATAATGTTGAAGTATATTGTCGACAACCCTATTGTCCGTCCCAAACTTTATATTGATGAAATCTCTGATTAATAAATATCTTCCCGGTTGGAGGGACTGACGTGGAAAAAGCGTCTAGTTGCTCGACAGTTGGAAATCCTAAAAAAGTGTAGGCTAATGCCACTGTTCTGGCAAAATTTTCCTCATTGCACACTGCATGCATTAGCCCTTAAGGTGCAGAAGACTTCAAACTCCATTCATTTTCATTTTTTCATAAATATTTGTCGAGACGAAACTTAAAGGGATTATAGATTTTGTGAAAAATTAGGAAGCTGCAATATATTTTCTGCTGTGTAGGTATTGCCTTTGGGCCATTTGTAACTTTTTAACCTCTATTTTATTTGAACTTTTGTATAAATTTTTTATTTTTAGAATCAAAGTTAATATTTAATGAGTTTTATTGCTTAAAACTGTGATTATATATTATTGTATAAAACTTCATATTTTTTTTAATATAGAGAAATAAAGAATAAAATCTGCAAGATAAAATTTATTGGGTCACATAGTTGAATAGTCATACATGTACAATATATAGATAATGATTCTCAATTGTGATATTGGGAAAAAAAAAAACACAACTTCTACAACTAGTTTGTTTTTGAGTAAACAAAATCAGAAATGATATCTTGAATCATAAATAGTTCAGACATGGGATAGCCTATAACATATTCTGAACCACATCATTTCAACAACAAAAAACTTATGGGTGTGATACCTAATTAGGTAGATAGAATAAGTACAATAAATATATTTTAAAGAAAAAATCAAATGCCCACATTTTTTAAATAAGTTCAATGATGACCTTAAATAACGATCCCTTTATTGGATATGTCAAAAGTTCAATGTATATAGATTTAACAACCGCTATCAAGATTCCATTTGAAATTTAATGAAAGTACTTTAGGACACATATATAATGCCCACTTGTTATTATTGCTCTAAAATTATTTTCTTTTCTCCAAAGGTAAAACATATAGAAACTAAAGTCAACTATTTGTATTACACCATGCTTTGGTCTTTCCAGACGAAGGCCTTTCATTCAAAACTAATAAATACTTATTCAAATCAGGATGAACTTGCTGTAATTCTGAAAAACTTCAAAAAATTCATATAAAAATTTCTTTTTTACTGTGTTGCTGAACTAGCCTTATCTTCAATACATTTGTCATCATTATGCATTTAATTTTCAAATGATACTCTTTGTCCTGACCATCACAGGAGGAAAATGTCAGACATAATATAAACATAGGTTTAAACTGCATCACATTACTAATTTTTAAGGTTTACTGGTAGACAGTTACATCACTACTAAACTTACTTTGCTTTGTCAACAGTTGTATCCGTTGATTTTGACCACTTTAATTTATCTTTAGTTGGTGGGGTAGGATGATAATACGTACAAAATCGATTTCTACATGACATTCCAAAACGACAAGGCTGAAACAAATACAAAAATTATGTAGCTTTTTACATCAAGAGCCTAAACATTGTGACCGTGGCAATAAACTCAGTAAGCTTATGTAATATTTAAAAATATTTGCTTTGGATTCTCAATCAAAGCTCCATATATGCAAATACCCTCTTTACCATCTAACCTTCAAACTGACAGGGACAATAAAGGACAGTCTTAAACATCAATTTATCAAAAAAAAACACAAGTTATACCACTAAAATTTTTTGTTGGCAAAATATTTATGACATGATTTGAAGGTAAGAGTTTTTGAGGATAGGAAAGGAAAGGAGCACAGGTTTGTAAAATCTCAAGCTATAGTATAACTGTTATACTTACTGTTGGATGGTAAAATGAACAACTCATATTGGTACAATTTGGATAATATAAACATTGTTTTTTATTAGTTGATGTTGTTGATGGTACTATTGATTGATGGTAAGATGATGGTGCTGGTACCATAACTTGATGAGGTACTGCTAACACTGCAATATAAATAGTATATGTCCTTAATAATTATAATATACCATGCGACAAAGTAATTTCATGCAATCATTTAAAACAAAGATGTAATTCACATATAATTTTTTTAAATCCAGCAATCATACAGGGGGAGACAAGGAGGAGACTGCATTAGCTTTTCATAACCATCCATAAATTCTCACATTAATACGGATTCCGAATCTTTGAGAATCTTTGAAATCTTACCTTGAGGTATACCGACACCTGGTGTTAATCTACGTGTAGCATGGGTATATGGACAATCTGGTCTAGAACACTTAGCATCGTATTTACAATTAGGATGTATATATAAACACTTGTCTGAGAATTTACACTGTGGAAATAATCTGAAAATATCAATAAGAACAAAAGTTTTGAAATAAGTCGACTCCAGATTTCTTCATTTCAATAGCATTATATACAATCAGAAAAGAACTTCAAAGTTGAAATTATCTGATTCAAGAGAAGTCATTACGATTTCTAATGAACTACTCGAAAGAAACTTGCTATGGCAGACTTAAAAGTAGATTCATAATTTGACTGACTTGAAAAGAATTTGAGCACATTTAATCCCCTATAGCAGGCAAAATTTCATCTCAAATTAACTCAAGGTCACAAGTTGTTCTAGCTGAAATCATTCACTTGAAATACAAATCTGATTGTACTGAATGTTTAGAAAGTAAAGAATGCATGCAAGAACTATAAGTAACCAACACATACTTGCAAGGTTGTGTAGGGTGATGATATTGACAAGCATTACCATTGACACATGCTGGCCAGAATTTACATCTTTCATTAGCTTTAACTTGTTTCAATGGTGTCATTTCAACATCGTTTTCTTCTTCCTCTCCTCCCTCATCTTCAATTTGAATTAAATTTGATTTAAAAATAAAATGAGTTTAATCCTGTTATTAAATGAAGTAAGAATACAGCCCTGAGTTTATAAAACATTATGAAACACTTAATTGCTTTATCTACTGAACTGTTCCGTTTTACCCATGATCTGCAATCTACTTAGAGCCAATATCACATATCATTTAATTTAACTGTTTTGTAAAGCATTAAAATAAACACATGCCAATCAAACTCTCATTTAGTTATTACATTTGATGTTAATCTTACTCTTTTTTATGTACTTTATGTAGCATCTTAACTATCTTATGAATGGACATTATATTTAACATCTCAAACTGGACTTACCTATTGTCATGACTTATGACTATATAATAATAACCAGATATATCTACTGAACTCAGTAATTTTTGAAAAATATTTCAGAATTACTTAGTTTAATGGATTAATACTTAGTACTTGGATTTATTGGATTAAAGAAGGATTCTTTAGTATTGGTTTGACATCAGGTATGTTCACTAATGAACAGTGATTCAATTTGACCCAGTTTGAATTTTCATTTGGGGTAGGATAACTTTCTTCTGAGCAAATGACAGAAATGTAATGTTTGATATACCTACCATCTGAATCTTTAAGTTTAATATTAAATGGTTGTATTCTAGGAGGATTCACTTTATTAACTGGTACATCTGGTGTTTGTTGTTGAAATAAAGAAGTATCAGAATCAGCTTCATTCTCATCAAAATCTTCAGGATCAA
This sequence comes from Nipponacmea schrenckii, assembly GCA_030562195.1. Classification (NCBI taxonomy): domain Eukaryota; kingdom Metazoa; phylum Mollusca; class Gastropoda; family Lottiidae; genus Nipponacmea; species Nipponacmea schrenckii. The sequence goes on from CM060199.1 coordinate 33,659,108, forward strand.
TACCATCTAATGTTACTACAAACTTTGGATTTGGTCTAAAACAGTAAGGAATCACAACTTAATTATTACATATCTGTAATGACGCAATAAAAATGTATTTTACAAAGATGTTTGAATGTTTTCAATATGCCGATTCAAAATAAAAGTCGTTTGCGTATTTAGAAGTTTTAAGTAATACATTATCTCTCAATCATAACTATCCATTATCTCAATCATAGTTATCCATTATCCCAATCATCATTATCCATTATCCCAATCATAACTATTCATTATCTCAATCATTAATATCCATTATCCCAATCATCATTATCCATTATCCCAATCATAACTATCCATTATCTCAATCATAACTATCCATTATCTCACTCATAACTATCCACTATCTCAATCGTTACTATCCATTATCCCAATCATCATTATCCATTATCTCAATCATCGTAACAATACATTATCTCAATCACTACTATCCATAATCTCAATCATCATAATTATCCATTATCTCAATCATACCTATTCATTATCCCAATCATTACTATCCATTATCTCTATCATAACTATGAATTATCCATACATCATTATCCATTATCCCAATAACTATAATATCCATTATTTTAATCTTATCCATTACAATTTTTATTTATATTAAATAAACCTACCTTTCTTTAACAGTTCTTTTGGCATACATAGCCTTATAATTATTCTCAGTAATGGTACTGTCCTCTAATACAATCGGTGAAGATTGAACTTCTGGTGGTGATATTTCTACAACATCATCCTCACTGGATTCTGGTTCCTCCTTTATAATAACAACTGGTTGTGGTATATATTCTACAACACGATTATCTAATGGTCGTGTTATGTACGCAGGTTGATAAACTGTAATATAAAAATAGTTTAATTGGTAAAATGCGCAAAAGTTAAAAAACATTTCTCTCACATTACCACACCCTGGGTTGCCTTTGACTCAACTTCTTTGGTCAAGCTAGATATAATTATGAATATCATATGTGTGCTTGTTGAGTCAGGTTAGTGCAATATCCGGACACATGTAACCAATTTGCAACGTGTAGATAAGATGGGTCATTTACTCAAGTTCAGCTCCCAAATATTACTTGAGAAAATAATACAGTTCGGATGTGATTTGAGAAACAAGTCCTACCATCGAGGTCACCCAACGATATTGCAACTATAGCTGCTGCTTGGCAATAAATTCGTATTTACAAGAAAATGTTCAATCAACAGACCTTCCTCTCGGCGTATAACATATTTAGGCTGTTCGGGTGCATCATTATCTATAGTATATTTCATCTTTCGTATCATATCATTTTGTCTTGACTTGGAGATCAACTCTAATCTTGGCTGTTTATATTCAGGCTGGTAGGTTGTATCTTCAACTTCTTTTTTTCTTATCATTGGTCTTACAACAACCTGACTAGCTGCAGCTGAAATTTTCAAAGTCATTTTTCAGATTACATTCTCAGCTCATGAAAGTCATAGAATTTCGATGCCTGCCCAAAGTGCAACATGCTTGGATTCTTCAGCCAACCAAGTTTTAGAAACATAAAACAATTTTTAGATCATTTCAAAAATATTGCACAACAGTTTTCAAAAATACATTATCTCTGAATTAAAGCCAAGGAATTGTATTATATTTCTTACGTTTTGAATTCGGTGGTTTTTTCATTGCCAATGATTTTTCAGCTTCATTTACAGCTCTCATTAATAGAGATTTATTAGCTTGTAGAGCTTTTGGTACACTTGATCTAGAAAATAGAAATATATGTCATGAGTCACAACAATATAAGATTATGAAAGTTGCGGTAGAACTGATTGAAGCCTTATTATCATTTCTATTAATTTTTTAATAAATAGAGTTTTACATCCATCTCATTGGGCTAATCAATGAGGATTTATTTAAAGGTGTAAGAAAATAAACGACTGAATATCGATGTGTGGGTGTGCTTACTTTCTGGCTGTAACTTTAACTACACTAGCAACATTACCAACAGCAGGATTCATTGGGTCATATTCTTCTTCTTCATCTTCTACTGGTGTATTTATAACATTACCTATTATAGAGGTAGGTCCACGTCTTTTATATCTCATATCCTACACAATATATAATATATAACATTCAATTTATGTGCAGCACAATTCAACATAGATGGATTGTTCTATATGATTATATCTAATACTTTAATTTTAGTGTTTTCACTATCTCAAGCAAGTATGTTTACTTCACCCAAAAAGTCCTTACAAATGTATTTCATATTTAAAATCCTGTAAATAATCTTTATCTAGATTGAAGGTAAAACATACTTACAGCTGAATATGAAGACACTTGTCTGATAGGTGAAGCAATAGCTCTTGGTCTAGAATCTGGTTTGGAACCTAATCTAGATATAACTGAACGCTTCTCTGGTTGGGTGCTTATTACAGAACGCTTCTCTATTTCAGTACCAACAACTGAACGTCTTTCAGCAGTAACTGGTTTCTTTTCAACCGGAGAATCCAGTAACTCTCTAGTAGGTATCAAGGTATCTTTCCTGACTACAGCTATTCTTGGAGGTTGACTTGATGAAGCAGATGGCATAGCCTTAATCTGGGATTTCTTTTCAGTTTTTTTAGCTACTTCCAACTGAAGTTCTTCAGTAAATTCATCTGAATAAAATAAAAGTGATTTGATCATGTAAAAGTGACAATAACATTGGGTTGCATTTCACAAAAAAAAGTGAAGTCAGCCAACAAAATTGAGACTTAAGGAAGGATTTTTTTGAAAAGCTGGGAAAACAATACAGGGTAAGAATGTTCTTCAATAACAGCAAGCAAACTAGTTTGAGGGAATTCTATTCTGAAGCTTGTGCAATGGTACTGCATCAGGTATTATATGACTTTAATCTAACAAGCTCAAATACCAACCTGTTTCAGCTCTTACAATTATTTCTGGTACAATTTCTTCTTCCAACATACTATCAGCCACAGCTGGGGAGTCCTCTGATTTTTCTATAGGAACTTCTGATCTATAAGAGTCAGCTTCTGCTGGTTTTGGGGTCACATCTACTGGTGTTTCAGTTGTAACAGAACTGTCCTTGTGATCTGTATCTTTAACACTGCTAATCTTTTTATCACAAGTCTCCTTCTCTACCTGTATTTCGGAGGTCGAAGCATCGTTCTTTTGACTTCCACTGGAATCCTCAGATGCCACATCTTCTTTTCGTTGTTTTGATGTGCTTTCTCCATCATGAGACTCTTTAGAATGACGTTTTCTATGTTTATGTTTGTGGTGTTTCCCTTCTTCTTTAGGTTCTTAAAAATAATAATATATCAATTTAAATATCTAGTAAATAAATCTAATACATAATATTGGGTGAACATTCCAAGGAACTTCTTTAGTCATCAAGGGCCAATGTCAGTCTCAAATATAACTATAGTTATCTTCATTACTGTATAAAAGACCATAGGTTATGTGTGAGATTGACTCTGACCCGACAAAAGGTTTAGTTGGTCAAAGCATTAACTTCAAACTCAAATAAATTGTGCTAATCTAATTCTGTAGATCTTGAATTTTAATCTAAGTTCTATATCCAATGCCTCATTATCATTACTTTGTCTAATAGTATAAACAAGCAGCAGAAAATGTTTGACACATAAACCCTTTATGAAGGTGTTTCACATAAGGCAGTTTCCTTGCATCATATCACCATTTATGAAGCTTTGGCCTATTCAAACTTTACTGTAAAGTTCCAATTGTTTCTTTAACAACAAAATTGGTTTATTGTTATTGCATTTTTATATTGCAAAGAAATAAAATGGCCATTTCACTTTTAAGAGAGTTCTCACTTGAAAACTATAAGACTCTTACTTACCTCCACCAATAGATTGTAATTTCTGTAGTAAGTCATGTAACCTGAAATTATTAGAATAATAGCCTATACATTCTAAATTCTCAGCATTCATTCTTTTGAAATTTCAATATTTTGACTATTGCTCTGCTAAGCATCAAAAACTCTAACAATTTTCTCATGTATTTCCCTTCAGTAAACTAAGACCAAGATAATAAATATTCATAACATCACATATAATTAAAATCTCTTTAAAGTCTTGACATTTTTATTAAGTCAACAGCAGTAATTCAAAAACTCTAAATCAAATTCAAACTTGACATGATCTTTGCATTCACAGATGATCACACCAAATTTCAATAAAATCAGTTGAAGAATGTTGTTTCTAAAGGGTTCATAACTAAATTTTGACAAGGGCAATAACTAACAAACCCTTCATCAAAAAATAATCAAAATCCAGCTTGACAAAGATGTCATGAAAATAAGTGATATCAAATTTCATGAAAATAAATGATATCAAATTTCATGAAAATAAATGATATCAAATTTCATGAAAATAAATGATATCAAATTTCATGAAAATAAATGATATCAAATTTCATGAAAATAAATGATATCAAATTTCATGAAAATAAATGATATCAAATTTCATAAAAATAAATAAAACCGGTTGAGATGTTGTATGAATATTGACAGGCAATGTCAGGTCTCTTATTTTTCTTTATTGCAAACTTAAAGATAGCTTGCCAGGCAAGGTAATATACGCCCACTGGCAGCATTTATTTCAAATAAAAACTTTTCAGTAAGGTTACAATAAGTGGAATGAATTATTCAACCTACCAACCTATTTTATTCTAGGGTCTCTAGTTTCATTAAAAACTGTCAAGAATTGTACCTAATAACAACTCATTAAATATTTTTCGGTATTTTTATGATTTGCAATAGGGTTCACCCTTAATAATATTTTGATATTTTTAATTCTTAATAAGGCTCATCCTTGATTGATATTAAACAATTTCAGCGAGTTTTGTCAAAAAGGAATGTTTAGAGTGTTCACAAGCCAAAAGTTGAAAGCGTTTTTGAAAACAGGCGCAATAACTGACACTAAATATTTTTCGATTTATCTGATTTTCAATAGGGTTTATCCTTGTGAGAAAACAAATACTAAAGCCAAGTTTCATCAAAATCCATTCAAAATTGTTCTTTCTAGAGTGTTTGCGAGTTAAATTGAACGCGTTTTCAAAAACAAGGTCAATAACTTGTACTAAATATTTTTCGATTTTCAATAGGGTTCATCCTTGGGAGACAACAAATACTCCAGCCAAGTTACATCAAAATCCATTAAAAATTGTTCTTTCTAGAGTGTTCACATGCTAAAATTGAACGCGTTTTCAAGAACAAGGGCTATAACTTACACTAAATATATTTCTATTTATTTGATTTATAATAGGGTTCATCCTTGGGTAAAAAAAAATACTCAAGCCAAAGTTAATCAAAATCCATTAAGAATAGTTCTTTCTAGAGTGTTTACAAGCTAAAATTGAATGCGTTTTCAAGAACAAGGTCAGTAACTCATACTAAAAAATTTTTCAATTTAGCTGCTTTTCAATAGGGTTCATCCTTGAGTTATAACACACTCTCACACCAAGTTTCATCGAAATCCATCAAGAATTGTGCCATGTAGAGTGTTTACGGGACAAAAATCGAACGCGTTTAAAAGAACAAGGGCAATAATTCATATTAGATATATTTTGATATTTTTAATTTTCAATTAGGCTCATCCCTTGCTATATCCAACAATTTCAGTGAGTTTTGTCAACATAGGTCATGAATTGTACCTTCTAGAGTGTTTATTAGCCAAAAAGTTAAACCCGTTTTCAAACACAAGGGCAATAACTGACACTAAATACATGTATATTTCGATTTATTTGATTTTCAATAAGGTTCATCCTTAGGTAAAAACAAATACTCAAGCCAAGTTTTATCAAAATCCATTAAGAATTGTTCTTTCTAGAGTGCTTACAAGCTAAAATTGAACGCGTTTTCAAACACAAGGGCAATAACTGATATTAAATATTTTTCGATTTAAATGAATTTCAATAGGGTTCATCCTTAGGTGATTACAAATACTCATGCCAAGTTATGTCAAAATCGCTCAAGAATTGTGACTTGTAGAGTGTTTACAAGGCAAAAATCCAACACATTTTATAGAACAAGGGCAATAATTCCTATTAAATATATTTTGATATGTGCTATTTTCAAAAGGGTTCATTCTTGGGTGATATTAAACAATTTCAGCAAGTTTCGTCAAAATCGGTCAATAACTGTGCTTTGTAGAGTGTTTACAAGCTAAAAATTGAACGCGTTTTCAAAAACAAGGGCAATAACTGATATTAATTTTTTTTCGAGTTGATTGGTTTTCAATAGGCTTCATCCTTGGGTGATAACAAATACTCAGGCCAAGTTTCATTAAAATCCATTAAAAATTGTTCTCTCAAGAGTGTTTACAAGCTAAAATTGAACGCGTTTTCAAGAACAAGGGCAATAACTCATACTAAATGTTTTTCGATTTCGCTGATTTTCGATAGAGTTTATCCTTGAGTTATAACATACTCTCACACCAAGTTTCATCAAAATCGGTCAAGAATTGCACTTTGTAGAGTGTTTACGAGCCATTCAAGAACAAGGGCACAAACTCATACTAATTTTTTTCCGATTTCGCTGATTTTTAATAGGGTTCATCCTTGCGTGATCATAAACACTCATATTAAGTTTCATCTAAATCCGTCAAGAATTACACCGTGTAGAGTGTTTACGAGCAATTGTGGACGGACGGACGGATGTGGGTGACGATAATATACGCCCCCCATTTCATGTGGGCGTATAAAAATTGAATATAAATGACATTGATCTATTGTGTTGAGTTAAAATGTTTGATTTAAGAATGAAATAGTAGTTTAAAGATTATAAAATGTTAAAGGATGAATTTTGTTCAGGGATTAGAGATTTTCTAGAAATTTAAACTTGAGGGTGAGCTGAATTCAGTATATGGTAGAGACCTTTCTACACCTGTATTGTTAAATGGCGTGAGCTAAAATCAGTATAGGGTACAGTCCTCTACACCTGTATTGTAAGTTCATTGAGACTGCAGACATCCCAGGGTTCACTTCTTGTTGTTATGTCAGCAACACAAAAGAAACTTTTCTTGGATGCAGACTTCAAGCTTTATTTTTAGGTAACCTTCATTTATTTCATTACTTTTTAGTTTAAATTTAGAAATATATTTCATGAATAGGAAATTTTACTCTAGCCTTTTTTGATTGTAATATTATGTGTTGATTGAAAAAATCTATTTGAAATCAGGACAATTGTGTTAGGGTTTATTGAGACGACTCTGAATAAAAGCACTGGCCTAGGTCAGAGAGCAGTAGATAAGCTTATTGATTATATAAAAATGATATATATATATTAATATATTGTCTTCCAGTGTAGGTTTTTAATATGAGTGATATCATAGCATGTTATATTATAATCAAAGATTCTGGCTAAGAGTTGCTGAATTAAACACCATTTATTAAAAAGGTAAATCTAAATTGATATGTCTATCTGAGTTTTTGAATAAGAATGGGCAAGAATCTGAAAGGCAACTGTGCCTAGTTCATCAACTAGAATAATAAGAATGACTAATAGGACTAAGATTTCAGTTTTGTCCATGAATTTTGTTTTTTACACATCAAACATATCAGTTATCTGTGTTTTAGCATCTTAGACTTAAAAAAATCATTCTTTTATCTTACAGCTATAGATCATAAAGGAGGATTCATTTACCAATCAAACAAAATTCAGTTGTATTCTGAGGTAAGTCAAAATTTAGATTCTTAAATGCTATGATTAATTAGGAACTAGGTATATACAAACAGTATAATAATTTGCAGGGTATGATTTTGACAATAGTGAATTTATGATCAATATTGGATTAGAATTTAAGGCTCAGATGATAATTGAATTAATTTAAAAAGCCTTGATCATTGTAATTAAACTAAAGGAATGATAATTTAGTAATGTAGGATCTGTATAAAAGAATGATAATTTAGTAATGTAGGATATGTATAAAAGAATGATAATTTAGTAATGTAGGATTTGTATTATCCATATCAATGATAATGTTAATATATATGGTAATAAAACTGAAGGAGTGATAAAATTATAAGATTGAATTTTTTGTGAACAATGTTTTAAAGGGATAATAGGCGTTAGAACGAACATAAAATTGTAAGTTCACTCAAATTTGGACAATAACAGTATATATCCATCAGTGGACTTACCTATACATCAAAGTCCCTCTAAAATCCGATAAATCCCCAAAATAAAGTAGTTAATCATAAAACGCTTGAGCCATCCATCAAGCGATTTTCAAATCTTGTAAATATAAAGGGAAGTAACTCTAACATGTGAGTTTTCACGCGTCCTTGACCCCTACTGTTGAATTCCACAATGATGTTTTAGCGTTGATTTACCAGACGCTTTTATTCTCAAACTGAATGGAATCGTCGCTGGCTCACTTTTTTTTAAAATTCCGAATATATTTCTATTGTGGCTTTTTAAAATTTGGTAAAGTGTGGGATGCATACTTATTTAACTAACAGTCAATATGAAATACAAATATAAGCCGTAGGACGAGTGTATTCTAACGCCTATTATCCCTTTAATTCATGGTAGGAATAAACTGAAGAAATGATAATGTTATAATATATAATCAGAATAAACTGAAGGAATAATAATGTTGTAATATATAGTAGGAATGAATTTTTTTAAATGATGTTATAATATATGATTGGAAAAAACTTAAGGAATGATGAAGTTATAAAATGATTGGAACAAATTGATGGAATAATAATGTTATAATATATAATAGGAATGATAATTTTAGGAATAAAACTGTAATAATGTTTGAGCTGGTTAAATAATATTTGAAAGGAAAAGCTGTAAGAATGACAATACATCAGAATCAATAGTAAAAGAGTAATCATATTGGTTGTTACATTCTGTTAATTACAATTTTTTTCCCATTCTTAACGGGATCTTCCCATGGGTAAAATATAAGACCCTATCCATTAGAAAGAAAAAAAAGCATAATCTCTCCAAAGTGTAACAGGACTCCTTCCTAAACTTCCTAGGGAACAGAACGCTTGAATCTAAGAATCTATTGGGTTTATTTATGCTGCCTGTTGAACTTTTCAGTAAATGTGTGAATGTGTTTTTACAAGTCAAACTTAAAATCCTATTTTGTTTGAAGAGAAAAGATGACTTCTTTAGGTTATAAGGGAAGTCTGGCCAAATTTTCTCTTCCCAATTCAAGTCTTTCCTCCACTGTGGCTATAATCTGATGAGCTGTGTATCATATAAGATGTAAAGAATGAATGTTTAAAGCTCTCAGATTTATAAAGGTCGATTTTATGTGGACAATATTTTAGTCACTCAACATGAAATCAACTTCAAGTATGAGTGTATTTCCAAGTTCAACAGGGGCTTTTTTTATAAATACAACTTCTTTAGGATAAGGGGAGTTGTCTAAATCTAAAGTTTGGCTTTAACTGGATATATTTCAGTCTCAAATATTGAGAATTCTCCCTCTGTAGGAATGGCTATAAGATTGATGATGTTGTTTTTTACTAAACTGGATAGGGGACGGCGACCTGCATGACAGCTGAAGGCAAGCATGTGGTAGGTGTGGGGGCCACTATTACTGCAGGGCGGCTCTGAGTAGGTGTGGTCATGAAGTCCTACGGTCGCAAATTAGATCATCATAAAATCAAATGACATTTTATATGTTATACCTTGCTTCAGGGGGATCAAATCTAGACAAGTGCCAGATATTTTTCTAAATTATTAATTTTATGTTTTAATAAAAGGTTTTGCTTCAGGTCTGCCATATTGATATCAAATCTAGAAGAAAAGATTGTGTAGTATAGACATTGATCATGGTAAAAGGTAAAGGGAGTAAAGTTGTAGTGAATGAAAGTCTAAAAATCTGTGAATTAGTGCAGATTGATATCAATACTAGATAAAAAAAAAATTCTAATATTTTTAGAATTCTGTCAAATGATAAAAAATAATGTTAAAAGATTAATTTAATTGAACTAAGTTAAGATAAATATATGAATTAGCATTGTTTAGAGTTGAACCATTTAAAATGGTAAAAAAAATAAAGAATGAACAATATTTAACATGGAAAACAACTTGATAGTTAAGGATTCTTTCTTAGAGCCAAACCTTCCAGCATTGTTCTTATCCGAATTGTTCGTACCCAAATTGTTCGTACCTAATAACAGCTGGGTCAACTGGAATTATGAGTGTTACAAAAAAATATTATTGTCAGAAATTGAGTACTATATTTTGCTTGTACAATGTAAAGCTTATGGGAATTTATTTTGTTGACATTTATCAATTCATACTGTTTTTATGTTTTTTTTGAAAATATGTACATGTATTTTTTAGATAAATTTTAAACTATTTGATATTTATATGGTTACCATCAATACCATTACTGCTTTCCACTACTGTTCAGTGAGTTCACTTCAAGTTTTGATGTTCTAGTAACTTCTACTGATGATCAGAAACAGTTGTCGACAGAATGAGATGAGCTTTTCTATTTCAAATGAATTTTATTATTTAATACCCTGTTTGTATTCTGAATCAATCTTATATTAGTTAGAAAATCATATTTATCATTGTTTTTTTTCAATGAAGCTTGTGTTCTTCAAGTTATGTTATGGTTAGAAATAACCAAGAAATATTGTTGACTTGACCAAATTTTCTGTTCAAATTCACTTTGATATCTATTCAAATTTCATAAATTCATGTTTTTTATACCAGAAATATTGATTCTGTGGTAAATCTATTTTATATGTTTCTTTAATGATTTGTTTAATGATAATTCTTTTGAAAACCTGTTCTGGTTAGTACAATTATTGATTCTGCGGTTCAAATTGAACCATAGTTATGCATTTCTTGTTACTTAAGTCAGATATACCATTTCAAACAGAGCTATGAAATGATATATAGATTATTGTTTAGAAATGTGAGTGGTTACATAAAGCTATTTGTCCCGTTTAATAAAGAATTTCCATTATCTCATGATAGGTCAAAAATGTTTTCTGATAAGAAAATTTAACAGCTAGACATCATAAAAAAAATCATTAAATTACCCTTCTGAGACGACTTAATTCAAATAAATTTTTGCTTCTGATGTGAAAATTCGTTATTGGTATTTGGTGAATTTTAGTACAATCTAGAATGGTTACATTTCAAATATTTCATAGAATATATTTCAATTTTAAACTTCTATGGTCTGTAAAATTTAGGAATTTATATCGGAATGATTTTTCTATTCCTCTGTATACTTTAACATAAATCCTAACCCTACACCTAACCTTAACACACTTACACATAGATTCCTAAATTCTATAAACCATAGACATATCAAAATCTTTAAAATTTTGCAATTCCTGCTATGTGATATTTCGAAATTGTTAACCAATTTATTTTGTTCAAAATTTATTTTCTGATTTCAAATTGTTTAATTTTTAATTCTGTTACCTGAAACATGGGCCATTTGATGAGACCTGAGACCTTACTAATAAAATTCATTGATGCCCTTCGGTGCCATGGACTTAACTTGTTACCTGGATTAGAATCTAGCTTCAGGTAAAATAATAGGTTTAATATGATATATTGAATTAATGTAACCACCCATGTTCTAAATATACATATCTTTATGTCCTTTAGGTAACTGATTTTTATAGAATTATTACAAAAATTTGATTTTGAAGAAAGATCAAAATAAATATTCAAGTTTTGTATTAGTATATAATATGTTTGATATTAATTTATTTCCAAAAATTTTTAAGCTAATAATTTTTGGCCAATTGATTGATATCAAATTTGGTATATAGAAATCTAATTATTCTTCAAAAAATGCCAAATTGACAATTTGTGAACACAGTGGAGCTCCAATACAGGTGGTAGGGTATTGGTGGTATATTTTATAAATGATTAACACTTGTTTTGTTTTCTATTTGTAGATATGACACCAGAAGAAAGTTATAGAAAGATTGGGATGAAATGATAGTGTACAACATTCAAAAATAAAAAGAAGGAAGAATCATATATTTAGTAGCTTGAATAAATATATTATTATTGTGTATATTTTAGAATTAAAAAGATATGCATTGTGTTGTTTTCATTCAACAATAATTGAAATTTCTGCTGTCTATATAAAGAAATTTAAATCTATATGGGAAATCCCTTTGAAGAAAGGAGTACATTTGCATACAAACAATTCACTTTCACATGCCTTGGGTACCAAATGGACCTGTTAAAGACTGATAACATTATAATCAGGATCTCCATAAAATAAAAGATATTTCCAAATAACACACATTAGATAATTTTGCATTTAGGCCAAGTTTTGTTAAAATGTCACATGAGAAGATGAACTGCTTTTAGGCTCTCAAATTGCATTTATTTCATAATTTAAGACACTAGATTGTCCGTTGCTTCAATACATAGGCTCTTTAGAGCCAGAGTTCTTAGGTTGTACCAGTTTTATTTCAAAAGGGCCTAGTTTTAGGTCGCTGGAATAAGCACATAAAATATTTTAGAAGCTCCATGTCACTTTCATCTTCTGACATTGGTACATAACCACCAGTATGTTTAAATCATACAGTCTGATCTGCTCATTATAAGAATCACATATAAACTATGGACATTTTGGCATCATTAAAATTAGCTTTTGAGAGAAATGGGGGCCAAAGATTCAATCGTGGTTTGGTCAACTGTACCATACAGTACTTAGTTATATTACAAGTGCAAATCATTACCCTTGTTCTTAAAATGCTAAAAAGCTCTAAAATGTGCATTTCTTGACAGATTTTGATGAAACTGAATGTGAGAGTGAGAGATAACCCAAGGATGAAGCCTATAAAAAATAACTTACCAACAAGTGATAATGGGCAATATAAAAGAGATGTTGTGTGAATATTGACAGAAATGACTTACCATGATGTGAAAACTTCAGTTTTAGCTCCCAGAAATAAATCCAAATCATCTCTCATCTGTGACACTGATTTTTTATTAGCCACCATGACCATAATATAATCAGGTAGTTCTTCATCTAAAGAAAGGTATAAGGTTCTGGTATATAAAAGGTCATATATGTTCTTCTTACAACATGGTCTTTGAATTTATGAGTCAATTGATTAATCTTGCTTGAATCACAATCTTGGATTCCAAAATCGTCAACCTGTAAGTTGATGATCCACAATTATTTTACTTTTTAAAAACAAAAATGTTTTTTTTTGCAAAGGTTCCTGTACTTACCTACATAGGCTCCAAGTTCAACAAGCTTAGCCTTGATAGCAGACTAAAGAAGAAAAAAAACTGTATAAACAACTTTTTTATGTTTTATTTGTAAGTTTAATGAAAAAAAAATGTAATATTAAACTGACTTTGACACTATTCATGGAAACTAAGTTAATGAGATGCAAAAGACAAAATCACTTGTAAGTGAAAGCCTTTCTTAAACTGAACAGAATTTATAAAATTTGTGTACAAAAAGGAAACTTTAAATTTTTATGTATTGCACATTAAATTTTAAAAAAAAAACTTTTTACTGAATGAAGTTCACAAATGATTGGACTTTTGTGTACTTTGATTAACATTAATTAATCATTTGTTAATCCCCTTCCTGTATCTTAATCTACATAACATGACCAGATATAGTTTGATAATATTACATCATTCTGACACTAGATCAACAAGGTACCATCTGATAACCATTAAACATGTTAATTCCTGACAATTTTATACCCTTAAAACTGCCATTTCATTGGATCCTAAACATTTCAAACAAATCTTATTGGCTCCCCAGCTTAAAACAAAGAAGTCTTTGAGCTTCATTAAAAAATCATCAACTTAAGCATCCTTAAAACAGGTGTTGATTACAAACAACCCCCACTGATTCATTCAATAAATTGACAGACAGAAAGACACTTCCATTTTATGTAAGAAACTTAGGAGTTAAGGAATCACAGATTGGGCTTATGTGAAGGAAATTTATGAAATATATCAAGTTTCCAACATGCGGCCGATTTTAACACATCCCAGACAGACTGCACCTAGCAGATATCACACATTTAATAGGTAAGAGTTTTTAATTTTTATATTTTAATATATTATCATCTTAAGTATTAAGTAAGCTTAAGCTTTTCGGAATAAATGGAGCGCTATAACTAAAAGGTCATTAACACTACTTTCCAACAGAAAAAAGGTCTTCTTGTGCAAGAATTAACTAAGACATTAATATTGGTGCCTGGTGGCCTAATGACTTAGCTGCTTGGCTTCAATCCAAGGAGAGGTTTTTAACCTTGTTTGCCCATCAGTTATGCAGGTTGGAGGAGCTTACATGGTAAAAGCCTCTAGTCAATTCGGATGTGACGATAAAATCGTGCTACAGGCTGTGCACCTTAAAGTTTCCTCGACAGTTGGAAATCGCAAAAGAGTAGGCATTAGCCTACTTTACTTGAAAATTTCCCTCATTGCAGCCTGCATGGTGTTGCCCATCTTCTTAAGTGCAGAACAGAAGTGTGGGACGTAGGACTCCATTCACTTTTTAATTCTATCCCTTTCCTTTGTATTGACATTAGAGCTGTGGCTATCTCGAATTCTAATCTGAGATGCAATCAGTCAGAAATCAGAAGATAATGAATGTAAATTAAGGTGTGGGTAATTATTTGTCAACAAGAATTGCAGGTCGACTTCAATCAGATATATGAAGGAAGGTGTTAACAAAACAGAAATATTCAAAACACAAAAATGTTTTCAGCAGTGGGTAAAGTAAATAAATGCATAATTTTAGGTCCTAAACAAATTGCGAGTGGAATTAATTTCAATTCTTTCTTTACCCTGATCTTGTGGCTTATTTCTGTACCAATTTCCATCCTTGAATCGGTAATTAAGCAAGTAAAGAGCTGTAAAATTTGTCAATTTTTCTACAAATCGTTTTCCGGAAGTCGAGTTCTTCCATTTGCTCAAGAGTAGACAACTCGCACGCTATAATTTGGGGCCAGATTTTCCAGAGCAGTTTTAAACCATATTTTTATTTATCCATAGAAAAGTACTACAACTACAGGTAGTTTTCAAATGAGATATGTATTTATCTGTAAGTGGTACAATAATTTGTAAATACTAAAAGTTGCAGCAAAATTTGATTACTAATTTTGGGAGGTAAATGAAGTGGGCGTGGTAGAGAGTATTGATAACGTGGTCTCATAAAGGTGTTATGTGACAAATCAGCTGAGAAATAAGTAAGCATGCGCACTGAATATTTTGCTGACAGATGTAAACAAAGCAATACACGAAATAATTTTTCCTGAAAACAAGGGAACATTTTAATATTTTTTTTGTGCGCATCTTTTGTGGTTAATAATATGTGTTCCCTCCAAACCCCATTGAGTCATATTGTAGTCTGTGAGATCACAGTCTTTCAGTGAGCTTATTCTGAGCAAAAAAAGCCCACAATTTATTGTTGATGTTGGTCTGCACTGTTTTGCACTTTGAAGTGCTTATACTTACAGAACCACCTTTTGGCATTTCCATTATTGTTATGGGACCCGAATATTTTTGACTCTGGTAGTATTTAAGAGTCAAATCTTGTAAAAGTGTGTTTATATCTATAATGAGGTCTGAAGGTATCTGTTTCCCTTGTAGGCCTACACTATAATAATAATAGGGAAAAAGTTAAACCGGTCACCTAATTTTTATTTTTTTGCCAAAGGTAATACCCATGATCAATGTTTAATGATTTGTTAAGATGGATTTTCTGACATGGAGTAATGAATAATCTAAAGTAACTTTTATTTCTCCTGAAAGCATTTTGTTTATTTTTTATTTTAGGGACAACATGGCAGCTCAACTGAATCTGCCATTAGAGAGACCTGTTGTAAATGACCCTGTGAGTGATGATAATTCCGATCAAAATGTGACAGTAACACCCCCATCTAAAACCCTAACATTAGCATTAAACAGTCCAGAGGGTATAGATTGCTATGGTAATGAAAGAAAATCTTTATTAGATCAAGGAAAGTTCTATAATAATCCTGTATTAAGTGATATTAAACTGGTTGTTGGTGGACAGAAATACTATTCTCATAAGTTAATATTGGTTAAATGTAGTGATGTATTTGAAAGAATGTTTAGTTCAGATTGGTCTGATGAAAATTTAAAGGTACTATCTCTTCTTTCTTATGTTTTTCAAGTTACTATTGTAAAAAGAGTCTTCAAAATTCCTATTGACATTCGAGGGTCTGGCATCATAAAGTATCCATTCTAAAAGCCCCATATTAAAATCTTTCATAAGGCTTTCCATTTGGCGTTGTTTTTTAATCTATCACTAGTAGGCTACTAAAGTGTCACAAGGGATGGTTGATTAACCTTTTATTATGGACTATCAGATAACAAAATAATAGAATACATGATAACAAGTTAATGTTATCAATGATAACAGCGTCCAGAATGATATTTTAGATACATCTTAATCAAGAATATTTATCCCATATCCTAATATTTTCCAAACTATCCATGTTTTTCAAAAATCCATTTCAGACATTGCTTTCATTATAAATTTAAAAAGCAGATAACTTCTTATTAGATTCGTCCCAAAGTTTCTTCTGGAAATTGATATTACTATGAAATTAGTAATATTTTTAATGCTTTGTGTACTTTTTCTAAAATGGTACACAACTCCAGCTGTCATTTCTATCATCTTGTTAGTTTTGAATGATCTTTCTGCTGGAAGAAACTTCCTGTAACTTGAATGAAGTCAAAGCATAACACAATTTAATAATAGTCAATATTGCTGGTGATTTTTCATAATTTTGTATTGTATTTCAGGAGGTTGAGTTAAAAGAGGAAAGTATTTGTGTTGGTGTGTTTCCCAGATTTCTCAAGTTTTTATACACAAATCATATTAAACTAAATACAGACAATAGTTTACCCATACTTATACTGGCAGACAAATATAATATAGTTGATTTAAAGAATGTCTGTATAAACTTTGCTAGTACATGTATCATACCCAAGTTACAATTAAAAGATGTCTTCCATATTTGGTTTCAATATGCTACTAAATGTTACCATCAAACTTTGATAACGTGCAGTGTTCAGACATTATCAGACAAAATGGAGGATATCACATCAACCGTGGAGTGGGAAACAGAATGGATGAATTTAGATCAGGATCAGTTAATAGAATTCCTTAAAAGCTCTGGTTTAATCATTAAAGATGAATATGCCTTATGGAAAGCGACATTGAAATGGTTATATGCTCCACAAAATGAAGACAAGATACAAGAGAATTTGAAGAAAGTATTGTGCTATATAAGATTTCCTATGATGGTACCAGAACAACTATGTGAAATTGAATCCAGTGCTATTGTTGAACAAAATGCTGAGCTCTTTCAACACCATTTAAAATCTGCTTATAAATATCATTCCTTACCACTTACCACTAGAGCTAATATGAAGGAATTTTCATCATCAGCTTTTCTATTGAGGAATTATTCTGATTTACGCTGGGATAAAAGACTAGTTATTCCAAAATACTCCTCATTACCAAAAGGTGAAGAAGTGAGTCTGAGATTTGCTACCAGAGCATCTTCATTTCCAGCTCAAACATGGGAATGGGAATTAAAAATCAGCCCTAAAGGATTTTCACCAACTTGTGATGACCTACGAACTATACTTTATTCTAATTTAATATTAGATCAACCCCGACCAGTTGAATATCTTTTATCAGTAGTAGGAAGCGATCAAATTTTACAGTCTGTCTGTGGTCGTAAAAACTTTACCAAAGCTCGTTACTCAATTGATACAGAATTAGAAAAGAAAATATCTGTAAGTGATTTGATGACATCAAATTCACCTTTATTAGTTAATGATTGCTTACACTTACAGATACACCTGAAACCTGTGGAATAAAAAACTTTAAAGTTCCTTTGTGAACATTCTAAAACTTTATCAGTAACTCCCTTAGATATTGTTAATGTGTTCTATGGTGGATTTGTTTGGACATTCCAAGATATTAGCAGACTGGCTTTGGTGTTCAGTATGGTAATTTTCTTCTGGCACTTCTCTTTTTGGGCACAATATTATGGTTGTAAGGGTGCACTCATTGAATATGATTCATTGAAATTATGCTTCGGTCTTTTTTATAAATATGTAGACAAAGATTTCATTCCAATGATACCAAACAAATCTTGTTTTGCTTGTTATATTTTGTTGCTTATGGATGTTCTTCATTTTCTAGTCTCAATTGTGATATGAATCATTTTCCATTCAAAATGTAAATTGGGTTGTGATATAATTTTTGTTTGTCTTTTTTATGCTTTATTTTGACAAATGTGCTCATTTTCATCTTAGTGCCTTATTATAAATTACTATAGAAACTCACCATTTCTTCAAATAAGTGTTTCATTTGGTGATAAATAGTGCTCTTATTTAACAGTATATAGCACTTCACCTAGATTTTCCTCAGCATTATTGTAAAACAAATTAAAAATCCTTATTGGTATTTAATAGTTTGTTTATTTCCTC
Organism: Nipponacmea schrenckii; assembly: GCA_030562195.1. NCBI lineage: Eukaryota > Metazoa > Mollusca > Gastropoda > Lottiidae > Nipponacmea > Nipponacmea schrenckii. The sequence continues at coordinate 33,677,602 of CM060199.1, forward strand.
AAAATCAAACAGTGTTCAAATCTGAACAGTGGGTTAATAAATTGTTCCTGAAATTATTTCATGGCTTCTTCTCTTTTCATCTGTGCTTTTCACTTACATGTCATTTATTGTTCTTCTGTTAAGTTTTAAATAAACTACTTTAAAGGTAAATTACCTCAAGTTATTTTTATCTGCCCACATGCAAATGTAGAAATGTCCGTTTGTCTGTTCACATTTCTTATTGACACAATAGCGACTGTAGATTTTATTAGAACTTATGATGAGTAATGGGCCAAGTTATAATAAGCGGATGGACGGTTTTTGAGCTAATTAGTTTTGTAAAAATTTGTCTTGTAGACAATATACTGTTGATCTGATCTTGATAAAATTTGGTATATATGTATATATTGATGAGATGTATAGGTCCAATTAAGAAAGTAATATTTGGAAAAACAGTTTCAAAGAAGCTCTTGACTCGCGTAAAACATGGCTTAAGGCGCACTTGTATATACAGTTGGTGAAACTTAGATTAGAATGCCAGCTTATATCGACGAGATCTCAGTTCGAATTTGGTATTAATCGGACAATCTGTTCGGGAGTTATTGCCCTTTTCTTAGTATGAATGACATCGGATCTGTCTACAAAAGATAAAAATAAATTTTTATGAGTTTATTTTTCTGTGGCTATACCGGCCCAATTAAACAGGCTCGCAACTCATTTAAATCGACTATAAAGATATTTAGTTGAATATATAATTAGGCTATTTCCTTTCACTGTTATACAGAGCTACAGTTAAAAACAAATATTACTAATAAATAGAATTGAAATCGAATCAGGTGATATGGACATTAACCTTTATTTTCACATGTGGATATTGATAAGCATATTATTTCAATATTTTTAATTTTCTGGTCCACTTATCAATTTAGACATCACTCGGATAAGTCAAACGTGAATAATCTAACAAAGATGAAAATATTAATAGGAATTGTAACAATATTGACAATAGGTAAGTACTTTTGTCATGTTGAATTGATAATATTGTACATGTATAGTACTACATGACATTCCTGATTTGAATACAATCGATATAAAATTATCTGGGAACCCTACTTTAAATAAAGTCTACGAATTGCGTTAGTATTGGACATAATTTGAAATAAAATACCATCAGTAGTAAATGTAATAGCACCTTAAGTTATTGAATTAAATATGTCTTGCTTTATCAAAAACCACGATACATTTATATCTTCAGACATCAAGCAATGTTTTCGTGATGAGATATTTTACTTATGGACGATAGGATAGGACTAAAACTAAAAAAAATTATTTGAAGGAATTTTGTGAAAGTCTGCTACTATTATACATGACGTAAGGCTTTAAATTGCCCTGCGATTTACTGATTGATACCCTTAACAGTTAAAGATGAAACAGCCGAAAAATATCATCAATCTGTAAAGAAGATATGATTTGTTGTTGATCTATTTCGTTATCTATTACTGATAAGAAACTTACTTTGAAAAAATCCGTAATATATATTTTTAGCTTATACAGTCAAATGCGAAATAAGCTATGAAGATTTTATCAAAAAGATTGGAAAAAGTCCTCTAATGAGAGCAAGTTTTAAAAAAAATACCAAAGTTTTTGGAGGAAGGGTAAGCCAAATACAAACTTTTACAAACAAGAATTCTCCTAAGTAAGTACCTCTTCAATCTTGGAGGCAAGGTTGTATGGAACCAAGAGATTTTCCAAATAAAGAACCACTAAGTCTCAGTCAAACAAGTCATCAAAAAGTCTTCATCCAGTCCTATGGCCAATTGAAGCAGATGTGTGTCATTCTATCTAGTACCAATTTACCCCTGCCACACGTATCGCTAGCTGCATTAGGCCCTTCTACGCCAAAAGGCATAAAAAAAACTAGATCAAACATTATCGGTACCACATGAAGCAAAGTTTATATTCTTATTTTCTTTGACACATCTCAGAAAAATACCAGTGATCAAGCAAGAGAAATCACCCCTGCATCATGCCAGCAGCCAAAATCTGCCCCATAATAAACCTTATAGCTTATGAAAAGGTACTTTGGAATAGAAAATACAATACAAGACGTTTCTTGCCAAGCACATTGCCTGCTACTTTGATCACCAGACGCTGAATAGACCTTTTTGTGGAGTCTTCGGGCGAAGCAGAATGGTCATGAGGAATTATTGCCCAGTGTGACGCATGAATTGTCTGAATACACTGCATGTGGTATTTATCGATGTTGAATCTACAATATCATTTGGCCATTTCCGAGAAGCCTGTGGCCATAAACAGAGGAGGTTTCCTGTGGAGGTCAATCCAGTTCTTCATATTATGTCATATTTTCTCTGCATTATCATACTCTGTGCAGTTGGTTATTCATACCTAAACCCTACTCTTAATATCTCAGATCTCCCTTATTGTTTTTACTCAAATTGAGAGTGCAGTCGAATTAATTATTCCTTCATTTGGCAGAGATCGGCTGAAGCTTTTCCATGTAAACCAATTGCACCATCCAATCCAACACCAACATCAGGTTAGTTTTATTTTGCTTCTATCTATGATAAAGAGGATAGATGTTTTGCCTTTCCTTCAAATTATGTGGCCACTTTACTAGGTAACTATTTTATGTCTTAAATCTGGGGATCATGGTAATATATTTTATTATATATTATTATGTTCCTAAACATTGTTTTTCCAGTACATAAATTGAGACCGGGTGATATCAAAGTGGTTGCTGCCCTTGGAGATTCTCTAACGGTAGGTCTACATATAGGTTTAATCCATTATCATTCCAGTAGTCATAATGAAACCGCAGTATATGATGTCATTTTCGGACACAATAATACCCATTGGAATCCCAGTAGTTGTCTTGAAATATCCTAATTCAAAACTTTAAGAATAAAAGTATATCATTCTGACTACAAGAAAATGATAGGAAACTATACAAGGTTCTATCTTGCATATCATATTTTTAGGCTGGAGTTGGAATAACAGCAAAGAATATTTTTGATCTACTAACAGAAGAGAGGGGGAAGTCGTTTAGGTAAGTATAATTTGCAACTCATAATTCTATATCTACATATCATTCTACAGTACATTGCGTGAAATCGGATTATGTTTGTTGTATCTCGATTTGTATTTTTAGATGAATATATTTAGAGCCGATAAATTGATATAAATTTATAATGAATTGACATATAATTGACATGTGTATTACAGTATTGGTGGAGATGGAACATTTGATGATTATGTAACCATTCCAAGTGAGTTTTACCTTTTCTTCTAAGGTACTTCTAGCGCATTAAGTTACAGATGTATTCAAATCCGGATTTCCAAGGGGCAAATTACTTTAACTGAGGCCATTTTTTATTTCAGATATTTTAAAAAACTACAACCCTAACATCACTGGGTTTTCTCTTAAAACTGGTGGTTTATACAGTAAAAATGCTAGATTCAACGTTGCAGAAGCGGGAAACGTTTTCCAGTAAGTATATGTCATTCGAATTTCTAAGAAAAGAATAACTAAAGGAAAAACCATCATAAAAGGAATGCGCATAGCAGAATTATACCGAAAATCTGATCTGTGTAATTTAACTACGAGAGCAACAACACCCAAAGAAAATTCGCTCTGAAGGTGAAAGATTTTAAAGTGGGTGTATGTGTTGATTTAAGTTGTAACATTACAATAATAGTCTGAATCAGACTTCTAGATCGCAATCAGAAGTCAGAGGTAGATTTTGAACAAACAAATTGTAAAAAAGGAACTAATGATTCCCAACAAAGTAAACTAAATAAAATTTTCTGCAGCAGAGCTCAATTAACAATAAAAAATATTCCCTGTTGGCAAATTGATATATTTTTGTGTGTGCTAAGTCGTGATTCTGCCAGAGTTTTAGCTTTTTAGTTTTATGTTTGGGGATTTTAATGTTTTGTAATGGAGTAACAATTTCTTTTCAGGGATCTTTCAGACGAAGCCAAACTGTTGATAACTAGAATGAAAGCTGACATCAATATTGATATTAACAATGACTGGAAATTAATAACTATCTTGATTGGCGATAATGATCTTTGTAAATTCTGCAATGAAGACGTATGTATCGTCATAATATTAATAATAATGATGATGCAGAATACTTCATTCTGAACCTTAGTTTTTAGGAAGTTAGTTCGCGAAGTTAGGTGATGACTTATGAAACCTGGTCCTTTATAGTCAATTTAAGAGACAAAGCAATAGTTCAGGTTTATGAGATACAATGTACATATACTGTTCCATATACAGTAGTTATTTTCAGTGTTTTATAGAGGACGTTGCTTGAACTGGTTCATTAATTTTCCCATCAGTTTAATGATACCGTATATCATTTACGCGCATTCAAAAAGCGCATTCGGATGTGTTACAATTGTCATTTAATATTAATAAACACAAAAATAAACCCATTCAATTTCAGGGTCACGAAGCAGAAAGATATAAAGCTCTGCTAGAGAAAACTATCCAAATTTTACAAGACAGTTTACCCAGGACTATTATCAATATATTGGAAGTTTTAAATGTTGAAATAACCAAAGATTTAAACAAAGGTCTTTTTTGCTCAGCCATTCATTTGTAAGTAATTCAAATGGTTGCCAAAATGTGGAAACAATAGAATTCTCACATCTTGTATGATTTTCCTTCAACAGTCGCATTTGGCGAGGATTTCGGTGTGCCATCGCTACTCGTGATCTAAGTTGTGGTATGGTCTCCATTATAACCATAAATCATACTAACATATTGACTCTAAAGCAATACAATTGAATGATATTTTACAGTACACTGTGTGGATGTGCTTCCTATCCTAAAGATAAACAAGATGAAATTGACCTGAGAAATGTAACCAGAGTATATCAGAATATAGTCAATGATATTGCTACTTCCGGTAAATTTGAAAAAGACGATTTTACTGTGGTGGATCAACCATTATTTAGAAATACTTATCTACCCACAGTGGTAAGCTTGTGTTCCAATTCCGCTGACGAAATGTCGCATCCAGGCATAGTTTGTTTGTTATTCAGCATAATGATTCTTGGAGGATTTCGAAGATAGTTCCTTCTCCAAGTAGATTAATGCGGTACCTTCGAGGATGAGCATGATTGTATCATCCACCAGATGTTCTATGTTTTATTTCATGTGCCCATCAGTTTTCCCTACCAATTTGATATATTTCAGGAAGGTGAGCCAGATTTTTCTTATTTTGCTCCCGATTGTTTCCATCTGAGTCATAAAGGCCAAGCAACAGCGGCAGTAGCCTTGTGGAATAATATGGTAAGTTTCTTCTAATTATAGGGATTTTTTCCAATACACTAGTCACGTCAGCCAGAATAAAAGAGACAGGAGAAAGCCATCCTTTTTCATTCATTATTCTCAAGACGGGAAGGCACCAATAACATTGTGTCTACTTCTACTTAAATCTCACTGAAAAAAATGTTAACTCCAATTCAGATACCAATATTGTTAAAGATTTAGTGTTCCTAAATCTAGAAAACAACTTTATTTCTATCTGTGATTTTTTTTTTCAGTTTCAACCCGTTGGTAAGAAAGATACAACCTGGGGAATTGGTAATTCAGTATTCTGCCCAACAGAGGTGAGTTTCGCGTTTTCTTAACTCTTACGGTTCATTGTGTGATTGTGGATTGGTCATTATGTAGGATATTTGATATAGTTATCTGGCCTATAAGCTCTGGTAGGCCTAAGTAGAAAATAAATGAGATATGAGCTTCTAATATTACCAATTCCCATTTCAGTAGTATTATAAAGGACAGTTTATCTCTAATATATTCTGTAGTTTCCTAAAATCATTTTCAATTCAATGTAGAATATATATTAGTAATATTTAGTTAAAAGACGACCACAATTATGGAGATGAACATGGCAACTCTCTCCATTATCCTGAACTGATCTACCATACATTACCGTGTATTTCAGGAATCACCTTACATCTACACCAATAAAAACAGTGTAAATAGGACCAGTAACAAATCAGTTTATATTAGAGACCATACCTTGAAATTTAAACAGGATAGTTAGGTTCATTACTATATATATAACATTTCTACTTATCTGTCTCTGTATTGATATTAGCTCTACCGGTGATGTATTTTTATGTTATTAAAATCTTTTTATGGTATTTTATTTGTATTTCTTTATGGTGAATTTTTATACTTATTCGTATCACTAAAACTCTTTTTTTTTTCTTTTAATCATTTTCTTTTGTTGAAATTCAATTGATTGCAACACTATGGGTCCCTTTGTCGAAATCGTAGTATCCAACCTTTACATCAAATCAAAACGGTAATCAAGAAAATTTGGCACATTCTGCAATAATTATTCCTGCGGCAAGACAAGGCCGTTGAATCGGTAGAAATCATGAGAGCTGCTGCTCTATTGTTACTTCATCAACAAATTAATTTGGGACTGTAGGATTCGCCATAGAATAGCCTAATAAAACACCTGTCAAATCAATTTAATGAAAAACATCAGATTCCACTCTTATCAATGATTGTCTCATATTTCTACCTTGATAAGGTTTTTCTTGTCACTTGTAATTTTACAGTCACTGGGAAAGGTTATTTTCTTAATCATGAGGACTTTCTTATTTCTTATCTGTATGGTCGCCTTGGGTAAGGGTTTTATTATATTGGTGACTTTCTATTGAACAGTGAATATTTGGCGGCGAAGCTTTTATTCTTTTAAACTTTTCCAGTTCGGATGCGAAGGCTTTGTCTTCCTATGAATATTCCAACAGATAGATTATAACATTTTGAAGCCTTTATTACTGTCCTTATACGATATTGCTTATGAAAATGTACTAACGATAAACTTACAGCGCGCATGTTACGGTAGATATGTAATTTGTGTCTTTTAAAATTTGCTTACATTAACTATCGCAAGTTGAATACTCTATCTCTTGCGACAGTTTTTCTGTGAAATTCAAAATTGTTGTTATCTTATATAGAATCCATTGATTGAAATTGCCAAACATTATACAATCTATACCACAAACCTCTGGTAGTATGGACATTCCGAGTTATACTTATCTGAATTTAGATAAAGAGATTAAGGTCATTTTTTGCTTTAAAGGGATAATAGGTCTTAGAATGAACATAAAATTTCAACATTTTAAATTTGGTCAGTAAGAGCTCTATTCATCAGTAAATATACCTGCTACCATAAATAACATAAAAAAAAAATCAAAATAAAAAAAAAAAAAAAAAAAAAACTTAGTAATTATCCATAAAGATGCATTTGATTATTGAAAAATGCTTAATAAATTGATTAAGCGTTTTTCAAAAATGATTTAGTTTTGCGAGTTTTCAAGATTTTAAGAGATTCTGTTTCTTTATGACACCTGGTAAGTTCCCTGATGAATATAATTCTTCACTTATTGACCTTGAGAACAAAAATTTGATGTTCATGCTTAGACCTATTATCCCTTCAATTTATCTAAGTTTTCCTTATGTCAATCACAAGGCCACTATGACGAAGTATTCTTTGTTGATGTCATAATCAAAATTCAGACCATATAGGCCTACATAGAAAAATGCATAGATACAATTATTTTAATGAGCCCTCTTTTCAACTGGTGCGTATAATAAGGCTAATTAGGTGAGATGAAGACAGTGAGAAGTATCAAGCTTGCATTCTGTATTTTGGTCATTTTGGTATTTTTTTATTATCATTATTTAGCCCAGAGCCGAAACCGACACGAGAAATATGAAAAGTTAGTGCAGCATGTTTCTAAGAATCCTCTTCTCATGAAGAGTTTTGAAGAGAATCTCAAGGAATTTGGTGGGAAGGTAGGTTTCCTAAGAAAATTGGTAGGTCTTATTATAAGAATACCGCCTGACACACAAGATGTAAGATATTATGTTATCAATATGTTGTAATAGGCCCATATTATACGATGGATGTAAATCTACCCGAGTAGTGCTCGTAATGACAATGTTAGCTTTATAAAGGAAATACCAGGCGAGGAACTATCCTAACACATCTATCACTCCACTCTCAGTCTGTTCGTTCGTAAAAATTCTTATGATCAGCTTTATTTTACAGAGCGCACTCTATAGTGGGCGTATTAAGACGATGTTCATTGTCTTTACAAACTATTATTTTCGCTGAAAATTGTAATGTAATTCCAACATAAGTTTTTTAATCAGTTACCTATAAAAGACCTACGTTATATAACAACGTGTTATATTTTTAGCCAGAGAAAAGAGACTTTCCCTGCAAAGTATTAGCACCATCTCCGAGTGTTCCAACTTCAGGTATTGTTTTTTTTTATCTCATTTCTTTCTTTCAGATGTCATGCAAAACGAATAGTTACACATGCATATTATATTTTTCTCTCGTCTGGCCGAATTATGCTGCACACTAGACATTTTTTGCAGCAGAACGGATACCTTTTCATCTGCTAAAACTTTCAATTTAACATACATGTACATCAATTTATATTAATCATGTAGATCTCACAATGACAATCTCGGCAATTCTTGTACCTGACCGTGATTTACCATGTCTGAAAATATTTCAGTACACAAGTTACGACCAGGTGATATCAAAGTGGTTGCCGCTTTGGGCGACTCAATAACCGTAAGTAGAATAATAATAGAAAGTATATGCAGCGAAGAATTTCATTCATGTGTTACTGTACGACTATAATGATCAAATAATCAGTCCAATTCTTATTGTTATGGAATATTTCTGAAATGACAGATTTCTTTTTAATTCTGAGACCTCTATGGTCTGAGAGAAATTTTAAGGTTGAACTCACCAAATACTACCTTATAGAAATAAAATAAACACGAATGCATTCTCTTCCATTGTATTCATAGTTCAGATATGCATCATATCATGTAAAGACTCGAAACATAATTACTGCTTTTAGGCGGGAAATGGTATTACAGCTAAAACAATATTTGGTGTATTAAGACAAGATAGAGGGCTTTCATACAGGTAAACATTATTTGAGCGTTTTTCTTAATAACAATTAGTCAATTTGATGGAACTGGGTTAAAGTTTTTTTTTCATATAATATATGGTTATGGACTCAAATCTGATTGTCGGTCATGTCAATCTGATTGTTGGTCATGTCCATTTGATTGTCTGTCATGCAAATCTGATTGTCGGTCATGCAAATCTGGTTGTGGGTTATGCAAATCTGATTGTCGGTCATTCAAATCTGGTTGTGGGTTATGCAAATCTGATTGTCGGTCATGCAAATCTGATTGTCAGTCATGCAAATCTGATTGTCGGTCATGTCAATCTGATTGTCGGTCATGTCAATCTGATTGTCGGTCATGCGAATCTTCATGAAGTATAGATAGCCAATGTCAACTGTGGTGAAACTGAACTCCGAATAGATAAAAAGAATAATTTTACTACTGGTAAATAGAAATCGGAGTACACGGGGGCTTTTAACCTATATTTTTTTAAACCCAACAGATGGATATTTTTGTAGTTCAGTCATACCATCATTATTCCCCTATGTCATGCCTGTGGTTTCATCCATAACTAATCTCTCATCGGCCGTTTTAAGAAATGGGTGTATCACAGGGCAAATAATTTTTCTGGCTCAACTGGCTATCTCGAAGAAACAAAACAAAATGAAAGCATCATCAAATAAACACAGTGATAACTTATAACAGAGATATGATAGGACGGCCCCAATTTGATACTGGATAAATATAACTCTTATTTAAATGGACTTTATCTCATACCTTGACTGCAATAGCCAATTTTCTGACAGGATTGTACTCTTGCTAATACAGCAAATGAGAGCCCTTGACAGAAAGGCTATAAACTATGTGTTCACATACGTTCTGTAGGGATCTCTGATTGGCTGTATTTGCTAGCACACAATTCAATCAAATCACTTGTTTTACAAACTTCTATGATAAAAGAAAAGTGATTGTTACAATCAAGGTATACGAATTTCGTAACAGCTTGCCATTGTGAAAAGGCGTACTGTTCTCTGATTTGAAAAAGTTTGTAGACACGAATTGCATCCCTTGGACAAGATATGGTTAAATAATCATATTTCCTTCCGAAAAAATAGAATCTCTCGTTACTGTAAAAAGAAAAGCCATCAGAAGCTGGAATAAAGGCAGGTGTTTCGGATTAATCTCTAATCCAAGTGTGGTCAAAGATATATCTGAATAGATAACCTAAACTGTGTAAATGGTAAAAGGCGAAAACTGGTACATATATTTGAATAATATCCTACATCGCTATATTAGATTTTATGTTTGTTTACTTTGAAATTATTTTAAATGTAATGAAATATATATCCTGTATGCTGATTGACTTTAAGCTTGTGGTGAGCTAATGTGAGCATGGATAGAATGACAGTAAAATGCGAGTTTGTCGGAAAGTAATTTGGGAAGGATTTTCTTTTATATTTTGATCAATATTGTAGTATTGGTGGTGATGATACATTTGAAGAAGCTATTACATTACCAAGTAAGAACATTTCGATTATCTCTATATCGACAGACGCCCGATGAAGAGGGAAAATTAAATTACTCATAGTTTACGTCAACCTGGCGGGCTGTTATTTGAAATCCCACGTTTAAAATTTTTTTGAAATAATATATTTGGCATGTACATGATGTCACCTATTACAAACGTTGCTATAAATCTTGACGCACTGGTCGCCGGCTGATTTGGCCAATTTTGAAGGCACGTGTTGCATCCCTTGGACGGGATTCCAGTCACTAGCAACTATGCTTCTCTTACCTTTTGTTGGGTAATAGTGGTTTTATTTTAGTTGGTTAAATAATCATTATTGCCTTTTTAAAAAATGAATCATTCGCTCTGGGTGTATTTATTAGCAGGATACTTTTCCTTCGTTTTCAGATATCCTTAAGAAATACAATCCAGGAATCACTGGTTATTCCATCAAATCTGGAAAGGTTTCTAGTAAATATTCAGCATTTAATGTTGCCGAGCCAGGAAATGTTTTCAAGTAGGTCTGACATGTTTTTACACCTATATTAAGGTTATAACTAAGGAAAATATCATTATCAAACTATAAGAAAAAACTATTGCCGGTATTTTATTGTATTTTCTTGATCTCCATCTTCAGTGATTTAACAGATGAAGCAAATACATTGATAGAAAGATTGAAAGCTGATATTAATATTGATATTAACAATGACTGGAAATTGATAACTATTTTGATTGGTGATAATGATTTATGTGATATTTGCGATGAAGATGTAAGTATGCATGCATATGGATAAATGTAAAAATATAATATGTCAATGAGGACATATTCCATAACCCAAAATATGAAGTAATGCTTTAATTTTATACTAGTAATATGTTTGTGGACATGAAAATATGGGACATATGAGGATTGTTAGACCTAAGTTATTGAGAAAGTGTTTAACATTTTATTCTGATGCATCCTTTGATTTAAGGGTCATGAAGCTGAGCGATATGTGGCTATGCTAGAGAAAACATTGGATACATTAAGAACTAATCTACCAAGAACTATCGTCAATGTTGTGGAAGTATTAAATGTAGATATTGTTAGAAAATTAAATAAGGGGTTGATATGCACTGTTGTTCATTTGTGAGTATATTAATTAGTACTAGTATTCAATTCGTCAGATTTTCGAAGCATCTAGGTCCAAATTATATAAAAACCAACTGAAATGATTTTCTCTGTTTAGCTTCCTTTGTAAATGTGCGGCTTTCCCAAAAACTGATGACGATAAAGCTGAATTAAGAAACATGACTAGAAGATACCAAACTATCGTACATGAATTAGCTACATCAGGAAAATATGATACCACTGAAGATTTTACAATTGTTGATCAACCATTCTTCAGAGATACGTATGTCCCCAGAAAGGTATTGTCTAAATTTTTAAACTGTGGGTTACAGATGAATAAATTTGGCCGGTATAGGCGATCTATATACCAAAGGCAGTACTGAAAATCAATTCACTATACCTAACCTAACCCTTACCCTACCTATAATCTAGATTCTACAAAAGTATATTTTCTAGAATGAAACACCACATTGTAAGCTAACCACAGTGTGTCACATGTCATTGCAGCAGTTCGTTGATGATTGCTTCGATGATTTAATTTCAGCCTGGAACTAATGATGTGGATCTTTCGTACTTCGCTCCAGATTGTTTCCATCTGAGTGAGAGAGGCCATTCTAATGCTGCCATAGCCCTTTGGAATAATATGGTAAGTGGGTTATATAGCATATATGTAGTTAGGCCTTTCTTTCAAGGTCGTACATTCATATAGACATGCACTCTACATCATGGTGGCTATCATTAATAGACAGGGTCGTATGATGATAGCATTTGATCTTGTATGCTTATGCTTTTTGAGTTCTTGATTTATTTGATTTCTTCTGGTAGGCCTGTGGTGGACGTGGCTTATTTTAAATAAAAATGCCAAGGAACTAGCAATAATTGTTTTTAACTTTTAATTTCAGTTGGAGCCTGTTGGTAAGAAAGCAACTGAATGGGTCCTTGGTGAAACAGTTAACTGCCCATCTGACGAATCACCTTATATATTTACAAACAAAAATAGCCCCAAATAATAAACATGTATATAAACAGTATATTGTATTGATTCTTTTGGTATTTTATCACATACATATATAGCCTCTGGTAGGGTATAGTGTCATGAACAGTGTTGTAGTTTCATCTACAAACTATTTGCAACTCGATTAGCATTTTGGGCCCAATACGGTAGTTTTTGAGCCTTAACTATATAAAAGTTGCAGTTTTTCTTAGCATTCATGTTGCCGGGTTAACCCATGGTTTGGAGTGATCTGGGGGTAGGGGTATCACTTCACGTAAAAGTGTAGATTCGCGGTACCCAATATTTCAAAGAGGTTGAAATAAACTTCCTTCTCTTGTAAAGACTTGGATAAAAATAAATTTTCTGACTGGATAGGTGAGGAAACTGACTAAAAACTTACTGAAAACTTACTTAGCTGGCAAATGACTTTGTCCAGTTAGAGCAGTTTTGTTAAGAGACAACAATTAAATAGAACAACCAAATTGTTTTTAAAAATGCACCCTGCTACATTCAGGCCAAAATAATGCCCACTATGAAGTGTTTTATCAATGGTATTTGACACAGACAAAAGTAAAATTGTTTCAATTTCAATCTTCAAACCGATGAAGACGTGTGCTGTGGTCTGACGCCAGTCTATCAGAAATGGTCAATCAGTTATTCCCCTTATCAAACATGGCGGCCTCCATGCAACAACAATATTTACCAAAACAAACCGTAAAAAGTGTTTTATTTGGAAATATTTTGAAGATTGGAATTAGTTGTTTGTGGCTTATCATACCTTTTTACTTTGGTCCTTTCCTTAGTCTAGTTCTAAATAGTGCCACGGCCATTAAAATACACATTTGTTCAGTTTTGATCTTGGAAGTAATAAGCCGCATATTATTGCCTGCTGATAAACCGTTCCTTTCCAAGGTACGTTAGAATTTAACACTAATAAACTACAAATTCTTCATCCTTACATTAAACATTAATTTTTGGGGTTGTTTGATTTTGTAAAGGATCGGATATAAGAGGTTATTCCAATACTTAACGCATTACAACCAAAATCAGCAATAACTACCCCAACCAGGTACTTACTCACCTGCCAGTGCCAGTGTGGGCTTTTCAATTAAAGAAACAAATCTGTGGCAAACATATAATGATTACGGCCTATTTCGTATTATTTCATTCTATAAGGAACATTATTAGATGACTCCTGTTTTTTTTTATTCTTGCTTTTATGTGTTTTTATTTTTATTTTCAAGGGTACAGATGTAATAAAATATTTACTCATTATTCTATTCTCCTGGGCATTTTATTTTTACACAGCAATTGTTTATGGTGCACCTTTTTCATCGTAAGTAGTCTTTTAATTTTTTGTTTCAGTTTCTTCATCAGTCTTATGGAGAAGGGAACATCTTCATTTAGGCCAAATTATTTGACCAATTAGTTCATTAAAAACATTAAATTGTTACCTATTTATAACTTTGAGTTTCAAAAAGGTACCTTTTGTTTTGGATTAGTTTTATGCCAAGGACATGGAATAAGTGTGCTGTCGTTCCTCTAGAAATTTAAACTGATGTCACAGGTTGTGCACGTTAAAGATCCCTTGACAGTTAGAAATGTCCTGGCAAATTTCCCTCATTGCACACTGCATGGTGTTGCCCTTCTTAATTAGACCATTCATTGCAGTAGGGTAGGGTAGGATGTAAAACTCTATTCATTTCATTTATTTGCAATTTCTCTTTTAGGAAAATCAATGAAACTTTACATTTCTCAGCCCTATTGACCACTACAACAATTATTCCATTATGTTTTAACTTGGGCTCTGATATCAACATCTTGATAAAGTCATTTCATTTACACAGGTAATTAAAATAAATTATTGGATCAATTAATCAAAAAAAGGTGAGATCGAAGAGAATTGTCATTCATGTTAGTAGCTCTTAATGCCACAAAGCATAAAATATGAGTGTTGTTTTGTTAAACAGTAATCATTGAACATATGTATAAATGGTTTATCTTTACAGCACTGATGACAGTTCCTGTTTAAATGTTGTTTATTCCATTACATGTGTTTCAAGTTTATTTGGAGCATGGTTTGGTGCTTTTCCAATTCCTTTAGATTGGGACAGACCTTGGCAGGTAAACATAATTTCAACTTGTTTTTTATTCACAATTAAATAAGCTTTAAAATTACAAGTATAGATTCACTACTATATACATTAGCCTTCTGATTTAAGTGGATACGAAATATCAAATAGTAAAAATATTGTTCTGTCTTTCAGTATGGCTTTGTCATTATTTGAGAGCATTCTATGTTTTATTTCAGGTATGGCCTATAAGTTGTGTTATTGGTAATATAATGGGTTATATAACTGGTGCCTTCCTCTCTAGTATTTATATTCTCTTGAAATATAGAGAACTAAATAAACTTAAATGGACATGAATAAAAACTGTGCTATTGGTAGCTTAATAAATACAAGAGGTGTCGTCATATTCAGATATCAAAGCAGGACATTATGTTATGGAAAGAATACCATCCCTGCCTCTAGTGTGTGTTGAATCATACTTGAATGTGCAAAAACTCTTTGTTGGACCATCTGAACAACTAGGAGAGAAAAATGACAAATATAAAACTCTGTTAAGAATGTTGTCTATTCAATGAACTAACTGCTATATATAATATATATTAAAAAAAGAAAAAATTAATAATGTATTTTCTATCTAAGTGGAAACACATTCATTAAGAGTTTTTCAATGTGTGTGACAGCAAGCACTATGCTATAAGTTAGTTAGGTCATTTGCCTCCTTATACCCATTGATCTAAATATTACATAACAAATATAATCTCTATAGCAAACCAATGGGAAGGTATTAATCAATAATGTTTATTTACATATCACAGTTATTATTTAACAACTTAACAATCACTCATGATTAATACAAAATATAACAACTTACAAACTATCATTAATTTTGATAAAACATCTATCTGAGACTATTGTCTTTAATTTGAGCATTACAAGAATCTAGGAATACAAGAATCTTGGAATACAAAAACGACTTACAAACTATGATTAATTTTGATAAAACATCTATCCGAGACTATTGTCTTTAATTTGAGGATAACAAGAATCTAGGAATACAAGAATCTTGGAATACAAACAACACTTCTCCCTATCTTGTCATGGAAGGAAATACATTTTAAAATGTCATCATTAACAAATCAAAATATCTGTACACAATATTATAAATTTATAAACATATACAAAATGTAAAATAAATATGAAGACCAGTACTTTTGTTACTGTCTAGCGATAGTGTTATCACTAAATGTGATAATTATAAATAGAACGGTGAAGAATTAGGCTGTTCAATAGAATCTTATAAACAGCCTAGGAACTCTTCAGCT
Source organism: Nipponacmea schrenckii (assembly GCA_030562195.1). NCBI lineage: Eukaryota > Metazoa > Mollusca > Gastropoda > Lottiidae > Nipponacmea > Nipponacmea schrenckii. The sequence goes on from CM060199.1 coordinate 33,693,585, forward strand.
ATATAAATTAAGAAATGATCAAATGTATTTTAGGTGTGATAAATCAATTGGGAAGATCAAAATGAACATTTAAACTTGGGCGTCTGTTACGTATTGAGGTATTTGTGGCTGATAATAATGTCACATCTGATGATTTTAAAACTGTTTCCTCACTATCTACAGGAGATAAAGATGCTATACTCTCCTCCTGTACATCATGATCAGTGACTAGTATACCAACTGTTTCTGGTTGATTGGCTGTCATTCTATCAGCTTCAGATAAATCTTCATTATTCTCTTCTTCTTCCGAATCATTTTGTTCATTCTGTTCATCTATTAAAATACATTTATAAGCTGACATAACCAAGATGGTTTTTTCATGTTAAATTAATCCATCAGATATAACAGATCTTTTTATAGACTTCATGTACAATATGGAATTTAGATGGTAGAAAATTAATTGTTTTGTGTCTGTTAAAAATGTTCAACACCATACAGTGCTAGCTGTAAGGAGATGGTGAGAAAATGAGTCAAATTTGGGTTAATAAAGATCTTTTACCTCTTTCTTGATCAAGTTGTGCTTGTATTCTGACTCGACGATCAAATAAAGAATATCTTCTATTGAGTATAACCGGGTCTATCATAACATCTTCCTCTTCATAGAAATATTTTAAGTAGGATAATAATGTTATTATAGAGAAAAATATAAAATTAGTCAATGTACCAATAATACCGCTAACTATAGGCCAATAGAATAAATAGTATCTGAAAAATAAAATGATCAAATTAGTAAAAAATTCATTATCACTATCACTCAAAATGTATAAATTACCTTTAAGTGCTAAAAAAGTAATGGCTCTCATCAATTGAGGAAGTAAGCCAGTATGTCAGTGAAGTCTTAGTAAATGGGCTTCACTCTCATCAAATTCAATTCAAGGGACATTTGAACTGTCCTAATACTATCATTTTTCAATAGAGTTAATTTTCCTGTCATTGTTAAAAGACATTTTTATTTTCAATTTGATTAAATTGCAATTTGTTATACCTCAGGCCTGTAAAATATGCATAAATATTCAATGTAGCTTTATATAACTGAATCTTTTTACTCTGGATTTCTATTACAGCACCAGTTGATGGATGGTTCTAAAAAACATAAATGACCATGGTATAGATATTGTCATTTATAAATAGAAATTTTAAAAGATAACATCTGCTAATATTAAAGGGATAATAGGCGTTAGAACAAACATAAAATTTTAAGTTCACTCAAATTTGGACATTAACAGTATATACCCATCAGTGGACTTACCTATACATCAAAATCCCTCTAAAATCCGATAAATCCCCAAAATAAAGTAGTTAATCATAAAACGCTTGAGCCATCCATCAAGAGATTTTTAAATTTTAAAGGGAAGTAACTCTAACATGTGAGTTTTCACACGCCTTGACCCCTACTGTTGAATTCCACAATGATGTTTTAGCGTTGATTTACCAGACGCTTTTATTCTCAAATTGAATGGAATCGTCGCTGGCTCACTTTTTTTTAAAATTCCGAATATATCTTTATTGTGGCTTTTTAAAATTTGGTAAAGTGTGGGATGCATACTTATTTAACTATCAGTCAATATGAAACACAAATATAAGCCGTAGGACGAGTGTATTCTAACGCCTATTATCCCTTTAATCTTTAATTATATAAAGAAACATTTAATTTGGATACTCACATAATTATCAATATAGGAAGGAAACATTTAATTTGGATACTCACATAATTATCAATATAAGAAGGAAACATTTCTATCTCTAATTCCTGTTTTTCTTCTGTGGCACCAGATAATAATAAAGGTGCAAACACAAGTGTTTTCATAATATTTAATAATACTGATTGGTAATGTAGAACTGTCTGTAATAGCAAACGGACATTTCTGAATATTTGTAAGTTAATAAGACTTAATTTCAACTATTATTATCAATCGTTAAAAAAAATCTTAAGTCCCTAGGACCATGGTGGCTGATAAATAAACAAAAGTCCTCAACTTGTAAGCCAATTTACTGGATAATCTGCCAACTTCCATCAAATCTAATTTTGCATTTAACCAATTTTTGTCCAAATGTTTAGATTGTCCTTTTTGATGTATTATATGAGAGCTTATTCTACTTTAAATTTTCTTTAAATAATTTACTTATAAGGCAATAATTACAGCTGGGTACTTTTCAGAAATTTGTGACTTTCAAGATTTTAAGTATCCATCCATAATAATTGTTTTATTTATTTGAAAATCTTGACTATTTCCCTTTAAGGGAACTAAGTTATTCAATTGTTAAGAGTTCAAGACACCTTCAATGACTCATGTTTCCTCATAATTTTACACTGAATTTTGTATAAATGCCAAAATACTATTTAAAGAAGATTAACATAAATAAAAACAAGTAGGTTAATCTGATATTATTCTAGTATATCATTTATAATTTAGGTCTAGAGGAGACATTATATAATTTAATCCTCTCTGACAGGTCATCTATATTTTGTAAACAGAACAATTATAGGATTTGATTTATAGAAGGCAACATATAAAAAATATGTTTTAAACTAAACAATCTATTTAATTAAAAAGTAAATTACTCTTCCAACATTAATAATATAATCATTATACTCATGACATATTACATTAATTATTTAGATTAAACACTTTATAATAATACGATCTTAATATTAACACAACACCATCTTCAAATCTAATTATCTGGTCTTAACAATCAATACCAAATGCCATGAGATATGAATATTTGAATCAATTAAGTCATTCTCCAGAATGATAATTCAACAGTTGATGGTATTATATTATCAAGCTAATTAAAAAATCAGATTCTTGTTTAAATATAATTGAAACTTACAGAACGAGATGATTTTGATGTTATTTTACCATTTCTATCATACATCTTTAATCTGACCATAAACATTCCTACAAATTATATTTACAAAGTATAGTTATATTAAACAGGTATTTGTAAAATTCGAATACATAAAATAACAACAAACCCATATTGAGTCTTAAATTACCCTCAATGTACTAAACAAATATCAGTTTCTACCTCCAGCTCTAAGCTAATCATTCTTCAACATAGTAGCTTAAAGCTCCACTATAATTAGCAGTGTGGCAGTTTTCACTACCAAAGCCAAAGAGTCATGCTCGAGTTTCCTGAACATTTGTAACTCTGGAACTTAGTTTGTCAAAGATTCCTTTCAGAGAGTAGATAAAATGGTTTATTTGGTATATTTAATTCAGTTTTGTTCTAGGAAGACAATACTACATGTACAATCATTATCACTTGAAAAAAGTGATGATTCAGCATTAAGTAGATGCAGATTTCAATGCTAGGGATTTTTTTTAATATGCATAATTGTTCAGTAATAGCATGTATACCTAGACTAGTAATCATTTACATCCAACACAATTCCTATATGACAAGGAGCATTGTCTTTTGCCATTTCTGAAGTTTACAAAAATAACTGTCTAAAACAGGTACCTAAGTCATGATTTACTGGGGATTCAGGAACTTCTAAATTTACTAAAATTCTATAAACTTGCCCAGCTCTCAAAATCTGGAAGACAGAAAAAAAAGGACATGTGAATAAGCAACTTTTTTTTTGTAAACAATATTTTATTCAGAAGAAAAGGATTGGAGAAAAGGCTTATGAAACTGTCTCTCTCAACTTAGCAACTTTGAGATTCAATCCTAATGAAGGTGTAACCACAAGCCAGATTATTTTTAAAACCAGCTTTCTCTATGAATCAGAAATGATGAATTTCTGGCAGTTAGGATTGAAAAATAAACTAAGTAACAGGCTGTGCATAAAACCATATTTTGGGAATTTTAATTCTATTAGTTTCAATGTATGAATAATATATAGAAAAATTAGTATGTAAAAACTGGGATAATGAAGACAAGTATTAGAGAGCAAATAAGTATTTGAAACTTGAGATAAATTATTAAAGAAGAAAGTTAAATGCATACTTCTTCTCTATTTCCATCTTTACCAAATGATACATTTGCTGTAGGAAATGAACACATCCCAATACCTTCATCACAGACACTGTAAAATAAAGATGTAAGTTTTGACAGCTGTGATAGCACAGTGTGACTTAATAGATATTTGGAAATGGGAATAAAGATAGCCATAAAACATTTTCTTTACTTTTGATCTGTTCTGAAAGGGTAAATTTTAAAGCAAACTCTTGTACAGTAAAGAATAAAATTTTCAGAATAAATATAAGAATTGTTCAATGATGTGGTTTCAGAACTCACTGACAAAACAAAAGCAATCTGAAATGTTTATTTCTATCTTGAAAAGCTTGTAGTGACATCTTAGTCCAGATAACTATTTCTTGCATTACAAGAACTTGTGGAACTTGTAAAGTGGGAAACCACTGTGGGTGGAACTGTAAAAGGGGGGAAACCACTGCATCCCCTTTTTATGTAGAACAACAATCTAAAGCCAAATTATGTTGTTTGACTGTCCACTGTGAACATAAATGTATTCATTTTCATACTTACTCAAAGTCAAAATGCACCTTGTTGATGTGTGAGGAAGAAGGCATGTAAAGCCAATAAAAACTTGCAAATACAAAAACTGATAACCATAATAAAACAAGAACTATTCCACTTAAAATTGATAACTTTAGCACTGTATATTTCAGCTTAGAGACTGTCCATTGTAATATAAATCCAGTCCATTCCAGGACATTGGTAGCTAATCCTACTAACTTGTTGGCCATTGTAAAAATCTACATACAGTGACATTGTCGACCTATAGAAACCTTTCAAATCCCTTCAACCACTAATCCCATGTCCATTTGTTTTGATATTAAACACCATCGCTTAGGTAATTAAAAATAAATTTAGGTAAGTGATAAGATTGGCTTTCAGGGCCATTTGTTATATGTATATAGCTACCAAAATCATATTGAATCTTCATAACGTGATATTAAAAGGGTTTTCAAAGGCTAAATTAGATAATTATCATTTGAATTCAAATTGTCTTTGTCGTAAGCGACTAAAGAGACGGATTCACTGAGGAATTGTGGGAAGATTACCTTGCGCCATGTTTTCTAAAATACTGTTGTTTTGATGAATTTCTCGAAATAATTATTATTTCCAATTATAAATTGATTTATGGAACTTGACTTGTGCTTTTTGAGGTCAATTGTAAGTTACATTTTATCCTGACTTTGTTCAACTTCGAACATGATCGCCATATTATTGTTTTTTCGGTCTTTCTTTCATCAGGATCAGGCTATTCCTCCATCTGATTTCTTCTCTACTTTGGATTGTAACTTGATATAAAATCACTTTGCTACTTTCACAGTTATTTCTGTTTTACTACAAAGCCTGTGCGATAATTATTTTATTCAGAAACCTTATGCTGAGCCTTTGACCATATTGTAATGATTAACAATCTCTAGGAAACTTAAATGCCTTATTCGAGACAAACAGGAGTTTAGAGAAAGCACCACTTACATACTTTATTGAAATGCAGTGGTTTCCTCCCTTTGCAAGTTCATCCCCAGCAGCCCCCCCCCCCCCCCAGTGGTTTTACCTCTTTTTGATCCAAGTGGTTTCCCCCTATTCTATCAAGCTGTTTAAGTTACATTGCTAGATTTAATGCTGGAAATATCTATACCAGCCTATAATAAAAATTCTTTTATTCTTTACAGGTTATTTGTCTTAATCAGACAATATGATGTCCAGTGAGGCTGCTCTCTCAACACCGATTAGTGTTGCTGATCCAAAAGCAATTGACCTTGATCTGTCTTTAAAATTAGAAGAAGCCCTTAAACCTCATGGCGTTTTTGAAAGCCCTGAAGAACTGGCCCATAGGTACGCTTATAATGTATAAGTTCCTTCTTCAAAACGGGTACTGTTAACTCGAATCTTTACAATTATTTTCATTTTAATTGGAAAATTTTCTTTTAAAAAAAGGCCTGCACATAGTTTTAGAAAGCCCTAGTATGATGAAATATCAATATGATATATTAATTGACTATTTCAGGATGGAAGTTTTGAGTAAAGTGAATTCATTAGTACGTCAATGGATCATAGATGTTAGTAAAGAAAAGGTCAGTGCACAGTTAAAAAATAATTCATAATGTATTGATATTATAAAAAAAAACTCTTTATTTTACATGGGTCAGAATTAGATCCTATACACATATCCTATCCTATATAAATGGTCCTGTCTAACATTCAGACAATTAATGGTATGAAAAAGAAAACAATTGTCAATTGTATTCACCCACAAATAAACTAAGAAAAAAAACCATTAAGATTTTAATCGAAGATTGTCTAGTAAATTCTCCATTTATGGGTAAACTTGTTAACTTAGTTTTTCCCAAACATAAGCAGCTGTTGTTTAAGTTAGAATCTTTCTATTTATCTTAATACTTACTTAAGTGTATCTGCTGTCCTAAAATTTTTAATTCTGTTACAGAATAACATACCAGAAAACAAGGCAGAATGTTTCGGTGGTAAGGTGTACACGTTTGGGTCATATAGATTGGGAGTTCATACTAAAGGTGAGAACAATTTGATCATTTATTCTCTTAATCAAACCAAATGTATCTTTGTTTCATTTATTACTATTATAAATAGCATCAATGAGTGTTTTTATGTTGAATAAGTTGATAAGCAGATATTATATTTAAACAAATGAATAATTCTATTTTTGTAGGAAGATATATCACAAGCACAGGTTATGTACACAACTGGCTATTTTTCAGTGCAGATTAAGTACAAAACCTGTTATTTCTTTCAAGATTTAAGTCAGTTCTATGATTTTATTTGATTAGGTGCTGATATTGATACATTATGTGTGGCGCCAAGACATGTTGACAGGCCTGATTTTTTCTCCTCATTTCAAGAATTATTACGTCAGCAACCTGAAGTCAAAGATCTAAGGGTTAGTACAAAATTCAAAATACTATGTGATTCACAGATTTTAAGGTGTAGTGTGGCAATAGTGAAGCTATACATGTGAAATTTCAGTGTGAAGGGAGCATAAGACCTATATTTTAAACAATTCTAAACAGCAATCAACACCTCTCAATAGACCTATACCCCTATCACTTAAAACTAGTTTTGCGCTACCAAATGCATTGTTTTGCTAGCTTGTGATTTGTTACAAATAGAATAGAAAGTATAATGTACAATATTTTGCTTGAATGACTGGTTTTGTTGATAAGCCTTCTTGTTGTTATTATTTTAGGCTGTTGAGGAAGCCTTTGTACCAGTTATTAAAATGGAATTTGACGGAATTGAGGTAAATATGTAGTCTTTTACTTGCAATCTCAGTACTTTGATAAAGAAATATTTATGCCAATTAGAATCCTACAGGTACTAAAAATGTTCATAAAAATTTTCAAGTAAAATTAAAGAAATTCTATTAGAAAACCAATATATTTTGTACATTTTCTTCCAGCTTGATATGTTATTCAGTAGACTTGCTTTACCAATTATACCTGAAGATATAGATTTAAGAGCTGAAAACCTGCTTAAAAACTTAGATGAAAAAAGTGTCAGGAGTTTGAATGGTAAGATATAACATTACTCTGCATTCATTGATGTTATGTGGAAGAATTTAAAGTATATTATATGATGATTCAGATGTACTGGTAAAATGACTTTTCAGGTTATAAGCTGATGTATCAATTTACGTACAGAAAACTTCAATTATCACTCAATATGATATTCATAAACACTCTGTATTGCATGGTGTTTCAGTGAGTCAGTAGTTTAATCCCTGCATTGGTTGACATCAGGTTTCCCTTATAAGTGTCATGCAGGTCAGAGGGCATGGCATGAAAGCATCTAGTCATTCAATTGGGCCTTGTGTGCTGCAGGCTGTGCATATTTAAAATCCCTTGATAGTTGGATAGGCTAAGGTGAAGAAAAACTTCATTCATTTCATTTCAGTTTTAAAGCACTATCAAACTTCATTACATCTATCAACTTACGTGTGGTTTAAATTAACTCCGTCCTTAAATAAATTCTTATCCTCTATTTTCTAGGTTGTAGAGTGACAGATGAAATTTTATATCTAGTACCAAATAAAGATAACTTCAGAATGACCTTGCGAGCAATTAAACTTTGGGCAAAAAGTATGTATTTTCTATGATTTATTATAAATTGAAACCAAAGTGAGTTCATAATCTATAATTCTGCTAATGAAAGAGTTCTCAAGTTGCTTTTAATAATTTATGAATATGACACACCAAGCTATAAAATAGCAGATGCACTCAAATTAAATGTTTTTAAATTTTTCTGTTTCTATCTTTTACAGAGAAAGGAGTTTATTCAAACGCACTAGGATTTTTTGGTGGTGTATCATGGGCTATGTTGGTAGCTAGAGTATGTCAACTTTATCCTAATGCAGCACCCGCCACTCTTGTACATAAATTTTTCTTAGTTTTCAGTAAATGGTAAGTAAGTGTACGAAACTGTTTAAGTCCTGTTCTCCAATCATACTGAGATTGAATGATGGTATTTAGTTTTAATATTAAAAATCTCTATATTCCCTGATATATGAAATAGAAAATTATTTGATAATCTCCATCACGTTACCTTTAAGACATGAATAAATATTTCTAGTTTATTAATATTATTGACAAATTGTTTATTTCAGGGATTGGCCTCATCCTGTTTTATTAAAAGCTATAGATACTTCAGAAAATAAACTTGGTTTTCCTGTCTGGGATCCTAGGGTGAGTTATTTTGTCATAATATATGTTGATAAATCACATACATAAATGACAGATGATGATTTGAAATGTTGCATGCAATTACTTTCAATAGCAGATTTCTTATTTTCTATATATTTTCACAGATTAATCCAGCAGACAGATATCATTTAATGCCTATAATAACCCCAGCCTATCCTCAACAGAATTCAACATATAATGTCACTAAATCAACACGTACTATTATAACAGATGAACTTATTGAAGGTATGTTATTGCTATTATTGTGTTTCATGATAAACAGTGAAATATTTCTTTTCTTCATTATGAGGCCCGACCAATTTATTTCTTGTATTATTAAATTTCCTACCTTAATTTTTAAGAAATCATAAAACTAAAAAAATATATGATTTCAGATAATATCAATACTGAAAAAGGAAAAATCCAGGTTAATCCCGGCTATCTTAAGTTTTTTTTTTTTTTCTCGCCCTTCAAACCTTTTTTTGTCTTCTTTCGTTAACAGATTTTTCCAAAAAATTACAAAAAAACAAAAAATAAATTTGTCTGGCATAAGAGAAAACTATCCATGCACTACCCATGTCCAATTTAAACTGAAAAAAATTATCCGTTGTAAGATGAATGATCCACTTTCAATTATTAATATTATTTCCCTATATTTTCAAGGTTTAGAAGTAGTTAATAAGATATACGAAGGTGAAGAAGAATGGGCAAGATTATTTGAACCTTCTAATTTTTTTCAAAAATACAGGTAAAAATAGATTATAAAGTCTTTGATTATTTTTAACCATCTTTTTATTTGCCTTAAATTGGTGGAACAAGAGAATATCTTAGGGCAGGGTTGTTATGTCGCCGTTTCCATAAAGCATGACTACTTTTTTAGTATGTACATAAATTTACCAGGTGCCATGACTGAAAAATTCAATCTCTATATAAGACAATAAATCAGTTTAACTAAGTTATTGTTGAAAAACACTTCATTACCTAGTTTAATGGATTATTATTGAGTTTAATTTATTGGAATATCAAGGGATTCTGATGATGATTCATTGATGAACAAAGAACCATCCATGTTTGAAATTTTTGTTATCGTAAGAGTTAGTATATCTTTGACAATATCTAACTTACTAAATGGATCTTGATTTGTTTGATTGTAGGCATTACATTGTACTGACTGCTAGAGCAGAAGAAGAAGAACATTATTTAGAATGGTATGTAAATATTAATTACGTTCTTTAATTAACCTTCACTTATTCTTTTTTTCAATTGTGGCAGTGTTCTTGCTATGCTCACATCATGTTGGGGAGAAGGAACTATTCCACTGTACCATTACACAGCATACATTAGAAGAACTACTCTACTTATTATTGTACTATAAAGTAATCTCTTCATATTTCAGGAAAGGTTATGTGGAATCTAAAATTCGATTATTAGTAGGAAATTTAGAAAGAAATTTATTTATTAAACTTGCTCATATTATGCCGGAGTCATTTGGTCCCTTTAGTGAGAGGTAAGAATCCTATATATCAATTCACTATAATCATTCTAATACTCCATTGATGCAAATTATGGAAACTGTTATTGATAAAGCAATTAGTAATTAAGTACTAAAGGAAACAGTTTATTAGATATATTTCCCTCATTGCATACTACATGGCTACAGATCATTTCACTGAATATTGTTTCTTGTATTTTAATATTTCAGTGAAGGTAAATTTATGTGTAAATGGTTTATAGGGTTATTATTTCATGATACAAAATCAGCTAATGTAGATTTAACATTTGATATTCAGTCATTCTCTGATGTAGGTAAGTAGATGAAATACATACATTGTTAAATCGTTTTATTACCTAGCTCTAAGCTTCTTGTCAGAAATGCTTAAATCAGTCACTCTATTTTAGACAAATAATCTGTTGTTTGAGTTATTAACTGAATAATTCTGACTAGAATTAGGTTAAGGAATACAATTTTATTATTTATTGAATGTGTTTATAATTCCAACATAATTAAATTATGAGTATATAAGGTCCCTAAAGTGCATGTCTATTTTGATCATTTCAGTTCATAAAACAGCTATTCATATTAATTTATTTAAAGAAGATATGAGAGTTGAGATCTCCTATGTTAAAAGGTAACTATATAAGTTTTTAATTTGATTTTTATCAACACTTTTAAATTGATTAAGAAAAAAAGGGACAAAAGAAAAAATATACAGTTAGAAAATCAAGCTGTATTTCAAAAAATTTGTAAAGAGACTCTGTGCATCAAAGATTATAAAGTTGAACTTGGTTGGTGGTCATGGGTTCTTCATTATACAATTTCAAAGGATGTTAATGTCAGATGCAATCAGTTTTGAATTTGATTAAAATGTATTTCCTTTACAGGAAGCAGCTAGACCAGTTTGTACCACAGGAAGTGCTAACTCGAGGAAGACCAATAATAAGAAAACGGGTAAGATTTACAAATGCCTTGTTAAAGATAAAAACAAAATTTGTTGTTGAACTTTTAAGCACTTTTGATTTCCATGAGGCATCTTTGAGAAATAGTCATGCAAATTGGATTTGTTTTTCAGGAGAGCTCTAAAGGAGTGAATAGTGCTGGTGATTCAAGACGTGATAGTATAGAAAAGAAAACATTACCTAATAGCAAATCAGATACAGATATAAGAGCATCATTAGATGGTGATTCGCAAGATTCCCAAGCTTCTAGTAAAAATATGCCTGTTAATTCCTCCCAGGTATGTGGTGTCCAGATTTTCAAAGAGTTGAATGGATCGGAGCATGCATGGTAAAAATGTTTTGGAAATATTTTATAGGATAACCAATATGAGGTATCATTAATAATTCTTTCATATTTTGATTGCAGGAATCAGTTGGCACTGTAGATATTGAAACCAAGAATGGAGTAAGTATTCCTATTTTTTATTCCCACTATTTTTATACACCCTCATTATAATGTGGTCATATATTTTTGTCAACCCTGTTCGTCCGCTGATGAACGTTTTTTGAGTTATTGTCCTTCAATTAGTCAAAATGCATATTAATTGGCCTGTGAACACGATAGAGACTACAGTTTATATCTAATTTGAATGAAAATTTGGTGTGATCATTTATATTGAAGAGATCTTGAACAAGTTGTAGAGTTATGGTCCTTGACTTAGTAAAAAAGGTCTAAATTGGCTTGTGATTGAGATAGGGACTACAATTTTTATCAAATTTGAATGAAATTTTGTGTGATGTATAATAACATGTATTAAAGCAGAAATATATTTTAAAGTGGGCGTATCTTGCTGTGCAACTACTTGTTCTTTTGACAAGATATTGATGACATCCATCTATATGATGTAGAGGCTTACAAATGTTTTCATTACATAACCCTTGAATATGTAATATGCTATAGTTCCTCCAGGTTTTAACCAATATTTGACAAGACCTGTAGAAAATAAATTTTATTCTTTAATTTACTGACATTATTTTATTGCTCTTTCCATCTTCAAAGACTATTTAAGATAAAATTTTATGAGCTTGGCGTAAAATTATATTATTTTTTATTTTAAGGCTGTTGATGGAGAGAAAGAACCAATGGAAGCTGAAGAGGTAAATTTCACTCAGATTTATCTATCTATATGACGTACCCAATCATAATTCATTGGAATCCTGTTGACCCCTCCAAATTTTTCAATATGATTCAGAAGCATCTATGATGATCCTTTGTATACTTACTGATAAGTATCAAGAAACTTTAGTGGAATTTTAAATTTGGTGTTTACTTACTAATTAGTATCAAGATACTTAAGTGGGATTTGAGAAACTTTTAAATTTTAAATTTGGTGTATAATTACAGCATGAACTTATCACAAGAAAAAGAAAGAGTTCTGAAGGAGGACAAGATCAAGTCAAGAAATTACGAAATGAAGATGAAGAAAGTCTAGAAATAGATGACACACAACTTACACAACTACAAAATGTATGTATTTAGTTTGCGATCAGCCCTGAGAAAATCATTCTTTCAATTGGAAGCCCACAATGTAGAATGGAATGCATCATACATCTATAAGAATAGTTCTGACACTACTCAATATGTATTATATGGATACAATTATTACCAAAGCTTGAATATCCTGTATATAAAGTGACAGATTGTTGTAGTAAATCTGTGAATGAATACGTTTTAGTGGATAAGAAATGTCCAATCATCAGGAGCTACAATTTAATGTACTAAAAGCTTAATTAACGGCATGAAAACAGAGGCTCTGGGTGCTACAGACTGTAAACGTGAAAATCTTTTGATGGTAAAGAATCAAAATGATCTGGCGAAATATCCCCTATAGTCTCTTCGCCCAACTAGATGTAAGATGTGCAAATTTAAGTGAATTTATTTTTGAGAATTTTCTGTAACAACATTTTATTCTTTCCAGAAGCACACAGATCGTTTGCCAAGTAATGACCTACCTGACCTCACAAGTCCTCAACCTCCGGTTCCAACAGCAGGTTTTCAACTCATGAAAAATTCTATTAAATTAAAGTTAAATCGTTAACATAAAACATTATTTCATTGTATCATAATGTAAATTATATCATGGTATCATCACTGTATATATTCTGTATCATTTCAAATATTGTCATAATCAACAGTTTCAACCATAGAGAAATGGCCATTTAAATTCTTTCAATCATTTCATAATTTTTGTCTACACAAATCATTTTTTAATGAATTTATCTTCAATCATTAATAACATTTTCAAATTGAAAGTTCTTACTTCATTGCTTCTATCATTGTTATATATTTTAAGTAAATAGAATTAAGCTAATTCAAGTTTTTTTTGTATTAATTAAAATGTCATTTGTTAAAGTTGTATTTTTAGTTTCTGTTCATCAAAGCTTTACATGAGGTAAATTAGGTTTTCCTGAATATATAATCATCTTCTAAAGGCATTAAGAAAAAATATAGGAACTGTAGTTGTAAAGAGGTAATTGACTCTTATAGGAAATCATTTGTTAGTAATAAAGAAAACCCTGTAATTATGTACATATTCATGTTGTCATAATGATTTTCTCTCATTTTGTTAAACTGTTTTGTAACATAGATATTGTGTATAGGTCTGTGTGTTTGTAATGGTATGGTATATAGTGTATTAGTGCTAAATTTCATAAAAAACATTTTACAAGAGGCAACAATTATTGGCAGCTGTTTGTAAATTCTGAAAATGCTAAACCTAATTCTTTGTAAGTAAATAACCAACAAGACAACTAACAGCTGGAATTTCCCAATTTATGAAGACCTATGGACATGATAGTTCCATTTAATTGGTCAGTTACTAAAATCATGGTTGCATTGAATCAGATCTGTATATTCTAACACAATTTTATCACAGTGCCCAGAATAAATTTAGAATTAGGTTTATTATTTTCTTTATTCATTCAATTTCTGACCTCATTATTTATATAAAAAGGCATTACCGCTAGTTGACTTGAAAAATGAGTATCTATTCATTTAAAAAAATTAGTCCAATTTTGATAATTCTCAGAAAACATTTTAAATGAATTAAAATCAATGAAAATTAATCTTAAAAATTCAGTGATAACGCTAAAATTCACTTTTGTTGAACGTTTATTAATAAAGATACTTTTGTTTATGTACAGTTTTTGAATGAAAGAAAATGAAATAAAAAAGTTGTTTTGTTAATGTTTGGTAATGATTGGGCTGTAAATAAAGAAACAGTAATAAATAAATGACAAATACGTCCTTGTTTATTAACCCACCTTTCTCATAGCCATGATGTTTCCGCTAACTTTGTTACGGTACTCATATGGTTAACTTAAGATTACTATTCAAAGTAGCCTTGAGATGCATGACATGAGATTAGTGATTATTTTTGTCATAAAATGATACCCGTTATGTAAAAACATCAAGACAAATTTCTTGGGTGATTGTTTTTCGTTTGTTTATGAATACACCAGTAAACTAAGATAATATTATATTTACACAAGATACATTAACCAAACCCCAAAACATGCTTGAAATGATCTGTGAATATTAAAAGTATGGAAGGAAGTTGTAAATAACTGTCACCTATCTCTACATTAAAATCACATATATCAAACATCTCAATCTTCAGCCACTGTTAAATCACAACTTATATAGGGTAATATATCCTCTTCCATTTCACTCTTTATAAATGTTATTAAATTATCTACTGGTAACAGGGCAACTAAAAACTCTCTACTCTTCTCTTCTAGGTTCTCTAAATATATATCTGACTTCACTTTATAGTTGGAATGTTCACTATAAAAATAAAAAATATTTTATATCTATCATGAAATGCTAGGTATATTAATTAATCTTGCTAACTCAATGCTCATGCTATATGAGTTTGCTTTGTTATAATTTTAAGTCCAATAAAATAATCCTTAATCTAACTTTTAAATTCTGACTTTTCAATGCATGAACATTAATTAAACAAACCAACAAATAAATAAGGCAAATATTAGACTACCTTTTATCTTGTTTTATTTCTTGAATACTAATCATCACACTAACTCCTTTATACAGTATATTAAACTTTAATTCTGCTTTATTATATTTTATATAATCTATTGTACAGTCAACATCTACAAAAAAACACACTTGATCACTGAATTATTTTTGAAATGATTTATCAGTATGTTATTGACCCCTAGTCCAAAAATGAAATGAGGGTATACAAAATGTTCTGTTTCTAATGTGCTTATGGAGACCATCACAAGCTAGACAAAGTCTGAATAGCAAGGAATGGCATGTATTAGTTGTATCAAACAGGGTTTATTATCCCTGTAAGGCTATTATACACTATTTCATTTTCAGCTCCTTCAAGTTGAGTAACACTAATAAATTAACAGTGACTTTCTCAAAAATTAGCTCACCTGGTTTTAAACATTCTAACTCTTTATACCAAACTGATAAATGACTAGAACCATCAGTAACTGTATCCTCACCTAAAAAAAAAAATCATAAAACTAACATTAATATTTCTTTAAGAAAATAATTATTTTAAATCAATCCATATTACAACAAATCGCAAGACATTTCATTTACAAGAGTTATATTTTCTGCAATGAAAATAAGGAAAATGATCAAACTTACTAGTTTGAAAAGACTTAAGTATTTCTTTCACTTCCTTTTCTATTTCCACAATTTTTAACTTTTCGTCAAGTTCTAATGACCTTAATTCTAAATTATGAATATCATTCACTAACCGAAAAATCTCTCTGAAATATAAAGATAGCTTGCCAGGCAAGGTAACATACGCCCACTGGCAGCATTGAATTCGAAAAATAAATTGAGCAATAACTCAAAAAACATTCACTGAATGAATATTGAAGAAAAAAGGCAAAAACTCACAGCTAAATGCATATAAAAATTCGAAAAATAAATTGAGTCAATAATTCACATAAAACATTCATGAATGAGATATTATAGAATAAACAGGCACATAGAAACAAGCTAAATAGACATCATTTTCTGAAGAAATTATCGAATCATCACTAAAATGAATAGTGATCATTTCATAATGATATCAACCCACAAAAACAATCAAAAGAATCCATAAGAAGTTGGGGACAAGAGTTGCACCCTAGGTAATGAGTGAAAAAGCTAAGTCAGACACGATATTTCGGTGAAAAATTATCAATCATCACAAAAGTCAATAGGATCATCTTCATAATACAAACTGACTTAACGCCTAACATTTGTAATGAAGTTGCATTACAAACACTAAGTCAGATGCAATATTTTGGTGAAAAATTATCTGATCATCAAGAAAATCAATAGGGATCATCTTCATAATGACACTGACCCATAAAATAAAAATCAAAAGAATCCATAGAGAATTGTAGCCTGTAGAGTGAGCAACGAGGTGTGGGCGTATAAAAATGAATAAAAAGTACCCGGTACTAGATTGAGCTTTGTCATGCACATGACATAATTATTTCAACTTTGGCTCGTGCCATTCATTTGAAATATTTTTAAATAATGGGAATTTGATGCCATCATTTTGAAGTATTTAATCCAGTGTTAACTACAGCTTTTAACAAACATTATTAGCGTTATCATACCTATTTTCTAAAGAATCTATTTCTGATTTCTCTCTAAAAAATTCTTCTATGGATTGAATAGGACCAATCTTCATTAATATCAGTTCCTTCCTTTCATTTAACGAAATTATATTTTCTTGGAGCTCTTGTAATTTCATTCGACACTAAAATAGATAGATTGATTTGAATGGAACCTGAAGTTATATGAAGCAAGTGAGAAACTGGTTGTCAAACAGGCTAGATGGATGAGAATGGATAATCATTTCTTGTACACTGTCATAAAATTATTGGCTATTTTTATGGGGATTTTTCAGAAGATAGATCAATATGTCTGTTTATGTAGATTATAGGCTAGGCCCATGTTATATATTTCTATGGCTATAGTCTATAGGCCATCTGCGACCAATGGCCATTGAAATTTTAAGTAGAAAATTTGCGAAATAACAGAAAAAAGTTAAATTCTGATCATATGATGGTCCGAGAATAAAGTATCAAATTGGCAGGTAACTTCCAAAATGTGACAGTCACAAACAATGACTGACAGTGTTGCTTGTTGGTCAATTTAGTGTGCTAAATAACATATGGTTATAGTAATAGACTGCCATATCTCATAACACATACAGAGCCAAGTTTCTCCGTCCAGGTAAACACGTCTTCGTGAATATTCTGATCAAGATTATGTCCAGACATACTCCGTTATAAGTTACTGAACTGCACTAACTCAGAGAAAGTTTTAAATTCTGTAATTTTGGCAATGAAAGAATTATCTCCCTTTGAGGTAGTTTTGGTTTTCCAGATAACTTTTAAAAAAATAGTATGGTTGGATAATGTCGACTTAAACTAAAAATACATTGTTTTGTTTTGTCATTCCCCTTTTCGTGAAGCCTATTCGTTATTCGAATTTGTGAAAAATTAAAAAAAAAAACACCAAAAACCGTTTCTTTGTCTATTAGTAGAACTAAAGAATGTCGGATTGTAAGATTTCCTTTCCACTGTCTTGATAACCAAGTCTTGTTTTGATGGAAAGCATGGCCAAGACGAAAAAGCACTCTAAATCTTCCAAGAGTAAACTCAGCCTTAATTCTATTGCAGATCTTGGTGGAACTGAGGTAATTGATTAGGTGTCTGTCACTGTTTAAAAGGAGTTAAAATAGAATAAGTACGGAACATCAAATTATAATGTGGAACAAGTCATGTAGGTCTACAAATCATTGTATCGGAGAGTAAAGCAAAGACCTAATCCCAACAAGGCATGACAACAGCCAGCAGACAGGCAAACATTGTAGAGATGAGTTGATATTTGTGGACTGATTAACCAACCACATTTTATTGCCGAATTGTCATGTAGATGAGTTGTCTGGTGATTGTTTAAATGGGACAAGGAAAGCAAATAAAAATTTTGGCCTACTGTCTTTGCAGTCTACAAAAGCAAGTCTGAGATTTTTGCTCAAAATCACATAGCTTAGACAGGAAAAACAAACCTGAATTTCTCGAATCCCAGTATTGCATAAAGAGCATGTAAATCTTTTCTTTTTCTATGTCATATATGTATAGGCTGATTTGAAGATGTTAGAAGGCATAGATTCTGATATAGAAGATCTCCAGTCTGTTAAAAGTGATGGAAGCGAATCTAGGAAAGATGTAAGTTGAAATACTTCTGTATGAAATTGTAAACAGCCATAACACAATAGCCTGTCTTAAAATTGAAATTCATTAGCTGCAACATACAGTTGTAGAAATGATTCAAAGTATCTTCAATACCTCTCATGATTATGTGCCTTAAATAGAGAAATTTCTTTAATGAAAACAAAATATTTTATTCTTTTCTTTAAGATAAAAGACTTCATACAAAAATTAGGATTTGAAAAGTTTAATAAAAACACAAGTTATACTGAAGCTGATGATGAGAATTCAGATGATGACAATCTTCAATCAAAGAAAGAGAAAAAGAAAAGTAAGAAGAATACTAAAATTCTGGCTGAAAAGCCAGAGCTGAAGCCAAATAAAAAGGAAGGAAAACTTAAAAACACTTCAAACATGCTTGAAAAAAATGTCAAAAATAAGCCTATTGTAAAAAAAACTGATAAGCCTGTTGTAAAAAAGACTGATAAGCCTGATGTAAAAAAGACTGATAAGCCTGATGTAAAAAGGACTGTTAAGTCTAAAAGTAATTCACTAAATCAATCTACCAAACCAACAGTACACGAGGTAAAGAGTGAAGATTATAGTACAGGAAGTAAGAAAAAGAATAAAAATAAGTTTAAAGTACAAGATAGTGAAGTAACATCTAGTACCAGTAGTCCAGAAGAAGCTATTAGAAATCATATAGCAAGTTATAAAATAAGAAAACATGTTGTTGTTAAACCAGATGACAATATACAGTCAGTAATGAAGGTAATATTTTATTAAATGTAAGCTAGGTCCTACTGATATTACAAATTATGTTATGTTCAGATGAGGATTTTCAATAAGAAACGCATTCTGAGTTTTGGAGGGATCCTTTTCCTAAATAATTGACTTGGCACATAGATGTATGCTAAGAAAGAGCTTTCATTAGCTATTTAAAACAAACTTGCTAGTTATAGTTGTAACATTTTGATTTAATTTTAGATTTCAAAAGTGGAAAATACCAAATCATTACCATTGGATGTTATAAGAGAAATGGAAAATTTTGCTGCTAAATTATTGGAAGATGAAGTAGCTACATTTAAAAGGAGTAAGTTTATTTCTAAGTTCATATTTAAGGAAAGGTCATATTTTGTTTGAAAAGTGCAGTATCAAAATGTGACTGCTAGAAATGAAAATCCTACTTACTCTCTAACATTTGTGGTCATGTTGTCAACAAAATTGTTAAGAAACAACACATACATCTTAACTCCTTGAATTATGGCCATTTTAATCACTGTAGCAACATCAACCGGCCAATGTCCTTGTAGTTTATGTGGACAAAAGATATGATGGGACTAACGAACCCCAGATGAACTAACTAACTCCATTCAAACTTATAATGCAGAGTTTTTTTCTTGACAGAGAAAGATGCATCAAAGAGTTCTGAAGCTAGATGGATACAAACTGTGTTAAAGTCTGGTACTCTTAGTGATAAAATGGCTGCCCTGACATTGTTGATACAAGAATCACCAGTACATAATTTAAATTCATTAGAATCATTAGTAAACATGGCCAGAAAGAAGGGGAAAAGAGAATGTATTTTAGCTACAGGTATTTCATGTCATATTCAATATTTTTGATATTTTTTGTTTAAATTAGTATCTTTTAAGAATGATTTAGAATTTGAATAACAATTTATTGCTTTTGTTTGTTTTATTTCAGAAACATTGAGCGAATTATTTTTAACTGAAGTTCTGCCATCTAACAGAAAGTTAGTCAAGTTTTCTAAAGTAAGTAGAGTGTTATTGAAACAGTATTTATAGCAGGTAATCAAACTAATAATGATAGCTTTATGTATGTTAATGAAAATGATAATGTTATAATGCTAATAAGGTTACATTGCTTGTATCAATTATAAAGAGCATGATTTCTACAAGTAGACTGATTATGAGGAAGTATATATCAGATCTACATAAACTATTGTGATAAATATTGAATAAATCTGTTTTTATAGAATCCAGCATTAATATCAGTAGTAGACAATATGCCTGGTGAAAAAGATATGGTGGATAAGAAATTGATATTATGGTTTTATGAATCCCAATTAAAAGATATATATTCTAGTTTTCTTAAAGCATTAGATGTACGTATTAAAATCATTAAATTGTATGTAATATATTTATATCATATATATTAACAACTGATATGTTGCTAGACATGCATCAAATTTTCTATCGAGAACAGCAGCTATAGTTTGAATGTATTTTCAAGAAACTATGATATAATGGGAATTTTATAATTGAAACAAAAGTTGTCATTGTGAAATTCTGAAACTTACTGCATTAATAAGACATACAAATTATGAAATACATCATCAATAAGTGGCTTTTTAATAAAAGTATTGCTTTTGGCATTATTTCTTGAACTGTTGCAATTAGTGTTGTTTTTATTTTAGACCATGTCACATGATACAGTCTTGGCACCTAAACAGAAAGCAGTCAGTAAGTTATGTTCTATATTATTATTTATATTACTCCAAGCTTTTTTACTTTCCATGATTTAAAAAGCGTTATCTTAGTTGACCAAATTTAATTTGCTTAATGATGTTTTATATTTCAGCTTCAATATTTAAGCTATTGACTAATAAACCTGAACAAGAAAATGTAAGTACCATTTCAGTACTGCAATTATAATACTTAGCATACAATTATTTCACATTTTAACACTTTGATAATAATGTCATAATATCAATGTATTTCTGATGAAATTACAAGTTGAATTTGATAAATATTCTTATGTCTTCACGAAATTGGTCGTTCATTTATTTTAATGCTAAATTGGAAGTATAACCTAAATTTGATAAATTTCAATGATTCAGATGAGTAAGAGCTAGGTTGATGTAGAGTATTCTAAACATTTGATTTAAATATACAGTATATATCATTCAATGTTAAATATCTTGCAAAATAATGTTTTTATTTAAATGTATATTGTATTTCTAGGTATTGTTACCACTTCTTGTTAATAAGCTAGGTGATCCTGATTATAAATTAGCTTCTAGAGTTTCTCACCATCTTACTAAATTAGGTAAGTTTTCATCTCACAAAATTGGTCATATTCTTCCAACAAATCCTTTTTTTTTGCTAAATTGGTTCTATCTTTTGTTTTGCAGTTGAAGAACACAGTCAAATGACAATGGTTGTATTACAAGAAGTAGAAAGATTACTATATAGACCAAATATTAGTACTAAGGCTCAGTGAGTATTGAATTTCTGTACTGGTATTATCTTTGATTGTAGATTAATTTGACAAATATAATGAGTGTCATACATATGATGACAGTAATATGGTATATATGACAGTTGTAGACAAGAAATAACTTTTGTGAAAGGAAAAAGCAAACAAACAATAACAAGAATAAGACCTGCTCTTCTATCTAAAACAACATGTTCATTTCTATATTTCAGATATTATGCCATGTGTTTTTTAAGTCAAATTGTGTTGTATATTGATGATAAAGAATTAGCTAAGAAACTGATTGACTTGTATTTTTCCTTCTTCACTGTAAGTATAATACAGATAAGCTCTTCAGATTTATCAAGGGTCTGACATGCTTGAGTTATTATAACTATCAAATTAGAAATTTGGTTTTTCTTTGAAGACTTTTATAATATTTATTTTTTCAGATGATAGCAATCTTGAGAAATGCAGTGAACAATTCATTATGTTCTTCTTGCATCTGGAGAGATAATTGTTGTGGTGATAATTGGCTGAATTTTGAAGTTCAGATTTTGCGTAATCAGATATTTGGTTATTAAAAATTTAAATTTAAAAGATTGTGTCATGTGCTGTATGACTGTACATGTATTTTTTTTAATTAGAACTCTTGTTATTCTATCTATAGATGTATGTAAAGAAAGGAGAAGTAGATAATAAAATGATGAGTGTTTTATTAACTGGTGTTAACAGAGCTTATCCTTATGCTAAAGGTATGGAATTTATTGTATTTACTGTGAACAAACTAGCTAACTATTAGGTTTCAAGGTTATAAGCCCCTTTTTCCTTTCTATCTTGAACAATTTGATAGTCAAGCTGATGTAATATTAAATGTTTATATATTTAATATAACTTATATTTTGTAGTTGATGAGAAGTATATTACTGATCAAATGAATAATCTACATAAAGTTGTACATATTGTTAATTTTAATACTGGTTTACAGGCTTTGATGTTATTGTATCAAATTATGGATGCTTCGTAAGTTTTACTCTGATATAATACGATAACATGGTTATAGAATTCAATGGAGTGACTCCACAGAACAAAATTTTTGTTGATATAAAATTAGAGATAAACAAAAGTCCATTGAATGGACTTTTGTTTATCTCTAATTTTATATCAACAAAAATTTTGTTCTGTCCCATTAATTGCTTTTCATAATTTCATGTACATGGATTGTTCCTTTTTGTGCTATATGATACAAATTTCAATTTTAGTTATTAAAAAATGTCCATTGAGACATATGGTATATGCATGTGTGCTTGTTTTTTCAGTGAAAGTATTTCAGATAGATTTTATGTTGCTCTTTACCGTAAACTAGCAGACCCAGCTTTGAAGACCTCATCTAAACAAACCATGTTTTTAAATTTACTATATAAAGCAATGAGAAGTGATGTTGCTGACAAGAGAATCAAGGTAAAGACCTCATGAAGGGTTAATTAGACTTCACGATTCCTGAGTCGTCAATGTCAAGGTTTTGATATTTTGTTATATGGAACACAATTGATAAATGAGCTTACTATGATAGTTCAGGTTTTTCCTCTTAGAACACTTCAAGGTTTTTATAACTCCATGTAAGTGTTTTCACTTTGCAGGTTTTTAAGTAAATTATAAAAACTTTATTTTACAGATATTTATATATGAAATATGTTTTACAGATATTTGAAATATATTTTACAGATATTTGAAATATATTTTACAGATATATATATGAAATATAATTTACAGATATTTGTATATGAAATATATTTTACAGATACTTGTATATGAAAAATATTTTACGGAATCAGATACTTGTATAAGAAATGTAATTTACAGATATTTGTATATGACATGTATTTTGCAGATATTTATATGTGAAATATATTTTACAGATATTTATATATGAAATATATTTTACAGATATTTGTATATGAAATATATTTTACAGATATTTGTATATGAAATATATTTTACAGATATTTATATATGAAATATATTTTACAGATATTTGTATATGAAATAAATTTTACAGATATTTGTATATGAAATATATTTTACAGATACTTGTATATGAAATATATTTTACCGATATTTGTATATGAAATATATTTCACAGATATTTGTATAAGATAGGTAATTTAAAGATATTTGTGTAAGAAATGTTTTTTTACAGATATTTATATATGAAATATATTTTACATATATTTGTATATGAAATATATTTTACAGATATTTGTATATGAAATATATTTTATTCTAGGCATTTATTAAGAGATTATTACAAGTATGTTCCTATCAGTCAGCCCAGTTTGTCTGTGGTGCTCTAGTTTTAGT
The DNA here is from genome assembly GCA_030562195.1 of Nipponacmea schrenckii. NCBI lineage: Eukaryota > Metazoa > Mollusca > Gastropoda > Lottiidae > Nipponacmea > Nipponacmea schrenckii. The sequence continues at coordinate 33,717,593 of CM060199.1, forward strand.
TTCAGAAATAATACAAGATAAACCTGGTCTACTCAATTTAAACTGTACTGCTGAGGTAATTATGTTATGAAAAATATTTTATATGGAAAAGAATGGTTAAATCCCATCTTTGGTTCATTTGTCTGTAAATAGAAATTTTTGGATTTTGTTTTCTTTTGGATCATATAAATATATAATTAATATAAAAGTTTAGTATTCTTTAGCTAAATGTAAAAGAAGATTTCCGTATGCTTTAATGACCAGTATTCACATATTATTTGTTTCTTGTTACAGGATTCAGATGATGATGAACATTATGAAGATTTACCTGAACCAGAAGAATTTAGAACAACACATTACCATAGTGAAAGTGAAGCAGCTATGTCTGAAGGTGAAATAGATCTTGGTGATCAACAATCTTCTTGGCTCCACAGAAAAAATCTTAACAGTAAGTGCTCTTCTGTCTTGATAATTTAAAATTACATAAAAAGAAAAGAAAATCTGGACGCAATTCAAAAATTGAAAAATGATTATTTTTTATATTAAATAATAATAACAGTGTTTTGATTGATGATTTCAGCTCAAACTGATAAAACAAGTTATGATCCATTTTACCGTAATCCACTATATTGTCGTGCTGATACTGCTTGTATATGGGAATTACAAAAATTAACATCTCACTTTCATCCATCAGTGGTTGTGTTTGCAAATAACATACTCAAGGTTTGAACAATTATATTTATTCTGAAGTCCATTGCTCTAGACCTTAGTATGAATTACCAATTATATTGTTTCTAAAGTACATTGCATTAGACCTTTGTATGAATTACAAATTATATTTTTCCTGAAGTACATTGCATTAGACCTTTGTATGAATTACAAATTATATTTTTTCTGAAGTCCATTGCATCAGACCTTGCTAATGATTTTCAGATTTAAAATCTGTCCTATTTCTTATAATAAATGATAATAAAATTTTTTAAAAAGTATTAAAAGTGATATGTGTAAATTGAGAATTTGCATTCCTTCTTCAGCTTTAAAGAAGAAAAGAGTCTTTCACTGCACACTACCTCCTGTTACTCCTCATTTTTTTTTTTGTGATTAAGAATCAAACAAATTGTGTACTATATCTATTATACAATTAATAAATGCTATTTACAATATTTATTTCTATACAGGGTGTTAAGATCAAATATAGTGGTGATCCATTACAAGATTTTACACTTATCCGTTTTCTGGAAAGATTTGTTTATAAAAATCCCAAGAAAGTAAATGAAAAAGGTACTTGTTTGAAACATTTCTAAAATGTTTAAAGAAAATTAGATCAATTGGACCAAGCTGGCATTCATAATCTATTTGTACCCTGAATATACAGAGAATATACTTATATTGCATTTTCAATCTTCATTTTGTCTTTAACAATTGGCATTGGTGTTTGTATTTTTGTTATTGTTATTTAGATGTAGAAGAGTCATCTAAATCAGTGAGTAGATTCCGTTTGAAGCCCTCACTACCATCTGGTGTAAGAAAATTACGTATTAATGAAGCTGCCTATATTGCTAAAGATGAAAAGAAAATTCCTGCTGATGAAAAGTTTTTTCATAGGTATGATTTATTTATTGATAGAAACTTTAATACTAGACATGTGCTTGCATCCATGAATTCTCTTTCTGTTTTGGTATCAATTTTTCATTCAATGATTTTTCCATGTATTTGGTATCAATTTTTTGGGTAAATTCCCTATGATTTAGTATCAATTTCTATCCATGTTTCTCTGTGATTTAGTATCAATTTCCATCCATGATTTCTCTGTGATTTAGTATCAATTTCCATCCATGATTTCTCTGTGATTTAGTATCAATTATCATCCATGATTTCTCTGTGATTTAGTATCAATTTCCATCCATGATTTCTCTGTGATTTAGTATCAATTTTAATCCATGATTTCTCTTTGATTTAGTATCAATTTCCATCTATGATTTCTCTGTGATTTAGTATCAATTTTCATCCATGATTATTCTATACTTTAACTCTCTGTTGTTTTATATGTTATATCTTGATGGTCCATATCAAATCTTATTTAAAGGGATAATAGGCGTTAGAATACACTCGTCCTACGGCTTATATTTGTGTTTCATATTGACTATTAGTTAAATAATTATGCATCCCACACTTTACCAAATTTTAAAAAGCCACAATAAAAATTCGGAATTTAAAAAAATAAGTGAGCCAGCGACGATTCCATTCAGTTTGAGAATAAAAGCGTCTGGTAAATCAACGCTAAAACATCATTGTGGACTTCAACAGTAGGGGTCAAGGACGCGTGAAAACCCACATGTTAGAGTTACTTCCCTTTATATTTACACGATTTGAAAATCGCTTGATGGATGGCTCAAGCGTTTTATGATTAACTACTTTATTTTGGGGATTAATCAGATTTTAGAGGGATTTTGATGTATAGGTAAGTCCACTGATGGATATATACTGTTATTGTCCAAATTTGAGTGAAATTTTATGTTCGTTCTAACGCCTATTATCCCTTTAAATTTTAGATACTTCCAACAACAGGTGAAATTGGGTAAAAAACTGAAGAAAGTTGATGAAGATATAGAAGATGTTAGTGATGATGAATTTGAAGCATTTTTAGGTATGTTGTTCTATTTAGCCATCTACAAAGCAGGATCCCCTTGTATAATTTTGCTTCCAATCCTGATTGCTAAATACTTACTGATTGGATTTCTATTTTATTCTTTCAGATAATTTTGAAAAACAAGCTGATCCTAAAGATGTATTTATGAAGAAAGATCTAGATTTAGATTTTGCAGGGTAAGGAATTCATTCTAAACAGTTCATATTATTCAACATATATTTCGTATCTTCTATCATTATCTGTGTTTAACTTTCATTTCTGTTAATTTTATACAGAGAATTTAGCAAAAAGACCAAGACGAAGAAGAAAAAACAGCAGGATGATAGTAGTGATGATGATGATTTGGATGGTGATGATGAAGATTTATCTGATGAAGAACCAGAATTTGATGAAGATGAGATGCAAGCAGCCTTTAAAGAATTTAATACAGGAGATGGTACAGATTTTGATGAAGAAGATGTTTCCTTCTCAGATTCTGATGGTAAGAAAGTAATTTGATATGATCAAACTAGAGACCTCACTGTGACTGACCATTATCAGTTATTATTGTGAAGGCTTCCTTGAAACCTTAGTTAAGCTGTTAATGCTTGATACATTTTTCAGATGACAAAAGCTCAAGTAGGAAGAGAAAAGCGAAAGTAGATGACGATGTTTTAGACAAAGATTTCCTTTCATCAGGAAGAAAGAAAAAGAAAAGGTAACAATTATTTTTCAAAACCTGACATTTTTGAAGATGTTTAGCATAGATTCTGAGAAAAAGCCAGGTTTTATTTGAGTTGATATTAATTTAAAAACAATGGGAAAAAGTTGTACATGGTTTTATAATGGAATAATGTGACTTCCAGATCCTCTATAATGAAAATATTTAATATATTATTTATATTATTTCAACAGTAAAGATGTAGCAGATCTGTATGCAGCAGCTGATGAATTCTCCAGTATAATAGATAGTAATATGGATAATGTTGATATAGAAACACTTGGTTCACAAGCTTTATCTAACTCAGCCAATAGTGGTAAGCATAATGTTCATCAGTTGTAGTCCATGGTTTCTCATTTTCGGGGGTTATTTAAATATATTAATATAAATACTGCCTTTTAATCTCACTATCTATCTGTCAAATTATGTTGGAGTATTAACAAAACGGTGAGTCATCTTTTAAGCTCACATTTTGACAGTATTAATTGGGTACCATTTGTCAAACAAATGTGTTCCTTTATTTGCAGTAGATAATTATTGTCTCTAAGTTGAAATGGTAATTTATAGAATAAACCCCTCAGTGAAGGGAATGGTTTATATAAAGATATTTTAGTGTGATATATATGAGATGAAATATTACTTGAGAATATAATATTCTAACTAGATTCTTTATTAACATCATTATCTCTTACACTGCTAGAGGATATTTCAATTGTCCAATTGATAACAACCTCACACTTCATTATATCTAAAATAATTCCAATTCTATTTCATTTCTATTCAGATGTGAAGCAATTGAGATGGGAAATTAAACGAGATAAATGGATTCACGATAAAGACTGGAAATCAAAGAAAAGGCAAATAAAAGAAAAAGGGGGAAGGAAGAATTATTCTTCTAAACAAAAGTCAAGTGGAGCATTAAAAAAAAATGGAAAGATAAAACATAAAAGAAAATAAATATCATTCTTTCGTCATGATTGTAAATTACCTTATTTAATTGAACATCAAATTTTTAAGGTTTGGGTGCTTTCATTATACAAATTGATTTTTTGCCCCGAAACCTTGTTGTATATTGTTGGAGTGTTTCCCTGCACAAAAAGAATCTTGTAATTATCTGACGACACCCCTTGAACGTAATCAAGTAAAACAATATCTATATGAATGCCTGAGGTTTTTAATAAAATATTTTTGCTTGGTAGATATACATTTTATGGAAATTTCGTTCAATCTGAGAGTCGGTTTTACAAAAACTCCGAAAACAAAAGGACGAGAATTGTTTCATTGTATATCAATACCTGAGCGCAGGCTATGTTTCATTTTGTTTGTTCATCAGCGGGATCCGTTTCTCAGTTGTTTACTAGTATCGGGGAGATTTGAAGTTTTCCGTACCCAATTTCACTGACGTAAACGTTCCGATATCCCATCAATATTTCAAGCCTGAGGAACAGATAGGGCGAGATTTGTCCGTCTAACCTGATCAAGTTATTAATTTTCTTCATTTCATGGTAACAAATAAATTGGATTAATTTAGAAACCGCTATCTTTCAAACCTATTTTATGCTGAAACGTATAATTCTTATTAGTTAATAAATAATACCACTCCATTGTGATATTGATGTCTGACTTTCATTGTTATATTGAAGCTGAAGACGTGATTATTAGCCATTTAAATTACACATACGGAGAAAAGATGTAGGCTTGTTTGCGCGGGAAACATGAAAAATCGATATCCTTCCTTGTTAGATTTTAACAACGGGCGGTCAATTTGGTGTATTCTGGCTACATTTTAATTGTCACTTAAAAATAATCAATTCCATTAGCAGAAATGACGAACATTTCTTTAATGGGTAAATCTTCTATAATTCATACTACTTTCATAATAATTCTTCATGGCTAATAGAATGATGAAATTCGAGAGCTTGTTCTCTTGTTATAAAGCATTATAATTGAATTCGGAAAATGTATGTCTTGTCTGATATCATGGTGGGCCTTTTTGCTGTGACAATTTAACGGCACTCATCTACGTCAGAAATTAATACCTTCTGTGCCCACATTTTAAAAGACGCCATCGATATCACTTAATATCGTCATGCAGTTACCAAAGTTGGTACCTGCGGTGATTTTAAGCTTTCACCGTCTTGTTATTTTCCGCCGTAGGGAAATTGGAGCCCCTACTTTGTTTTAAACAAATTTAAATAAACGATTTGGGGTCAGAATGCCCCATATCAACTTATTTCTTCGAGAGAACCCTCTCAAACGCTCCATGACAAGCTTGGTACTAAGGCGCCTCTGCATAGAGCTGTTGCATTTAAAAAAAGCTCCTACAGCCTCGAGAGGCTGGCGCTGCTACTGTTTAAAACCACGCTTTATATACGCCGATAAAATGCAACTGAAGATTGTTCCTTCCGTCAAAATACAGCTCAAAATATATGGGAGCAATTTCTTTAAAATGAACTTTGGATGTGCAAAGATAGATTACTAAATATAAATACTGAAATTATAGAATGTTTTTAGATAAGGCCTTATACAAACAAATCTACAACACATAATGTAATATCAGAGACTTAATGGATTGGGGTCCGATTTGCCACGGACTAGTAATTTACTAGATTTTGTTTCTTTAAAAAGCAGTAACCAAACGTTTAGTGTAAATATTCGGAAATTGATCTTGAAGTACTTTGTAATATCATTTGGCAATCAGAGGAGCCTTTTTAGCTGTGGTATTATAGGTTGCAACGCAACAAAGGATATGATTCGATTTTTCGTGCTTGATACAGGTTTGTAATTGATCGATCCAGAAAATGTTCTTCCTCTGTAATTGCTCGGTGAAAATTGGTAAACTTTTAGAAAGTACAGTTTTGATAGCAATTGGACAAAATTTGGTGTGCTTATTTATATAAGGTTGGGTATATTTTCAACATTCATATATTCTCGATTTACGTTTATATAAGCTATTGTATCTGATTTCGCCATACTTACATGCGCTAGAGATTGCAGTTATTGTTGTATTGCAACAAAACTGCATATGTATGATTAGATCTCTGTCGATATTGATGATCCTGAGATTTTCGAGTTATTGTCCTTGACAAGCATAAAAGCTAGCCAAAGAACGCTATAAACATTATGATTTTGATGGGAGTTAGACGAAACGAATTTCGAGTTATTGGCTTTAACATGACCAAAACATAATTATCTGAATTGACAATTCAAAAGTAACAGGTGACCGTGAACGGGAATACAATTTTGCCTCTTTTAACGTATTTTAGTATGCTTATTATGTATGTGGATGAGATTTTGCCATGACATTTCTTGCTGTGTGGGCGTGTAAGGCATTCAGTCCACCTCTGGTTTTTTTATATTATTTCAACCCAGCATAATATATTATTGTTTTTATCATATTTTGTCTCGTGATTTAATTAGCACCTTCCAACTGATTTTGTTGAGCAGGTGGATGTTAAAATGCGACAGAAAGAAAAATAATCAGTGAGTTCCATCATAAATAATAATTTGGCTCTCATAATTGATACCTTAACCGGAACACTGGAGGAGTTAAATTGCTGTAGGATTTCGCAACATACAAAGTCTGTGTTTCTCTGATTGCATTTTACAAATAAACTAGGTTAATGAAATTTGTTATTTTCCATGCTTGGAGTTGGAGTAGATCGAGCTTAAAGTGATACTGCGTCTTAGAATGGACATACAATTAAAGTTCTAAAAATATACGAGTATATTATATTCATCAGTGAACTTACCTGGTGTCATAAAGTAACAGAATCCCTGTAAAATCTGGAAAACTCACAAAACTATGTACTAGTAATTATTGAAAAAGTGCTTCTCTATTAAACGTTTTTCAATAATCAATTGCATTTTTATGGATTATTACTAGGTTTTTTTTTTGTTATTTATGGCAGCAGGTATATCTCCAAATGTATATATGTTCTTATTGTCCTAGTTTATATTTTTTTATATTTTATGTTCATTTTAAGAAGCATGCAGTATATACCTTTAAAGGGATTGTAAAGCATTCATTGCTCGTCAGAAAACGCTTATGTTTAGTTTGATACAAGAACAATAAAAAAAAATGTGCAAATAGATGCCTTTAGTGTCCCCGATTCTTGAAGATTTTGACGACCATGTAAGCTTCTTATATTGCCTTACGCCATTTTTAAGTGAATTAAATGTTGCATTGATTGTTTTGTTTCTTAATGTCTTCAAATTTTTATCTTATTCTACTTATTGTTTTAAACCGTCTGTAATAAGACAAATTGTTTGTTTGATGTCTCCAAATATGATTTTAAATTGCTGAAAAGTGATTTGGAGGTGTTTAGTACTGTTTCATTTAAGATTAGCTTCTTTTGAGTAATTTCAAATAACAATCCGTTCGCTTTAAGCAAAACGTGATCAAACATCATCAAAGAATTCATAATATATATTAAGAGGCTGAAAATAATTTAAACTCTTCAAAATGTAGCGGTATACTATCCTTTGTTATATCTTGTTGTCTGGCCAATTTCTTGTCTTAGGAACATCTGCTACGTAATCTTCAATTATTTATCGATGTCTTTGGCTGACCAATTTCGAGATTAGACCTAACCGTGATTATTTCTGAAGAAATTTAGGTCTGATTAGTAGAGAGATAGACACAGAAATAAGACCATAATTAAAGATTTAGTCAGAAATGAAATTTGTAATTAAGCAAACTTTAATTCATGATCATACCCTAGCTAGACAACGCACAGATTTAATTAGTTTTAATAACCTTATATAAATGTCAGAATATCCTACTGATTCTAATGGCTATTGAATCGTCCACCATTATATTTCAGAGAACAAATTGGGCCAGCATGATACTAATCGAAGATGATTAGAAGAAATAACAATCAGTCTGTAGATTCTCTACACTTAATTTGTTATTTCTAAATGCCCTTTACAATAATAAAATGTCAAACTGACCGATTCTTCATTATGTGGTATAATAATATACCACGGATCACGGATTGGACTTCAAATTTTTCTTGACCAAATGGATGAAAAGGATGATTAAGTGCTGTCCAATTGTTATCAAAGAAGTAAAGCAGTGAGTTATACGAGTAGAAACCTTTCATATACACATTTGTTGAAAAATAAGCAATGTTATCAATGATTTAGCTAGATACATAGACAGGTATATGGATGTGTGTTTCTTTGCTCGTCTAGCCATTTAATAGAGTGTCCATTAAAATTGATGCAGATTTCAGGAAAGGGTTATATCGATTACTTTTTTTAATAAGAACTTAAACGAGAGAAGAAAAATAAAGATAATTTTATAGATTGAACATTTTTGTTGGACGTCATCAAACCTTAGTCTATAATACTATACTCCCACATCTATAATGGACCAAGAGCTGAAACGTATTGGCTATATGATACCAGAGTGGCACCATATACTTTAAGTTTTTTCGCTCCCCGCATAATTCTATTGAGATATATATCACAAAAATATATTTTTTGTTTTGGAAAAAAAGAAACAAACAGCACATGAACAAAGACAACAACTCAGTTTCAGGAAGATCATTCTTCTAGGAGATTCTTGGCCAAAATTGTTGGCACTGTAAACGATGTCATGTTCATTGAATAGATCTCCAGACTCTCCAGATGTATTCATCTGTACTTGAATCCAGCAATAACTTCTATAGATAATTCTATAAAGAAGGTGCTATCTATTGATGGTCAGTATTAATTTCCTGGAAGCTGTCGATACGTTATGACGTTATTACATTGGTCCACTATTACACTATCGTTCTATCTTCATTCAGTATCACGATTGTCTACTGATATTAATAACTAAATACCATCCATTGTTGTCATCTTGCTTACCAAATAGCTCCCTAGATTAATCAAATATCCATTATCATCTAAAGTAACACTTGTTGTCGGTATTATTGACACCTTGATTTTCTTATTTTGATATATCGATGCCAGTGTGAAATGAGATCGTTCCCTGAAGAAACGCAAATATTCTCAAGTTACTCGTAATCAACTCACCCTTCAAAAGAATTGAACGTGAATTTCATCGGGAAGTATATTTTTAACTCGAAATAATCGCTAACATGTTAAGTATATTTAAAATGAGTAAATCTAACGGTACTACTTTATGGAACGGAAGAGATGTTAATTCACGTTTCCTTATACATATCATTATTTTTTTTGTATAAACGAACTTTTATCAGATGTAATTATTATTATTTGTGTTTATTTCAACACTGGTATATAGTCTATTATCATTTGCCCAAGTACCAGATGTTTACGACAATGCATGGCGTTGATATTAAAGGCATACTCCGTCTTGGAAAATATATAGAGTTTTAATTTCACTCAAACTTGGCCAATTACAGTATACATCCATCAATGGACTTACCTGGAAAATAACTACACATCAAAATCCCTCTATAATCCGATATAACCTACAAAATCAAGTAATTAATATTATAAAATGCTTAATATATCTATTATCACGTGCGCTTAATTTTTCCTGTTAATTACCTTGACGCTTAAACTGAACGGGTTCAGCGCTTGCTCACTTTTTTTTAAATTCCGAATATAGTTGAGGTGTCGCTTTTTAAAATTAATAAAGTTGATATAGTTTAGGATGCATACTTTTTTAACCAAAAATCATATAACATAAGATAAATATAAGCCGTAGGACGAGTGTTTTCTAAAACAGTGAATGCCTTTAATCTTTAACTTTATATAGTGCGTTCAGACGACTACAGTTGCTGCAGGTATATTAACCATTCTTCGAGTCTGGATTTTCTGTCATCTGAACCTGACCGGTCAAACATAAGTTGCCTTAACTTGCACCGACTTAGGAAGTGGCTTAAAACCTGGCTTGAAATGTTAAGCTGCCTTTTGAACCTTTTAAATATCTTAAGTTCTATGGAATGGAATTATATTAGAATTAATGCAAAAAATAGAAGAATTTATTAGTGCATGCCGAGTTGTCACAATTCCATATTCCATATGAAATAACGGAATTTAAAAATTGAAATTACAAATCAGGTTGAGAAGGTGATCATTAAAGTTTTATCTTAAATGTTATTGAGAAAATCTATGAAACCTACAGCCTCTTCAACTTGATGAATCAGAGAAACGGCAATGCATTCAGATTATCAATCAATGGCCGGCCAGTTCCATCAAAACTATTGTATTTTGGTCTAGTGTTACTTTTGTGCTGGATAAGTGGCTGTCACGTCTTTTATTAGACATTTAAATACATATATTCTAAACACGCTAGCTGTCACATTGTACATCGTCTTAATGGTCTTAACTTCCTTTCTAGACTCTTTAATGATTGACACCACCTCTTAAACCATCGTGATTGTGGAATCGTGGTACTCAAAAGCTTCCTGAGATTGTTCGTTAATGTCTTTTCAATTTCAATGTATGCTGTGTGGTGAGTAGGAGGGTTACCTGAGGCATATTTTGTTCCATGTCTCATTTTTGTGATAAATATTTCTAAAATCAAAATTTCTGAAAGATTAAATGGAATTCATCTAAATTAACAACCATGAAATAATAATATGCAATTCAATCTAATAAACTTATACAGAATAATAATATAAATGAAAATTTAAAAATCAGTGAAGAATGGAAAAAATGAATGAAGTTTTGTTCTTTTCTTCTCAAATTTGGTCATCTTTAAAAGCGAAGGCCAAGTTTATTTTTTTCATTTCCGGTGTTTGTAGATTTGGATATAATACCAGTCTTTTTCTTTCTTACAGTGCCTGGTATACGCCACCAAATTTACAATATGCATTTTTTTTATGTGGTAGTGATTTTGACTTTTGTATTTTAAACTTGACTTTTCACCTGGGTGAAAATACTTTCCACCTGGGTGAAAAGTCCAGATTTAAACATCAAATTTTTCGACTTTTCACCGGGGGGGGGGGGGAATACTTTCCACCTGGGTGAAAAGTCAAGTTTATAAATACAAAAGTAAAAATCACAACCACATAAAAAAAAAGCATATTGTAAATTCTGTGGCGTATAACAACCACCGTACTTTCTCTCACAATCTCAGGTAAATTAATTTTGAGTGCCCTTTCGTTTAAACATCAAATTTTTCGACTTTTCACCGGGGGGAAATACTTTCCACCTGGGTGAAACGTCTCGACTTAATCATCAAATTTTTCCACTTTTCACCAAGGTGAAAATACTTTCCACCAAGGTGAAAAGTCCAGACTTAAACATCAAATTTTTCCACTTTCCACCTGGGTGAAAAGTCTCGACTTAAACAGGTCGTCGAAAGTATTTTCACCCAGGTGAAAAGTATTTTCACCCCGGTGAAAAGTCGAAAAATTTGATGTTAAAGTCTGGACTTTTCACCCAGGTGGAAAGTATTTTCACCTAGTTGAAAAGTCGAAAAAATTTGATGTTTAAAGCGAGACTTTTCACCCAGGTGGAAAGTATTTTCACCTAGGTGAAAAGTCGAAAAATTTGATGTTTAGGTCTGGACTTTTCACCCAGGTGGAAAGTATTTTCACCCAGGTGAAAAGTCAAGTTTATAAATACAAAAGTCAAAATCACAACCACATAAAATGGTCCTTAATGTGAAAACGCAAAAATATTAAACGTTTGCGTACGTTGGTTATGTATTCTGGAAAGCGTCGGAAAATCACTGAAGAGACTTAGTCAAATTTAACCTCAATTTTAGAGAAAGGTCTTCCAAAGGTTTCAACTAACAATATCTTTTTATAAACACCAATTTAATCAGATAAATATGAAAAATCTTAATATAATAAGTTATAAGTTAATAAAACCCTAACTAAAACTTGTTTAAGCTGCTAAATTAGTATTATCCCCTTTTATGAACCATTTTAAAAAGAAAATCAGTTTGCATATTACCCCAGGAAAACGCAGCGTAGTCGATAGTAGAATAATGTTTTAGATATTTAAAACAGTTGGATCATCTTCGTTTCTTTGTATAATTAAAGATAAAAGCATCAGTTTTTATCAATCTAATAGAATCAAATAACAATAATCATCCCACGCTATGAAGAACAAATAATAATCCACCAGAAGACGCCTGATAAGGCACTTTATATCTTGGCCAATTTAGCACGAAAAGTATATTTGATCAATTTGAGACTTTGTTGGAAACTTCTTGGTGATACAATTTCTTCTTTATACAATGAGTTAAAAAGTCATAAAACTCAAGTAAATGAAAAAATAAATGAGTATGAATGAGGTTTTTATACAAAAATGTAATTTAATTCACCCCCTCCTCAATAAGCCAATTGAAAATATCGCACTGCATTATACATCGATGCCTTATTTATTTCTTCATTGACACAAATTTTAAAGGTTGTATTAATATATAGGCTATACGTATTATATGCCATGTTGACATAATAACGTTGTTGGTTGATAGATATAGCCTTATAACTTTTGAAATTCTATAAGCAGAAAGCTGACTTGACACCATGGAAATCAGACGTTCGGTTGTATGGAGGATGGTAATTAAGACGTCGTTAGACGTAGAGACAATCGTATGTATCGTGCTTGGTCATTCTGTAAATAGAGATTAATACCTAAGGTTTTATTAAGGACAAACTGATTGAAGGGTACCTTTAGCGTAGGTGTATGAAGTTATCTAACTGTTGTTAAAGGAAGATGGAATGGATCTTTCATTTGTTCCTATTCCGAACTACAGATATCTGCAATCTACTCATAATTTCAGTGCTTCTTTTTTAGTTCTCTAAATGACTACTAAATTAAACTTTCCAGATCTTATTGACATTTAGAACATCCTGTCGTTTGATACCAGTAGCTGATTATAGGCCTATATCTTCATTTAGAAACAAAAAAGGGTAAAGTTTCCCCATTTTATAGATCAATTACCGACTTGGCTTTCGTAAAAGTCCTTCATTATAGTCTTCCCACTTATTGACAAGATTCGTTAAATTGAAACATTTACGACTGTCTGAATGGAAACAGTCAATTTTTCATCGTCTGTGAGGTCTCTAAAAGAATATTCTCTCAGGTACAAATTTGAAAATTATCTCACATTTAATTAAGATATCTGTTTCAATATATGTAAATCTATTGTGACACATCTAGGTTGGTGTAAAAAGCCAAATTCCAAAACATCACCAACCAAAGTAACATGATATATGAAATCCATAATGGTATGGATCACAGTGTTTTCATCAAGGCTTTTAGTCATTTGTTTGAAAACTATGACTATTTTTAATCAATGATTAAAAAAACCAATGACCACAAACTTGTTAGCTTTCGGTTTGATCACTTGTTGTGGTATAGTAAATAAATACGATCTTCAAAAAGCTTTTATCTGTTATTAATTTCTGAAGTAAATATCCAATACTTTGAAAATATCATCTTGTTTAATCAATAGGCATTTGAGGGTTGTAATATAACTATAAGTATTGAATAATCACCGATATCATCTTGTAATAATTACATGTACATGTTTATCTATTTCACGACTGAGTGTGCTCTTTATGACCTTTCTTCGGCTTGTGGTTAATCGATGTTTATTCGGCTGTAATACATATTGCTGAATTAAAAGGGGGATTATCTAACTACATGTACTACTAAAGCTCGAGTCCAATCTTATTTTCATATTATTCGAGCGGAAATGACGACAATCTGAAAAATCTAGGAAGCTTTTAACGATTTCACTTATAGTTGTAGTTTATTGTGTTGGTATAAGAACAAGTGATCTCGAGAAAATATGTTTACAGACCCGATAAAAGCATGCCAGGATCTTGAAAACATTAATTACGATCTGTAGATTAAGAACCGGTGCATTAATAAGAATGAAGACAACCTTGGCACATGAGCATGACCATATACGCTTATTACACATGATTTCATGCACGGAAATGATCGGAATATGTAGGCGTATTGATTGGAGTATGGTTTTAAGTTCTTTTGACGTCAATATAACCGATGATGTTAACATTAGTACAAAATATTAATAATATATATGTATGCTTTTTTAACGATCGTGTAAAGCAGTGGCCTAAAGCAGAGCAGTTTGGAAAATTCAGTTGAATTCCGTTGCGCTTGCAACTGTAGATTGTTTGCAGTATGAACAAACATTTAATCTTGGTATTCAACGTTCCAACACCAAAGACGTCTTGAATGAGACAGATTTGAATCCAACGTTTTGAATATTATTGTGTGGGCAGTAATCAAGGAAACAGTTTGTCCAAAAACAACCACTGACATCTAAAACAAAGCATTTAGACCTGCCATCGGCCAGAAAATAAGACCTTGATTAAAGGTCTTATGTCTGTTTCTCTTAATGTTGATCTTCAGAATTGATTCTGTAGGCTATATATTTCTATTTTAATAACAACAGATCGATGTTATAATTTGGGAGATGTAAAATGATACCTCGGGGCCAAACACTAATAAGTATCTTTCCGACTTTGACGAAGGCCAATAATGACGTGACTTGTGGGAGTTTGAGATACATCGTTATTGTTTTATATCAGATAATGTTTGAATAGAAGACGCCCATCATATTACTGCAACTCAATATTCCATTGTATTAACTATGTTTATCATTCTAATTCATTTATGACTTTTTATTGACATTTAGTTCTTTAATTATATCTATTCCTAGCTTCACCTTACCATTGTAATTAAAAATGTCTAGTAACATTAGCAAGACATGGTGTGATAAGGCTGCTCTCTTGATATAACAACTCAGATTCTCTAACTGAGGTTCCAGAACTAATGCTATTTTGTTTTATTTCACAACGTCTATAAAATCCTCTATGACATTTTCGTCTTTACTGGAACGTGTGTGTCTAAAGATTGTGACAGAAATCCATGACAGATTTACGTTCATCTATAGTATTCAGCTTTACATCTTGTAACATGGCGTAAAATATATTATAATATACATGTAAATATTTTATTATGAAAGATGTTGAAGTAGCAAGATGCAAACAATCATCCGCAATTTCGTCTATGGTTGATCGGTATATCTGCCAATGATTGGAACTACTCATTAACTAACTTAATGATACCAACTAGCAAACAATTGCAAAAACTGAGCCAACTTTTCTAAAACTTTAGTTATCTTTTCTGGGTTAACATGAATTTGCACAAGTGATTATAAATCTAACGTTTGAAAGAGTGTATAATATGCCTGCGTTTCCGTATTTCTCGACAGACTGAGTTGAAGTATATTTCAGTATGATTGGACAATTGCCCTATACTGAAAATTTATGACTGAAGTAGGCGTATCTTGCTAGGCAACCACTTGTTATCAAGATTGTCCAGTAGTAAAGATCATAATATATTATCAACATCCTTCCTTTGCTCCTTCTTGTTTCAACGCAAAGTATCTCTGAGATTTATCTTTTTTGTTCCTACCGTTTCGTCTTTCTAATAAACTAGATGTCTGGTAGGAATTTCGAAAGTTTATTTGTAGCGTTGTAAATGTACATATTTCTTTCTTTATTACATTATGACATAACTTTTCGAAGATAAATTTCAATTAACAGTCTGGGCTATATGTTAGATTGAAACGTTCATCCAACATTTTTTGTAACAAGCTCAAATTTCTTTACTTCTCGAATGTGATGAAATCATTACGGTTGTGTATTTTGGTATTTTGGCTATAAATTATCCTTGTACAATCATTTTAAATAAATGTTTTCAATTTAGCTGTCTCCTAAAGCCCGTGAAGTCCAAATTTATAACTCGTAAATATTAGCTAGATTACATTTAAAATAATGGAGTCACCTCAAGGCCACCTTCTAAATAGGAAAAAACCTGCGAGTGAAAACCGATAAAGTTAAATGAATTTCACAGCATGCTTTCCGCTATTGATCTGGATAGTTGTTGACGCAGGCGGCAAATTGTTTCTACATTGAACAAGTATTTTAATCACTGAATATAACTTGAAAGATAACAAGTTTGGATGCAAGAAAATTAAATGACTTGAAGAAAAAATATACCTGAAAATATGAATATAATACGACACTATAGAATATGAAGTCAAGAGCAATAACTCAAAACAATTTACCCACAAATCGCCAAATTTCGATTTTAAGCCTAGATGTCATCATTTTTAAATAATCACACCTAATTTCATTAACCAATATCATGTTAACTAAAGGAAGATGTTGATGATAAAAATAATGATAACTACAGGAAGATGTTGATGATAAATACGATGTTAGTTACTGGAAGATCTTGTTGATAAATATAATTTTAACTCCTGGAAGATGTTGATAATAAATATGATGTTAACTACTGGAAGATGTTGATGATAAATATAATGTTAACTTCTGGAAGATGTTGAAGGCAAATATAATGTTAACTACAGGAAGATGTTGATGATAAATATAATGATAACTATTGGAAGATGTTGATGATAAATAAATTGTTAACTACAGGAAGATATTGATGGTAAATATGATATTAAACTGGAATATGTTGATTATAAATATAATGTTAATTACAGGAAGATGTTGATGATAAATATAATGATAACTACTGGAAGATGTTAATGATAAATTAATGTTAAAATGGAATATGTTGATTATAAATATAATGTTAACTACTGGAAGATGTTGATGATAAATAAATTGTTAACTACAGGAGGATGTTGATGATAAATATGATGATAACTACTGGAAGATGTTGAAGATAAATATAATGTTAACTACAGGAAGATGTTGATGATAAATATAATGATAACTACTGGTAGATATCGATGATAAATATGATGTTAAACTGGAATATGTTGATTATAAATATAATGTTAACTAACAGAAAAAGTTGATGGTAAATATGCTGTAAGCTTCTCGTAGGTGTTATGGTAAATTTGATGTAAACTACTGGAAGATGTGATGGTAAGTATGATGTTGACAACTGGATGATTTGATGGTAAATATGCTGTAACCTTCTCGTAGGTGTTATGATAAGTATGATGTTAACTACTGGAAGATGTAATGGTAAATATGATGTTAACTACTGGAAGATGTGATGGTAAATTTGATGTTAACTACTGGAAGACGTGATGGTAAATATGCCGTAAGCTTTTCGTAGGTGTTATGGTAAATTTGATGTTAACTACTGGAAGATGTGATGGTAAGTATGATGTTAACTACTGGAAGATGTGATGGTAAGTATGATGTTAACTACTGGAAGATGTGATGGTAAATGTGATGTTAACTACTGGAAGATGTGATGGTAAGTATGATGTTATCTACTGGAAGATGTGATGGTAAATATGATGTTAACTACAGGAAGATGTTGATTTTAAAGGGGCACAATCTTGATTTTTAGGGGTCGTTTTGGGCCTTTGTTACATTTAAACAGTCCTCAGAAATACTCAAGCTCTAAGAAAATCGCAAAATTCCTTGAAATATACCTCAAAAATTTCACTTTTTATTTTTTTTTCGTGCTGTACGCGGCTTGTCTTCAGTCAGTCTGAAAATTGTGTGTCCTGTTGACAAAATCTACAATTGTTATTACATGTACTTTCTTTTTGTTTTGTCAGTGTGGGCCTGCGCAGTAGTTTATTTATAACTCTTTGATTTTCCAATATGGCGGGACGTTCATAATATCTTAAGACATTATGATTTTCAAACATGGATAAATATGTATACCCATGGATTTGAAGGCTCAAATTTCAAAGGTAAGCTCTGTAGACTATGTCTGATTAGCTAAATAAAAGATTTCATGTGTTTGAGGCTGTCGGATGATTGTCCGAAACAAATCAAGCCTGTGCCCCTTTAAATATAATGATAACTACTGGAAGATATCGATGATAAATATGATGTTAAACTGGAATATGTTGATTATAAATATAATGTTAACTAACAGAAGATGTTGATGGTAAATATGCTGTAAGCTTCTCGTAGGTGTTATGGTAAATTTGATGTAAACTACTGGAAAATGTGATGGTAAGTATGATGTTGACAACTGGATGATTTGATGGTAAATATGCTGTAAGCTTCTCGTAGGTGTTATGATAAATTTGATGTTAACTACTGGAAGATGGGATGATAAATATAATGATAACTACTGGTAGATATCGATGATAAATATGATGTTAAACTGGAATATGTTGATTATAAATATAATGTTAACTAACAGAAAAAGTTGATGGTAAATATGCTGTAAGCTTCTAGTAGGTGTTATGGTAAATTTGATGTAAACTACTGGAAGATGTGATGGTAAGTATGATGTTGACAACTGGATGATTTGATGGTAAATATGCTGTAACCTTCTCGTAGGTGTTATGATAAATGTGATGTTAACTACTGGAAGATGTGAAGGTAAGTATGATGTTAACTACTGGAAGATGTAATGGTAAATATGATGTTAACTACTGGAAGATGTGATGGTAAATTTGATGTTAACTACTGGAAGACGTGATGGTAAATATGCCGTAAGCTTTTCGTAGGTGTTATGGTAAATTTGATGTTAACTACTGGAAGATGTGATGGTAAGTATGATGTTAACTACTGGAAGATGTGATGGTAAGTATGATGTTAACTACTGGAAGATGTGATGGTAAATGTGATGTTAACTACTGGAAGATGTGATGGTAAGTATGATGTTATCTACTGGAAGATGTGATGGTAAATATGATGTTAACTACAGGAAGATGTTGATTTTAAATATAATGATAACTACTGGAAGATATCGATGATAAATATGATGTTAAACTGGAATATGTTGATTATAAATTTAATGTTAACTAACAGAAGATGTTGATGGTAAATATGCTGTAAGCTTCTCGTAGGTGTTATGGTAAATTTGATGTTAACTACTGGAAGATGGGATGGTAAATATGATGTTGACAACTAGAAAGTGTTGCTGGTAAAATAATTTGTTAGTTAATCGAAAATGTTAATGGGAAATATGCTGTTATCTACTGAAGGATGTTAGTGGTAAATACAATGTAAGCGTGCTTTTGTACGAATAAATTAATATTATTATTATGAAGGAGATTTGTTTTTTAAAAAGGAGAAAATAAGCCTTAGTTTGATCAAGCTACATGAAGTTGAATGTCAAAGATACTCGGTTTTTGTTCTTTTGTCAACGAAGCAAAGCCTACAGAAATGTTTGTTTAAATTAACGACACGCCTCTGCCAGAAACGGGGGAAAAAGAAGTTGAAGACAACCCATAAAACATGGCGTGAAAAGAACACAGAGAACTACAATAATGGATTGTTGGTTTTATATTAATGTTACAAAAATAGTTCAATACAGTAGGTTCACTGATAATGGAAAATTGACTTTCCATGTCAGTTTTTCTACATCTCTTCTTTTAATTTCCTGTAGAATGTTCACGTAAGCATTGTTTGATAAGTCTTAGTTGAGGTTATCTTTTAATGATGTTTTAATGATTTCCTTCTTTCTCCATACTTTTGATGTTGTAATTTCGCTTATGGCGAATTCCATATAAAATCTTAATCTTTCTTTGATTAACCATGACTCATACAATTTGTATGGAAATTGTCAGTTGAAAAAAAAAATGCAATCCCCTGAACCCGTGGTTACAGGTTGTCGACCAATCTGGCGAAAATATTTCATTAACAACCAACAGTTCTTAAATTGCTCAAGTTCACAAAGAATGAATTAATATGAAACATGTAAGGCTAACTCAGGTAGTGGCTAATGGTCAGTTATTGATCTTTCATATACACTTAGCTTTCTGACAAAATTCTGGTAATTCTAATATCGTGGAATGAAGATATGTAATTTTAAATATGAAGTCCTGATCATTGTCCTTTTAAGTATAATAATAGTTGAAAGTTTCGATTCTTTGGAAGTCATTGTATATTGTTTTTTAGATATTCAAACGATAGTCAGAAAAACATTTCCTACGAAAACAAAACAAAATTAAGAATACTGAAAAATCCCCTCGCTCCAGAAGGTATATCATGAATGTGTCTCTAATGATTTTTTCTTACACAAAACTAGCAGAAATAGTATCTGTCATTGTATACAAAAATCAGATTAATGTCTGTATAGAACTAATGTAAATGAAATATAAAAGGTTCTGACAATATAGTCTCTTAACGAAGTCATATTGAAACAGTTATAATGACGTTTCCTCTGTTCATCGAGTAATTATCAAAGCAAAGGATAAAATAAGAAAAAAGAAACAAATGTGATAATGATATTATCATGTCAACGAGCGATTTTATGTACAGTAGGCCTATCCATATTTTTAAAAAAAAACATACAAATGTTACATAAAAATACAGGAAATTATTTCTTGTCATTTCCGTTCTGAGGTAGTTGTCTTACGCAACCTACCAGCTTTACAAATATTCTTGCTCTTTGTTGTCTATGGATATGAAATGATTTATAATGTGGGACAAGGTTCAAGATATAGGCTGAAGGGAAACATATTAAACATATATTGGTATATAGGGATTTCAGCATTCATACAATATTAGATGTTACAAAACTAAAGGCCCAAAGACACCAAAAGTATAACTGGTTTGTTCAGTATTAAGAAATAATGTTAAACTGTAATTCAATGCGAAAGATACATCCGTTTTTATACCGCGTAAATTGCCGTTACACTTTAACCTTTAACGTTTATCTCTTTACAGGCAACAAACTTTGACAAATTGTTTGCAGTTTATGGTTTGTGAATGTGTACCAATGCTACGATGATTGCGATTTTTGATGGAGGTTTTTAGGTTTTTGTATTTGATTAAAGAATTAAAAGCGCCTATCCCAATGTCGATCTTATATATTCAACCTCATTTAATTAACATGATGAACGGTTTCGTTTTTGTATATAATTTGATTAAGTTTCTGCGATAGTTAGATAATGTTGAATATAAATGTTTAGTGCTGATATTGCTTGACCCTCTAGTAGCCATTTTAGAGATTATAATATACTTGTACTTGACAGAATATTTGAATTTGTAATAAGAATGGTTTTATTAAAGTAATTGTCAAACTGTTGTTTTGGATTTCAGGTTTCGTTTTGCGAGTTGGGTGGTTTAGTTGTTTGGTATTTTACTTTATACTATCATGTGCTGAAAAGTAACTACACACTTACTTACAGCCTTATGATTCCTTTAATATACACATTTTATTCTGTGTTTGACCTTGTAACATCATACTGAATTGGATTATGCACAAACACATTTATTTCAATCTGACTTGGTCTCTTGAAACATAATCAAATGCTCGTCACTGATCTTAACCATTGATAAATAGATTAAATTGGTCTCACTGGATATTAAGGTTTGGTGAATGTATTAATAATCAAGACGAAGTGCAATACGAAGGATTCCCGACACCTACATGTTTGTTATAAATCTTTATATGTATTGACTCTTATTATTATGGCCAACTGTTTGGAAACTCATATTAGTTCCATTCACAGAACAAAGGCGTATAATTAGATGGACACTATACTAGATAGCACTGAAAGAGAATAAATAGAAACTCATATTACTGATACAAAGTGGACAACCTCAAAAGACTTCATTTACTGATCTTAAACACCTTGCCAACACAATATGGTATTAATGGATGATATTCGAACCAATACCGATACATACCTTATATATACGAGAGACAATAGAGACAAAAAGCATCCTGTTACAACAATGTAGTGAGAAGAGGACAGGCAGTCACAGTATGAATCAAAGACAGGAAGAGATAAGAAAACAAGTAGAGTTTCTACCAGGGAAGAACGATTTTAAAAATCTGCTAATGTGCATGAATAAAAGAAATGGTGGAACATTACAGGGTTATTAGAAGATCAGAAGAAAAGTGAGTAGAAGAGTGCAGAGAAAAGAATCAGAAGAAGAGTGTGGAGAAAATCAGAAGAAGACTGTTGAGAAAATCAAAAGAAGAGTGGGGAAAATCAGAAGAAAGGTTGGGAAAATCAGAAGATGGGTGTGGAGAAAAGAATCTTGAGTGTGTAGAAAAGAATCAGAAGAAGAGTGGGTATAGAAAAGTATCAGAAGAAGAGTGTGGAGAAAATCAGAAGAGAGTGTGGAGAACAGATTCAGAAGAAGACAGTGTGGAGAGTGGAATAAGAAAAAGAGTGAGAAAAAATCGGAAGAAGGATGTGGAGAAAATCAGAAGAGGAGTGGGAGATAGTGGAGGAGTATAAAAAAACAAAACAGAAGAGAGTGGGGAGTGAAATCAGATGAAGAGTGGATAGGAAAAAATCAAACCAAAGTGTCGAGAAAATATCAGAAGAAGAGTGCCAAGAAAAGAATCGCAGGAGTAGAGCATGGAGAGAAAAGAATCCGAAGAAGGTGGGGAAAAATTTCAGCAGAAGAGTTTGGAGAAAATCAGTAGAAGGGTGTGGATAAAAGACTGTGGAAGTTAAAGAGAATAAAAGGGGGGGTGTAGAGACAGCATATTGAAGAGTACAGAGGTTCAAGTAAATGAAAAAAATAATAAATCAGAATCAGATCCAATGATTTCATTGATAGTTATAGAAAAGACAAACAAAGAGTAAGGTTTGGTGGAATGAGAGTGGTAACAGATTACGATAAGAAAACAAATACTATATATACTGAGCATCAATGACATTCAATCGAAATATTACGTGACATTGTGTTGGCACATCATAGGTCTACTTGGGACTGAAACAAGGTGTGAAAATGTGAGCTGCTAGATGTATCACATGATTTATTATTAACTTATATTTGGAATCATCGGGAAATAATATCATACATAATGTTATAATCATGATTTATAATTAATGGACTGAGTCATGTGGGATTTTACACCGTAGTCAATATTCAATACACTATTACGACAATATTAAGTATTAATTACCAATACATATAATACCACATTGTTTTATTTCTCTGTTTCAAATTGTGCCAATAAAGAGGACACTTGCGTAATTTACTAAATAACCTTGAAAGTGGGCTATAATCTTATGTGATCTCTGTTGACCGAACGCCTAACCAAGACCTGTGGAATAGCGAGCATGCACAAAACATATTCAGCCATCTTCACAAGGTGACGGACTCATTGACGTGAATGGCGGACTCATTGACGGAGTGACGGACTCACTGACGTACTGACGTGTGAGGTAGCCCTTACTCCATCCTCAAACGCTCAATTTATGAAAACATATCAAACTTAACTAAAACATACAACAGCCCGTTAAATGCTTTTTGGAATGTTGAAGCAAAATAAACTCCTTATTTTAGAGAATTGTCTCCTTATTTAGTTTACAACTAAACATATTAAGTCTTTATGAATTCCAACACCAAAACTAACGTAAGCTACTTACTTTACAATTACATTAGTACGAACTCGATTTATTTTCAATTTACTACGGTTTTGATAATGATATTTTGCATACTGCTGTTCCTTTATCACATTGCTGATACACAGCAGGAGAGATCTAAAGTGAAAATGATTTTTATACATATCATTGTTGTTAATGAGTGTTATCAACATTATGGCTCGAGGATAAACTTGGAATATTTGCTTCTAATGAGATGTATTTCAATATTTTATGTAAACGATTGAGGTAATTTGTTAATGGAATCTAAGTTCATTAAGATTATATTTAGCTACTTAACAACGACGTATATAGAAGAGATTTAAATGTCATGTTATAACTAAGTCTGTATGAAATGTCTTGTTGAAATTTCAATAACAACTCTCACTAGAGGCCGAAACATATCTGATAGCATACGAGAGCAACGTTTCGTGCATGTTGAAATGAAACTTGGGCAAAGATCAAGACGAGACAAAAGAAAAAGGGTCTCATGAATGACTTTTTTGTGTTATGATAGCCTATCTTGTTCTTATTAGTGGGTATTATTATAGAGTTATTTACTTCTGCAAATTGCTTTTATATATCCAAGTTACTATGATGAAATAGTCAACAGATTAGCCAATTATCAACTGTCAAAATATTGTTTGGTATAGTCTTCGGGTTAAATTAAGTTTCACACCATTGTCATGCAATACACCCATTTATTAATAAATATTACGTACAAGTAATTGTGTTTCTGAGTATCCTTGTAGATATGTAAGGTCTTAAGGGGGTTGCAAGTGGAAATAATAACGAAACTAATTGTCTTACACAGAAAGGGCAACAGAAAGGAAAACGGAAGCTATTAAAGAAGTTTACAATCTGGGGTAATTACCCCCAAGAGGTTATATTGAAATTTCTTGGGGGGTAATGAGGCGCTTTGGGGTATTTTGGGGCAATAATATTTTAAACGTTTAAAAAAATCAGTCAGGCATAAACAAGATTGCAGAGGAAGCCTTCGAAAGAATCACAAAATAGTAAGGATCTATATAGTGGTAAAGAAAGCGGAGAAGGTGGAGGGGGGGGGGGTGATTTATAGGATAACTCTATTTATTAAGGTTTCCCTCGAAAGTTTCTACATGGCCATAACTGATTTTCTGAAGTGCTGATTGAATGAACTAGCTATGGTGTGCAATAATAATAGGGGAATTGCTAATATTTGATAAATGTATCTTTGGCGCCTCGACAGAGAACTTAATTAACAGTTTACAGTGACAAGGAAAGAGTTTTGGGAATTCTTTTCTCCATAGTATTGTTTCCTCACTAAAAATCCTAATGGAACTAGAGAAATCAATAGCCTACAGAGAATTACTGATTCCATATCAACTCAGACTACCCGTCGAAATAGACAGTGCAATAATTATTAACAAAAAATCAACAATAGAGTTCAACGCTACTGTATCATTTTTTTTTCAAAATAGAAAGAAAGGAAGATATGAATGATAATAAAAACTTGTATTTTATGATGGATACAGCAGAAATCTGATGTGATATACTTTTGTCGTTAAGTTTATCTTCAACAATTGATAAACTAATACGATTCCCAGTGCAGTCTTACATACATAACCATAGGCCCTACAACACTCATCGTCATCTTCGTAACCCGGGTAACACCATGTGAAATCGTTAAATTTGGAAGGTTATTGTAATTAAGGTGATAAATGACCTACGGCTCAAACGATTGTCTAGGCTTACCAAACACAATACTTTATCACGTTTTTCGGTGCTTTAATTAGAAGGCTAGTGTTGTTTATTATAATAATGTCTATTTAGATTAACATTTTGAATTTGGGAAATCGCCTTTGCAATATCAAACAGCAAACTTCAAAACGTTCATCCCATAGACCAATTAAGATTGAAATGCTTCTCTGTAAACTAAATGAAATACAACTAAACTACAAAACCACAAATCCGAAGGGAAACACAAGATTGGCAAATTTGATACAAAGGATCAGATTTGTCATATTATAAGCCTTATGGGGTTGTAGAGTCCATAAGAATGTACAACTATATTCATTCACAAATAGGTATATAGTTGTGTCTCAAATATGCTAAAAAATATAGCATTAAAGCTGAATCTCAAATGCGTCTATCGAATACATGCTTGTACGCCAAGTCACGGCAATCGGTTCTCCGTCACACGTCAGTCAACACGTCAAACACGTCAATACAGCCTAACTCAGTCACAGTGAATCTTGAAATACTCGGACATATCGTGTATATAGTACAGATATTAAATGTACGAGAATGTTGTGTGAGATAGTATAATTTGATTGGATAGTAAAGTCTCCAATCAGTAGTCGTGACATCTTGTCTGCTAAATATATTTCTCATCTACATTGTCGCCATGCAATACTTTAAAAAGTGATGCCGACTTCAAAGAAGTTTGTTTTTTAGAAATAAGTTGTTCTTAACGACAGGTTTACATTCTTAACTTGAAATGGCAGGGATAAAATGGTTGTGGACATTTTCTGTCCTGTTAACGTGTTGGATTTTACCTTTCCTTAACGCTACGGTAAGTTTTTAAGATTTACTGTTACACCATACTCACTTGTCAACGTTTACAGTGTTACATTATACTGTCATACTGTCAATGCAGTTGAATTTACTTCAGATATTAGTCTATTGGTTCTAATGTTATTCGAATACTCTTCTGACACAATTTATTATTTATTCAACATAAAATGACGTGAATGTCATACATTTTAATACATTGTAATATATTGTATGAATATATGTCATGCAATTAAACAATCTTCTCAAGAATAGTCCATATGTGTATTATATTCATCAGTCAACTTGTCTGGTGTTATAAAGTAACAGAATCAATTTATTAATATTTTTCAATAATCAATTGCATTTTTATAGACAATAAGGCCTACTATTTTTGGGGAATTATCAGATTATATAAGGATTCTGTTATGTTATTTATGGCAGCAGGTTTATCTACTGATGAATATATGCTCTTATTGGCCAAGTTTAAAATTTTTATGTTTTATGTTCATTCTCAGATGTAGAATGCCCTGAAGAAAATTTAATTAAGTTATGTAGAATTTTTCAAGTTGCTTTGTAAAATTTGAATGAAATTTCTAAAAACATACAACAAGAATTTAATTAAAGAAAGTAAAAATACCCCAAGGAACTGATTAAGTGGAAAGATAGATGTTTTTTATCTTGAAAATTTAAATTAATTTCCATTTTAAGTCAGCACTGTGTGTAAATAGAAATAATAATGTGTTTATTGCAACTACTTGTAAAGGAATTGTGTAAGCTCTTTTACAATTCAGTTTAAAGTCTTCCTCTTGTGAAATATTCTCATCAAAGTCCCTTATTATTGTCACCCAGTTGAAATGGTCCATCTGTCCGTCCACAATTGCTTGTAAACACTCTTGAAAATGCAATTCTTAACAGATTTGATGAAACTTGATATGAGTGTTTATTTTCATGCAAGTATGAATCCTATTGAAAATCAGTGAAATCGAAAAAAATTTAGTATGACAAACATGTTCAATTTTTGGCTCACAAACATTCTACAAGGCACAATATTTGACAGATTTTGACAAAACTTGCTGAAATTGTATAATATCCCTAAAGGATAAACCCTATTGAAAATCAAAATATATTTTATATAAATTGTTGCCCTTGTTCTTTAAAATGCATTTGTTATCACTCTATTAAAATTTAGATAAAACATAAAATGTTTAGTATCAGCTATTGCCCTTGTTTTTGAAAATGCGTCAAAATTTTAGCTCAAAACACTCTAGAAGGCACAATTCCTTAAGGATTCTGACAAAACTTGCTGTAATTGTTAATTAACTCCCTATTGAAAAAACAGAAATATCACAATATTATCCATTATAAATATTGCCCTTGTTGTTTAAAACGATTTTGATTTTTGGCTCGTAAACATTTTACAAGGTAAAATTCTTCACAGATTTTGATGAAAGTTCTTGAAATTGTTTGTTATCACCCAACAGTAAACCCTATTTAAAATCAAAAATACCTAAAAAATATTCAATGAGTTATTGCCTTGTTATTAGGCACAGATTTTAATGAAACTTAGTAATATTGTACAGTTATGACCTCAGAAAAGAAGTATATGATTGAAGGTTGAATATTTCATTCTGCTGATTCTAACTGTATGGTCAAGTTTTATTCAAAATCGATGCTTTCAGTGGGCATAGATTACCTTGCCTGGCAGGCTATCTTTTATGATAAATTTGCATTTTAATTTCAGGTGAAGAAGCGATCTTTGCCAGTCTTCTCAAGAAATATATTGAAAATTATAACAGAAGAATATTCTAATAGAGAACAATTTCGTGAAATATTAACTCCTCTACTGGTGGAAAGAGTCCCTGATACTCCTGGCAATACTCAAGTGCAACAGGTAAATTAATAAATTTTTTAGAAACATATTTAGTACCAGTATGCTAATGTTTACCTCAGCAAACTAATGGAATTCAATTTTTGAGATCTGTTACAGTTTGATAAAGGTTTGGAGCACATTTATGTAGTAGAAATGAATTTTTCCTTCAACTACTATACTTCAGCAACCCTTAGAGAAAAATATTGGCCTAAAAATGTATTTTAGAGAAGTATTAGGACTATGTATGTCATTAAAATACAGACAAATCTACTTTAAGGTCATGCAATTCAACATAAATGTGTATAATTGTCAATTCAAATTATCAATTTAATAATCAATTTATAGAAATCTTCCTCCTGATTAAACTAGGGAATACATGAGTTTGTCAAGAATGACAAGAAGGTGTCAAGACATGTCTTGGTGCCAGACAAAATCTAGGCTTAGGAAGTGATTATGTGAAATTGTGTAATATATCGCACTAACGTTAAATAGTATGTTATATAGCTAGCCTACAAAATATGCAGAGGAAATCTGTTGTTCATTAAATAAAATAAATGTGTCTTTATGTACAAGCCTCTTCCTGCAAATGCTTGATCTATTCCAGACATTAGCTTAACATTAAACATACTATAATTCTTTAACTTGTGTTACAATGTACATGTTGAACATCTCAAAGATTTGTTTATTTGGCCAATATGCTTAGCATTGTTAGTGCAGTCAAAGTATATTTGATAAAACTTTGTTTAAGCTTTAATATGTATACGGATAAAATCTATGTTTATCCTATACTGGTATTTAAAGAATGAAAATATTTAGTTATTGGTACTTTCCCCTGTCCTTTTCATTCATTTGTAAGCACTTTTAAGGACAAATTTGTGACAGAATTGGAGGCAGTTATTTTTCATTTAGAAGAGCCATAATCAAAAGCAGAAAAGTTTGAAAGAAATTTATGACTTTAACAAATAGCCTTCAGAATGGACATCGAATTTAATTAAGAACAAGGAATATATGGATGTACTACCTCTGAATTTAATGTCTCAAACTTGTTAAATAAGTAAGCTGTCATATTCATCAGTATACAAATATAGATCCATTAAGCTAAGTTATAATTGCCTCTAAGCAGATTAAAGGATTATTGCTTAGGTTTATAGATTAAATCAAATTCAGTTTGATCAAGTAGATATAGATATATGGATGTAAATAGCGTATTTGAGAAATATTTTCAAGAATAATATGTAATGTTTTTGATTATGAAATTTTTATACTACAATGGTTCCATTAAATTACATGTATCATTTAGAAAAGCACATCCTACACATACTGTTAGTACCTAGGTATATATGTGTCAAGAATCACAAAAATTTAAAAAAAAAAATGTATAAGCTGTTACAATTGAAACATAAACTTAAACAGAAAAGAAAGGAAGACTTACAAAGTTGTTATGATGCCAGTGCATGTATTGTCTGGCAAGCTATCGTTATTAAAAGAGAGGATTGTACCAATGCTATGTTGTTCACTTTTGTGTATACTGATCATTTATTTCTTTCAGTTTATTGAAAACAGAATGACAAGCCTTGGTTGGACCATAACCAAAGATAGATTTGTTGATACAACACCACTTGGAGTGAAACATTTTACCAACATTATAGCTACCTATAATCCTAATTCACCAAACAGATTGGCTTTGGTCTGTCATTTCGATTCGAAAAAAGAGAACTATAAGTTTGTTGCTGCTACAGATTCAGCTGTACCTTGTGCTATGTTAATAGATTTAGCTACCAATTTAGATTGTCTCTTAACCAAATCTAAAGCTAATGCAGTAAGTTTTTATATTGTTAGTTTGTTTTACGTCCACATGAAAATGTAGGAGAAGATTTATATTGCCAATCCATCAACATTTACATTTTTGTTAACACCAAAGAGACTGTCGTTTTTGTCTGATTTTGATGAAACTTGGTATGTGTTAGTTGATGAGATCTTGTTCATGTTTGAATTTGGTGATAATTTGTTAGGTATTGTACCACAAATAACAAAAATTCTGAGTTCTGATTGGTCGAAATACATGGGGTTTAATAGCAATTTGACATCATGTCTTTGCAATTTGGCGTATTAATTTCAGCGAACTAGTTGCAAATCTTGTTAATGTTAATGATAAAAAGGATGTCTTCTTTTTCATTCGATAGCGCATGTGTAGTTTGTTGTTATGTGCGTCATACTGCACCTAACGTCATAAAAATCGAATAGCCCATGTCTAAATTATCCATAAAAAAGAGTACGGGAACAAAATCATCACAATTTGTGGTACAATTCCGATAAACATGGTTAAATGTTTATCAGCCTCTTGTCAACTTGATCCCATACCAACCCATTTGTTAAAATCTAATATCAATGAATTGTGCACCACATTAACCGATATTGTAAACTCGTCACTGACAACCAGTGAATTCCCCAATGTTCTTAAGCAGGCCTTAATCCATCCATTGATAAAGAAAAGCAACTTAGACAGCAATGTGTTCAAAAACTATCGCCCAGTATCTAATCTTTCATTCGTATCAAAACTCATAGAAAAAGTTGTTGCTGAAAGGTTTAAAAATCATGTGAAATTTCAAAATTTGGACGAACCATTTCAATCTGCTTATAAGGTCTCGCATAGTACAGAGACAGCGCTCATTAGAGTCTACAACGACATATTGGTCAACCTGGATAATAAAAAAGTTGTATTCCTGGTCTTATTAGATTTGAGTGCTGCCTTCGACACCATTGACCAAAAAATCTTGCTAAATCGTCTTGAGCACCACTTTGGAATAACTGGATGTGCCTTAGAATGGTTCCGATCTTATCTCTCTGGTCGAACTCAATCTGTTGTCATAAACGGTGTTAAATCTAAACCAATAGAACTCAAATATGGTGTGCCACAAGGATCAGTTCTGGGCCCCCTACTGTTTACAGCATATACCAGCCCAATAGGATCTATTCTCAAAGCCTCAAATCTTGATTTCCACCTTTATGCGGACGACACCCAACTCTATGTCGCCGTATCACAGAATGACGAGTTAAAACAGATTTCAAACCTAGAATCCTGTATACACAAAATAAAACTTTGGATGCAATCAAATTTTCTACAATTGAATGATAACAAGACAGAGCTTATCAAAATTGGTCCAGATCTTAGACTCCAGAAAATTAAAACTGATGCAGTCATTGTGGGTGAATCAACCATTTCTATGAGTGACTCTGTTCGTAACTTAGGGGTTATTTTTAACAAAACTTTTGATATGAGAACACATGTTTCTAACCTCTGTAAAGTCATAAATTTCCAGCTCCATAATATTGGCTGTATCCGCACTTTTATTGACACCGACACAACAAAAGCACTTGTTAATTCACTAATCACTTCCCGTTTAGACTATTGTAATTCGTTACTTTATAATCTTTCCCAATCAACAACTTGAACGACTTCAGAAGTTACAAAACAAAGCTGCCCGCCTCATAACTGGAACTAAACTACACGAACACATTACACCAATTCTGTACAACTTACATTGGCTACCTATTAAAAGCAGAATTAATTTCAAAATTTTAACTATCACCTACTCTACTCTTAACTCTGAAGAATCACCCAAATATCTCAAATCTCTCATTTCATGCTATGCACCCACTCGTTCACTTAGATCTGGTTACCAAAACCTCTTAGAACCCTTCACAGCAAAATCATGTTTTGGCCGTCGATCATTCTCCTTTGCCTCCCCTAATCTCTGAAATAATCTACCTTTAGATCTTAAAAATTGTAGTTCAATTTATACTATTTAAAAAGAATCTTAAAACTGAGTTGTTCAAACAAGTCTTTTATTAGTTTACTAAATTTTCTTTTACATGGACATTCTTTTTTAGTGTATGTGTTGTAATGTATATGTTTTAGTGTATGTGTTTTAATGTGTAATGTATATGCTTTTATGTATATATTTTAGTGCTTAATTTATATGTTTTAGGTATGTTTTAATGTATATGTTTCAGTGTATATGTTTAATCTATATGTCTCATGTTTTAATGTAAACAAAATGTTAAGTGTCATAGAGCAACTATTTTTTATGTTGGATTTTGGCGCTATATAAATAAATTATTATTATTATTATTATTATTAAATATCGAATAAACCCCCTCTAAATCTAAAACAGAAAGTGTTTATCTTCTAATTGCCTTGATTTAAGAATTATCACCTCTGACAGCTGCCAGTGGTTGGTACCTTGCTTAGCAAGCTATCTTTGTTATGAGTTATGATTCAATACTTGAACAATACTTTCTATATTTATACATATTGAAACACCAGATATCACTTCATATTTCAAAAAAGAATGGGTGCAAGATGCTGATGCTGCATGTTTTCTGAACCTCCAAATCTTGTTGAAGGGATGTCACTGTTCGATTTTTGGTGATACTGATTTTGTTTTTGATGTTTCAGAATGTACCAGATACAACTGTAGAGATGATATTTTTAGACGGTGAAGAAGCATTCGAACGCTGGTCTGATACAGATTCTATATATGGTGCTAGACATTTAGCACAGAAATGGAAATTAACCCCTGATCCACATGATCCTTCCAAAAATATGTTAGAAACAATAGTAAGTCTATGTAGTTTAAAATTGATGAAAGTACTTTAGTTGGAACTTTTCACGCTTTTCCATAGAACATGATTCTGATGTCTTTATTGCTTTATTATTTGCCATATTATGTACCAAATCATTTGGGCTGCCTAATTAGTCTGTAAAGATTTCAAATTTTAGTATTTGATAAATTCTCAGTCACTTCATATCCATTGCAGATTGTTTTTCATCTATACAAATTTCTATTTCAGACTGATTTTGTGTTGTTAGATTTAATAGGAACCTCTGATGTTCAGTTTAAAAATATGTTCAAAGAAACAAGTAGATTATATCAACATTTATATAAAATAGGTTTGTTTTTTTCTTTAAACCATAGCAATAAGAGTATATCAAAAATAAAGATAGACAAATAAATGTTTTAGTTGATATAACACATACACTACATCCAAATGTGCATATCATTTTTACAAAATATAAATACATATATGTATATATATATTTTTAAAGATTAAAACCATTTTTTGTACTTATTAATATAGTCTTTATTATTTAACTATACTAATAATAAAGCAATTTATCTATTTTTTCTTATTTTGACATCTTGGTTTATATTTCAGAAAATAAATTATTAAAATACAATAATTTAGTAAAAACCAATGGTGAATATAGGCCATATTTTCAAAATGAGCCACCTCGAACTCATGGTATTCAAGATGATCATATACCATTTTTAAATGAAGGTGAGTACTTTTTCCTAATGAATTGCTGGAAATATGAATTTTCTTGTTTCTATCAAGTTGACAGATGCATGCAGAATGTCATGATGTATTTGATAACTATAGTAGAAATATATAGTCAAAATATCCAAATGTAAAGGTTTCAAAGCCATTTTGAGTCTAAAAGCTTATCCATCACAATCTAATTGATATCAAAAATGTGTTTTTCATGACACGCTTTCGTTAAAATAAAGATCTTATTTTGATTGTAGTTATTATGACTGTTATATATAATCTTTGTTTACTCTATATATTTCAGGTGTCAACATACTTCATTTAATCTCTGTGCCTTTTCCTAGCGTATGGCATCGTAAAACAGATGATCTCCAACATTTAGATTTTACTGCTATTGATAATTTTAACAGAATATTTAGAGTTTTTGTTTCTTCTTATCTACATCTGGATGCTGATCAGAATTCTTGTAGACGAAAGTAGGAACCAAATCTTTTTAATCTTTCATATTCTAACAGCATTATTATTATGCTTTGTTATATTGGTGGAAGAGTATTGGAAGTTTGATATTTAAAGATTAGGATCTCAGTGGGAGTTTTGCAAAAGGAAAGTTCAGTACTCGTACTTGTGTGTTTGATAATATAGTTATTTATGTGAATATATAAAGTACTGACAGATTGAAAAAATTTGTACATTTCAAAAATGAGATTGAAGACTACTCAAGCAAAACTATCTATGTTCAGTGTTCTATCACAGATATTGTCCACTTTTGGACATCAATTGGAGGACAGTTGGAATCCATTATCTACTTAAAGAATGATGTGTAGTTATAAGACATATCAGAAAATTGCATATTATACATTTGCTTTTAATGTATTTTTTAAAACTGGATTCGCATGATTCAATGGTGCTTTATTATATCCATTTGTTAATTTATTTTGTCCCATATTGGAAATGCATATAAAATGTTATATATTGTTATGAGACTGTGCTGAAAGTTTTTCAGCTCGTGTTTAACACTTCTGAATGAGTTGTCTGAAAGCCAACCTGTTAGAGTGATTATATATATAGATCCTAATTGTTAGAGTTGTTGGATACTGATCCTAATTGTAAGAGATGTCAGATAAAGATCCTAATTGTAAGAGTTGTCAGATACAGATACTTATTTTAAGAGTTGTAAGATACAGATAATTATTTTAAGAGTTGTCAGAAACAGATCCCTATTTTGAGAGTTGTCAGATACAGACCCTTATTGTAAGAGTTGTCAGATAAAGATCTTTATTGTAAGAGTTGTCAGATAAAGATCCTTATTAAAGAGTTGTCAGATAAAGATCCTTATTAAAGAGTTGTCAGATAAAGATCCTTATTAAAGAGTTGTCAGATAAAGATCCTTATTGTAAGAGTTGTCAGATAAAGATCCTTATTGTAAGAGTTGTCAGATAAGGATCCTTAATGTAAGAGTTGTCAGAAACTAAATATTCTAGGATATTATAGTGTAAGGAAACTAATATACACAATTTTCATATACATTTTTGTTACAATAATTATATTGCTCATTTAAAGTGGTGATCTTACAGGGTTTTTATTTTATCTTCTTCAGAAAAGATGAATTGTAGTTCTGGATTGGTGTGATAAGCGTCTGAAGGGTACATTATCTTTTATATAGATCTGTTTTTCTTTTTATTAGGAATTGACAATTAGAAAATCTCTCAATGCTTATGCTTTAATTTGTAGACTTTTGTATACTATACCACCTCTGAATAACAGTGCCTAATGTAACATACAAAATTTGTTTTGTCAAACCTGAATGTAAATGATATCTATTGATTTCCTCTTGCCACTTTAGAAAATATAAATGGCTTCCTTCATTTGTAATTTTAACACATACTTTTTTTTTAGCATACTTAGTGATAGAATTGTCAAACTAAGCAACACTTGGCACCCCTAATATTGAATTTTATAAAAAAGTAGGTAAGAAATGTTCACGGTCAGAAATTGAAAATCTCCTTCATGAAGATAAGAATTTTTTTGTTTTATTTTATAACTAAATTGTTAAAATTTATAGATATATTTGTTATTTATGGATAGAATTTATCAAATAGTTATTTGGTGTAGATTGGAATCCATCTACAACTGTAAATAAATATATACATATACATCTTGATTGATATAGCATGAATCAAAATTATAAGGTATCACAAATTAATTTCTGGTTTCGAACATGTAATTTTGATTTGATGTATTTTCCTGTACAAATTCCAATCCCTTTTTCTGAAATCCCTAAAAATCATGTATAAAGGATTTCAAACATAAAATTTCATATTGAAAACCTTACAACTATGTGAGTTAAGGATAGCCTTAGTTGAGTTTGTACTATGTTGGATATAGGTTAAAACTGTAACTTTGACAATATGTGTGATTATACTAATAAATTATCAATATGTAAATTACAAAATAAAATTGTTTTGGAGATGTGAGTAATACATTATTTCTTTTATACACCCATCAAAGAAAGAACAATCATTGCATTTATCAATTATTTTTAATTGTTTATAAAAAATAGGCTTATAATTCTACTTTAATAAGAAATTAACCAGAAATAATGGTTTTTTTAAAGCACCTTGGTAAAATCAGTGATATGTACAACTTAACAACAGTTTCTATTCTTGAGAATATACTAGGGCAAGACATTACATATCTGTAAAAATAACAATGGACATGCTACCTATTACATATTAACAATATACTTACTGTAAATGTATCATGAAAACAGAAGGAAATGGTTAGATTTTCTTATATATATTAGAGAAAACTCAAATGCACACCAATTCTTATTTAATTACATGTAAGTATTTGAAAATTAAGATATATCTAATATATCCAAATGTTATACTGCCATTCAGTATATATTGACAAGTGAATAAAAGTTCTTAAACAGAAGATATATATTAAATCTATATTAGACAGATTTCTCCTTAATACACACTAGATAAAAACTGAAATATTCAAAAGTCAGATAAACTCAAACATATAGAACACAACATAAAGCATTTAATATATTTAGCATGGTCTATTTACAATTTAAATAAGCTTACATTTTCTTTTTAACATAGTTTGAAATAATTTTATATTCAACAATAATTGTAACTTTGATAAATTGTACCCTGCTTTTGTCAAAAACTTAACCTTTTATATCTGAAGTGACCTACACAGTAGGTGTAAAATAAAAACATTACATGTAATTAACATTCTACCTTTAAATATAGAGGACTGTTTAAATAATAACAGGATCAATCGACATTGTTGAATGAAATTTCATCATTTTATTAATCAATAAATACATCAAATAAACAACCTCAGCCACACTTTTTGAACATGCAAATTTGTATTTATAGGCCACTTACCGATAGATCAAATGTTTTTGAGTTGAGGAGTTCATATTGCTCCTCAATATATATTTCATTAAGGCACTATGATAACTAAAAAAATATATATTTGGCATCTTGATTATTTAAATAAAATTCTATATACAATATTCTTATACATTATTTACAATATTTACGCACTAGTTTAACATTATGCTTCACATCAAAAAACAAAAATAAGACAATAATTTAATAATATAGAGGACAAAATCACAAACAACAACAAAAATGAACTCATTATCTACTTATTCCATCTGATATAATTTATTTCTTTAAGTGGAACCATGGTAAATCATAAACTCTTTGATCCTTAGACTCAAACTGAATCTTTTAGACCATAATATTACATATAATAAGTACAAATGATAGGCCATATTACAATTTGCATCAAGCCTTCACAACCATTGAGAGAGGTTTTAGACTAGAACTAATACATCATGTGGAGCCTCTATAAAACTATTGTGAAAATTGAAACCCTTTAACACTGAACAAAAACTGACAAATCTGAAGACAGTACACATAAAAACAAAGTACTATTTTCGTTGTTTTTTATGTGGTGGTTGTTGTTGAGATATTTCACCAACTTCCATATGTTGAGTTTGATGTGATTGAGGTGGAGCTGCTAATTGAATCATCTGAAATCATTAAACCAAAAAATTAGCGGAATGTGCTTTATAACACATTTTAATTATAAACAGAGCTCTAAATTTGAATCTTTACACATCTCCAATAGTCTACTGCAGCAATAAATGTGTGTCGTCTATATAACAAACTGTGGTTAAAGGGAGGTAATAACAGTTACCAGTGTCAATTATTGTATCGTTGTCTGTATCCATTTACCACATATTCTGGCACATTGATAAGTGTTGCTTTCAAAATAAGGAACATCTTTGAATGCTTCATTTGTAAATGCTATAGAAATGCTTCTTATAACAGTGTGGGTACTATCAATTAGTAGGTCTATAAAGCAAACAACAAATTAATCTATTATAAATACCTGTCCGGAATTAGATATCGAAACTGGGACTGGTATAGCTATAATCTGTCCACCACTCACTGAAATAGTACAATAAGTTATACTGGGAAAAATAGTTCAGTGAAAATGGTATACCAAGCACCATAAATATATTACCTCATCATAAAATAGCCTTTAAAGCAGTACCGGTAATTAACATTTTATCAGAACTTTGTATACTAGTTTCAATAGCCTACTTGAAATAATTATCTTGGTTTATGTTGTCAAGAATGGTCCACACAAAAATCCTGGATATAAATATACAAGTTAAATAAAACTTACTAGGTGTAGAATCTGATTGAGCTACAGATAAGGCTGTTGCTGGTTGTTGATAATTAAATATACGATCTGTTGGTGTAGCATAGACTATTCCTTGTGCTGTTTGATACATTAATATACTTGGTGTTACAGCTGAATTATTATTACTGTTGTTATTATTATTATTACTGCTACCTATTAAATATCAATTTAAAATTACATGTAAATAAAAAACGTTGATAATTGGTCAAAATAATAACTAAAACTGACAGTTTTTAGGCTATTTCATAAATAAATAAAGTTATTAATGGATTAATAAAGCGTCAAAGACCATCAGACACCACAGTAAACCATCTGCTGCTAGTATTCTGCCACTTGATTTGTTTACTTGATATACATTTACACACATAATAATTGATTACTTTTGATGCTGGATAAATATAAAAAAACACATTAAGATTTCGAACCTGCTATTAAAGCTGAAGGGGTTGCTAAAGAAACTGACTGAACTGTTGTTGTAGATTCTGTGTTAGGAGTACTTTGCCCTATAGAAGACAAACATATTGTTAATACAATAACATGTTATTTGGATTTTGAAGGTCTTCAGTAGCAGCTAGTGAAAAAAACTGTGTGGCATCTTAATTTGTCACTGGCAAGAGAACAATAGTTTTAAGAAAATCTTTTGAGCACGGAAATTCTCTTGGAACAACTGCTTTCTTTCCCATAATACATAATAATTCATTTTAGACATTATTACCGGTAGTAAATCTAACCTGTATTTATGGATACAATTGGGTTTGATTGTTGTAATCTATATAATGTTTGTGGTTGAGATGTTGAAGGTGAAGACGTTGTAATATGACTATTAGGAGTTGGTATTGGTATAACTGATGCACCTGAAAACATGACCAGTCCTTATAATATCTTACCTTTCATTCAAACTCAAAATCACATAATCATTAAGACATCAAGAAATGCCAGCGTGATAAGGGGTTGTAATTCTATCCCCAGAAATCGTAACACCTGTCTTTCAGTTCATGTACTAACAATAATGTATGACAACTGTAATGGCAGTTATCAGACAGCAGCTGCTACACCAAGAATGAATTCAACGATTTGTCTCAGATGAATGCAACAGCACCTATTACATTCAGTCAGATGGTTAAAAAAAATTCAACTTACCAGAGGGAAAGATAATATTGGTATTTTGCATAGACATTGTAGTTTTAGGTGGTGTTATTGAGTCCCTATTGGAAGTAGATTGTGATAAACTACTGATGGATGATGATAAGTGATGAGAGGAAGGCTGTTGTGATGATGAAGTAATGTTGTGATTATTATCTGTCATACCAGGAAACATTGTTGAATTTCCTTCACCAATCATCTGTTGAAATGAAAACAAAATTTAACAAAAGATGCATTAATAACGCACATCATCAATGGACTATACATCTTTAAACTTAATTCTTTTCATAGCTTACCAAGTTTCATCAAAACTCAATCAAAACTATACTATCTATCACAGTTGGAAGTCAATTGTAGAACTAAACCAACTCAATTCTAATACTCTTAGTTCAATCTCCTAAATACATGTAATGTAGTCTTCTCAATTTTATTGAATAATATATTTATAATGACATTCTAGTCATCATAATTCATTTCTAATCAAAGCATAGCTCAATTTAATAAACACAATTCTTATTTAAAACCTTATTCAATTTTAATCAAAGCATAGCTAAATTTCAATAAACATAATTCTTATTTAAAACCTTATTCAATTTTAATCAAAGCATAGCTAAATTTCAATAAACACAATTCTTATTTAAAACCTAATCCAATTTTAATCAAAGCATAGCTAAATTTCAATAAACACAATTCTTATTTAAAACCTAATCCAATTTTAATCAAAGCATAGCTCAATTTAATAAACACGATTCTTATTTAAAACCTAATCCAATTTTTATCAAAGCTTAGCTAAATTTCAATATACATAATTCTTATTTAAAACCTTATTCAATTTTAATCAAAGCATAGCTAAATTTCAATAAACATAATTCTTATTTGAAACCTTGTCCAATTTTAATCAAAGCTTAGCTAAATTTCAATAAACAATTATATGTTTAAAGAAAACTTATTCAATTCTAATTCAAGCATAGCTATATTTGAACTATCCTAATTCTTATTTAAACCATTATGCAATTCTAATCAAAACATAGCTCTTTTTGAATATCCTAATTCTTATTAAAAACATAATTAAATTTCGAATCAAAGCATAGCTCTATTTGAATATCCTAATTCTTATTAAAAACATAATTTAATTCTAATCAAAGCATAACTTGAGTGATAAAACTTATCATAGTTTGTCTATTCCTTTGAAATTCACACACTCCATAAAGAAAGATGCCATTCAACATTATAGTAATAATTGTATTACAGGTTTATTCAATCGAGATAAGAATTCAAAAAGGTTGGATATAAATTTCATTATATCAGATATGATTAAAGTCTGGGGGTTTAATAGATCAGATTGTGCCTACAAATACTGAAATGTAAGATTTTGGCAGATTGTGTCTGCATATGGGAAATATCAAATTTCACATCTGTTTCTATCTGTAATAAAATTATCATAAAAGGTTGGTTCAGGGAATGTTAAATATCAACTACTTATAGACTGGATATTAATTGAACACATCTGGTCCAAATGATAATGAAGTGCTTCCTAAAATATTAGGCAGGAACACAGACATTTCCAGACAGTAAGATAGGTCTTTAATTTACTAGTTGATCTGACAGTTTATGTGAGGATAGAAAATAGAACCTAAATATTTTTTTCTTTCTTGAATATTATTTTAGTTTGCACTTTAATTTTGCAACATAGAATTTCATAAATTTTGAAAAACCAAAAAACAATTAGAAATTTCAACTTGTTTTCAAATCAGAAATGGTGTATAATCAGTAGGTCTATGACCTAGCTCTATACATAGAAGCCAGATAAGGTGATCTACAATTTATATAAAAAATAAAAGGGGTTCACTTTCTAAAGTCTAAAATACATGACAAATGAAATGGAGTTTAAATCTCAGGGCCACAAAACAAATTTTATTTTACTATGGCCTCACAATAATGATTATTTTGATTTATCTATGTCTTTGAGGTAGATAGTAGAGTACCTATCTACTTTCTCTCATCAGTTTACCAACA
Source organism: Nipponacmea schrenckii (assembly GCA_030562195.1). NCBI lineage: Eukaryota > Metazoa > Mollusca > Gastropoda > Lottiidae > Nipponacmea > Nipponacmea schrenckii. Next base: position 33,758,823 of record CM060199.1, read on the forward strand.
GATACTCCTTACAAAGCACACTCCTGTTTCTAATCAACTTCCATATTACCAACTGGATCTTTTACTTCTATCCACCAATACTCTACTTGCACAATGAAATACAAGTCAGTCTGCTGCAGCCTTAAGTATAGTCAGCTGTTAAAGTGTAAATGCAATACAGCAAACTTCAAAACTTGAAAACCATTTACTTCCTTTTTTTTCATAATTACTTTCAAAGCACTTAGCTCTCAGACAAAACTTGCATTACATTTAGTGAATTAAGAATAGATGAATCATTTCAGTACTATTCTAGTAAGAAAACATTTGAATCAGCTGAGATGAGTAAGTGAATTTAAATATTTGACTAATTTGGAGAATTTGTGAATTAAACCCAAAACTTGATATTTACTTATAAACCAGTTTAAGTGATAGTTGGGCCTACTTTAAAACCACATAATAGTAAACATGAAAGTTATGAATCACCAGCATGGCCTATAAATACCCTAGATGAAGTATACTAGTAATTTTGTACCTATTTCTGTGGTTTCTCATTAGGTAGCTAGAATCAGGTATACTGTTTAACATATCTAACATATATAGCAGATGTATCTTTAGACTAGATAAATATGGATCTTATTACCAAAAGGTCAAAGGAACAGCCACTCCATATATGGCAAGACAGACCTTATGTATCTAGCCTGTGAGTCTTTATATTTGTTTTACTCATCTTTAGGTGAATGTTCTTGGCCCACATCCCAACTATTCCTTGACATACATTCTACCATGATAGTAAATATATAGACCAGCTATATAGACAGTGTGCAGTTATAGTAAAATGTGAATCAGCTTACTGGATTCTACCTTGTTGCCTGATTCATAATATATTTCACTGTTTTCAAATTTCTTATATAACACCTTTAAATATTATTTAGAACATATGCCATATTTTTTTATAATTTGATACAAAACCTCTCATAACATATAAAAACAAATGCAAAACACAAGTATAGGCAATTTAAACATTGAATCATTGCTGCAATGTAATTATTATTTCTTTCAAGAAGTACTTCTGATATACAGTTTCACCATCAGAGAAGTGAGCCAGTTGATAACAAGCCTGGGCCTCTTTAAAATCTCAACAATTCTGTTTGTAAAGTGGCCCCTGTCTAAACCGAAACATTATCAAATCATAGTCAAAACCTGTATGCTACAGGACATGTATGATAAAGATCTTTCCAGGGTTGGAAATGGTAATAAGAGCAGTCTAGTGTTGCTGTCCTTGCAAATTTACACTCATTCTGCATGGCGTTGCCAGTCTCCAGATAAGTAGGACATAAAACTGTATTCATTTCATTAATTTGGCAGCAAAAACCAGCTAAGGCATTAATAATATTCAATTTCAACCCATTTGAAATTATTCATTTACACCACTAATTCAAGTAATGCAAATATAATCATTTTAGATTGGATCATATTTATTGCCTTCATTGACATATATCAAAGGAGTGAAATTAAGCAACTAATTGAGCTTAATGAAGGACAGAAGAATTATTACCCTTTTCTTTTTTTTAACATGCATCACTGATGAGAGGAAACTGGGTGGAAAAATTCAAATATTATCTTGCCCTACTATTGTGCCACCTCAGAAATAATAGTTGACTCATATTTCAAGTAAAGTAATTAAAACACACATAAAAACTTTTCAGTTTGAAGAGGGGTTCATCATTACTCTCAGAAAGATCACTGCTGAATGCAGCATTATATGTCCACATTTTCATATGAAATAACTCTAGACATTTTTTCAACTGTTATAGTTAAGTGTTAGGTTATATCAGGATTATACTGAGGATCAATTTCATATTTATTGCAATTGATTTCATCGCACATTTTCATGTAGACTTTTAATTATCAAATTCCTGTGATGCAACCTACATATTCAATGAAAATATTTGTTCATTTCATGACTGATTTTCCAGTTAAAATGGATCAAATACATTGGCTCAAGAATAGTGATCCAAGTTTACTGTATTATCAGTTGGGTCGTAGCATATCAACTAATGGTAGCCAACGAGGTCAATAACTAAAAACCTTCATTAAAATTAGCAAAAAGAAACTTGATAAATATGTCACCAAATGCATTTGCATACATGTTACATCACAATCAAATCAAAAACTAGGGACAGCATTTCAATTTTGCATAGAGACAATGATAGGCCTATATATGTTCACTATGGCAGACTGATCAATGATGGAAACGGATATAACATAAGGGTTTAATTACTGTATTGTCAAAATCTAGTTCGCTAATCTGACAATAATGTAAATGTAGCAAACCCTTTGCATTAGATCCTTCTCCAATCAACTGCCATAGTACATCTGTGTTAGTATTTCCTGAAAACAAAAGAGGGAATGTTACGCATGTTTAGTTCCTCACTGTTTTTTTCAAGGCCCCCAAAGATAGGCAGACAAATCCTACCTTCCCATCTTCTTCACCAATGCCATAAGTTAATTCTGTTTCCTCAAAACCAGACGGATTCATTCGTTGTTCCATTGACATTTGTGATCCTGGTGGTGCCTCTGGAGAGTTCAAACATGTCTGAATTAAAGCTTTGCCACTTTCAGAAGTTATCATTGGTTGTAGTTTTCGTGTTGCAAAAGTATAAACATGTCCTGTCTCACTTGCTACCAATAACATGACTTGAGTTCCAGTCAAAGTTGACAATTCATATGCCTGCAAATGAAAGAAAAAGAAAATTGCAAAAAATTATTTAATGCAGATTACTGCTAAACTCATAATCATATATTCCTGTACCTATTGCCTCACAAAACTAGATTGGTCAAAAACTATTAAACATATAATGACAATGCTTTTTACAAATGAGAAAATCATAATTGAACATTTATATTCAATTCAAAATTGTCTGCCAATTTTAATCTCGATTATAATCGATCAGATTTGTAATGTAAACAATCATAACATACCTTTTTCATAATGCCAGTTTTTCTTTTACTAAAAGTTGTATATCTTCTTAATTTATTTTCAATAAATTCCATTTTAATCTTCACCCTGCCTTTAGTTTTCTTGCCTGGCTTGGGGCCATTGCCCCCAGGTGCCATCTTACTATATATCCCTCCCATTCCTGCAACTCCATCGTCCGAATCTGAGTCCTCGTCACCAAGTTGAGAAGGATCAATGTGTTCCAAAATATATTTATTCCCATTCGCTCCAGTTCCTGTGACAAATCCACCACGATCATTTAATCGATTTCCATTCAAACTATCAGTTCCAATGTGTTGGCTGTTGTTAGTATTGCCTGATGTTATATCGATAATTTGTGAATTCTGCATCGTGTTTCGCCAAAGGAATAATTTACACCAATCTCACTACCTTATTCACACAGTCGCCATAAACGGCAATGTTGCCTTATTACTTCTTGTACACAGTAGCAGGCAGCAAATAGTTCTGAAAGTTACTTGCGTTTAAACTGATCAAAGCAGTATGTTTTCGTTGACAAATTTCAGCTGATTGTTACAATATTTTATAGTAGTTAATCAATCAACAACTTTAAACAATGTTGCACTTTGTATGAATTAAGGTATGAATACAAAAAGTAGTGATATCTAGAAAAGAGGTATGTCGTGGACGGGCACCTGCTAACAACCAATCAAATTTTACTAGAGACATAATACTACCATCTGATTGGTAAATGACGACAGAACGGGGATACCATATATGGCTAACACGGACATATAAAGAAAGTTGATAAATATCAATGATATTGACAATACACACGAGTATTTTATCAACATGTCAACATGAGACCGTTTCATTGACACGATCATAATTTCTTGAATGGGAATCTCATTAGGTACGCGTTAACATGTAATCAGCAGACAAAACACAAAGTATATCTTATTATAGCATATTATGGGTTAAGTATTCTCTTGTCGAACGATGTATTGTAGGGATTTACTGTCGTATGTCCGTGCTTTAATCGATTGCATAGGAAGAGGAATATGATATACAATGTGTTCAACATGAGATTTGTCATTACGTTGTTAGCACATAGTATTAACATACTATAGTGAATTTCGGCAAATAATTGTTTTTTTCTTGCACTATTTATCTTTCAATAACTCAAAGCAACAATGTTTGTAGCATAATTTGAGGAATAGTTCCAATATGCCTTATATCACTATGCTTATATTTGGCCTAATTCAATTAATTTCTAGGATTTAAAAGGTTAAAGCCATACATTATCTGGTCTTCACCTATAATATAGTGCATCTTATTCTTTTACCAGATAATTATTTTGATTGCAACAGCCGCTATTCATTTATTTGAGGTGATTTGAATGATTTGTATACAGCAAATACAGCCAATCTGAGCCCTTGATAAAACAGATGTAAATATTATAGTTCACAGACTATTTTGATTGACTGTATTCGATTGTATCTAATCAACTGAATAACTAACTTTAATGATACAAGGTGACTTTTGCGCAAAGTTTGAAACTTTTAATAGGTAACCAATAAAAGTGACCTTTGGTTGTCCAATATAAGCATAGGGACCCAAGAATTTTTCCACCATAGAACAACTGGGATTAAATATATGATGTTGAGGCCAAACAAATATAGACAGTTATTTAAAAGATTTTATCATCTTTATTAGAATGAAAACAAAACCATAAATAAACTCTTATTTACAAAAATAGTTGAATAAATAATGAATCAGATCAATTTAAAACATTCTTCTCAATCACCAAACTTAAAAAAAAAAGAAATAATTCATTCATTTCACTTTCTCTTTTGAAATTGAAATGGAAAATAATGAAAATTTAAAAATGTGATTCTGTAGTGTTCATGATTGTTACATAGTGTGCTTATTAATTAAACCTTTCTACACCCTGAGATTAAAGTTTGATTTAAAAGGAAAACTGAAAGTAGTGAGACATTAACAGCAAGAATTGAATGGAAAAAAAAAATACATACATATAGAAATATATACCTAGCCTTATAACCCTTTTATATTATTCAAAAACCTTTACAAATTACACTTTGTACCATAAATCACAATGAAAATAAAATAATGGTATTAATATGATACAAGGCAAGGATTCCATCATGTAATGAAATGTTTTAAATTACATTAAAAATATCATTATCCCTATTTTCACACTTAACTTGGCCCCTTCAACAATTTAGAATTAAAAAAGAAAAACAATAATACAAAATTGCATAAAACAGTGAACGGCACATAATTGTTAATATTTTTCATATTCATCTTTATTTGGAGCTGCAGTTGAAACTGGTAGAGGAGTCATTGAAATGTCATTATCAACATTAATACTAGATAACTGACTATTCTTTTCCTCATATTTTTGTTCTTTTATCTTCTTTTCATTTTCCTCCTGAAATTAAACATAAGATAGTGTTTTCTAAATTGATAAAAAAAACTTATCTCTTGAAATCAGCTAAAACACAGCTTTTGATGAAAATATTTTCAATTACTTTAGAAAAAGTCTTCAAGATTTAGATGTTTCGCATTTAAATCCTATATTGAATGGTCTCAGTTCTTATAATGCTAATCCTCAAATAATAAATTTATCTTAAGTTTTATTGAAACACTTTTGACACCATTTTAGTTGGCTTAATCAAATTACTTTGTATAATATGTCATGAGCTATAGTTATTGGTACTTTGGTAAGATTATACTTAACTAAACTTTTCTTTAATATCTTAAAGGATAATAATATATAGAAAGATAGCGTTTATCAGTGGTTATTGATGAGTATGATCACAGTAAGTTCTTTTATTGTAAGTAGTCTCCTTTTTTATTGAATCATGTATCAGTTAGGTTATCAATTCATACTGAAATCATATAGTAAAGTTACCTCTTCTTTTAATCTATAGTATTCGTCAATAGCATGTTGATATTTAGGTGATGTTATTCCGAAAAACCAGGCCAATTTCTCACCACAAAAATCAGCAGCTAAAAAATAAAGAGCTATTATACTCAAAGTTATATAAAAATTCTACATGATGAACTATACAAAAATAGGGGGAAAAGATATTGTTCAAAGTTAAATGTATTGAAAAATCTCTTTAAGAAAAATATTTTATGTCTCTGGATATATTGAAACATTAATAAAGAACCTGAAACATGTTGCACAGTTTCACACTGCAATCTTCAAACAACAGATCTAATTCCTATGTCCCTGCTAAAATTTGTACTTGTACTTGTTTTCTACTTCCAGGAGACATATGTTTAAATCAACTTTAAAAAGAACCTTTAAAGAACTTGACAGGAACCAACTTACCTCCTAGAGCAGTGACAGCACTAACCACAACATAATGCCAAACCCATGGCAACCATTTTAAATTTTTCTAAATGCAAATATAAATACACTAATTAATAATACAATATTGATTTCAAAGCATATAAGTTTAAATATAACATGGCATTTGTCAAATAGCAATGTCTTCTTTCCTTTCATAGTCAGAACATATGATGGCAGCAGATGGTGGATACTGTATTGTACTCAAAACATTTCATATTTCATATAATATATACTTTTACTTACTGGATTAACAGCAGGCTTTTCTGGTACTTTTTCTTCCTCTTCATCTGTAGAATATTCTTCTAATACTCCATCACTAAAATGTATTATTCTTCTAGGTACTTTCTTCTTTTTTGGTCCACCTTCTAAGGACACATTTGTAAACTCTGGGTCCTTAAATACATAATAATTCAGCTTATAGGATAAATTTGAGAATGAATTTTAGTTCATAGTCTACCAATATTAAAACCTACAAGGAACTTTTAAGCTGAACATTTCAGTATAGTTTACAGGTGCTTGTTCAGAATTAAATAAAACAACTGGTTCCCTCAGCCTCAGCACTGATAAAACTATAAATTTTAGTATGTTTATACATGGAATCGAAACTGAATTTCCTCTCAGAATATCAAAATAGAGAGAATCTAATGCTCTCGATACTACTTTAAAATTTATATTTCAATTCATACAAATATATTTATAAAGAATAAATTCAGAGAGTGTCAAGTATAGGCCTAATAAGGGCTAAATATATTTAGTAAACGTAACAAACTTCATTTGTTGTCAGATGGTCCATAAACAGTGTTTTAGAAAGTTTAGGCTATCGATCCAATGTCCCAATGAATTAAGTGTCAGAAAACGTTATCAAAATATAACACAATCAACCAATATTAAAGCTTACAGAAATGTTTGTTAGTTTATTAATCTGAGAATCTTTTTCCTTAGAGTTAGACGCCATTGTTGTTGTTATTCTCAGAATTGCAGAATTACCTCCCCTTTTTGGTTGGGTTTTACTAATTGCCAGAATATTTACAAATAGTATACACATACCACAAACTGATTTATAATAATAGTAACCGTGCGAATTTAAGGGATAATACTCGTCCATTAACTTGCTTTACCAACTGATAGATAGTTTTAACTATGCGTATGTATTGCACCAGATATATTTCTGACAACCGAACAATTTCATTACTATACATAAAAATATGTTGCTTTTCTCTTTAGATGATTATTGATATATCAGAAGAAAATTAATTCTTATATTTTCAGCTATTTCAGTTAAAGAAATGATACTCCTTCAGATAATATTTCAGAGACATCCATAACTAACGCATCTAATTATCCCAACCTTTAACTTGCACCTTGTTTTATCATAAATCTTTACTTTGTGACCTAGGCCAGTGCTTTTATGAGACTATGTTCTCATCACCATCTAACTATAACTGAGACCATATTATTGCCCCTCCTGATATAGGCCTAATACTTGCCCAACCGAACAATTAATTAATTAAGTCTGACAACAGGCCTGGTTTTGTTAACCGGCTGATTTATCTAAGCGGTTTCTCGTTTTGTCAAGATTTACAAAGCGAAAACCTGACTTCATGGCGAAATGTATCTAATATAAGTACAAATAAAGGGTAATAATGAATTTGTTCAGGGTTTTGAAGGGTTAAAATGGTGAATTTTGTTTAGAGCTTTGAAGAATTTTGTTCAGAGCTAATGTAGATTTCCTAGAAACTCAAACAAAAGCAAAAGCCATAGCGTGTGAATGAGCTGAAATTAGTAAATGTCAGAGATTTCCATCCACTGGTATTGTATGTTCACTTTGGCCGCCGTTATTCCCAGGTTCACTTCTTGTTGTTATATCAGCAACATACAAATTAAAAATATCCTTGGCTTTTAATTTATTTTACAAAGCAAAGGTAAAACAGCAATGTCTTCTTTCATAGTCTTTTTTATTTTATTTTTTATTTTTATTTTTTTTTTTTTTTAAAAAGCATGGCCGCGGGAACTATATATCATGTCCATTTTATAAACAAATTGAACGATGAAAATCTGTCCATTTAATGCACATGTACTTACTTTTTAAACAAATTGTACGTGAAGTATTGTATATTTATTTTGTGGCCATGTACTTGATCGCCAGAACATAGATCTGTCCAGTTGATGCACATTTCGATTACCCCCCCCCCCCCATGTATTGCCCAATGGGCTGAATGTGATACAGGTTCATGTCCTTGTGTATAGGGCCCAATTCTGACCCATGTAAAATAAAGAGTTTATTATTATTATTATAACAGCATTCAAATATGATGATTGATGGAGAATGCAGAATGGAATTCATCTATAAGTCAAAATGATATAAAGGAAGTTCAACATCATAAAATTTCATGATTGTTCCAATTGACAGTCTGCCGTTTGAAAACTATCAGATTTAAAAATGAAATTTGCTCAAACCACAAATAGCGTTTTCTCATTTTTTTAAAACTTTCCAGCATGTAATCTCTGCCTGCACCAGTAGTTTTTTTCGAAAGAGATGGGTACAGACCAAACCTTTGACACACTGTTGCTCAAGAATTTACCCCCAGAGATGTAAAGTTGCAATTCGCACTGAAGGAATACCAACCCATCTGAATTAAGTTGCTATGTTCCAAATTTTCAGTTCCCAGCTTTTATTCTCTGCCCACTTCACACTCTATTACAAGGCTATTTTCCCAAACCACAAAACTAGCGATTTTCCTTTAGAAATTCGCATTGAACTTCAAATTCGATTTTCTCGAAAGTTTGAAAAAAATGCGAAATTCTGTTTTCGAAAGAAATAGACGCAGGACATGATTATCTTTCGTTTTCAAACAAAATTATACATTTAGGTCAATATTGACCGAGTTATAATGGTTGTTTAAGTTTGGGGTCGGCCACCAGCCACTATATTACGGTCCTTTAGGGTGAACTGAGTGGGGTAAGAGATGTGAAGTTGAACTGCAGTAAAGGTACCCAATACAAGCGATTTCATAATGTAGCCTAGTCCGTGTTAACTTTGAAAACTCATCCATATGAAGAAGTTTGTCTGCTGCTCTCTACCTCTGCAGATATAATTTTTTATTCAGCCTAAAATGATACTGTATATTATTCAGTTAATGATCATTTTCCGGCAGAAACATACTTTGGATACTCCCAAAGCCGCAGACTGAGCTTGATTTTCGGTCCCCAATTTTAATTTTAATTGTTTATCTCATATATTCAATATGTGTATTGATTAATGTATTTTTCTATTTAATTTCAAGCTTGCAAAATTGATACCATTTCACAAATCAGGATCAAGAATAGATCTGAACAATTATCGACTTATATCAATTATCGACTCATTTGAATTGATTGCCATTTAGGCAACGTTATGTGAATAGATATGATCTTTTTTATATCAATCAATCTGTCTTTAGACTTATTTAACAACCTTAACAATTGTTAATATTATTGATAATATTTATAAATTTCTGAATGATGGGTTTTTTTGTTTTTGTTTCCCTGTAAAGCTTTCGATTTGGAAAATCACGAAGCACTCACTAAAAAATGCAATATCTATAAATCTTTTCGGAATTCTAAAAGATTCTTGAAATCATTTTTATCAAACAAAGATACATTTTCTTCTCAGAGATAAGTCATGGCAGGCTGCCACAGGGGTCTATATCGGGACGTCTTTTGTTTAACATATTTATTAATGATATCTTTATTGCCTGCAATTGTGACTTGTTTGCTGGTCATACAACAGTGTGCACAACTGATAAGTCAATTAGAATATGAGCTATAGTTAAAACTTCAGTCTGAGACTAATTCGGTTGTTAAATTGTACAAAACTTATCCAGTAATTATAAACAAAAGCTATGAATGTTTACTACTAACTGGTGTACATTATACTGGAATGTGTTAGAACTGAATTTGGGATACAATGCATTATTCTAGGGGAGCAAGTATCCAACTGGCACTACCACTGTTTGGTGTATGTGGTAAATAATATGGAGTCTCAATAGTAGACTCTGAAAAACAGGTTATTATGGCTTATCTTAGTTTCTGAGACTAAGGTACAATTGGTAAAATGAATTGTTAGTCTGTCCCTTGAATATTGGTTATTTCCTGAAAGTGGGTATATAGATCCTGTGTTTATCAAACATTATTATAAAACAAAGCCTGATTCCATAAGCCAAGACAAGAAAAATATTCAAGTGAAGTAAAATATTTAATATTTTCCAGATTCTTGTTATAATAACAAATAAATTCCAACATAAAAGAATTAAAAGTTCAAAATGAAGAATGAGACAGTATATTATAAAATTTAAAATACAAGTTAACTCACAATTACTTAATTACCATACTAATATTTAATAGTCTATTTTATGTAAATTGTTGTTAGTTACTGACATCATCATGGTCTAAAGTTTGTAAAATTGCCCTCACAACACAACATGTGCTTATAAATAATATTGTGCTTATAAATGATATTAATAAATCTTATATTTATATATCAAACAATTCATCATCTATTAAGTATTGAATATAGGTGTTTTTGAATGAATGAATTTGTTGATCATAGATTTATCTAGATGAATTATTATTTATTAACTTGCCATAAAGTATTTTAAAAATAAAATCAATGCTTGAAGAAAAAAGCTCCATTAACTGAATATTGAACAAACTGTCTGAAAAAGATGATAAACTTAAAAATCACAAAGTTAAAACCAAAAAGATTAAAATAATACTAAAGTAGGACGGATGATAAAAATACAGTCTTTGTATTTGAGAACTATAAAAAATATCGCAAGTAATACCTTTCTATAATATGAAGATCGTTCACCCTCAAAGAATTCAACAATTATAATAAAAAAGTATAAGAAATATTTACAATTTTGTACAATATAATATATATACAATTTAAATAAAATAAACAATCTATTATTTACAGGTTATATACAATTTAAATCTTTAGTTATATTTGTCTTACCAACACAAGGTTGGCTTGGCACTATTAGTATTCATTAAAAACAAATATCACAGCTTTGCTTTCATTTGATTGTACATTCTTTGAATTAATTTTTCTGTGCATAATTCACACTATAACATAACTTAAAATACAGATGTGATGTCACCCTTTGTTTTTTGCGTACCAATATCCAACATATTGGTACTGGCAAGTGGCCAAGAGTCCAATATTAAAGTCAATATTGGACTCTAAATATCAGCCACTTTCCCATAACGAATGGGGATTAGTCTGACAACTACTCACATTAAATTCACTCATACTTTATTCAGAGAACTAATCCAGGTTTCAAAATGTATAGTGTTCAATGTTACGTCCAATTAAAACTTAAAGTTTATCTTCAAATCCTTACTTTCAAATGAAAAAGATAATTAATTATTCATTAGGGCGAAATCTGTGAGCATCGATTTATGTTGTATTTCAAATCTTGTCAAATAAGCTTACCAATTGATAAATTAGGCTTTTTTTCATTGTTTTTTCGTGCATTCATAATTTATTTAACGTTATGTGGACACAGGAAGGTCCATCTGTGTTTTATGGATAGTTCTGGTAGATGTTAGCTAGGTATTTCCTACGTAATTAGGCCGATTATGAGTTAATTCGGGAATTGTTAGACAAACTGACAAAGTTTTCCCATTAATTAGAACATCTTTACTTTTGATTTCTATAAGTATTAAAGAATCAAACAATGGAACTTTTTTCGAAACACCAGGTGCTGCCATGTTGGTTGGTTCATTGTTATTGACACATAGTCTGAATATGGATGATTCTTGTACTAAAGGGCTTAAACGTTTTGATTTCAGGTTTGTTTGTAAATAAAACTCTAGTGAGTTTATAGTGAGCTGTTTTTTTGTTAATCTGTATTTTAAGTTGGTTAATGGATCTCAAGTTTGTCAATGCGTCTAATAATGACCGTATAACTCGGACCTTCGGTCCTCGTCAACGGTCATTATTAGATTTATTGACAAACTTTCGACCATTAACCTATACATAATGTCTATCAGAAGACAGATTCTTAACAATAATATCTTTGTCATTTATTATATAAATAATTTGTCATTTTCTCTGTTAACATACCATACTTTCTGAAAATACATTTTTCAGGAATATAACTTCTTCAGCAGTAATGCCAATAAAGTCACCGTTTACCACTTGAAAATAATTTATCTTTTATCATTGGGTTTCCTATTTCGTCTCTCAGTTAGTTTTCTCCTGGCTATCCTGGCCTTGATATCTCGAGCATTGACCGGTCTAGTAGTCAGCAGACAAGATGATGTTGTAGAATCTGTCAATGATTCTAAATCAGCTGAATAAATAGAGGATGGTGTACTAGGCCTTGGAGAAAACGTTCTTGTCACACCACTATAGGTTGAATTTAGTTTACTTCGTGGAGAATGAACTGAACGTTCACTTCTGGCAAGTATATCCTTAGCATAGGCAGCATACGAAGAAGTTGAACTTATATCAGATCCAATAGGTGAAGCACATCTACAAAATAAACCAAAATATCACAGGCAAACATGAATGATTAAGTCAAGTTAAAATCGAATATATAATTTCAAAGTTATTAATTGTAAAGAGGTTTCCTCAATTCTATATGGAAGATAGGAATGATGTAAATAAATGTCTCCAATAGATTGATACAAAGCTAAATACCCTTATATCACCTTCTGAATCGATGAATATTAAATAAAATATAGATACAAATACTACCTCTTGATATACTATTAAAAGATAGCTTGCCAGGCAAGGTAATATACGCCCACTGGCAGCATTTATTTCAAATAAAAACTTTTCAGTAAGGTTACAATAAGTGGAATGAAATATTCAACCTTCCAACCTATTTTTTTCTAGGGTCTCTAGTTTCATTAAAAACTGTCAAGAATTGTACCTAATAACAACTCATTAAATATTTTTCGGTATCTTTATGATTTGCAATAGGGTTCACCCTTAATAATATTTTGATATTTTTAATTCTTAATAAGGCTCATTCTTGGTTGATATTAAACAATTTCAGCGAGTTTTGTCAAAAAGGAATTTTTAGAGTGTTCACAAGCCAAAAGTTGAAAGCGTTTTTGAAAACAGGCGCAATAACTGACACTAAATATTTTTCGATTTATCTGATTTTCAATAGGGTTTATCCTTGTGAGAAAACAAATACTAAACCCAAGTTTCATCAAAATCCATTCAAAATTGTTCTTTCTAGAGTGTTTACGAGTTAAAGCATTTTCAAAAACAAGGTCAATCACTTGTACTAAATATTTTTCGATTTTTCAATAGGGTTCATCCTTGGGAGACAACAAATAACACAGCCAAGTTACATCAAAATCCATTAAAAATTGTTCTTTCTAGAGTGTTTACAAGCTAAAATTGAACGCGTTTTCAAGAACAAGGGCTATAACTGACACTAAATATTTCGATTTATTTGATTTATAATAGGGTTCATCCTTGGGTAAAAACAAATACTCAAGCCAAAGTTAATCAAAATCCATTAAAAATAGTTCTTTCTAGAATGTTTACAAGCTAAAATTGAATGCGTTTTCAAGAACAAGGGCAGTAACTCATACTAAATTTTTTTTCGATTTCGCTGATTTTCAATAGGGTTCATCCTTGAGTTATAACACACTCTCACACCAAGTTTCATCGAAATCCATCAAGAATTGTTTCATGTAGAGTGTTTACGAGACAAAAATCGAACGCGTTTAAAAGAACAAGGGCAATAATTCATATTAGATATATTTTGATATTTTTAATTTTCAATTAGGCTCATCCCTTGCGATATCCAACAATTTCAGTGAGTTTTGTCAACATTGGTCATGAATTGTACCTTCTAGAGTGTTTATTAGCCAAAAAGTTAACCCCGTTTTCAAACACAAGGGCAATAACTGACACTAAATATATTTCGATTTATTTGATTTTCAAAAGGTGGGTAAAGACAAATACTCTAGCCAAGTTTTATCAAAATCCATTAAGAATTGTTCTTTCTAGAGTGTTTACAAGCTAAAATTGAACGCGTTTTCAAGAACAAGGGCAATAACTGATACTAAATATTTTTCGATTCAACTGAATTTCAATAGGGTTCATCCTTAGGTGATTACAATTACTCATGCCAAGTTATGTCAAAATCGCTCAAGAATTGTGACTTGTAGAGTGTTTACAAGGCAAAAATCCAACACATTTTATAGAACAAGGGCAATAATTCCTATTAAATATATTTCGATATGTGCTATTTTCAAAAGGGTTCATTCTTGGGTTATACTAAACAATTTCAGCAAGTTTCGTCAAAATCGGTCAATAACTGTGCTTTGTAGAGTGTTTAAAAGCTAAAAATTGAACGCGTTTTCAAAAACAAGGGCAATAACTGATATTAATTTTTTTTCGATTTGACTGGTTTCCAATAGGCTTCATCCTTGGGTGATAACAAATACTCAGGACAAGTTTCATTAAAATCCATTAAAAATTGTTCTCTCAAGAGTGTTTACAAGCTAAAATTGAACGCGTTTTCAAGAACAAGGGCAATAACTCATACTAAATGTTTTTCGATTTCGCTGATTTTCGATAGGGTTTATCCTTGAGTTATAACATACTCTCACACCAAGTTTCATCAAAATCGGTCAAGAATTGCAGGTTGTAGAGTGTTTACGAGCCATTCAAGAACAAGGGCACGAACTCATACTAATTTTTTTCCGATTTCGCTGATTTTCAATAGGGTTCATCCTTGCGTGATCATAAACACTCATATTAAGTTTCATCTAAACCCGTCAAGAATTACACCGTGTAGAGTGTTTATGAGCAATTGTGGACGGACGGACGGACGGACGGACGGACGGACGGACGGACGGATGTGGGTGACGACAATATACGCCCCCATTTCATGTGGGCGTATAAAAAGCATCCTGATAACAGAGAAATCTTCTATTGAAGATATTATATCTGCTCATATGTTTAGAAAGATAAAGATAATTGAGGGCAATATTCCATATTTCATTTCATAGTTTCTTACCTAACAGAAGACAGATTTCCATAGGGTGAAGACTTTTGAATAGTTCGTAACTGTTCAATATCTTTATCTATATCCATCTTAGTGATACCATGATTAGGTGATTGTGGAGAATATTCTCTTACTTCTGCTGGATGTCTTACTACAGGACTGGAAATAAAACAAATATCAATTTGTAATATAATCTTACATGCAGATATTACTGATACTATACAACATTGACTGCTTGCTGTATGGGTTCAATAACAACCTTCAAGTAACAGCTATATTAATTTTGACTGAAGCTGAATGACAAGAATTCTAAGAATCGGCTTTGATAACTGAAAGTAAAACAAACATTGAACTATGAATCATTCAAAATAAATCATAACTAGCTATTTCCCTTTATCTTTAATCGTACAAAATTGTTTATAAGGGTTTGTACATACCTTGAAGTTCTTAAAGGAACATCTGCCCGATGTCTTGATTGATGTAAAAATAAGTGAGCTCTCGAAATTTCCTGAAGGTTACGGCTTCTTACAGCAGCTGATTCTTGGAGAAGTTTAGACGGATCCAGTTGATTAGCCATATAATCTTGATATGGTAGACTGATATATGCTAAATTATCAGCTGACTGTGTGTTGGATGATGTTGAAGTTCTTTGAGTAGGTGCTAACCTGTTTGTTGAACCAGATTGAAATCCAGGGGTCGGTGATGCACCAATACTACCAGAAAAGCTGACATCAGGGCTATACAGTGATTGGAAAGGATCCACAATACTTCCATAAGGATTATTTCTAAAGCTCATTGATCTTGGTGAAGGAGATGGACTGTACAGAGAGTAAAATTCAGGACTGAATGATCTGTCAGAGTATTTAGGAGACACAGACCTTCTTCTTAGTTCACTCAATTCTTCTTCTGATGACTCTACAATGTTTCTTCTTAAACCAACTAAATGATCTATTCGCTGTCTTGGAGTGAGATAACCAGGTTCAAACGATGAGGTTGAAGTGACTGAAGAAGCTGGTGATGTCTGTCTAGAATTAGTCAGTTTTGTTTTCTCGTGTCTCTCTTGTTCTAACTGTCTCTCTAGTTTGAAAGCTTCTATTTGAGAATTCCTTTTCAATTGAATCAAATCAGTTGTTCTGGATCTCCTTCTTCCACGCCCTTTAGAA
This sequence comes from Nipponacmea schrenckii, assembly GCA_030562195.1. Lineage (NCBI taxonomy): Eukaryota > Metazoa > Mollusca > Gastropoda > Lottiidae > Nipponacmea > Nipponacmea schrenckii. The sequence goes on from CM060199.1 coordinate 33,775,329, forward strand.
ACTTTTCTCTCCATTTCCTCCTTAAAAACATCATAATAACGCTTTGAATTTTTCAGCTCCGTACGGTACTTATTAATATATTCTTTTGAAATTTCTGTAATATTTTGAGTTGGTGGTTGAGGCCTTAGTAATAAATCATCATCCCACGTTTCATCTACAGATTGTAATAAAGCATCAGTTTGACCAATACAGTGATTCAATTTAGCTTCTAAGAGTTCCACAGTTAAACTAGCTGGTAGATAGTTCAGGTTTAACAGGTCAATAATTTCTATTCTTTCTTGTTGTAGTTTATCAAGTTGATCCTGAAGACTCTCTGTTCTGTTATTACTCTCTTGATCATCAGTTGGTTGCTCTGGGGTTTCAGCTGTAGTTACAAAATACCTCTTGTTGTCATCTCCGATAGGAACATATACTAAAGAGTCACTGTGGTCTCCTCCAGATCTGCTGGAAGATGATCTATTTTGTTGAGAAAATGTTCTATTCTGATTTGTGTAACTGGAATCTAGACTTTCCAAATCAATATTCAGACGAAGGTCTTCCATATTATCGTCATTAACATCTCTATTGTTTATAGTAGTTGTGGTTGTTGTAGTTGTTGAAAACAGATTATCAAATGTATCTTCTTCTCTTCTTCTTGAACAATGTAATTCCTGCTTGGAAGCTGATTTCTCAATAACAGTAACAGGTGAAACACTGCCAGATGAGTCTGATGTTATAGATTTCTGTTTAATCAAAAGATCTAACTGCGATGGCCTTGTTGGTTTTTGTTTAGAACGCTCCAATAAGGCCATCATTTTAGTATGCTCCTTTCTTAAATCAACTATTTCTGCAAGGATAGTTGTATTTGTTGGACCATCTGTAAAGGATTGAGTTAGGTTATCTTGATCAGTCTGTACTAAAGTATTTCTTCTTGTTGTAACTGGACTGGGTAGTGGTGAAATTGTTGGAGTGGTTTGTGTTTCAGTGTTGGATGTATTTAGAATGTCCATTTGTATTTCTAAATCAGTGGTTTGAGTAGAACTGCTTACTTTAGTTAAAGATGATGCTTCTATAGTCTGTTTTTTGACTGTTTGATTAACAGTGAGTAGGTCACTATTGGTACACCCAGAAAAATTCTGTATGGTACTGGTACTAGGTAAGTTCGATGATATATCTCTGAATGATGTTGGAGGTGAGTAAACATTAGCATCAGTAATAAATCCAGATTCATCAGAAAGATCAGCAGATGTTATATCAAGCTGGTCATGTCTGTATTCTTGCCAGTCTAGATGGTGGCTATAAAGTTGGTTATGATCATCTGTTTGTGTCAACCTATTTACAAGTATAACTCTAGGTGTATCCATTTGAAATTCAATGTCTGATTCTTGCTTATGAAATCTATTCTTTGGTTCTCCCCTTAATATAGTCGTTGCATTTTGAAGTTGTGATTTCTCCAAAAATGAGTTACCGAACTGTCCTGTTACAGTCTTTCTCAATCCTGATGATACATTGTCTTTTGAAAACATCATTGGTAGATATTCTTCTTCTACACCTCTTTCATCTTCACCATCAATAATGTCATCAGTGCTTCCAGAAGGAGGAAATGGTTCTATTTCAGGTTCTTCAATTTGGACAACATCCAATAAACTGGTGGAGTAAGATCTTCTCAGTTCTTTATTGCCTTGAGTTGATAAGTTATCACAAGATGCTGATCTTTCACTTCTATCATCATTCATACCAGATAATTGTCTTCTAGTTAGATGGTTGTTCTCAAATTGATGACTGATGATGGCTAGGTGACCTTCTGATTGTCCTCTACGACTTGATGTTTGAGGTGATGAAGATGAAGATGATTTGTTCACATTTGGATTCGAATGAGTGACATCTGATTTTTCTTCTGAATTACCAACAAATACAAAGGTAATACTGTCATTGGAAGATGCTGGTGATTGTATTGGACTGTCTAAAATATCTACACATCCAGTTGAATGTGCTTTTTCAAAATCTTTAACAACTGGTTCACCATGTTCCAAATCTGACATTGATGGAGATTTATGTCTTATTCTATTACTTTCAAGTAGATCCACATGACAAATTCCTCCTTGGTCAACAGAATTCCTCTTTGGTTGGTCATCTTGTGAACTGTAGATATTACCAAGATAAAAATCTAATTGATCTGCTGATAAAGGACTATTTAGAGAATCAGTTGGACTCTTAGCCCTGGATAGTTTACATTCATCCAATAGAATGTTGAACTGGTTTGTTCTAGAAGCAGCAGTTACAACCATGTCTTGTTCTGTGTTAGGATCATACAAGCTCTTACACTGAATATCACCCCAAGATATATATCTCTGACTTGTATCATTGGTGGGACTGGAGTCTTTGGTGGGACTGGAGTCTTTGTTTGGTGGTAGATAATAATCATCTGATGAAGATTGACGACTGAGAGATTCATCAAAATCAGCCCTTAACATTCTCAAAATTTCTGTTCCCGATAATTCTGATAGGTCACCTAATGATCTCCACTTCCTACCATAGAGTCTGGCTGGCCGTTTGCTATCCAAAATATTAGCTAGATTGTCAGCTGGTGGACTTCCCATTTGAGAACGACTTTCCATCATAGCATTGACTACTTGGTTTGGTATATTTGTGTACTCCATAGATCTATGTATTGTATGATCAAGAAGGTTTTGTGGTGGAACATTATCTAAATACACACTGATTTCCTGTAAAGATCTGTCTAATTCCTTCCTGCTGACATAACCAGAACCACATCCTGACGATCTTCTTGACATTCTGTTGGTAATTTGTCTAAATGATCCAGATCTTTCTACATCTGTGAAATCAGAACTAATGGCGGAATCACTCAAACTCTTACATCGACTCTGTAATTTGGCAATTCGTCTAGCTAACTCCCATTTTAAACTGTCCACTGTCTCAGATGATTCTTCAAACTGATTTGTCTTATGAAATCTTGATGAAGAAACTGGAAGACCATCAGAGTAAGTTGGACCCATATGACTTGTTTGTTGAAATCTTGGAGATTGGTCTGGTGTTTTATAAATTGAGGAATTGCTATTACTGTTATTTTCAGGAGTGAGGTAAATATCACCACTTGAATTAAACTCACTAGATTTGGATTTGTTTGAATCTGTATCAATTTTTCTAGAATCCACACTTATCAATGTCTGTTCAGAACTAGAGTCAGAGATTTGATGGAAATTGCTATTAATGGAATCATCTGTCCTTATTCCAACAGATCTGAGATTATTAGAAAATTCAGATTGTACAACCACAGTTTCATCAATCACAGAATCAATTTCATCATAGAAATTACTTTGCATATTGCATAATTCTATGTGTTGAACATCAAACCTGAGTTCATCATTGTCCTTGGATAAATTGTCAGACATAGTTTTTGAACTTTCATCAGTTTGAAGGTCAGATTTCATTTCTATTCCAATAGTAACACTGTTAGTAGATACTGATGATGAAGCAGATTTTATGGAGTTGTTACGTCTTGGAGATTTCTGTTCTTCAGAATCCGGTGAAAGGCTGCTGTCTGTATTTGTATGTGTATGGAATCCAGAATCTTCTATTTCAGAATGATCAGATTCAGTCATATGAAAACTTGTATTGGTACCACCTAATAGTGTCCTTTGGTGCAGTTCATTCAAGCCTCCTGAAAGTGCAGAGCTTTTAGACATTGGATGAATAAACTGTATGATTTTTTGTGTGCTATCGATATCAGGTCTTGTATGTAGTGTACTAGAATGAGAGGATTGTCTGTTTGCAATTGAATGCACTGGTGTTGATCCTAAAAATGCTTGGCCTACTTTCAATGCTGCTTGTGGGGAATCTATATCTGAATATACTATGTTGCTGGAGTTTTGTGGGTGTTCTAAGGAAGCAATTGTTCTACTGTATATGGTTTTTGAATTGTGGTCATTGCCTACTGAGTCAGTCACATCAGAGTTCAAAAATGCTCCTCCAATTCTCAAAGACTGTTGAGGGGAAAGTCCCTCATCTAGATCTTCATTGTTGATCATCGAATTATTGCCATGCTGTCTTATTGATTCAACAACATTCGAAGAAGATTTCAGCATATTTGATTCAGGAAGAAATATTCTTAAACTTGCTGGTTTCGCCATAACAGTAATTGATGTATTATCCTTTTTATAAACATCAAATCTTGAATCAAAGACAAGGCTTGGTCTACGTTCAGTCAGTATATCTATACTGGATTCAAGGGCAAGACTTGGTCTTCTGGTTTCTGTTTTCAGCTCTTCGGTGTCTTCTCTACCACTTATCATTACTGCTTTCACTCTCTTTCCATAACCATGAATATGAGAGTAATCTGCTTCATCCAATGATGAAATTTGGGATTCTTCTTTATGTTGGGAAGCCTCATCCATTATCAATGAATCTGAAGAAATTTTAATCTGGTCCTGAAGATGATAGTGACTGTCACCATCTATATTTGAAACATCCCTGTTAAATAAATCTTTGTGTTTAAAAGCATCATCCACCTTGTACAATCGTGTAGAAAACTTAGGATGATAGTTACTCTTACTTTCCATCTCCACTTCTTTGTGTTGGTGAGACTGATCTTGCAGGGAATCATATCTTTTTGCAAATGCTAAAATATTCTTTTGGAATATGTTTTTATACTGTTTATCACTGCTACTTTCATTTTCAATTTGCTCTTCTTTGTGTTGTTTAGGCTGCCCTTGCAAATGATGGTACCTTCCATTTTCTTCCTCTTTGTTTTGGTACACACCTCTTGTAAAATTTGAAGAAGGTAAAGACTGTGGCTCCTGCAGATCATGATAACTTTCTGCAGATGTTGATACACTCTTTGAAAAATCATCTTTGAGTTGATCAGCATCACCTGTTTTAAATGAAGAAGAAATCAGGGTGAGGTCTGGCTGGTGACTTTTACTTTCTGCAGAAGTAACTGTATTCATTTTGGCTAAATCAAAAGCAAGTTGCTTGTTAAATGTTGTTGACAGGAAAGCATCTTGAGGAACTGTATCAGCTGATGGGAATAAAGAGTAGTTAACAGTGTGTTCATTATCACTCTGAGAGAAGGAATCTTCAGTAGGTGAATCTTTTGGATTTGTATTTGATGGTAATGTGGTGGCAGAAAAATCATTAGATAAATTATTGTCACTTTCATTCTTTTGTTTGGTTTTTGGATGCTCATCAATCATTGTTGTAGTAAGAGAGCTGCCAGTGTTTTTCAAGGATGACTTTCTTGCAAATGGGTCTTCTAAACTTGTTTTTCTTGAATTAGCTTTACTTGAATTTAAAGGAATCTCAAACTGCCCTATATCAGGATGGTAAGACAAGGATGTGAGTTTACCATCGCTGACATTAATTGATGCATATCCATCGTCCAATTCTTCTTCAGGTGATCGTGGTGAGATTAACTTCATTCTGGATGGTTCAGGAACAAATGCTGTTTGTGACAGTCTAACTGATGGACTTCTTTCTTTGGATGATGCCATAATAGATTCATAATCAACAGAACTTCCATGAACAACAATATCTTTTGGATCCAGTAGTAATGTTGATTTCTTGGTATCATCACCTTTATCAGCCCCATTAAATTGTTCATCTGACAAAGTAATTTCATCTTGGAAGTATAAAGCTTCATTGACACTATTCTGAGATGAACTTGAAAAGTCAAGTGATCTTGGGTACAACTGATCAACATCTGTGGAGTATGATGCCAATTCTTGTAAACCGACTGTGCTGCATCCTGTTGATGTAACTGACCTTCCAGATTCTGGTTGAGGAATTGCTACTTCATTAACATAATCAACTTCATGAAGGACATCAACAGAACTGGACACAAATGATTCAGGAAAATTAGTTTCATCACAATCTGTGAGTGTACTGTTGAGGACATGCTCTACATCTATTGGTTGCAATACTGATTCCTGGTGAACTGGAACTCTAGAAGATGGTTTAATGAATGATCTATCATCAGAATCCACCAATTGTTTATCTACTGAACTTTCTCTGCTCACAATATCTCCTATTAAATCTTGTTCAGTTTGTACACTCCTTCCTTCTTGGTAGAAATGTGATGAAACAATGGCATCAGCTGAATCTAAGTCTTCATTACCTCGATGGTACAGGATCTTTTCTCTCTCTCTTGCTTCATAATTATCCTTTTTTTTGGATTGTTTTAGTTTCAGTAAGATTGATATTGATTGTTTTTGGTATAACTGATGATGTTGTTGGATTGGTTTCATCTCCCACAGAAAATGTCCTGTACTCTGTCTTTTCAACATTGTATAAAATTTTAGTTTCATCTTCATTAATAGTTACAAGATATTTGACTTTACCCTCTGTATCTTGCTCTATTGATGATTGATGAAGTCTTTCAATTTTAGTGGGAGAAGAAGAGTGTATTTCCGCCATGCTTGTGTCAGCAGATGCTTCGCTAACCGTCAGAGGGTCAGTGCTTTCTGATGATGAATTTGTCCATATTTCTGGTTTTGATATGGAAAGGGTCCAAGATTGTCTTCTAGGAGATGTGATAGAAACATTATCACCAGCTGTCTGCACACAAGATGACACATTTGGTTGAATTCCTGAATCACCAGAACTCCATACATTAACAGGTGACATAGTCATGGTACCATCAGCTAGTTTATAGTTCTCATTTGTATTTGGTAACCTGTTTAAAGCTGTGTTCATCTGATTTATGGACTCATTGATCGTGGCTATTTCCAATTTAGTTGCTTCACTAGGTTCCTGCATGCCTCGTCTGTCTGTCGAAAATATCAAAGAATCATCAGAGAAACTACTGTTGGCAGAATGAGCATATTCATCAGATGTCATGTCACCCTTCCTATGTTCTTCACTATTACGAGGCTTCCTTTTCCGTTTACCACTTTTACCAGAGTTAGGTCTTGAAGGAGGTTTAGAGTTGGAACCTTAAATAGAAATAAATTGTTATTGTGATTTTCACATCATAATATCATGCTGTAAATAGTTATTAAATGGAGTCAGGAAAAATATAGACACTTAAGTCAGCAGATTCCATTTTTCAATTACCAGTAATTAAGTAGATCCTTAGAATAAGTGTTGAAAACTTGTTTCATCTGTATATCAGGGATATAGATATATTCTATTTGATACTTTTCTATTTTCAACTTGTTTCATTGGTTAATTTACTTCTTTTCCAAAAATTTGACAAGATTTTGAAATATCTTGAAATTTTGAATAGATTGCCAAAAAAAGGTCCTTGATCTTATACACCCCCTTTAACACTCAACCTTACCTGAAGCAAGAGAATCATCAGAAAATTCATCAGTATCATCAGATCGAAAATCTTTCTGTGGTCTTTGACTTCTCCTTCTCTGTCTCTTATTGGAAGTGCTGAAATATAATATTATCATTTGATCTGAGGATAAAATTTTATTATGTCAAGTTGATATTCTAGATAGTCCTTATCAAAATCATCAAACTCCATTAGTAATTCTATAGAATTGACACCTAGAGAGTAAAACACAAAAACAGCTCAAAATAAACACAATATTCAATGAACATTCTATTAAAAACAAACAAACCATCTTTTAACAGTGAAACATGATCCGTAACAATAAAAACAACAGGAGATATAATTATTGACGATCTATCAATAACCAATTTACTTGCACACAAATATCACTATTGACATTTTACTTAAGAAGCATCAAGCTTTCTGTATGATCTAACACTGGACAAATATGGTAGTGTCTGGTTGTTACCATAGTAGTATTCCTTTTAATAATTTCTATTGATTATTAGACGTCTCATAGCCCAACCTCTATAACTTAATTCTTATATATCTATCTCGTCAAAACATTTCAACATATCAGCTTAAACTTCAAAATCATCCAGGATTACCAGGAAGTAAAACAATATTCTATTCTGATCAAATGGGGCTATTTATTTTCCTATATTAACTATCAGGTTGAAATGAACTCTCTAATAACGAAGTCCGTTTAACTCAGTGAGAGAAATTTTGTATTTAATTAAGAAAGTAAGTAAGTAACTTCTAGCACACTGCAATTTCTAATAACACAAATTATCCAGAATACACGCAATATGATTATTAAATTCTTTTTTTATATAGAAAATATTTTGTTTATGATCTGTAGACATATTGAATTAAAAATACTGAGTCCATTTATACATTGACAAGATTTCTCTCCAACATTTTTAATATTTCTTGATCCAAAATTAAACATCTAAGGCAGTGGTGTAGATAAGAGTACCATGTTAAAAAACGATTATGTTTAATCTATTTATAAGACATGCCCCTGAAGTAGTCCTAAGGGCTTGCTATTTGCAACATGAAAGAAAAATTCACAACTCACCCTAATTCTATTCCTATTTTGGCTAACCATACTTTAGCAATATGGTACACAAGGAAGGCTACAGTAATCATATTTTACCAATATCATTGTATATGGTTGAAATGTTAGGAGGTGAAATAAAACTGCAGGTATTCATTAAGGTTATGTTGCAATATACAGTGATATATTAATACTTAAACACCATTACATTCACATTATAGGATTGCTTTATTGATTCATCATAATCCTTTTTCCATATATCTATAGCGCTAATCCAGTATGATCTAATATTGGTTTAATCCAATTGGTCTTCTTAAATTGTGTAATGATATTCTAAGAGACAGTACTTAAAACTGAATGTCTTGAATTTCACGAAGACACTGTCAACAAATACCGGTATATTACAATCAATTATTACATGGACCTAATCTATTTTAAAATCTCTTGTAGTCAAGCTTGCTTTTAAAGAGACACGAAAGTTCACAATTCTATTCTGTTCTATTCAAACCAATTATATCTTGACGTTCATTGCATAAAGTAGTCCAGAATTTTAGTCTCTTAAAAATGATCTGGGTTCAAGTTCCCCATTTTGACGAAACGAAACACCTCCTACATGTTACAGAAAGACCCGACACATTCACTGAGTTTTAATGGCAAACTGGGTATACAATAAATCTACAGGTATATACAAAGAGTATAAAGAAGCTAGAGTATATTAATATACAGGTAAGCTATAACAGGTTAATATAGACTATAGCCTATAACACTGTCAATATTACCTACAAACAATCAATATATATATAGCTTTATATGTGACTACAATAGATAAGATTCACAGCAAGCAATAACATGTCTAAAAGATTATCTGATCGTTTTTTCTAATGAAGATTTTTTTGACAGACATAGAAAGCATTTTCAAAATAACTGTTTTAAATAACTCCTAGATAAGGATACAATACTCAATACCTACATTTTCAATTATATCATATTCTTTTTTTCTTAGATATTTTATCTTTGTATCTTAGATGAAAACTTTATTTTTAAACCCTTAAAAAAACTCTATTACAAAAAAAAAAATTATGGATCCTTATAGTTAATTCCAAAAAAGGTAATTATGAAAAAGGAAGGTGAACCTCACGATTACTTCCATAAAAACTTCCATAAATCACAGACACAAAAAATTATTGAGAATCTTAACCCTGGTCATTTAACAACAATATAACTACACATGAGCCAATATTCCTGCTTTACCATGAAAAAATCAATTATTGTACAGAAAAACATTACAGAGAGTTACGTTTTCAAGAATTAGAAATTTCTATTGATCAATAGCTCTAATCTATTTAATAGACACCTGACTGCAGTCAGACTATATAACAAAACTTCAATCTAGATTAAACTATATGATCAGAATAAGACCTATAAAATATTGATATCTTCTTGTATTTGATTAATCTCAAAGGATCTGCTAGTATTATTAACAAATATCTCATAGAAAGTATTCTTCAAGTGTTAACTAGTCTCACTTCAAAGACAAACTAGTTTAATAAATCAAAGGCCATATTCCCCTCTTTAGTTTCATTAACACTCCAGAGACAACCCTTTAAGAATTTATTCGGTTAAGAGGGATTGTAAAGGTATTTCCAATTGTAAATGTGTGGCAGGAGTACTGATAGGATCAATTTGCACTGGTCTTATATTTTTTCATAAGTTGGCAATTAAATAAAACTAAGCATTTTATGATGTGTCACTAATTCCTTATGTAATGTAAACAGATTTTGTATTCAGTGACGACATCACTTACTTATTGCAGAGACCACAGATGTCTGGCTAAAAATTGGAATGGGTGAAAATTTATCCCATCAGTGTCCCTGATACACAAATAAACTTTAGAAAACCTCTTTAACAATCCCGTTTAGTTCACATATAGCTTGTCAATTCAGATTTTAAGTGAATTATGCATGAACTACATTAATAAAAACCCAAAGGGCAAACTGACAATCATAGTAAACATAGAAATCTCCATTCAAAATGATATAATGAATGAAAGGAAGGATACATCAAGAACAGGACAACTAGTTTGATATTCTAAACTTGTAACCTTAATGTATAACTTGAAGGATCTTCATCAGTTGCAAATTTGACTTTTGTAAAAAAATATGTTATGAGTGACCGTTTTTGATGAATGTAAAGAATCATTCTCAATTGAAATACTGTTTCCTTTTGAAACAATAGTAATTGCACAATTTATTCCATATGTAAAAGATTAATATGATTATTTCTTACCTGCTATGACTATTGGCTGAATGTATTCTGGGTTCTTTAACACTAATATTTAGTTGTGTCGTTTCACCAATAGAGTCTTGAGACATCTGACTGGACAATATGTCATCTTGTTTACCATACACTTCACCAGGAGCTAAGATACCAGAAGAGGGAGGAAGTGGTTGTTGATCAGGAAGGTCAATTCTTGGATAAGAAAGGGCATGGCTACCGGAAGTATTGGTTCTCAGTGAATCATTAAGATGTGAATTCAAGGGTTCCGCAACCTGAATCAGGCCATCATTGATAATCCTGGCTGTTGACCTCACAACATTAACATCATCAGCTAGAGAATCATCAGAGTATTCTGTTCCAGTGTTACTCCTATCCTTTCCTCTGGAAATATCAGAGTGTGCCCCTTCCTCTATTTCATCATTGCTTGGTTTTATAATTCTTCCACTTTTAACATCTAACATAAAATTAGACTTAGATTTCTGAAATCCAGTTTCTATAAATGTTAGACTATCACTGGGCAAAGAATCTTGGAAAGATGTATCTGCAGCACTAGTAGATCCAACTTCAGGATCCATAAATTCTTGTCTTATCTGTTGATGATTAATTTCACCATCTGGATCTAGGAATGGAGTGTAAACTGTCCCTGTTGTTAGAAAAGGTACCACGTTGATTTGTTCATCTACAACATCATCTACTGATGCTTGGTTGACATCAGGGACAGCCAATGAATTAACATTGACATTGTCATCTGCTGATTGAACTAAGTCTTCAATACCTGACTTAAGAACAACCATATTAGTGGAGGAATTATTGTTAGATTTCAGCTTCACAACAAATACTACTTCAGGACTATCTTTTTTAGTCCCATTTGAGACCAAGACAACTTGGTTGTTACCAGTAATATTTGATGTTACCGGACCTGATAAAACAGGGTGTTCAACAAGATGATCCTTTTCTCTATGGTCAGATACAACTGAATCTTGCTCACTCTCTGACACACTTTTATCAGAGGATATGTCCAGTACTTGAGTTTGTATTTCATTTGTGTCATCAACACCTTGAATTGGAAGTTTATGGAACCTTTTGTTCAAATTTTGTTGTTGATTGAAAATGTTACTGATGTTTTCATTGTCTGATGGTGTTGATGTTTCAGTAGACAAATCAAGGACTTGACATTGAAGCTCTGTTTCTGTTTTAATACAACCAGGTTTAGTTGGACTCTCTGTATGTCTCTTCTGAGAATTTGAAGTAAGTTGTAAATCCATGTTGAACAAACCAGTACCACTTGGTGATGATGTAGAATTGTCAACTGGATCATCAAAATTAGGATTTGACTGTTGGTCAAGTTTTGTGTCTGTTGTGATACAAGGTCTAGCTGAACTTTTTATTCGCTCCATATTTCTGTTCTGGGAATTTTCAGGGAGTGATTGAGAATCCAAAGATAGCAAACCTGTATCAGTTGGAGATGGAGCTGGATTTTCAATTGAATCTTCACGAGAATTTGATTTTGAAGATGGTAATTTATTTTTAACCTTGTACCTAACTCTGATTGGTGTAGTTGGTAATGATGACTCCATATCAGATTGGTTTAAGGGCGATGAATGAGAATGGGTTGTATGTGGTAGTTGATGGTTTGGTGATGTTGGTGATACAATACATGGCTGTTGTTGAGATAGTGAAGGTGAAGAAGAATTTTCTGCAAATGGAGAACCACTTTGAGAGTGTGATACTTTGTTTTGTAAAGGAAGACTTTGTTTCTTTGGATTAGCTGAGGATGATTTGGAGTAATTTACCTTTTTGGAATCAGTATCACTTAATTTTTGTCTTTTAGCACAATCAGTAATGTCATAAGGCACAGATTTATCTTTGGAATAGTCAGGATTGAATACAGTGTATTCAGGAGTCACTCTACCTCTTACAGTGGAAGTGATTTCTGAATGAGGATAATTGGTTTCAGACACTAGCATATAGTTTTCCTTCCCTGAAGGTTCATCCATTTTGGGTGATTCCAATGAGTCCATATGTTCTTCAGAATCACAAAGTGAATCCTCACTCATGTTTTCATCAGAATCATGAGAGAAAGAGTCATGAACAGTATTGTCTGAAATAGTTTGTCTTATTACTGTTTCAATACTTTCTATAGAATCTTCAAGTACGTTAGCATTGTTACTGAGAAGCACATAATTTTCTACACCATTTGACACCTCCATTCCCCTAGCCCATAATTCCTCATATTGAAGATTTTTATCAGATCGAAAGCTGTCTTCAATGCTGAAATCAACATCATTCCTTGGAGTTTTCTCAACACTCTGTTCCTCACCATCTAGACTATCTGGAATTGACACTGAATCATCCAATGTTGCTGACAATTCATTTTCATTTACACCAACACAAACAGATAACTTATTATTAGTATCACTATCACTTGTATCCATGTCAAGATCTGTTTGTGTTGATTCTGATAAATAGTGTTCTTGGCCATTGCCCCCGATTCCTATACCTTGATAAGAAGAACGTCTCTTTTCAATTTTAGAAGTTGAAATTTCACTTTCAGAACTGTCTGAATAATGTGCATGGTTTCTTAGTCCTTGTTCCTTAGCATATTGGTCCCATGCATGTTCAAAATTCCCATCCATAGGCATGGAATGAGATCGTTCATCATCATAATATGTTCGTTTATTTCTTCTTCTAACCTTAGCAACAGCCAATGGAATGTTTGGTTCAGAATGCATGGATTCAGCTTCTGATTCAGCCTCAAGCGATGCTTCTGGTACACTGGCAAGGTTTGACATACTGGCAATTTGTCTGATGAGGGATTTGGAATGAACTAAACCTGGCCTGGCAAGACTGGAATCAGAGCCTCCAAATTTCTTTATCTTAAGAGGACTATTGATGATTGGCTTTGGAGATCTGTGAATAATTTTAGGAGCTGGGGTTGTCAGAGGTATGCGGTTTTTAGGCATGGATCTAACTGGTTGGTTTTTTAATTTATGACCGGAACTTTTCCGTAAGAAATCATGATGTTTAACTTCATACTGTCTATATAACCTCGATGTCACATTTTCTGCAGATGATGTTATGCTTTTGGGTGGTGATGGAGATTTCTGTTTCCTTCGAATACTTTCTGAAGAACTTTTAGGAGATTCAAGACTAACTTCTGAAGAGGAAACATCTTTAATAGGAGAACTGTGACGTAAGCCTGTAAATTTTGTACGAGACAGAGGGCTGATTGACTTTTTATTACCAGTACTCTTGGAATGTAAATCAAGTTCACTTACTCCACTTCGAATAGGATTGGGTTTATCCATTGCTACTTTGATCAGATCTTTATTTTCTTGAATATAAGCTTTTATTTGATCTTCCTGTGCTTCAAGTTTTCCAACTTCTTTCTTTCTTAATTTTATTTCTTCATGCAATGATTTATCCAGTACTTTAATAGTTTGTTCTTGAGATCGAACTCTTTGTTGATGAACTTGAATAGATTCTTCTTCCTCTTCTAAAAGTTCTTCTTGAAGAGCAAGTGATCTAGCCTTCTCAAGTGATGAAACCTTATACAAAAGTTCTTGCTGTGCAATGTCTTTTAGACGGCCTTCTACAGATCTTTTTCGTTGTCTAATAGCAGCTGGATCTTCTGGTATAATATCAATGATTTCAGAAGTATCTTTTTCTTTGGATTTCTGTATTTGGTCTGCCTCTCTCTCTAATTTCTGTAAATCTGAAATTTATATTAACTTACACATAGCTTATAACATCTAATTGATATACATGTATGTAGGGTTTAAGATAAATGATACATACTAGTGCTGGCACGATATATCAGTGAATTGATGTATCACGATACAACATGCCATGATACACACATTGTATTGTGAGGTAATGTAGCAATACTCCACTATACCTCTCATTCAAAAACATAAACTGGGGTTTTCTATAAGTTGGTGAATATAATTACGCATGATTTTCAACTCAAATGAAATTGTTGAAAATTATTAATAAGGCAATGAACTATAACCAGCTTTATCAACTAAAATATTATATTGCGATACACATGAATCTTTTATCAAGATAGGTATTGTATCTTGGCATGATTGGCAACACTCAGCACTAATATATACTACATATATCTTGGAACAGACCAAAAATTTGAACTCAATCATTTTCATATTATTTCTGTTTGAACATTCACGGCATTGGTAAATAGCACTAGTTACATAAGGAAATAGAGTAGCCTCTTAAAAGCTATTAAAGGGATAATAGGCGTTAGAACGAACATAAAATTTTAAGTTCACTCAAATTTGGACAATAACAGTATATATCCATCAGTGGACTTACCTATACATCAAAATCCCTCTAAAATCCGATAAATCCCCAAAATAAAGTAGTTAATCATAAAACACTTAAGCCATCAATCAAGCGATTTTCAAATCGTGTAAATATAAAGGGAAGAAACTCTAACATGTGGGTTTTCACGCGTCCTTGACCCCTACTGTTGAATTCCACAATGATGTTTTAGCGTTGATTTACCAGACGCTTTTATTCTCAAACTGAATGGAATCGTCGCTGGCACACTTTTTTTTTTAATTCCGAATATATTTTTATTGTGGCTTTTTAAAATTTGGTAAAGTGTGTGATGCATACTTATTTAACTAATAGTCAATATGAAACACAAATATAAGCCGTAGGACGAGTGTATTCTAACGCCTATTATCCCTTCAAGAAAATCTTCTGCTTACTTCACAACACCACACGAAACAATAATTTGATAAAAGTAATTTTCCAAATAAATCTCCATACTTACATTTTTGATCTTCTGCTAGTATTTTTGTAGTTTCTTTTTCGAATTCTTCAATTTTCGATTTCTTTTTCTGATATTCTTTAACTGCTTCAGCTAATTTCTTCTTTTCTTCTTCCAACTCATGTTTAGTTTTCTGATGTTTACAAGTCAATTCTTCTTCTTGAGCTTGTAGTTTTTCTTCCCTTTCACGAAGTTCTCCACGTAATTTATCTAATTCTTGACTGAAAGTATAGATATGATCACATGAAAACTTAACCAAAAGCAAATATACTGGTAAGTAAATTACTTTTAAAATAATTACATGTAGAGCAATTTATAAATATAATTTCACCAGAATTGGTTTATAAGCATCACAAAAGTTTATCAAAATGTTATTTTAAACTTCAATCCTGTTGTATTTGAAGAAAAAGATATAAAATTCCAACCAAATTCGAAATAAATCCACTCCTAATGTTCTTCAGACGAAATATGAGTTGCAACTAATGATTAAAAACCATACACAGTCTAACAAACAAGATTAACAGGTATTAGTGACAAGGATTAAGGATTAGGTCCTTGCCAATATACTTTATACAATCTTATTATAATATTAATATTATCTTATTATCATATTTGTCTTAGTAACTTTCTTTATACAAGTCCAAATATATAGATAGACAACATTCAGGTGTTTAAGATCATGATCAGATTAAATGAAAGTTTTTGATTTAACTATACTCAAACAATTTAGATAAAGACAAGCTTGTCTTCTCTTCAATGAATTATCATTACATTTAGAATTCCTATATTATATTTTACCAAACTCCTGTCACTAGCACTATCACAAAGTTCAAAAGTTCCTGGAAAAAGTTATCCACAAATATTCTGTGTATACCTTTCACATGTCACAGCGACCAGCTGAGTAATTGAGTTTAATCACAATTTACTTACAATATATAGAATTTACTATATTTTAGAATTATAGTAACCAGTAAACATATGGTACCTCTATTTTCTTATTGACTTCTGATTGTGAATTTCAATTGTTATGTAAATAATTATTGACAATTATCAAATCTGACTAAGAATATATGACTACACCAATGCAGCATATCTACTGCATATCAAATAAATATCTTACTGAACTGTTGCATATCCAATAAATATCTTACTGAACTGTTGCATATCCAATAAATATCTTACTGAACTGATGCATATCCAATAAATATCTTACTGAACTGTTGCATATCAAATAAATATCTTACTGAACTGTTGCATATCAAATTAATATCTTACTGTTAACTTTGATACATATACCTCAGTCCTCATACACTACCAAATATTGTCAAAGAATATTCCTAATAATTAGGCCACTTCACAATAAAACTTAGAATAATGTATATAATGTGAACAAATATAAAATAACAATAATAAACTATCTTTGATATTTTTCCTATCTTTTTTATTGAATGTTACAAATTCTTGTTTATAATTTTTTTTGGAGTACATAATTTTTAGAAAAAAAAAAACACTTTCATTTTCTCAATTTTTAAAAAGACACAACACAATATTGTTATTGTCTAAAGAAGCTTCTGTCTTTTTTTAAAGTTGTGTTTTATCATTAAGGGCCTTCAGATATCAACAGAACTTAAATGATATGTTCCATTATACATCATACTTCATATCAGTGGCCTTAAAATATTAGGGTCCTATTTCTACATATTTAATTATATATATTTGAGTTATTTAAACAATAAATAAACATGATAAAAACACTGTAATATAATCTATAATAATAAAGTAGTTTGGGGTGTCAATAGGTAAATATTTCCTATTATTTCTACTATAATAGACCAACCATTTCAATTAATTATTTTTTCCTACAGTTGACCTACCCTGAAGGTCAATCAACTTCCATAAGCTAAACGTTTTTGAGATTTTTTTTTCTTTGTGTGACAGATATCAAATTATGTCATATGTAAATATAATACTACTTAATTTTCAAATTAATCTGTTTTATATTGTTTTATAACAATATTGATATTTTCTTTCTTCCAAAAGAAAATTTATTTTTTTATTTCAACAAAATCATGGAATATGTCAATTTTTATTTCGTATATTAAAAGAACACTAGGCATACTTAAACTAATAAATTAGATTATGTTAATTTCGTAAGTCTAAAAGGAAATATATCAACTTTTTAAAACAACAAAAATATTTCTGAAAAATATAGCCATTGCAAACATTAGACCTCTCAATATACTTCAAAGTTCATAAATCAGCAATGAAGATAACCAATAGTAGCACAAGGTTTAGAAAAAGGATATTACAATACAAACCTGGCTTGTTCAATTCTGTCAACTTCTTTTGGGTATTTGTTATTCAGTTCAACACTATAAATAAGAAGATTTTACATAATTAGTTTCAATTTTTTGAACATATATTGAATACAGCTCAATATTGACACCAATATCAAGTAAAGGCATGCAAAAAGAAAACAAACTTAAAAATCACAAAATATATTTTATTCAAAATGCTCAATAAAAATTTATGTATGTAATATCGACAATTTTTATAAGGATACAAGACACAGTATTGAGAATTTATAAAAAAAATTGGCAATACATAATTCAAATCAAAAGGAAAAAAGAAACTAAAAGCTCAAAAATATCTGCCTATAAGAAAAATTACGAAAAAGCAGAAAATCACACAAATATTATCATTTTCTCTAATTATTCTTCATGTTTGATTAAAATTAGTAAAAATTGTTCACGTCCAATTCTAATCAATGTGCTTTTATGTTATCATATTAACTTGTTCTAAAATAAGAAGCAAATCCCTCACACAGCTAGCATTTATTCCCACATTAATATCAATTACATGTACTCATAGTATAGCACGATCGACACTGCTGTCTTGTTAAATGAATATTAAGAATTTATCAACCTTTTAAATTTCTTTATAAAATGTGTAAATATCATTCGCACTAAGAATCATATTTCTCATGGAATTTATATTTTCATCATATTTTGATTTACTGGTAATCATTTAGTCTATCACATCTAAATAGAAATGTTTACTAAAACTTCTATAATAATTCTTTTAATAAGAGCTATAAAACACAAAATAAAACCAAAAAAGCATTTCTAGAATTAGTCCCCAAACAAAACTCACCAAAATTCAGCAGATTCCAGTCTGCACAGAAATAGAGGATTAGTTGAAATAATTAATAATTAGTTAAATCACACAACAAACCATGTCCCATATTTATCAAGATTAGAATAAATAGTTATAATAATAATAATTCATGACAGAAAGCATTACAATTTGCAAATAGTCTCCAATGTCCAAATATTACATCAATAAACCAAACACCAAAGCATGTTAAACATTGAAGTTGGCAAGATGAATTGATATTTTAAAAGAGTAAGTTCTCTATTGTAAGACAGCCATAAAGGATATATGTTCAAGTACTTTTCATAATTCAAATAAATTTAAATGGGATATGAAATAATTATCTCAACTGAATATTCTGTTTTAATATGAAATATATCATTGATACTTAAAAAGATCATAGACAATGCACTTATTTCCACTAATTCATGACATGCAAGTCTAATATTCAATAAATCAATATATCATTCCATTCATTACTTAATTACTCAATCAATCAATATCTTATTGAAAACTTGATATTCAATCAATTAGTACAGGAATCAAGATGCATTATTCCAATAAGAATTTAATAAAGGTAGTCTTACCTGGGATTAAACATAGTAAACGGTTGAGTTGACTGTCTATTAATCATTGGTACTGGTACTGTTAAAAAATCTTTTGTCGGTGATGATGTATTTTCATCTCGTAAGACTCTAGAAAACAAATATAAAGGAATTTTAATTCAAATATCATTAATAGGTTGACAGTAAAACTGTACTTGAAAGGATTAAAATTAACATAGTAATGAGTTGTTCCCCTTTAGTCTCCAAAATATTTTAAAATATCCAAGTCTAACATGGTCATGTTATCAATATCCATTATGTTCAATATTTACAGAAAATACAATAAAAGACACAGATAAAATCTTAAGAGAATGAAGAATCTATAATACTATTGAGGGTTTATTTTATAGTAATAATATGACAAATGCAGAAACTTGATCTTTGAAGGGAGCTATTTTTTTCAGCCTGAAACCAAGAGTTCTACAAATTCTATTGAATAGTTAATTTATAATTAACATGGATATAAGATATTAGTTCATCATTAAAAAATAGTCTGAAATTTTCTACAATTACTTAAAATGGAATTGAATTTCCATTTTCAAACCTTGGAAAAAGTGAAATTTATGCGAAATCAAACTGCAAAATTATATTTTTTATCCCCATAAGGTTTACCAGTTGGAAGTAACAGTTAGTAAATTTCAGACCAATTTTAAAGGTGAGCAAAACAGGAAAAAAGAAATTTAAAAATTAAAGAAAAATGAAAGTATGAAAAGAAATCATGCACTAAGCTATTCTAATAAGTAACACTTACTCTTTTAATTTGCTTCTGTAGAAAAAAAACGTGAAAATAATAAGTATTGCATGCAACTATAAAGCATTATAAAAATAACTACCTGTGCAAAAGTCATGCCCTTAGTGAACTGAGAGAATAATACACAGACTCACTCATCATACAAGCAAAACAGATGAAAAACAAAAATTATTTAAGCATGCTAAATGAAAAAAAAGACAATTGATAATCATAACTTACATTACGATGTTCACGAAGTCTAGCTGCTTCTGCTGGATTATTAAATCTAAAAGTGGTGTTGTTTCCTAATATTAATACATCACCTACAAATATATCGAAATTTCAAAAGATGTATTATGTTTTTTCTGACTTTCAACCTCATCATCTTAAAGGACTACCTTAAAGATCACTATTTTAGTAATATTTATAAGCTATAAATATATAAGGTATATCATATTCATAACTCAATTAGCATGATATGCCTCTGTAAATTTTATATCAATGTAACTCAGATAGTCGAAAGGACTGTATCCAATTTACATTTGATATTATTGTTTGGTTAAGTCTCTGTAATATTGATGAGAACAAACTTTGTCAATCTCCTCATCCATATCCCCAAATTTCTTTTTTTTCATTAAGTAATAAATATCATGATAATGTCACTTATATTTTCTGTGAATTTTAAATTCAGAGAATAGCTTACCTTGTCGTAATGGTGAAGGTTGTGATATATTTTCACCATTTATCTTACATAAACAACCAGGGTTAGGATAAATTATAACATCACCATTATCATTCTCAATAAAACAATGTTCTTTCTCTATACCATCTCCACTTAATTCTATATAACATTTATATAAGTATGTATTAGTTACATTATACAATATAAGTATGTATTGGTTACATTATACAATATAAGTATGTATTAGTTACATTATACAATATAAGTATGTATTGGTTTCATTATACAATATAAGTATGTTTTGGTTTCATTATACAATATAAGTATGTATTAGTTACATTATACAATATAAGTATGTATTGGTTTCATTATATAATATAAGTATGTTTTGGTTTCATTATACAATATAAGTATGTATTGGTTACATTATACAATATAAGTATGTATTGGTTTCATTATACAATATAGGTATGTATTGGTTACATTATACAATATAAGTATGTATTGGTTTCATTATACAATATAAGAATGTATTGGTTTCATTATATAATATAAGTATGTTTTGGTTTCATTATACAATATAAGTATGTATTGGTTTCATTATATAATATAAGTATGTTTTGGTTTCATTATACAATATAAGTTTGTATTGGTTTCATTATATAATATAAGTATGTATTGGTTTCATTATACAATATAAGTATGTATTGGTTACATTATACAATATAAGTATGTATTGGTTTCATTATACAATATAAGTATGTATTGGGTTCATTATATAATATAAGTGTGTTTTGGTTTCATTATACAATATAAGTATGTATTGGCTTCATTATACAATATAGGTATGTATTGGTTTCATTATACAATATAAGTATGTATTGGTTTCATTATATAATATAAGTGTGTTTTGGTTTCATTATACAATATAAGTATGTATTGGTTTCATTATACAATATAAGTATGTATTGGTTTCATGATACAATATAAGTATGTATTGGTTTCATTATATAATATAAGTATGTATTGGTTTCATTATATAATATAAGTGTGTTTTGGTTTCATTATACAATATAGGTATGTATTGGTTTCATTATACAATATAAGTATGTATTGGTTACATTATACAATATAAGTATGTATTGGTTTCATTATATAATATAAGTATGTTTTGGTTTCATTATATAATATAAGTGTGTTTTGGTTTCATTATACAATATAAGTATGTATTGGTTTAATTATACAATATAGGTATGTATTGGTTTCATTATACAATATAAGTATGTATTGGTTTCATTATACAATATAAGAATGTATTGGTTTCATTATATAATATAAGTATGTTTTGGTTTCATTATACAATATAAGTATGTATTGGTTTCATTATATAATATAAGTATGTTTTGGTTTCATTATACAATATAAGTTTGTATTGGTTTCATTATATAATATAAGTATGTATTGGTTTCATTATACAATATAAGTATGTATTGGTTACATTATACAATATAAGTATGTATTGGTTTCATTATACAATATAAGTATGTATTGGGTTCATTATATAATATAAGTGTGTTTTGGTTTCATTATACAATATAAGTATGTATTGGCTTCATTATACAATATAGGTATGTATTGGTTTCATTATACAATATAAGTATGTATTGGTTTCATTATATAATATAAGTGTGTTTTGGTTTCATTATACAATATAAGTATGTATTGGTTACATTATACAATATAAGTATGTATTGGTTACATTATACAATATAAGTATGTATTGGTTACATTATACAATATAAGTATGTAATGGTTACATTATATAAAATATGAATATTTCTTTTCAGAATATATGAGATTTACTTTGAAACTCAAAACAATATGTATGCCTTCCATTTAAATTCTATATTGCAATAACAAATTTATGAAATGTTTCAAAAGTGTTTTAATTAAACTAGGATAAGAATTTTTACCTATATCCTGGGGTGACTCGGCATCTATGGTACCAATATAAAGTCTACCAGCCTGAAATTCAAAATAAAAGAATGACATGACCAAAAATAGAAATAAAACTAATAAAAGAACAAAGTTTGGTTAAGAGAATTTTGTTGTGTTTACTAAAAATACAATTAAAAACTTACATCTAATCTGTAAATAACTACACCAGAACTCAGAATATCTTCATCTAAACCAACTAAATGTGGCACCAAGATCTGAGAGTCTAAGATAATACCATGAGAACTGGCACGACGTAATTCATGAAAACCAAAACCACCCTCTTGAAATGGATTACTCCATTTATCTTTCCAACTCTGTGTTAATTTTTTAGCCTGTAAAATTAAGAAACCATTACACTGATAAAGAAGTTTGAACATTGTATATCAGGGAAACTCATAGCTCTCGGATTTGCAATACTGGTGTCATAATCTTGATTAAGTCTTATAATTTAAACTGTTAATTTCATTTCATTGCTAGTTACGGTTGAAAACTCACCATGTTTTCTTTCTCTTGTAACCTCTCTACAACTGTACCTTGATCTCTCATAGTAACATGTTGCCCAGCCTAAAAATAGTTATCATATTGCCTGTTATTCAAAATACATTCACTTTTTATTTGATATAGATTTAATTGAACATAAAATAAAAATCAGTTATAATTTTCTTCTACAAAGATGCTATAACCTGTCACCTTTTAAAACAAGCAACAATTAAAAGTTTGATATATTCTTATGGCTCAAAATCAAGCAAAATTTGTCCCCAATGATATAGACTATTATAATATACATGAAAAGAAAAAACAAAGGCTATAAGAAAATTAGCAAAAGTTAGTCTAGTACAATGAAATAGATCAGTACCTGTAAATCACTCTCAGAACTAGAATGACTAATAGTATGTCCGTCTGGTACTAAATAAAATAAATCTCCTATACTACCATGCTGAAATAGTTTTGTTATACTATGAACATGCTACTATCAGGCTAATTTGAAAATGCTTATTGACAGGCACCATGCAGCAAAGTGATATCACTGGCTCAAAGAAGGCAGAATTATAGTTTGTGGGAATGTATAATCTTACAAAAGGCTGTAACATGCCTGCCAATTAACATTTTCATTTTACTTATATTGGCCTATTATTCACTTCTATATAATCTAAATCTAATATATTTCATTTACTATAAATAAAAGCAATTTTAAACGTCTATTATCTTCAGATCGGAAGCCAGTTATCAATCATGCATCTATAAGTGCTATATCAGGCAAGTATGCATATCAAATTCTAAAACTAGAATTGCTTACAATTATGAACGTATGTGGACCAAATAAGTTTAGGTAAATTTCCAATGAACTTGGACAGACATGTAATTCATGAAAACCAAAACCACCCTCTTGAAATGGATTACTCCATTTATCTTTCCAACTCTGTGTTAATTTTTTAGCCTGTAAAATAAAGAAACCATTACATAGATAAAGAATTTAACATTGTATATCAGGGAACCATAGCTCTCGGATTTGCAATACTGGTGTCATAATCTTGATTAAGTCTTATCATTTAAATTGTTTATTTCATTTCATTGCTAGTATGGTTGACTTAAATACCTATTTTTTAATAATAACCTTCTACAACTGTACCTTGATCTCTCATAGTAACATGTTGCCCAGCCTAAAAATAGTTATCATATGCCTGTTATTCAAAATACATTTCTTTTTAATTTGATATAGATTTAATTGAACATAAAATAAAAAACATTTAAATTTTCTTCTACATAGATGCTATAACCTGTCACCTTTTAAAACAAGCAACAATTAAAAGTTTGATATATTCTTATGGCTCAAAATCAAGCAAAATTTGTCCCCTATGATATAGACTAAATAATATACATGAAAAAAAAAAACAAAGGCTATAAGAAAATTAGCAAAAGTTTAGTCTAGTACAATGAAATAGATCAGTACCTGTAAATCACTCTCAGAACTAGAATGACTAATAGTATGTCCGTCTGGTACTAAATAAAATAAATCTCCTATACCCATGCTGAAACAGTTTTGTTATACTATGAACATGCTACTATCAGGCTAATTTGAAAATGCTTATTGACAGGACATGCAGCAAAGTGATATCACTGGCTCAAAAGAAGGCAGAATTATAGTTTGTGGGAATGTATAATCTTACAAAAGGCTGTAACATGCCTGCCAATTAACATTTTGATTTTACTTATATTGGCCTATTATTCACTTCTATATAATCTAAATCTAATATATTTATTTCTAACATAACCAAGTTAAAAGTCCATTATCTTCAGATCGGAAGCCAGTTATCAATCATGCATCTATAAGTGCTATATCAGGCAAGTATGCATATCAAATTCTAAAATTAATAGAAAACAAATCCAATACAAGGATTATAAGTAAACTTACCAATTGTGCATTGGCTAATTCATGTCGTAATCTTTTGATTTCTTCCTGTAAGGTTCTTATTAATGCAACATTTGTGTCCTGAAACATTATTTAAAATATAAAATTTCTAGCATAGGAAAATGGAAAGAAAAAATATCCTGTACTACTTTACATTGTAAAATATTAGGCCTGCAGAATTTATGATGACAAAGGGATCTAAAAAGCCAATATGAATGCTTCTATCAACTGTTCAAGATTGGATCTCAATAGATTACAATAAATTTTTGTAAAATGAACTCTGTACCTACCTCATTTATAGTAGGTTTATTTACAATATTTTTAGCTCTTTGAGCATATCTTAACGTACTTAATGTTTCATTATAATATTGACTAGCTGGGGTTATAGCTGTAAAATAAAATAACAATATGTGAAGCAAGAAGAGCTCATAGTTCTGACATGTTTCTCACAAAGATTCCATCATCCAGACATTTTGGGAGTTCAAATTTTTGTTTAATTTCCAGTACTTCAAAGTTTCAGTAAACATTGGCACTCAAAGACCTTGGTGTATTAAAATACAAAACATAATATATTCCAGTGCATCTATGGCATAACTTCTTCCTGGTGATAATCACAAAAAAAAATTGAAACTTACTTGATATCATAATAGTTTTAGAATTACCACCTAAACTATCACGTAGTAGCCATGTCAGGACGGAATCACGATATGGTATAAACAATGTTTGTGGTCGTCGTGGTGAACTAGGTTCTCGTGGTGTGCCAGGACTACCAATTTCACTATTAGAACTGGTGAAGCTTTGAGTTGAACCCATCTGAGTCCAACATAATAAGGAACGCTCAGCTGAAAAGATTGTATAACATCTATAACTAACTCAATTTCAAACTGAGAAGGCACTCAATGGTCAATAATAGTACGTTTGAATTACATTTCTATTACAGTAGAATCTCATTTCTCTATATTGAGTTATAGGCCAAGTTTCATTTTAATTTATTGAAGGTTGGATAATCATTTGGAATCTCTAACAACCAATTATATTAGTTAGTTTTCATGATAAAATTCTATGCTCAGACCAAAATTTATGGTCAAGCTATTGTGAAACAGCTGTCTGGTGTATTCAAGAGGAAAGCTATATTCATAAACCTTAAAGATGCATGATTATACACCTTCATATTATTCTATTAGTCTAAATATCTTACCCAATGATTTAATGACATTGCCAAGTGTTACTAAAGATTTATTTATATTGGCCCCTTCCTTTAATCTACTTTTATAATTTAATGTAGATGTGGTATCAGCTCTTTCACTGAAATAGATAGAATTAAATGAGTAAAATACACTTTAAATTGATGCCTAGGTCAGTTTAGAACGATAATCAAACTTCATATTATGATTTAGTTTGGTGTCTCTTATAAACCCAAGTTTAAAACTAAAACAATGCAAGAGGGATAAAGCTCTTCTGTGTGTAAGAAATTCAGTGTTAGCTCTCATTATCCTCTAACCATAGAAACTTTAAGAAGGGCTTTTATAAATATTATTTCATTAAAAACTCAGAAGTTATAGTTCTGGGCATTCAAGTCCAACCCAAAATCCATAAAAGAAATAACAAAAGACCAGGAGTGAAGTCAACATATTTCAAATGTTTTTATTCTTATAATCTTAGAGAATATTTGTAAATATTGGTAGTAAAATAGTAATATATAGGTGACTACGTTGTACATATTGAACAATGAAATACAGAACAATTAGCAATTGTTACTTTTACTATAGACCTATTGTTATTGTTAACACACTATGATAATATATAGTCAACTGTACACGAATACAAACCAAAATGAAAGTAGACTCAACACCAATCAATGTGTTGACAAATGAAAAAAACTGGGTTCAGAGGTCAAATACCATATGTTTAGTATGCATTCTTCTCAGTATATACATTAAACTAATAGTCAATAAGTCAAAGAATAATAAACGTGAATCATATTCTGTTCCTTATACACACCCAACAGACTAAAAGATCTTGGTCAAGGGTTAAGAAAAACTTGTAAATCACCATTGAAAATAATTCTAAGGATCTTGCTCTCTATCAAATACCAATAGACATAATTCTGTCTTTATAAAATTCCTTCACACCTAAATCTCATAGAAAAATATTACAATTTCAATATGGCCTTTAATGATTAAAACTGTAATAGAGAATGAAATGAACTTTGTTACCTGCCAGCTAAATCTACCAGATGTACTTTACTGATAATTTCACGAGGTAGATCATCTTCAAATAAAGCCTATAAATATATCAATTATAAGATTACATCAAACAATAGATTCTGTTACAGTTTCTCAGAAAAATTCTCATATAAAAAGATAATGATTTTGAACAAAACATCTTCCATAATTTGAAATTCGTTTAACATCAAACAATTTGAAAATTCCTGTTTTTGAAAGTTTTCTGAATGTTTATGTCTTGAAAATAAATCCATTAGAGAAATAATTGACTAAACTTGTTTGCAGACCAACCTGAGTAAAAAGTATAGTAACTATAGCATGACTACGACTACTGTGTTCATGCATATGAGTTGTTGCTGTGGTTCTGAAAATAAAAAGAATTTCAAATTTTACCAAACTATTTGAAACAAAGAGAATGCTCACTCTTTTCACATCTGATGATTGACATCCATTGAGAGGAATTCATATTGCTAACAGTGTTGAAAAGTTTGCCGTCACTTACCTATTTTCATTGCCAGTATCCAATAAATTAAATATTTCACTACAATTCTTGACAGTATGTGAGGATAAATCTGAAATCAATACACTAAAGTTTATCACATTCTTGTGATGTAATTTAATAATATTTCATATTTAACATATTGCATTGAAATTATTGCAAATGAGTAAATTGCTACTGCATCATAATTTCCTTTTGACCGTAGCAGGTTTTTTGACAGAAGAATATCCTTCAAATTGCATATTGTTAATGGTACAGATTTGAAGTGACAACATAGCTAATAGTAATGACTTTGAATATAGTGTGCAACCATTCTTACCTTGTACATAAGGGCCTTCTTTAGGATGTTCTCTAACTTTTAATGTATATTTTTCATTGGTAAAGCCTGATTTTAATAAATCTCGAACTCTTTCATTGTAAATTTCTAAATAACTACAATACAGGTAAATAGAAAGTTTGTCAGAATATTAGTAAGCAAATACAGTTCCTTTTTTATCTCATTCTAATGACTTACTGCATCAATGACATAGGCTCTTTGCAATTGAAAAAACCATGATGAAGGACAAACACAGACTTCATTATAATTTTAACAATATAGATAATTGATTTTGGAGTACAAATATAGCTTCAGCAAGTGACTCAGTTTGATCTTAAAAATCATATACTTCTACATCATATACCCACTGATATAAACAGCCAACAATTTTCAGAATCAAGTTCATTCAAACAACTAAAATAATGACACAATGCAGGGTTTTTTAAAACATATGTCAAATAGATCTCAATATTTTGATTCATTTTCTTGAAAAAATTCCTTCAATTCCAGACATTTAACTGATTATTAATAGTGTTCATTATTACATAATCAATGGGGGTATATCAGTTTTATAGATTTCTAATATTTACTACAACCTGTTTATAGCAGGAATTTCCTTAAGATATTCCATAAATAAGCACCATTCAATAAGAATGTTCAAGTGTTATTTTTTCTCATGTTAAATAACATGGAATCAATTGTTACAGGGTGTGGTAAATCTTATCAATTTCTTAACCTGCAGGCTTTATACGTATTTACTGAACTATTCAAAATTCAAGTAGAATATGATACAGTTGTACAAAAAGATGAAATTGATTGAGATTTCCATGGATATTTTTGAATTTGTCAGATCATGCTTCTCATTCACATCAAAAGCCAACAGAGTCAATTTTTTATTAGAAATGTTATCTATTGGATTGTCAACAATTCGAGGTAATTTTGTATTAGTATAATAAAGCTGATGGTTGGTGCTCCCAACACCTGTAGTCATAAAGTAGGAAATCTTTGATTCAGATTACTTGTAAGGTTGACCATTATCCCTTCCTTGGCACCTAACTGAAATAACTATTGTTTACAATGAACACCATTGTCTTACCTTATTTCTATTTTAAATGTGGTTTGTTCATCTTCACATGCTTTAACATGGCTAAATAGACCCTAAAATACAAACCATCAAAGTATTAACAATATTATGGTTCTGCATAATAAGATTTTGCATATTTCAATATATTACATTTTCAAAGGACCTCTTAACACCAATATTCCCCTAATAATATTTGATGTTAGGTTTTTATAAATTTAAATATAACTTATGTGAAATTCATCTTCAAGTAATTAATAAAGACATATTTGACTGATATCAGTAATTAAGAAAAAATAGAAAGAGTTAATTTCATTATTCAACTGTATGAGGATTCTTGTGTAAAAATTATCTGATACATCTAAGAAATGTTGTTTGTAATATGAGTTCATTCAAATATAATGGAGAAATCATGTCCAAAAATTCCAATCACAAAAAGAAGTACTGAGTGAAGAGAATTTTTTGTAATCGATCTTGACAGAAATCTTAACACAATCTAGAACTTTAAAACTGAAAAGTCCATGATTTGACAGATTTTATCAATATTTCCTATCAATAAATCTTTTTGATTGAACTTAAATCAAACTTAGATCAATCATGATTAAATAATAATCAAATTAGTTATTTTTATTTTCAAATCATTTATCAATTTCTCAGTAACGCTCTTAACAAATCAATAAGATAATCTGGCATAAATATATGATCTAAATCTGGTAAGCATAAAGATGTTAATTCAAATTAAATTACTGTTATACCTATACATCAAATCCAACTAGAATAAATTTCAAACTTATCAAATAATGAGAAGCATTTTTACTTATTAATATCAGATAATTATTAATTGTATTATGTGATAACAACAGGAAATTGCAAATCGGTCAGAAAAATTGAATAAAACCAATTTTGAAATGATAGGTTCTTTAATTGGGGAATAGCTATATACTACAGATGCCATATTTTTGTCGAATTTCAGGTGTTGTGCAGATTTCAAAATCTCTGCCAAGATCTACAAATAACACACTAATATTTCTAAGCCTAAATACATCTAAATAACTTATATCTTTTAAATTGATAATAAAACACATCAATTTAAATTATTGGTATATCATGACATATAAGGCATATTAAATATAAACTTATTGGCTATTGAAGAAACATATTAAAAACTATCTAGTGATAAGCAACATAAAACTGAAATTGCCTTAAAGGGATAATAGGCGTTAGAATACATTCGTCCTACGGCTTATATTTGTGTTTCATATTGACTATTAGTTAAATAAGTATGCATCCCACACTTTACCAAATTTTAAAAAGCCACAATAAAAATATATTCGGAATTTTAAAAAAAAAGTGAGCCAGCGACGATTCCATTCAGTTTGAGAATAATAACGTCTGGTGAATCAACGCTAAAACATCATTGTGGAATTCAACAGTAGGGGTCAAGGACGCGTGAAAACTCACATGTTAGAGTTACTTCCCTTTATATTTACACGATTTAAAAATCGTTGATGGATGGCTCAAGCGTTTTATGATTAACTACTTTATTTTGGGGATTTATCGGATTTAAGAGGGATTTTGATGTATAGGTAAGTCCACTGATGGGTATATACTGTTATTGTCTAAGTTTGAGTGAACTTAAAATTTTATGTTCGTTCTAACGCCTATTATCCCTTTAAGATAATTATTGAGTTATTATTAAACTATCTAGTAGAATTTACAAGCCTACATTGTGAGGTTTTTTTATTGTTAAAACAAGTGATCACTAAGTGTTGCTATATTCAAAGAAAAAACAGAAAGGGTTTATTTTTTAGTTTATTTGAAAGGTTTTCAAAACATATCAAATATAGAAGTATTTACCTCACATATTCTTGGAATCAAACCAACTTCATCCTATAAGAAAAAAAAAGTGGATCAAATTCTAAAGATTAAATAAAATCTTAAAACACTTATATCAGTGATGGCACTTTTCTTTAAATATAATCAGTTGTTTAAGTAAATGAGGCCATGGGTAAAGATCTCTTTCAAGGCAAGAAAAAATGAGTAGGCCAACATTTCAACTGAAGTTTTTTCTAATACATCTTATGAATACATCACAATAAAAAGTATCAATACAAAGAAGTGTTACCTCAGTGCCTGTCATGGTATAAGTTTTTCCAGTACTGGTTTGACCATAGGCAAATAAACAGGCATTATAACCTTCCACAGCAGACTGAATGACATCCGTTCCCAAATCTTGAAATATCTACAAACATAACAAAAATACACTCAGCTTTTTAGCATTTATATTATTTTAAACATATAAGAGTGGATAGCTATTATGTGCAATGGATTTGAATCCACCTTAAGGTAAGAAAAATGTTGATGCCTTGAGCTATTCCCTATACTAATGTCCTGATGTTAGCACTCGACCCCTATCACAATTCAACAGAGAAATTAATATTAGTGTCATAAAAAGATGGAAAGTGTATCTTTGATAAATTTCATGTTGATAGTCGACATAAGTAAAGGATAGATTTTTATTGAGTACTATTATGAAAACTTTGTAGCATTGAAAACATTAAAATTTTTGATGGATTTAAATCATCAAAGATATATCAAAGAACTCAAAGATGTTTTGTCAATCAATAATGAACAATAGCAATGAGTTATTCAATTGTTTGACGAATAACCCATGTAGGTGTGATATATTACAATCTGTGTCCAAATTTCAGTCAATTTTGTAATTTAGTTACCTAGTCTTTTGCTACCATTAAAACGATGAATCATATTCTAAACTTTGTCAAGGGTTAAACAATACCTTTAGGTATGTGATAGAATTTCAATCATATGATGTCATTTAATTTCAAACTACTACTTTATCTGAAGTGTCATATTGAACATGTTATTTATTGCATGTATAAACCAATAATCCTATATAACATACATATTGAAATATATTAGGGGTATATCAGATAGATAAAAACCTTAATCCAAATATGTCTTATATTACATTATATATATGTAATTTACAACTATTTGTTAGCACTTGAAAATATCTAATATATAAACTTGAACTAGATGTAATACATGTTCTTCATACTTATAATGTTCATTTAAACAAATTTCATTACAATATTACTAATTCACATAAATTAGTGAATAAATTGCATACAAATTGATACCGTTCATTGCTTACAAATTTCAAAATGATTCTGTCACAAGAAACCAATTTCGTTATTTAACTAATGCAAAATAAAATTACTTTAACAATCTGAATAATATGTTATTTTTTAATCTAATTTTATTACTATTTTTATGTCAGCAAAAATTGTGTTGGTCACTAAAGTAATTATGTTTATGCATTTCATGTGAATATTTGTCTTATTCTAGTTTTGTTCTTATTATTAAAAATGCCATTTTGAAATTAGTTTAATTGGTCATATATATTCTTTTCTACCTCAATGTGTGTGTATAATGGTAATAAGGTTTTGTTTAGTGTACTACAAGGATCAATAAGATCAATAAGAATCTTGAGCAAAGTGGTTCTTCCATGGACCAAGGTACCAAGTTAATGAGAAACTATTACTATTATCTGACTACAAAGAGAAAATATCTATGAATGAAATAATGGTAATACAAACAACAAGTATACATGCCGGTACTAGTCATCACTAATAGTACCAATACTTACTTACTACTCTCTTCAATGGTAGTACATGATACATTCATTACATAGTCTTAGTATATTTTCTTTGATTAGACTACTAAAATAATCAGTGATCTGATCATTTATTTGTTTAGATATCGGTAGTTTATTGGTGTAGATACTAATGATATATATTTGACAAACCTGATATTAATAATCAATTAAATAAATAATTTAACTTATAATAATGTGTGACTATAAACATTTATATTCCCTGTAGAATCAATATTATTTTATTATCTTTAACTCTTCATTCAATCTAAATAAATTCGCATCTATGTTATAATTGTTATACAAGTACCAGTACATCTCACATTGAGATGACGCCTTTCAAGTTCAAGAGACCAAAAAATAAAGAAAAAATTCTCAGCACTAAACTTTATAGACATATAAAGGGAGTCCTCATGACCAGTAAGCTCTAACTTTATTACACATCTCTGCAAGATACTAAATCTTCAGAAAGTCTTTCACAGGTAAGATATGAATTTATGCAGATATTTGAAAACTATTATTCAGATAGATGAAAACTATTATTCAGATAGATGAAAACTATTATTCAGATAGATGAAAACTATTATTCAGATATTTGAAAACTATTATTTAGATAGATGAAAACTATTATTCAGATAGATGTAGATGAAAACTATTATTCAGATAGATGAAAACTATTATTCAGATAGATGTAGATGAAAACTATTATTCAGATAGATGAAAACTATAATTATACTGTATACATTGACAAAATGCTTTATTTCCAGTTCAGAAAGCAGAATGGTGGTCAAAATGGAGAAGTTTGTGCTGTTAGCTTCTATTAGCTGAATATCACATAAAACTATGCAACTTTAAATTTGATCAGTTTGATTTTTCATTTTTACAAGTGTAAACTAATATAAACCTAACCAAAGTGGTTTATATTCAATAAAAAATTTTAAAAAGACTTTAAAAAGTAGAAAATGATATTTGATCTGAAAATGACAGTTTCTGAATAGAATGTTTTTAAATCTGCAGACAACACTCAATAATTACTTGTATATCAATGACTTTACCTTCAAAAATTGGCCATTTCATACTTGAGATAATAAGTGCTTTTAATTTACTAGTCTTGTTCATATTTAAAGTGGGCTATTTAATACACCCTATCTTTATTTTTTTTTTTTTAGTTTATATCTTTATTCCTAGACAGTTCTCAATTCTTGTAATATGAATCAGGAGTATATTAAAGATATGCAAAGTAGCATGTAAGAAACTTATCAATATTGGTAAATTTTCCCTTTCTGTGAGCTCAGAATTAAAAATCCAAAAAACAAGAGCTTCTTTAGATCCAAAATTTCTGACACTGAATTTATCCAGATTAGATTTTCTTTCTGTTGTCCACAGCAACAAGCTTTCAAAAATATCAAAGCAGCTACCAATGGTACCAATTGCCGTCTGTCATTTTGGGAAGACTGTCGGTCATGTCCGGCGTATATGGGCAAATCATGATCCCTGCCTACCATCCTATATCATACTAAGATACTCTCAAGTGAATTGATTTCCATGAAAAATAATGGTCAAGTTACTTTAATGACTAATCTATATTAGAAGACTGTGAGTAGAGATATCACCACTGTGTAATGTAATAAAATAAAAGGCCAGACTAAGATCAATAGATCTACTATAGGTTGATCAAAGTCAATCCAAACATATTTATTTTAACAGAGTCTATCAAATACACAAACTTAACAAAGTTATGTTAAAAACATGAAGTTGACACACCCTATTAAATGGTTATTAATACGCTGTGGGAGAGGGTAGAAAGGAATTACTATCAAAATAATTCTATCAGCTATATGGAATCCCTGATATAAATACCCAGTATCCAAGTAAATTTACATCATTAAAAAATGTGGAATTATTAGGCAACTAATACAAATGGCTACTGATGGTTTGGGAAAGATAAAAACCCAGAGGTTAAGGACCAGATGGTACAAAAGATCCTCTTAAACCAATCTTGGTATCTTTGTTTCTTCTTTCAAACTGTCTTGATATTACAAATCCTAGCGCAATCTATAATACTGATCAATCTACAATTCTGATCTACAATACTGATTGATCTACAATACTGATCGATCTACAATATTGATCAATCTACAATACTGATCAATCTTCAATACTGGTCAATCTACAATACTGATCAATCTTCAATACTGATCAATCTACAATACTGATCAATCTACATTACTGTCAGTCTACAATACTGATCAATCTACAATACTGATCAATCTTCAATACTGATCAATCTACAATACTGATCAATCTTCAATACTGATCAATCTACAATACTGATCAATCTACAATTCTGATCTACAATACTGATCGATCTACAATACTGATCGATCTACAATATTGATCAATCTACAATACTGATCAATCTTCAATACTGATCAATCTTCAATACTGATCAATCTACAATACTGATCAATCTACAATACTGATCAATCTTCAATACTGATCAATCTACAATACAGATCAATCTTCAATACTGATCAATCTACAATACTGATCAATCTTCAATACTGACAATATAAAGACTGTTAATATCTTAAAATTAATACAAGGAACCATAAATAAATAAATTAAATCCAAAAACAAAATATCATTTATATTAAAGACTAGAGATTAAGAATTCAAGTAAATAGTGGATTAAAGAAGATAACATAAATCAGTTAGTCAATAAAACCTATCCAGGAGATCTGATATAACCTATTATAGTTATTAACCTTCTAACTTAACCTTAATCATTGTCAATTACATTGCTATGGAACAATAGTATAGACAATTCTTATGCAAAAACAGAGTGTATTTTACTTCTTGTGATTTCTGGTTATCTAGTTTATGTTTGACCATGTGACTAACCCCTAAATTTCCTTCCTCCTTTCCATGGGCAGTTGGAAATAGGAAAAAAGAGAAGGCTTAAGCCAGTATCCTGACAACCCCATTGCACCCTGCATGGTGTTGCCTGTCTTCATTAGCATGAAGGTGCAGAAAGGTAGAACATAAAACTCCATTCATTCATTTCATTTCATTTCAAAGTGACCCAAAATATATCGGTGATAGTATCCCTTTCACTCCTTCCCCCTTCCCCCCTCTGAAAGCAAAATGGATATCCGCCCTTGCTCCTTTCTTTATTTATTTTGACCAAGTTCTCAATAAAATTTATTATAGATAACTTAGATCTTAATCAAGGATTTTTCAACAACAAAACTAAATTTATTGAATGCACCTCAGTGCATACAAACAAAGCATTATTATCAATAATGTGATATAAATCAATAACTAAAACGAATGATGGCGCAATTAGTACTTTCAAACAGAATTATTGTTAATATTTTAGTCAGATAACATAGGATAACAATAACAATTTGTTATCTTCTTATCAGTTTCTGGAATGACAGATCTAGTTCTATTGTTAATACTGAAACTTCTTCACCTCTATATACCTTTATATAGATGTTGCTTTGTCCATGATGTATATTGCTTTGTCCATGATGTATATTGCCTTGTCCATGATGTATATTGCTTTGTCCATGATGTATATTGCCTTGTCCATGATGTATATTGCTTTGTCCATGTACATTATTCCATGCTGATACCTCGCCAACATCATAATATGGTTTGTAATAAATACAATAATTAATGTGTTATTTTTATAACTTGAACTATCCTAATTCTGTCTTTGTGGCTTCAAGTTTCTAAATAATTTTAAACTAAAGGTCCATTTAGACACCACTCAATTACATTTTTTACTACTATTGATAGGCAACAGATATTGGATCAATTGCTTCTAACTATTATTTAACAGTTCTTTTCAGTAAACTGAAGTATACTTAAATCTGCAAGGATTAGTCAATTGCTTCACCAGCTGATACATTTCAATACTAGTATTGATTTGCAGAATTAAAATCAGACTCCAATACAAGTTAGAAAAAATGAACAGAAAGCATAAAAGACCTTTATTTGAGTTATGTTGGAATTCATAACAGTGACTGCCCCTTAATCTGTTAACAGAATCTGACCTTGAATGGAATATGTAAAGATAAATATATCTGTGGTGTTGAAAAGACAGGAATATGAACTTAAAGATACAGAAGTGTGTTATAAGTATTAACAGGTGTTTTAAGTTAACTATCGATATAGTTTTACCTGGTTGAAAGATATATCATGGTGTTGTTATATCACATATCTATATCTTTACAAACTTGACTAGAATTTCTATTTCTACCACACACACTAGGAAATACATTGATTTATTATATACTTAGTTGACCCACCTGCAAATGAGCATAGATAACCCTTGTAAGAATAATGCCAAGAGGTTTGGTCAAGGATCATCTGGTATACATTTTCTTTGTTTACTAAATCTGTTATACTTGTGAACAAGATTTGTTTCATTTATTTTTAAATCAATTGAGTTTTAAATTCAATGTTCGATTATAAGATTTTAAAGATTTTCAAGATGGGTCTTGCTGTGACCTACAGTGAAACTTGCTTGCTGAAATTGAGGTTCCTATATAATCATGATATTGGTTTCGTATATTGGCTGTAAAGTCAAGGCCATAAATTCATAATAAACAATCCTACAGGCCTTGCACATTTAAGTTGGGATTTTCAATGTGTATCCTAAAAGCCGAAAGTCAAGAATACTGTCATTGATCAGTCTACTGTTTGAAGTTTCATTGTATATACCGGTACTATATCAAGGAATTTCAACTTCTGGTAATAAAATTGGTGAATGTCCAGGAAAAACAGAGAAGATTTGAATGTTTAAAGTGAAATCATTTCAAATTTGGAAACTGTCCAAAATGTCTTATCCACAATAAAATTGGAAAATTTCCATAAATTGTAAAGGTTTGAATTCTCTTTAATGTTAAAATTATTTTAGTCGAATATAATATGAGTTTTGTCTTTTCCAGCAATGATTGAATCCATTTTTATTTTCTTTGGAAGTCTACAAGCATTTATAAAACCCTAATGATCAATAATAAAATTGCATCATGACACCAAAATTCATAATATAAATAAAACTTATGAAGAAAATGTTTTTTACAAAATGTTGTTTACAACAAAATAAGAACAAAATTAAAATGAAAATTGATTTTTTTTTATTGAAATTATTCATATATCCGTGTGTAAATTTTTCTAAGAATGTCTAAGTCAAGGTAAGCCTATTGATATTGAAATATAAAAGTGATATATTGTTCATGGTTTATCTTCTCTATAGTGATCGTATTTTATTGTTTGTTTACAATATATATATTTAAGAGAGTTATGAAAACATTATTTATCTATATTGATATCTGTATATACACAATTTCCACTAAATTTGAACAGCAGATATCCTGATAGACATTGCTTAGATTCCTTTTATAACTTAGTTTAATACTTCTTCTACCACAGTAGCATTTGAGTGCAACCTATTCCTATCTTTATAAATGTAATGTGTTCCTATCTTTATTAACAATTGAAAATGTTTTGTCACCTTTCTTATCAATTTTTCAAATGGCACTTAACAAGTTTTGACTTCAAGTTTTTTAACTGATTTATTTTCACTTCATTGTTATTTGTAGGCATATATTAGCTAGAACTAATAAATTGTAAAATTTGATAAATCAAAGACAGAGCTATCAATCTTAATACTTAATCCTATGCATATAATGACAAAAATTGACATGATAAGATGTTTAACTGATTATCAAAAAAATAGAAGTTGTACAGATGTCAGAAATGGCAAAGTCTTTACTAACGAAGCCTCCAGGCATAGTAACAAATTTGTACACCAAAGAATAGACAGATTTGACAATTCAAATTGATTTCATTATCACTAAAATACCAATAATCAGAAGTCTACTATCTTGATGGACAATAGTACCCTAATTACAGTGTGGTGTAGAAAGACTATAACAGTAGCCTGATAACCTAGATAAATGATCTGTAATTGACTAAAACTTAGGGTGGGATATCCTGATTATATCTGATTATATTAGTAAAGATAATATTACTATAAATCACATAACTCAATAACTTTTATCTGTCTTTTATCTCTCTAGCCTAACCTAATATCAGTGTTCACATTCTTTACAATAAATACCAAATGTCATCTGAAATCTTATAGTTAAATCCCTATTTTGGAGAAAAATTTGTTTAATTCAATACCATTATGAAAGCTCCTCAATTGATATTGAATTAATGGTGTCTCTTCTATTAAAATTACATGCAAGAAATATAACCTTCAGAGAAATAATGTCATCAACTTATTGTCTCAGATTTTAATTCTAAAATATTGATCAATATAATACAGAACTATTCTAGACATATCAGAGGATTTTCAAAACCAAAAACAATTCAAACAACAATTTGGTATTCAAATTATCTTAATCTATACATATAGGGAAAGCTGTAAATGCCAGTATCCAAAGCCGCAAACACAAATTAAAAGAAATCTTCTTGTGAATATTTGGTAGTTTGATTTAGGGAAATAAAATAATCATAATAAATTATTATCAAGCATAATGTTTCTTATAATATGTTTAGATATCTTAGTCTACATTCTATAATTAATTATCAATTATTATACAATGTTAATATCTAAACAACAACAATATTTTTTACCAACAATGTATCATCAAGTGCATTTTATGCAGAATTATCTTTTATACAAGTATGGTACCCAGGTAATATCCTTTGTATGCACTGTTCATTTAAAGGTGGATTGTTTATTTCAAATAAACTGAATTTTTTGAAGGTCTGTTTTTAAATCAAGCTTTTATAAATAACATAACAAATATATTTTAACTTGAATACATTTAGGATAAGAACACAGATCACCATTTGTAAAACGTAACGAAGCAATTTACGTCAAGAAAACTCTCCAATTGTCTAACTGATTGCACTGCAGAGGCCCCAAAATGCTACTTAATGTGGATAAGTATAAATATTCTCATATGCTTTACTTATAGAGAAATAAATTATAGCACAGCATAGCATATTAAATTTTTCTATTCCTGTATTCCAGGAACATACAGAGGTATATTTATATAGAGAAATAAATTATAGCATATCAAATTTTTCTCTGGACTAAATTATCAGTTAATGTAGCAATCTGCATGTGTTTCTATAGTAACAGCTGTTTAATAATATACAGTTTTTATTTTTATCAAATTTTATACACATGTTAAATATAATAATAAATATAGTACATGTATAAATAATATAATATATTGAGCAAGGTATGGTTTCCTAGCTCACCTCCTAAATCAGGAAGTTTATTGACCATGTGTTAGCAAAGCAAAGTTACTGTATTATACTTTTAAATACATTTTCATTCAGATAACTGGTGATTTAGACAAATGTTTTTTTGGGGGGGGCTACAAATATAAAGTGAATAAAAATGCTGTTTTAAATTTTTGTAAATTTGAAGGTGTCACTATCAGGGCAAAATGTTTTCTGTGCCCGAGTATGAGATAGCTGAAAGGTAAAGCTTTTCAGCTCAGCATCCCTTTAAAAGA
Source organism: Nipponacmea schrenckii (assembly GCA_030562195.1). Taxonomy (NCBI): domain Eukaryota; kingdom Metazoa; phylum Mollusca; class Gastropoda; family Lottiidae; genus Nipponacmea; species Nipponacmea schrenckii. The sequence goes on from CM060199.1 coordinate 33,815,665, forward strand.
GTCCACATTCTATGGACATTCTTTATTTCATGCCATACAATATGTAGATTAAAAATTTCTGGTGATTAAACTGTCATGACCTTTAATAACACTACATTAATGGTTCCAGAAAGTTAACTCTATCATCACACAGCCTCAATGACATGACAACAATGAAATCATTCAGTACATTACCCAACAATAAAAGACAGGCTATGTATTCTATATAAACTATAATAGAGATAATTTTCTATATTATTTTAACTATAGAAACCACATGATAGTTCATTTCCTCTTTCTAACATGATAATGTTCCACATCCCTGACTGCTAATTGCAATAAAATATATTTTTATCCTTGTTTAGTATACCAAGTACTAATGTCAACCTATTTTAGTCTTTTGTCCTTTGTGCAGTTTGGTAGGAATGGTAGGATATCAAGATAAATTTTACTTTCTGTTCTTTAGTTCTCTCAATTGATTACACATGCAACACCTTAATTGCTTTCTGCAAACTATTCATCAAGGACTGTTGTTAAATGTGTGTTTATTTTCAATTGACAATTAAGGCATCTTTGAAATGATTATAGAATTGGAAGCACAAACAGAAAAGTCATAGAATAGTTCAAATTATGCTGTAAATGACCTTTTGTACTGAACATCTGTATATAACAGTCTACAACAAGCAATAAACTACCGGTAAACTTGGACAATTTCATTCCACTGCATTCGCAATATTCACACAGGTGATAAAAAAAGACACATAAAAATGAAAGAATGTATACCATAATGGAAACAGGGACCTTAAAACCTATGTCAATATTGAATATGCACTCAGTACAGCACCGAATAAAAAATGCCATACATTGTTGACTATTACACAGATCATATAGATAGTAATCAATTGTCTATCAAAGGACATTTTAGGAACCTGAGAGACTGAAGGAAAGATCATGGAGATAGGATGTTAACAATAGTTAAACTGTATTTATGACCTAAATGTGAAGGTATAAAAATAAAAGTAAATTAGCTATAGGGGTGTTTATGATTTGTGATATTATGTCTGTCTGTTATATAATCATCAATATCTCACCTGTTCCTGCGAGCCATTATCAGGATATTCCACATTACAATTAGAATTGTAACAATAATCAAATGTAAATTGTTTGATTCTTTCGCGGCTATCTCCATATGGATTATTTACATCAACCTACAATACATGAATTAAAATAATTTATATAAAGAAATCATATTATATAGTAATGGCTGAAATCATATTATTTAATAACATGTATTCACTAGTTATTAGTTTGGAAATTCCATGGAGAAATTTCAATGAGAAAAGTTTAATTTCTATCATAAAATGTATTAATACTTTGAGAAGTTCTTCCACTGAACAATTCATTGTCTACTAATAGGCAACATATATGAAAAGAGTTTAATAAAGTCAAACACAGAACTGAATTAAATTTATTGCAATAGATTTGTTTTTTAAGAATGATTGATGAATCGATTGTATTAGGATACATATAAAATTGAAATTTAAACAAGTTCGTGACTTTTCAGACAAAGAAATATAATATGACTTCTAATATCTAATTTGAACACTGACAAGGCTATTTAAATTCCTTATAAGACATTTGATAGCAATTTATCAACAAGTAATTACATAATCAACTAATTACTTATCTTTAATTACTTAACATCTTTAATTATCAAAGGTAAAAAGTTCAAAATATAAAACACATGTCTGTGCACAATATTTATAATTTTAGTATCACAGAATAGTTTTATATATTACCAGGTATATAACAAGATTCGTGTTTACAGATTGATTCAATTTTGGTCTGCAGTCTGGCAATTGATCAGATTATTCCAAAAGGGCCAATGAATTGAAAATTTGTTTGTTTCAAAACAAAATTTGGTTAAATTTTAGTTTGGAAGATGAAAGCGTCTCATATAAGAACATTTAGTAGGTCTTACTCGCATTAAATAATGGTGAACCAAATTTCAATCAATGTTTTCCTATGTTTCAATGAATCAAGTCACTGCCAAATTGAAAGAATTTGGATTAATGAATGTCACAGATTAAGACAGATTAGGGAAGAATTAGAGATTAACCTTAACTAACAGGATTAGTAGATGGACTGGGTAACCTGAAATCAGATATAAACTAAGAGGGTTTATGTTTTTTCTAATCCAGATTCATATTTACACACCTGTCCCCTTCCCAAATTCGGATTTAATGCCATCAGCTATTTCACGTTCTTGGCTACAAATGTTGTCAGAAATTGCATCTAAAAGACGTTTTCTAAGTATTTGCTTCTCAGACTAATAAAGCTCAATTCCAGCTTTATCCATTTTCAACATCAACTTTGACTTTACAATTGGACAAAAAAGGTACCATGGAAGTTCAGATATTTCAAGGTCAGTATTAAATTCAAGTGCTGTCAGGGCACAAAAGGATCTTACCACTAGGATATCCTAGTGAAAAAACCATTTTGAGAAAATGAGGACATGATTTTAATTCTAAATGGTTTAGATAAATAGCTGAAATGAAGCTCTATCATCTAGTAAAGCAAATATTTAGTTATTCTTTGAAAATGTTTTTGGGCCAAAAATCAATATTAATGACTTCAATGTCAAACTGTAGGGCAGAAGTGACATTTTAATAGACCTCAAGTCCAGATTTCTCAGTTTAAGTTCATTTATATGGTAATTTATAATCAGTATAAATTTAATACCAGATGTAGCCAGCCCACCTTCCTACTTCCTAATGAATGATAAGAAATCAGACCAGCTGAGAGAGGTCTTTGTGAAATTTGATCCAGACATAAAATAAACTCTTCAGTAGCAGAGGTAAAAAAACTTATGGCACCTTCTATTTTTGATGTGCTTTCATTCCTTTTCACTGCACACTAATTGAAAATACCTTGATATTGCTATCTGCACCTCATTAAACTGATATATTGGTAACACCAAGCTAATTATATATTTCAAGCTTATAGAATCTGATTTCATACATATAAGTGTAATCTCTGTAGGCCTAATTATGTAGTACATACTAAAAATTCTAAAGGATTCTTCTGGAGACTGACTGACCATTTAGCGTATCATTACTCTAAAGTCCATGGTTCACCATTAACAGGAATGGATTTGGGTATTGTGTATATGTACATCGCAAAGTTCTTTCAGAAATTTTACTTTGAATTTATATAAAAATGAGTCGCTATTTTAACATTTAATTGTGAATAATTCTGGACATTCATGGATTTGAAAGTATGATTGGTTAAACGAAATGGCAAATCTGTCCCTTTGAAGATGTTAACAAAAATTACCTTTAGATTTGTAAGACCTATAACATCATTATTTACATCTACAATATTGACACCACCTTTCTCTTTCTCACTGGAAAATATAAATAAAGATCATATAGTATGATATATATTATATCAATAGTAATAACTAGATATCTAGAAATACCTGAATATAAACTTGTATAACAATTATTTCATATGAACAAATTATCATAAACTTATATTACTGATATTGAGAATAACATAGAAGGTCTCAAAACTGTCATTTAGGAATTATTGCACTTATGCTGTTAATTGTGCTTGAAATTGAAGAAAAGGAGCCAAATGGCCTGTTTGATCTGTTTATAAGAAACTTCTGTGACAAGGCAATTTGTATTACATGAATTGTGAAATTGAGACAATTCTCAATGAAAACACAAACCAATATACAAACTTAATGATATTTGCTATGTTTTAGAAGATGATCTTCCATAGAAGCACTGACCTAGGACATATTTAATAATTCGAAAAATATGAAATATATATAATGTGTGAGACAGGGAATGTCATTGTTGGAAAATTTTGCAATAAATATGATCAAAATGAATTATTAGTCATCAAATCTTTATGTCATTTACATATAATATTATTCATCTACCATTTACCCAGTACCTACAAAATCAATACTTATTTAAATAGAATAATATTAAACATTCATTCAATTTGTCCTAAATATGATCAAATTATGAATAAATATTTATCACTACAATTTATGACAAATTGCCTTAAGTAATGATGATAAATAGATGACATGACATGTTCTATGTCAATGTTTATTATATTGTTTGCCTACAGATCTACTTTTAAAATATAGGCTATTTGTTGAATAGTTAAGGCCCCAATTAGAATTTGGGATATGATATTTTGATGAAATGCCTAAAAAAAAAGTTCTATTCATTCAAATCATGGATCTTTCCCCTTCCATCAAAGATATTAAGATTTTAATTGCCATCAGGCTAGCTACATTTCACATTTGGCATGACATATCAGATTTTGCTGGTTACACAAAGGGATTCTTAGATGGAATGTCTGTCTATGGTACCAGACTGTTTCTTATCATTCCACAAGAGTTCAGTAAATTTAATCATAAAATTATATTAACATTCACATTTCCTTAAAATAAATGCAAAAACATGGCACCAACATTCTCAAAGAGTTATTTCTGATAACAAGTTTGAATGCAGGCCACGGTGTTTATACAATAAACACTGCCAGGATAAATGGAATGGTCTATAAACTATTCCAAACTTTTGTAACTTACCGGTTTGATAATGGCCTAACGCGAACTGCAACTTTGATATTATTAGCCATAATAGATCTTGAACAATATTAACCATAATCCACCGAAAAACCGTTAAATAAATCCATAATTGTGAGTTATAAATGTTATGTTAGTGGTATCCATGTCTAACTAGACTGTAATTCACTGAGTAGTGTATACACGTTTACCGTTAATAGAAGAGTCTACTATAAAATAGGGTATATGGACGATCAAAGCGTCTCTTACAGTATGTATTAGTGTTTAATAACAGCTGATACATGGATATGTGCACAGTCGAAATCTGTTCAAGTATCAGGAAGCGATATAAATAAAAAATTCACAGTGTAAATGTCATGCCTTGACAACGGATGTGAAAAATAAAGAATGTTAATTAGAAACAGTTAATTAAAACAATCTCTGTTACACAGTTCTAATCTAGCTGATTATAGGCTACTGTTGAATTACAATCAAAGTCTGCATTTTCTCACAGTTTGATTTGTATTAAATAAATGATATAGTTAAATAGATTAATTAGTGGGATTATCTTGTTTAATTTTGTACTACAGCAACATAAAATACAGGGAAGGCCTATATAATATTTAGCATGCTAAAAATGTTTATGTATAGTACTCTGAAAGGCAAATGGGCACAAATGATATAAAGCTCAAATATTCATTTTATCAATGCTTAGGTCGCATTTTCCAAAGTATTCTTCTTTAAATATTGTCATTGATGGTATGTCAGAGTAATGTATTTTTTACATATTGAATTTTCTAGACTGGTAAGTCAATGTAACAAGGCTACTTTCCTGCACAATAGAGATTAGGTAGCACAGGATAAATAGAAGAGAAGTAACTTGTAATTATAGATTTACAATGATCATTAAGTCCAGCGTAAAATTTTTATCTAACTATAAGTCATCTGGGTTAACACTATCTTTCACAAATCACTTTACAAGAAATAATCTCAGGATTAGAAACAAAAATTGTAAATAAACCAGGTGTAAAATGTGCTATTGTTTACTTAAAGAGACTCCAAAGAACCTTACTCTTCATTTGAAGCCGTTTTGAGACCCTAGGATTAACGCTTGCAGATAGAATTTGTATTTCAAAGCCAATTAGGGTTAGCTCAGAAAGGGGCTATAGCTGGTTCCAAGACATGGTTTCCGCAAATCAAACGAAAGAGCACATCGTTGCGCATCGTCTCAACACTAATTTGTGTACAAAACTTTGAATAAGGGGGCTTCAATGGGACAAAGACAATTATTACCCTTCTCGCTAGCGGCTCTGAATGGATTAATATGTAGTCAAAGCCAATAAGGGTTAGTTACGCAGAGCCTCATCCAATGTTGATAAAATATTTCTGTATGATAAAATAGAGAAAAAAGATAGTGTTCGAGTTATGAAAAAAATAAATTTGAAAAAAGCTTCAAATGGGATTCGAACCCGGCTTCTCCAAGTTGCCGAACAAGCGCCAAAACGGATTGGCCACGGAGACCTAGGGTTACCACTTAGGGTCAGCTGAGGTTAACCCAAATTAATTCCTAGGATTAACCGTTGCAGGTAGAATTTGTATTTCAAAGCCAATTAGGGTTAGCTCACAAAGGGTCTATGGCTGGTTCCAACATATGGTTTCCGCATATCAAACGAAAGAGCACATCGTTGCGCATCGTCTCAACACGAATTTGTGTACAAAACTTTCAATTAGGGGGCTTCAATGGGCCAAAAACAATTATTACCCTTCTCGCTAGCGGCTCCGAATGGATTAATATGTAGTCAAAGCCAATTAGGGTTAGCTACGCACAGCCTCATCCAGTGTTGATAAAATATTTCTGTATGATTAAATGGAGAAAAAAGATAGTATTCGACTTATAAAAAATTTGAAAAAAGCTTCCAACTGGGATTCGATTCGATCTCCAAGTTGCCGAGCAAGCGCCAAAACCGCTAGGCCACGAAGACTTAGAGTTACGACTTAGGGTAAGCTGGGGTTAACCCTAACCCTATAGGATTAACGCTTGCACGTAGAATTTGTATTTCAAAGCCAATTAGGGTTAGCTCAGAAAAGGGCTATAGCTGGTTCCAAGATATGGTTTCCGCATATCAAACGAAAGAGCACATCGTTGCGCATCGTCTCAACACGAATTTGTGTACAAAACTTTCAATTAGGGGGCTTCAATGGGCCAAAAACAATTATTACCCTTCTCGCTAACGTCTCCGAATGGGTTAATATGTAGTCAAAGCCACTTAGGGTTAGCTACGCACAGCCTCATCCAGTGTTGATAAAATATTTCTGTATGATAAAATAGAGAAAAAAGATAGTGTTCGACTTATAAAAAATAAATTTGAAAAAAGCTTCAACTGGGATTCGAACTCTGGATCAGCAAGCGCCAAAACCGCAAGGCCACGGACACCTAGGCTTACGACTTAGGGTTAGCTAGGGTTAACCCTAACCCTAGGATTAACGCTTGCAGGTAGAATTTGTATTTCAAAGCCAATTAGGGTTAGCTCAGAAATTGGCTATAGCTGGTTCCAAGATATGGTTTCCGCATATCAAACGAAAGAGCACATCGTTGCGCATCGTCTCATTACGAATTTGTGTACAAAACTTTCAATTAGGGGGCTGCAATGAGCCAAAAACAATTATTACCCTTCTCGCTAGCGTCTCCGAATGGGTTTACTAGGTAGTCAAAGCCAATTAGGGTTAGCTACGCACAGCCTCATCAAGTGTTGATAAGATATTTGTGTATGATAAAATAGAGAAAAAAGATAGTGTTCGACTTATAAAAAAATAAATTTGAAAAAAGCTTCAACTGGGATTCGAACTCGGGAGATATATCTTAGTCCGTGGTAGATTACCTCCCCTTTCTTAGATTCATTTCTTTTCTCCTTATTTCTGATGTAACCACTATCTATAGAGTACCTTTCCTCGTCATTATCTTCAACATGCTTTAAGGCTATGTCCCTTTTCTCCCTTTTTTCCATTAAACTTTACAGTTTCACAAGTAAAAAACATTTATTATAATTGATATTCCATTGATATAAATGTTCCTGTGGGAACCAGTAGTATTTTGTTTTACATTTCAGATTATAAAGATTATAGATGATTACTTGAACTTTTCATTCCATTTTTTTTTTGCACAACTGCACATACAATGTCTGTGCTTTCGTAGCATTGCTTAACCGCAATGTTTCAACCTACAATCCCTAGGATTAACACTTGCAGGTAGAATTTTAATTTCAAAGCCAATTAGGGTTAGCTCAGAAAGGGGCTATAGCTGGTTCCAAGATATGGTTTCCGCATATCAAACGAAAGAGCACATCGTTGCGCATCGTCTCAACACGAATTTGTGTACAAAACTTTCAATTAGGGGGCTTCAATGGGCCAAAAACAATTATTACCCTTCTCGCTAGCGGCTCCGAATGGATTAATATGTAGTCAAAGCCAATTAGGGTTAGCTACGCACAGCCTCATCCAGTGTTGATAAAATATTTCTGTATGATAAAATAGAGAAAAAAGATAGTGTTCGACTTATAAAAAAAATAAATTTGAAAAAAGCTTCAACTGGGATTCGAACTCGGCATCTCCAAGTTGCCGAGCAAGCGCCAAAACCGATAGGCCACGGAGACCTAGGGTTACCACTTAGGGTCAGCTGGGGTTAACCCTAACTCTAGGTTACGCCTACATACTTGCGCCTGTGCTTTCACTTAACCGTAATGTTACAACCCACAATTCCTAGGATTAACCGTTGCAGGGAGAATTTTTATTTCAAAGCCAATTAGGGTTAGCTCAGAAAGGGGCTATAGCTGGTTCCAACATATGGTTTCCGCATATTAAACGAAAGAGCACATCGTTGCGCATCGTCTCAACACGAATTTGTGTACAAAAATTTCAATTAGGGGGCTTCAATGGGCCAAAAACAATTATTACCCTTCTCGCTACGTCTCCAAGGGTTAATATGTAGTCAAACCCAATTAGGGTTAGCTAAGCACAGCCGCATCCAGTGTTGATAAAATATTTCAGTATGATTAAATAGAGAAAAAAGATAGTGCTCGACTTATAAAAAAAATAAATTTGAAAAAAGCTTCAACTGGGATTCGAACTCGGGTTCACCATGTTGCCGAGCATGCGCCAAAACCGGTAGGCCACGGAGACCTAGGGTTGCGACTTAGGGTTAGCTGGGGTTAACCCTAACCCTAGGCTTAACGCTTGCAGGTGGAATTTGTATTGAAAAGCCAATTAGGGTTGGCTCAGAAAGGAGCTATAGCTGGTTCCAAGATATGGTTTCCGCATATGAAACGAAAAAGCACATCGTTGCGTCTCCGAATGCGTTAATATGTAGTCAAAGCCAATTAGGGTTAGCTACGCACAGCCTCATCCAGTGTTGATAAAGATATTTCTGTATGATAAAATAGAGAAAAAGGATAGTGTTCGACTTATAAAAAAAATAAATTTGAAAAAAGCTTCAACTGGGATTCGAACTCGGCATCTCCAAGTTGCCGAGCAAGCGCCAAAACCGATAGGCCACGGAGACCTAGGGTTACCACTTAGGGTCAGCTGGGGTTAACCCAAACTCTAGGTTACGCCTACATACTTGCGCCTTTGCTTTCGTAACATCACTTAACCGTAAAGTTACAACCCACAATTCCTAGGATTAACCGTTGCAGGGAGAATTTGTATTTCAAAGCCAATTAGGGTTAGCTCAGAAAGGGGCTATAGCTGGTTCCAAGATATGGTTTCCGCATATCAAACGAAAGAGCACATCGTTGCGCATCGGCTCCACACGAATTTGTCTACAAAAATTTCAATTAGGGGGCTTCAATGGGCCAAAAACAATTATTACCCTTCTCGCTAGCAGCTCCATAAGGGTTAATATGTAGTCAAACCCAATTAGGGTTAGCTAAGCACAGCCTAATCCAGTGTTGATAAATATTTCTGTATGATAAAATAGAGAAAAAGGATAGTGTTCGACTTATGAAAAAATAAATTTGAAAAAAGCTTCAACTGGGATTCGAACTCGGGTTCACCATGTTGCCGAGCAAGCGCCAAAACCGGTAGGCCACGGAGACCTAGGGTTGCGACTTCGGGTTAGCTGGGGTTAACCCTAACCCTAGGCTTAACGCTTGCAGGTGGAATTTGTATTGAAAAGCCAATTAGGGTTGGCTCAGAAAGGAGCTATAGCTGGTTCCAAGATATGGTTTCCGCATATGAAACGAAAAAGCACATCGTTGCGTCTCCGAATGCGTTAATATGTAGTCAAAGCCAATTAGGGTTAGCTAAGCACAGCCTAATCCAGTGTTGATAAAATATTTCTGTATGATAAAATAGAGAAAAAGGATAGTGTTCGACTTATGAAAAAATAAATTTGAAAAAAGCTTCAACTGGGATTCGAACTCGGGATCTCCAAGTTGCCGAGCAAGCGCCAAAACCGATAGGCCACGGAGACCTAGGGTTACCACTTAGGGTCAGCTGGGGTTAACCCAAACTCTAGGTTACGCCTACATACTTGCGCCTTTGCTTTCGTAACATCACTTAACCGTAAAGTTACAACCCACAATTCCTAGGATTAACCGTTGCAGGGAGAATTTTTATTTCAAAGCCAATTAGGGTTAGCTCAGAAAGGGGCTATAGCTGGTTCCAAGATATGGTTTCCGCATATTAAACGAAAGAGCACATCGTTGCGCATCGGCTCCACACGAATTTGTCTACAAAAATTTCAATTAGGGGGCTTCAATGGGCCAAAAACAATTATTACCCTTCTCGCTAGCAGCTCCATAAGGGTTAATATGTAGTCAAACCCAATTAGGGTTAGCTAAGCACAGCCTAATCCAGTGTTGATAAATATTTCTGTATGATAAAATAGAGAAAAAGGATAGTGTTCGACTTATGAAAAAATAAATTTGAAAAAAGCTTCAACTGGGATTCGAACTCGGGTTCACCATGTTGCCGAGCAAGCGCCAAAACCGGTAGGCCACGGAGACCTAGGGTTGCGACTTCGGGTTAGCTGGGGTTAACCCTAACCCTAGGCTTAACGCTTGCAGGTGGAATTTGTATTGAAAAGCCAATTAGGGTTGGCTCAGAAAGGAGCTATAGCTGGTTCCAAGATATGGTTTCCGCATATGAAACAAAAAAGCACATCGTTGCGTCTCCGAATGCGTTAATATGTAGTCAAAGCCAATTAGGGTTAGCTAAGCACAGCCTAATCCAGTGTTGATAAAATATTTCTGTATGATAAAATAGAGAAAAAGGATAGTGTTCGACTTATGAAAAAATAAATTTGAAAAAAGCTTCAACTGGGATTCGAACTCGGGATCTCCAAGTTGCCGAGCAAGCGCCAAAACAGCAAGGCCACAGAGACCTAGGGTTGCGACTTAGGGTTAACCCTAACCCTAGGATTAACGCTTGCAGGTAGAATTTGTATTTCAAAGCCAATTAGGGTTAGCTCAGAAAGGGGCTATAGCTGGTTCCAAGATATGGTTTCCGCATATCAAACGAAAGAGCACATCGTTGCGCATCGTCTCAACACGAATTTGTGTACAAAACTTTCAATTAGGTGGCTTCAATGGGCCAAAAACAATTATTACCCTTCCCGCTAGCGGCTCCGAATGGATTAATATGTAGTCAAAGCCACTTAGGGTTAGCTACGCACAGCCTCATCCAGTGTTGATAAAATATTTCTGTATGATAAAATAGAGAAAAAAGATAGTGTTCGAGTTATAAAAAAAATAAATTTGAAAAAAGCTTCAACTGGGATTCGAACTCGGCATCTCCAAGTTGCCGAGCAAGCGCCAAAACCGATAGGCCACGGAGACCTAGGGTTACCACTTAGGGTCAGCTGGATTTAACCCCAACTCTAGGTTACGCCTACATACTTGCGCCTTTGCTTTCGTAACATCACTTAACCGTAAAGTTACAACCCACAATTCCTAGGATTAACCGTTGCAGGAAGAATTTTTATTTCAAAGCCAATTAGGTAGAGGGGTGGAAACTACTATCTCGTAGTTCCGGGAAAGCACGGGCCTAGGAATCAGACCTAATTTTTATTTCCTCGCACCGATCGGGATTCGAACCCACGGCACCTAGTCGCCTAGCAGACGACAGTCCAACTCGCTAACCACTGAGCCATTCACCACCCTAAAAAAGTGGTTTCAGAACTCAGTTTTAACGAGAAGTACTGTCGCCTACACGATTCAAATGAATGTTTTCTTACACCCGCTCGGGGAGACAGCCATTTATCCTGGCACTGGCAGATTTAGATAGAGGGGTGGAAACTACTATCTCGTAGTTCCGGGAAAGCACGGGCCTAGGAATCAGACCTAATTTTTATTTCCTCGCACCGATCGGGATTCGAACCCACGGCACCTAGTCGCCTAGCAGACGACAGTCCAACTCGCTAACCACTGAGCCATTCACCACCCTAAAAAAGTGGTTTCAGAACTCAGTTTTAACGAGAAGTACTGTCGCCTACACGATTCAAATGAATGTTTTCTTACACCCGCTCGGGGAGACAGCCATTTATCCTGGCACTGGCAGATTTAGATAGAGGGGTGGAAACTACTATCTCGTAGTTCCGGGAGATTTAACCCCAACTCTAGGTTACGCCTACATACTTGCGCCTTTGCTTTCGTAACATCACTTAACCGTAAAGTTACAACCCACAATTCCTAGGATTAACCGTTGCAGGAAGAATTTTTATTTCAAAGCCAATTAGGGTTAGCTCAGAAAGGGGCTATAGCTGGTTCCAAGATATGGTTTCCGCATATTAAACGAAAGAGCACATCGTTGCGCATCGGCTCCACACGAATTTGTGTACAAAAATTTCAATTAGGGGGCTTCAATGGGCCAAAAACAATTATTACCCTTCTCGCTAGCAGCTCCATAAGGGTTAATATGTAGTCAAACCCAATTAGGGTTAGCTAAGCACAGCCGCATCCAGTGTTGATAAAATATTTCAGTATGATTAAATAGAGAAAAAGGATAGTGCTCGACTTATAAAAAAATAATTTGAAAAAAGCTTCAACTGGGATTCGAACTCGGGTTCACCATGTTGCCGAGCAAGCGCCAAAACCGGTAGGCCACGGAGACCTAGGGTTGCGACTTAGGGTTACGAACCTAACCCTAGGCTTAACGCTTGCAGGTGGAATTTGTATTGAAAAGCCAATTAGGGTTGGCTCAGAAAGGAGCTATAGCTGGTTCCAAGATATGGTTTCCGCATATGAAACGAAAAAGCACATCGTTGCGTCTCCGAATGCGTTAATATGTAGTCAAAGCCAATTAGGGTTAGCTAAGCACAGCCTAATCCAGTGTTGATAAAATATTTCTGTATGATAAAATAGAGAAAAAGGATAGTGTTCGACTTATGAAAAAATAAATTTGAAAAAAGCTTCAACTGGGATTCGAACTCGGCATCTCAAAGTTGCCGAGCAAGCGCCAAGAACAGCATAGGCCACGGAGACCTAGGGTTGCGACTTACGGTTGGGGTTAACCCAACTCTAGGTTACGCCTACATACTTGCGCCTTTGCTTTCGTAACATCACTTAACCGTAAAGTTACAACCCACAATTCCTAGGATTAACCGTTGCAGGGAGAATTTTTATTTCAAAGCCAATTAGGGTTAGCTCAGAAAGGGGCTATAGCTGGTTCCAAGATATGGTTTCCGCATATTAAACGAAAGAGCACATCGTTGCGCATCGGCTCCACACGAATTTGTGTACAAAAATTTCAATTAGGGGGCTTCAATGGGCCAAAAACAATTATTACCCTTCTCGCTAGCAGCTCCATAAGGGTTAATATGTAGTCAAACCCAATTAGGGTTAGCTAAGCACAGCCTAATCCAGTGTTGAAAAAATATTTCTGTATGATTAAATAGAAAAAAAAGGATAGTGTTCGACTTAAAAAAAAAAATAAATTTGAAAAAAGCTTCAACTGGGATTCGAACTCGGGTTCACCATGTTGCCGAGCAAGCGCCAAAACCGGTAGGCCACGGAGACCTAGGGTTGCGACTTCGGGTTAGCCCCTAACCCTAGGCTTAACGCTTGCAGGTGGAATTTGTATTGAAAAGCCAATTAGGGTTGGCTCAGAAAGGAGCTATAGCTGGTTCCAAGATATGGTTTCCGCATATGAAACGAAAAAGCACATCGTTGCGTCTCCGAATGCGTTAATATGTAGTCAAAGCCAATTAGGGTTAGCTAAGCACAGCCTAATCCAGTGTTGATAAAATATTTCTGTATGATAAAATAGAGAAAAAGGATAGTGTTCGACTTATGAAAAAATAAATTTGAAAAAAGCTTCAACTGGGATTCGAACTCGGCATCTCAAAGTTGCCGAGCAAGCGCCAAAACCGATAGGCCACGGAGACCTAGGGTTACCACTTAGGGTCAGCTGGGGTTAACCCAAACTCTAGGTTACGCCTACATACTTGCGCCTTTGCTTTCGTAACATCACTTAACCGTAAAGTTACAACCCACAATTCCTAGGATTAACCGTTGCAGGGAGAATTTTTATTTCAAAGCCAATTAGGGTTAGCTCAGAAAGGGGCTATAGCTGGTTCCAAGATATGGTTTCCGCATATTAAACGAAAGAGCACATCGTTGCGCATCGGCTCCACACGAATTTGTCTACAAATATTTCAATTAGGGGGCTTCAATGGGCCAAAAACAATTATTACCCTTCTCGCTAGCAGCTCCATAAGGGTTAATATGTAGTCAAACCCAATTAGGGTTAGCTAAGCACAGCCTAATCCAGTGTTGATAAATATTTCTGTATGATAAAATAGAGAAAAAGGATAGTGTTCGACTTATGAAAAAATAAATTTGAAAAAAGCTTCAACTGGGATTCGAACTCGGGTTCACCATGTTGCCGAGCAAGCGCCAAAACCGGTAGGCCACGGAGACCTAGGGTTGCGACTTCGGGTTAGCTGGGGTTAACCCTAACCCTAGGCTTAACGCTTGCAGGTGGAATTTGTATTGAAAAGCCAATTAGGGTTGGCTCAGAAAGGAGCTATAGCTGGTTCCAAGATATGATTTCCGCATATGAAACGAAAAAGCACATCGTTGCGTCTCCGAATGCGTTAATATGTAGTCAAAGCCAATTAGGGTTAGCTAAGCACAGCCTAATCCAGTGTTGATAAAATATTTCTGTATGATAAAATAGAGAAAAAGGATAGTGTTCGACTTATGAAAAAATAAATTTGAAAAAAGCTTCAACTGGGATTCGAACTCGGGATCTCCAAGTTGCCGAGCAAGCGCCAGAACAGCAAGGCCACAGAGACCTAGGGTTGCGACTTAGGGTTAACCCTAACCCTAGGATTAACGCTTGTAGGTAGAATTTGTATTTCAAAGCCAATTAGGGTTAGCTCAGAAAGGGGCTATAGCTGGTTCCAAGATATGGTTTCCGCATATCAAACGAAAGAGCACATCGTTGCGCATCGTCTCAACACGAATTTGTGTACAAAACTTTCAATTAGGGGGCTTCAATGGGCCAAAAACAATTATTACCCTTCCCGCTAGCGGCTCCGAATGTATTAATATGTAGTCAAAGCCAATTAGGGTTAGCTACGCACAGCCTCATCCAGTGTTGATAAAATATTTCTGTATGATAAAATAGAGAAAAAAGATAGTGTTCGACTTATAAAAAAAATAAATTTGAAAAAAGCTTCAACTGGGATTCGAACTCGGCATCTCCAAGTTGCCGAGCAAGCGCCAAAACCGATAGGCCACGGAGACCTAGGGTTACCACTTAGGGTCAGCTGGATTTAACCCCAACTCTAGGTTACGCCTACATACTTGCGCCTTTGCTTTCGTAACATCACTTAACCGTAAAGTTACAACCCACAATTCCTAGGATTAACCGTTGCAGGAAGAATTTGTATTTCAAAGCCAATTAGGGTTAGCTCAGAAAGGGGCTATAGCTGGTTCCAAGATATGGTTTCCGCATATCAAACGAAAGAGCACATCGTTGCGCATCGTCTCAACACGAATTTGTGTACAAAACTTTCAATTAGGGGGCTTCAATGGGCCAAAAACAATTATTACCCTTCTCGCTAGCAGCTCCATAAGGGTTAATATGTAGTCAAACCCAATTAGGGTTAGCTAAGCACAGCCGCATCCAGTGTTGATAAAATATTTCTGTATGATTAAATAGAGAAAAAAGATAGTGTTCGACTTATAAAAAAAATAAATTTGAAAAAAGCTTCAACTGGGATTCGAACTCGGGTTCACCATGTTGCCGAGCAAGCGCCAAAACCGATAGGCCACGGAGACCTAGGGTTACGACTTAGGGTTAGCTAGGGTTAACCCTAACCCTAGGATTAACGCTTGCAGGTAGAATTTGTATTGAAAAGCCAATTAGGGTTGGCTCAGAAAGGAGCTATAGCTGGTTCCAAGATATGGTTTCCGCATATGAAACGAAAAAGCACATCGTTGCGTCTCCGAATGGGTTAATATGTAGTCAAAGCCAATTAGGGTTAGCTAAGCACAGCCTAATCCAGTGTTGATAAATATTTCTGTATGATAAAATAGAGAAAAAAGATAGTGTTCGACTTATAAAAAAAATAAATTTGAAAAAAGCTTCAACTGGGATTCGAACTCGGCATCTCCAAGTTAGCGAGCAAGCGCCAAAACCGATAGGCCACGGAGACCTAGGGTTACGACTTAGGGTTAGCTAGGGTTAACCCTAACCCTAGGATTAACGCTTGCAGGTAGAATTTGTATTTCAAAGCCAATTAGGGTGAGCTCAGAAAGGGGCTATAGCTGGTTCCAAGATATGGTTTCCGCATATCAAACGAAAGAGAACATCCTTGCGCATCGTCTCAACACGAATTTGTGTACAAAACTTTCAATTAGGGGGCTTCAATGGGCCAAAAACAATTATTACCCTTCTCGCTAGCGGCTGCGAATGGGTTAATATGTAGTCAAAGCCAATTAGGGTTAACTACGCACAATATGTCACATGAAAGCCTAGCCAATACTTGGTTCTCTACAGAAATTCAACATAGCATGACCATGAAATAGTTAAAATGAAAGTAAAACACTACATTTTATTAACATCAGCTTGACTGTCACTGCACACAAAACCACTATATTTAGAAATAACCTTCTGCCAATTAAAATTCTCATTATCTCAGGAATTCTAAAGGAAAATGCAATTTTAGACATCAAATTTCAAACTAGACCAGAAAGTGGTCAATAATCGGCATGCAAAAAAACCAAAAGGGACGAAGGGGGTTTCTAAAAAGAGCTTGACTAAATTTGTATACAATCATTAGCATAAAATGTTTTTGTCATTTGAGTCTTATATAAGTCTACTGCAGTGTGTAAAATGAAAGTAAAAAACGGAGATATTCAATTTAAATGAAGGGATTTAAAATGTAAGGATCATAAAAATACCCCTTAAACATGTTTAAAATGAAATCGATTTACCCCAGTTACTCAAGAATCTAGGGTAGAGTCAGTATGTCGTCTGCTAATGTTGTTTATGCAGTGTACTGTGGTACTGTCTATTTGCCACTCATGTTAATTTTAGCAAGGTCTCTATGGGCTTCATTGCAGTTAGTGTAAAATGCCCAACGCCCAAAAGCACTCAAAAGCAAAAAGGATAATCAAAACTACTTTATTATATTATATTGTCTTTATTTTTTTCTAATATGTTATAACAAAATTTAGAGGTCAGTTGATCACTTAATACCCTATTATTGACAATATTGAAGACATTTTCCCTGGGATGAACAACAAAGAGTCACTCACTGCATTTTTAGATGTCAAATATAATATTTAAAACAAAAGAAACAATATATTTTAGACAGATAAAAAAAACGTTGAACAAAAATGTATGATTTATTGCCATTTGTCTCAGAGGGATAGTACAATTGATTTAATCAATATTCTCATTCTTGCAAATGGGAATGGTGTTTGAATTTGATCCAAATGCATAAATGTCATCCTGGTATGTAAGACAATGAAAGATTTAATATAACATCTGATTTTGGTATGAGGTTTTAAAACTATGAGATAAAATGATAAAATAGAGTTAATCTTCAATCCTCTTAGGTGGAGGACCACATGGCTGGAGCATTTTTTCCATTAAACTAAATTTCACTCTAGCTTTAGCTTCATTTTCAACAAGTCCAAAATAGTTGAGAGTATCAAAATGTCCTAGGTAAGAAGAAGCACTGTCTCGGTGTTGATTTGTCAACCATTCCCATTTATTGGTATCAGCATGACCTGTTCCAATATATTTAGACTGTAAATGCTCTAACTGTGTATGAATATTGTAACGATCTCCCATTTTTCAATAATGCAAGAAGTATCATAAAACCACAAATCCTGCAATAGAAATTAAATGATATATAAAGTCTTTGTAAAACAATGTTTGCAAAATAATATGTGTTGTACCAATCAATAGATTGAGATTAAAGCCTAAAATTCGGACCATGGCCATGGACTCTAGTTCTATTTATAACTCTATGGTATAGACACAACTATTGTTTTTGTTAACAACTATCAATTTGGTACAAATAAAGTGAAATAAAATATATAGGGGCTAATGTATGTTTTTATTTGTGTTAGCAATATGTATAGGGGTGAATCCACTATGGGTGAAATCACCAGGTAATTTTTAGCTTCTGGGTGAAACAACCACGGTTGAACTTGTAGTAATGTAAACTGGTGAAACCACCGTCTCCGTCTCCCCCATCATCCATCTCTGAATCCTTTTCCAAACAACCTTCATTTTCAGCTTTATATCGTGAACTGAAGCATTAAGGTGATTCTTTACCTCTAAGATTCGTTCTACTCAATTCTATGAATGTGTGAATGATAATTACCGCATATTATACCTCCACAACAAGTAGGATAAAATTTAAACAAAAGCTGCCTTGTTTTGGGATCAAAATGCCGGATCTACACAAGATTTAGACTGATATTTTATATGAACAGAAACTATTAACATACTAATTAAATGTTATATACTTTTCAATATATGTAACGCATTGATATGAACGCACCAAACATGAATCGTCTGAACTATTAATAGATGCATTTCAACAGGGAATCAATATGATTATTCAAAATCATTTACGTATTTCGTTTACTTGATTCGTAAAGTGCAATAAAATCTTTAAAGTGTACATAGCCCTTCATAGTCCTAGTTGTCTCCCTTGAATATTGAGTTCTACAAATATCCGAAACATATAAACGGTAGATGAACGAAAAATTTATTAGATCATTTCTTGATAAAACATACGTAAGTGTACCAAATTATACACGTGTAATTATCATATTATGTACCAACTATCTTATTATCCATTGATATTCCCTATTTGAAAGCCTCTAATAAAAAAAGTTTGTGCAATGTCATGACATAAAAATTCAAACCTGATAATTAAAAGATTTTAGCCTTAGACTTAGATCTAACAGCACTCTGCTAAAAAGTCGACTGCTCATATTTATATTTTGTGTGGTCACCCATAGGTTTTTGTAAAGTAAAATATCTTTGCTCTACTATTTATTTCATTTGTAAACATAAAATCATGTCCTTGTGAATAATAAATCACAACTAGGCTAGGGCCACAAGTAATAAGGCTAGGGCCACAAGTAGATACAATTTTGTTTCTGTTAGGCCTAGACTATAATGTTTTAAATTTGTTGAAATATTATAAATGGATTTTTTTTTTATTTCAGACTAAGTTTTCAGAATGTCTTATATGCTCCAACATTTGCACAATGGATGGCAAGTAGATCAAGCTATATTATCTGAAGAAGATAGAGCAGTGATTATAAGATTTGGTCATGATTGGGATCCAGCTTGTATGGTTATGGATGAAACTTTATATAGGTGTGCTGAGAAGATGAAAAACTTTGCTGTGACATATCTTGTGGATATTTCTAAAGTTCCTGATTTTAACAAAATGTATGAGTTGTATGATCCATGTACAACTATGTTTTTCTATCGTAATAAACACATTATGATTGATTTAGGAACTGGTAATAACAATAAAATAAACTGGCCAATGGAAGACAGTCAAGAGTTTATTGATATTGTAGAAACAGTGTATCGTGGTGCTAGGAAAGGAAGAGGTTTAGTAGTATCACCCAAAGACTACTCTACTAAATATCGCTATTGAAAATCCTCCGTCTGTACATTAGATTTCATTGGGTCATGTTCATATAATGTTCACTGTGACCTGCTTAAATTCATCAAGGGGAGCTTTGTTTAAAGAAGATAAACAGCAAAAAAATTTGCTAAAAAAGTGCAATTAGCAATTGACTTCATTCATTCATTTCATTTAGTGTTGTAATAAAGCTGAAAGCTGTAATTACTTAAAAAGTGTATGTAAGCATTCGTTACAGGTAGTGTTAGGGCTTTAAACATAAGAAGATTTTTACTTTCAATGGCTGATGATGAAGAGTTTTGCATAAATATGAGTCAGTTATGTATTGATGTATTATAAACAAACAGGTCATTTCATTAGGAATTAGAAAGGAATAAATCTATAGAACTAAAGATAATCAAATAATCTACTGTATTAAAGTGAGATAATGAGATTAATTAGTTTAATAATCTCAATATACATCTCAAAAGATATAAACTATTTAATATGTTATAAAAATTTATTCAATAATAAAGAAAACATAAATTATGTTTGAGATAATAAATAACATATTAAATAGATAATTTGAATAATTGAACCGGTTTAAATTGTTTCAGTTAGTCTTTATATCCTTTTGGGGCTGTATATTTCTTTGTTCTATGATCTTTGATGTCCATTTTGTCATGACTCTCTCTGTAACAAAAAACAGCATTAACAATAAATTGTTGGAAATTTTAAAGGTATGAATTTCATTGTATGTCTTCCTGAATGACAATAGCTTCAATTGAACAGTAAGGAGCCATTTTGGATTCTGGCTATACCTACTTTAATTTTCATCACTCATCATTCTGAACCCATTTTTTGATAATTGCAATCAATATCATCTGGTAAGTGTCCGTTAACAATCAATAACATAACTCCCTACAAGACCATAGCCAACATTATTTTTAACAACTACATTGAAACTGCAAATAGGATATCCATAATGGTTATATTACCTAAAACATCTGTGACAATATAAATCCAAATCACAGTCCATACATCTTAATGTAGCATCTTCGGTACACATACAACAATATGGTAATTCATCAGGATCATCATAATCTTCATCTTCTAAATTAGTAGTCTAAAATATAACATATATACCATTAATCATATTAACAAATAATATAGATATAGCTAAATAGAGAATCTAAATTAATCTGTCATTTCAATTACTGTTTTCTCATCGTAGGGCTTATCTTTAACATGAAAATTTGCACACTATTTCTGAAACTGAAGAAAAAGAATATTTATCACAGTAGAAAATGAAAGACAACCAATATGAATAGTCTAAAACTCTCATAATTATGTAATAATTAAGGTCCAGCTGATAGCCATCCTTCTATTGATATCTGTGCTTCCTACCCTGAGCATTGATAACTATGCCCATGTTCAACAAATTCCCACACTTAACAATAATTTCACACTTTCCAGTTCCATGTGAAGAGACAGAACTAAAATGGTTCTTTACCTTCTTTTCTCTTTTACTTTCTTTAATATCAACATTTCCAACACATTCATCTAACTTAGATTCTTCAAGATACTGTAAAATTGAATTTAATTACACTTAACATAAATAATACTATTTTTTCCCTTTCCCTTATATTTTCTTTAATACGGATAGTAGCCAATAGTAATTATAATGAGTAAGTGATTAAAATATAATTTTTACCAACCCCTTTAACTAATTTCTTCACCATTTCTTCCTCATTGTCACTATCACTAACATCACTAGATTTATTACTATCATCTGTAAAATATCAGTATCAAATATCACTAGATCCTAAATCAATATGATGTGATATTCAGTTTAAGACACAATGAGATTATCAATATTCTATGTTTAGATGTAGTATTTAGATATTTTACAATGATTTAAGCTATGATGTCTGCATTATCTAGATGTTAAAGAACTGGCAACTAAAACTTTTGTTTGACTTAAAAGTCTAAATTTCCTTTTTCTTTGTATTTTGATCAGAAATTTCCATATGTGTGTCAAGTCCAGGGTTCATTGGTCCCTTAGTCACCGAATTTGGAAATGTGCAACTAAGCTAATCAGTAATAGTGTTAACAGCGAAGGGTCAAAATTAAGCCATCTCGGCCATAATAATGTGTACATAATTATACTTGTTTGAAAGTTACATACACTAAATGATTTGTTCGAGACACTTCAGTTTCATGGAGATAATAAATTTAAAAACAAGTTCATAAAAAGTGAAATTGGTTGTTTGATGTATATTTTAAGGAAATGTTCAATTTCATACAGTATTCTTGTATTTCTAGGCCACAAAAACAAATAATTTCACAGCATATGCCAATACTTACCTTGAGATTCAGATTTCTTCCTATTTTTTATTTCATTTAGTTTGTCCATGATTTCTTTATCTTTTTTCATGTCTGCAATTGCTTTCTCGGCATCAATTTCTAATTCTTTAGATGCCTCTGTTATAAGTCTATGCATTTCATCTACATTCATATCATTTGATTCATTATTACAGGCACCATCATTACTATTAATATTTTTATTGTAAGATTTAGACTTTGTAGAAGATGTGTTATCTAAATTGTTTTTTAAATCTGAAAAATACAATGATTAGCCTACTTTGAAGACTAAATGAACTACCCTACCTATGGTATGTAACTAACTTAATTCAAACAATGAATCTTTAGTGATTTTCTCAGGGTAGATTATCCACTGGTGATCGATTTGCAGTAAAACAAATTGCAACAAAATTCATATTAACAATTTATTTGCAATACACATTATTGAAGAATGTATGCAGGCTCAAACTTTAGGGGTTAAATCTTAAAGTCTCAATTAAAATAACTTAAAATTTTAATTGCACATTATAGTTTAAGATGTTATTATAAAGGGTTATAAATTAAATTCCTTCATTTTGATGTCATCTATGATGCATCTTTAATGCTAACATATACTTATGGATATTCAGAAGTATCACACTGCTTTTTTCTACAGCTGTTACA
Organism: Nipponacmea schrenckii; assembly: GCA_030562195.1. Lineage (NCBI taxonomy): Eukaryota > Metazoa > Mollusca > Gastropoda > Lottiidae > Nipponacmea > Nipponacmea schrenckii. The sequence goes on from CM060199.1 coordinate 33,838,371, forward strand.
TTTTGAGGACAGGCATCTATCTATATAGGAAATACGAGGTTAATTGCCTATTTTAAGAACAATTTGGTTCCAGCTTATAAATGAATTCCTCACCTTTATCACTGTCTTTGTCTTTTAACTTATTTAAACGTTGCTGGATATCATCTATAATATTTGGTTGATGAGAATCTATCTCTACTTCATCACATATCTCTTCTAAGAGATCATCAACTTGTTTCTGTTCACTTCTTGTATCAGGTGGATGATAGAATTTCTGATAAAAAATAGATCTTTAAAATGGCTATTCCTATTTTTTACCCATAAATGTAGCTTATTACAAACACGTTCAAATACTATAAATTACTAATTTCATATAAAGTAAGAAACCTTAAAAGAAGAACATACAGATGGACAGACACAGCAGAAGTCAACAATATAGATCATCAAATTATATAGAGCTGTGGCCTTATTAACAGCGGAAAGAATTGTTAATACCGAAAATCAATCAAGGTTAGTGCCATAATCAAAATCAACTACTTTGGCTGGTAATCAACTTGTTTGTTACATTCACTTTTAAAGGTATTCAGCTATAGTAAGTATACAAAATGTAAAACTTACGTGTTGCTTTGTAGTGTGCGACTGCAGAACAGGATCTTCACCTTTTAACTTTGCTAATCTGGCTGCAATATCTTTATCTGTTGTTTTCACTTCTGTAATCATACAGTAGACAATATTAATAGTTGTTAACTTATCATCTTACACCAACTGAAACTTAACAATTGCATGAAAACTGCCATTGCTTATATATTAAAGATCACAGGTTTTCTTCATTCTTGAAAGGGTTCATCCTATAACATAATATAAAAATTCACTTGAGATGTTACTAATTATTGCTCTAATTCAATATATAGAAATGCCTTTTTAAGCGCTATTCCCATTTAATTTTTCCTCCATATTCAACCACTCCCAGATGTTGTATAAAGATCCAAACAATATTGATCATCTAGTTGGCCCGATCACAAATCAGGTTTGATCTTTATGATTTAAATTTCAATGATACAAAAATATGACTTTACCTGGTTGTGATTTTTCTTTCAATTTATCTAATCTTTCAGCTATTTCTCTATCTGCTTTAGATAATCCTGCATACTTTGCTTTATTTACATTTGGGTTGGTTTGTGAACTGTGTTTACTTGATTGTGGGTTCTTTTCTCGTTCTTCTAAAGCAGCCATTCGTCTGAAAATACATTATTTTGATAGATGAGTTTGATTAAAAGTTTGATTTTCTTTTTTTCATTCTAAATTGATATCTTTTCTCTCAAAGAACCCAACTTGTTTGTGAGTTTGCATGCTTAAAAGTCATTTATTTTTAAACTAAAGGTAAGTTTATCATTTAGTTATCAGAAACTCTAGCATAATCTTACTTTACATAAGCTTTAGGTGGTGAATACTGTTTTCTTTCTTCCACTTGCACTTTTCTAAAAAAACATACCAGTACATGATTTAAAAATATATAAGCTTACATGTAAAACAAAATGTCAATATAATATTAATCTTGCATTAATGATGAATTTTTAACAATGTTACGATGCAGAAACCTTTTGAACTGTAAGTACCGTTACCCCTCTTTTACTCGTGTTTGCTTAGTAACTCCAATCAGAACTAGTTTATAGGATTTGCAACCTGTGTTTTATTGTCATGTATTCATAAAGATTCTTACCCTGTTAAAATATCATAACACTTATTACAGACATGGTGCTTGCTATTGTTAAGTTTAGGTATTGCTATAGCTTTTGTAAGACATTTTGAACAAAAGGCAAATCCACAATTTTTACATCCGCGCTGAAAAAAAAAATGGGCCTTCTTTGCATTATTCTAAAAATACCAAGATATTTTTGATAATCTATGTGTGGATGATTTTCATGAAATATCAGTATTCAAGCACCTTTTACATGTATAGATATATCAACTTTTAAATGAAACAGTTTTCCTAAGCTTATTTACACTTACTTAGGCTACTACATACCTCTTTTTTGAACACACCAAACCCAATGCCACATCCATAACATGCCATCTTTTTGAACTTTACCTCAAAGGAACGCCAGTAGCTTCCTATTCATACAACTATATTGAACAGTAAAAATATTAACTGTAGAGCAACATCAGATGTTAATGATTATTAGTCACAAGAAGATTTACAAAAACTACTACAGTACAAGTTGCCCTTTAAAGGCTGGATAACTAAGACTACTTGATAATCTAGTAAAGAAAGATGACGCAGAGGATTTTAATCAACAAAGCAACGTTGTGCAGTTAGCACAAATGTTGAACTGGATATTTGAATTAATCAAGTAATTAAGAATGTTGAATAGTTACTTCTTAAGCAGTTATTGATCTGAAGAACTTGACAATTTCATTTTTAAAAAAAATTATACTGTCAATAGTGGATCAGGGGAACTTACTCTAACACACCAATGGGATTAAGACTACAACAGCAATTTAACATTCACTTGTTCACTTATGACATTGCTAAGCACAATCTATCAGTATCTACTTGTGGTTGAAAAAGCATTCATGGGAATTGGAGCTTAATATCAGGAATCTATCCGCAAGGAGTAGTCTCAAGTAGTTGGCCTAGTGAACCCAGACCAGAGCCAGCCAGCAGAGGCAGAGAAATATATTGCTTTTAATACTCTTCCTCACTTTCTTATCCTGGAATATTAAAAATATGCTGTTCGATTTTTGGGATATATTTGAACAAATTCTACCGTAAGTCACCAATGAAATAATATTATAGACATTGAGGAACGAGTGAAATAATGAATGGAATGTCTTAAGCATAAATTTTAATTATGACATCACTCGCCATCCCAGTATCGGGAATGGCAGTCGGGATTTCCCAGACATCGATTCTTGACACGACACTAGGGTAGTGTTAAATGGAACAAACGGGGAGAAGCGTTTATTAGGGACTTGCAATGTTTAAAGTAAACTGGGTCTAAGGACACAACTGTAGATTTGATGTGTATTTTCAATATTTTCATCATCCAACATATAGAATCAGACAGACCCTTAAACTAAAATGTAATTGGGTCCTTGTGCTGTTTTATGAATGAAGTATGCAAAGGACCCACCAACCCAAACCGCCCCACCCCTGTAGAAAATCCACTGTATTTCATTTGTTTTTTAAAGATCTGTTCCAATAATTCTCCCATTGACTTTGTCATTGTTTAATGTGCTTTTTCAGCATCAAAAACAAATCATAAAACAATGTATTTCCTAAGACTTAATCATGTTGAACTTTCTGGTGTCACAAATTATTGGGCAAGTCAGATTTACAGGTAAACCATATCCAAATCCAAAATAAACTCTCCTACTTTGGATTCTTTAAATTCAAATTTTCATTCGAAAAGCTAAAATCAAGCTAATTCTAAAGACATCTAACCTTACAACATTAAAGGTTAACGAAAGCTTGCAAAAGATTCCAGACCTCTGCCTCGTGTCGAGCGTCGAGTGATGTGAATATTTCAGTCTAGAGAATCGAGACTACACCGCCATCTTGGCTTTTTGGGATTTATGGAATTTAGTAAATTGGTGCAATAAAAGTTATAATCCACCTACAATTTACCGACATGTGGATATAGAAAAGAGCCAGAAATATTGTCAGACTATTTAACTGTTTACTAAAATCGTGGATATTGTTGTTGGATACTGTTCAAATTAAATATTCTGATGTCTTTTTCGTCTCTCCAGGCCTGGCCCACTCTTTACTGTGTTGGCTGAACAGGCACGGCCAAGATGACAGCTAAAAGAAAAAGTACAAACTTGTTTATGTTATTTAATTAGGGCCTAGTGAAAAGGTTTATATATTTGACAATGTGATGGGTTGACATTATATAGGAAATAGCAGTAAATTTTACTAATTTCAAATCAGTTTTGTTAAGAGAACCACACTATTATCAGCCTAAGACCAACTAAGATTAAGAGTAAGAAGAGATTACAAAAGTCAAAAACGGCCATGTCGGCCGAAGAAAGACTAAAAAAGTTAGAACGCTTGTATGTTGGAGGTGTAACGAACAGTGATGGAAATGCCTTGAGCGTTGAGACCTTATTGGATGTGCTTATTGTTCTGTATGATGAGTGCTCAAACTCAACATTACGTAGAGAGAAAAACATATCGGACTTTGTAGAATTCTGTAAGTATTCCCAGATAAATTCTGGTGGTGCACGTTCTAATTCCTTTTTGATGGTGCTTGTTTTATTACTTTTAGATATTTCCTATTAGGCCTACTTGTCACAGTTTATACCCCTGTTTTAACTCATTATTTGCTTATTGTCTGCATGACTGCAGCCAATGGTCAGAGTGTAAAAAACTTTTTGTGTCAAGAAAGCAAACTAATTTAGGTTTGGATCTGATGGGCATCTATTAATGTCCCCTAAAATGACATAATTATAAGTTATTTTTTTTTGTCTTAATCCTAAGCAGGTACGGTACCAATCTTGTCCAAGTGGAATATCAATGTATAAAGAAATTATTTATTTTGCAAAATAGACTGATGATATAAATGATTGATTTGTATATTACCGTACTCTTTAAAATACTTTACAGAATCAAACCCTCTGTTTGCAGTTTGTAATTTATTAGGGTACCGTACCGTATAATATGATATAATATCTTGCAGTGGTATGAAGGCATTATGATGAGTCATTGTTCAATACAAATTATCTAGCAGACAGCATTACAGTTAACACAAATTAAATGAGAAAAAAATCATATAACTTTATTAATTATTACTTTTAACAATCTAATTTACAATTTGATTATGGACTATAGATTTAGTAGGAATCGAGAATGTTGACAGTTGACAAAATTGGTTAATAATTATTCTAGAGTTTGCCTGTAGGACAATTGAAATCTTATGTTTTAAAAACAATAGTGACATCCTCAACACATTTTTAAATGGAAAAGTTGGTTTATGTAGGACATAAACAGCAAATCTGCAATTTCTTTCCTAATTTTTTTGAAAAGGCCTGTCATTGGTTTAATGTGGTATTTAGGTATTATTAACATTACCGGTACTTATTGTTCAACTAACTTTTCAGAACCCTGAAGTTCAGAGAAGATTCTCTGATTATAGGAATGAACAGCACTATCACCAATTTATAGAATTAAATCTAGAATTATTTGTTCATAAGGCTAACATGTTTCAATTTTTACTTTTATTCATATTGAAAGGTAGCTAAGAATAAATAATTTATCAAATAGTTTGATCTGTTTAGGTTTTTAAAAGTGAACATACCCTCAATATCCTTTATTTACTATGATTGAGTGCACTTTGAGACAGATTATTTTCAGGAAACCTGTAGTTTCTTTAATTGTTTTTGTCAATGTCAATTTGTTACTTTTGTAAAAAAAAGAATTTTTTAACTGCTTATTTTTTTTCTCAAGATGTACTATAAGCCTTTATCTTATTTCAATCTGTAAGATTCATATTCTATGTTTCCCCACTTAGAGTGGCTAAATTTAATTTTTTTGTCTGTCATTCTCAAATGAGAAAGCTATATTAAAGCTTCATTCTAGCCATAGGGAAAGGGTGAAAACCTTTTCCTTGCTTTTTCATCTAACTTTTATTCATTGGTACTGTGATACTGTTGATGTTTTACACTTATACAAAAATAAACATTGGCTTACTTTGTTAAACTCAAAACAAATGTTGTATTCTATTTCACATTTTCTATGTAACAAATAACGCAGCAATACTGACATAAAAAAAAAACATTTTGATAAGATTAGTTACAAGTTAGTTGTTGAGGAAGGTGCATCTCTGTGGAGAGTTGTATAATCTACTGATGCATTCATTCATATATTACATCTCATTGCTACTGTGAATTGACCTACTTTTATCCTGTTGATTTTCAAGGAGAATATACTATTATTATAGACATATTTAAGAAGAGATTTTCTATTTAAAATAGTTGACTCGTGACAAATATCTTACCAATAAAGCTTTACTTAGATTTTATATTATTTATATTTTATATAATTTATCTAGTTTCTGTTTACTTAGTGCAGTGGGACTTGTTATTGAAGTCTACTGATACTCTTTGTTAAAAGAGATTCATCACCAGAGCAAATTTTGACTTCCCATAAAGAAAACATTTTGACTGTAAGATTGTAATGAGTAGATGTCCTTAATCTTTGTTTTCATTTGTGCATTAAACAACACTTTCTTATTTGGAATTTGGGTATCATATTTTCTGAACTTCCATGACTAATTGAATTTTCAAATTCATCACTTATAAACTGTTATGGTATAAGAGCCTGGGCTTTCAAGTTTTTCTACCTTCTTCTTATCTTCTTGATTTGACAATAAACAGTGATTATGTTATTTCTCTGGTCTATGATGAGTATGAGGTGTTTGTCTATTTTGATGTACCTTTTTATATTGTTACTTAGATAGAACGGTTGGTTGTTAGATGGCTACGCTTCCAGCGTATACTGATATTGCAAACTAGGTAGTTGTTTGTGTTATTGGTAGTTCTAGATTAGTTTGAATGATTCTATGTTGGTTTGGTTATTGATAAATCATTGAGATCTAGTCAGGTCGAATGATATGGCGATGAGACTCAGCCCTTACTCATCCTTCTTCATTCTTCCAAACTTGTTCTGATCATGGTTATTCTTAATGATTGTTATTCGAATGGTAGTTGTTGGTAGATTGAAAGTCCATCATCATATTCTATACCGTACTAATAAGCTTAAACATCTTTTATATGGAGAACTTTTTGAGATCCTACAACCAGTGCAGTAAGCAACATCATTGTTCCTTTGATTAACTTTGTTAAATCAGTATTTCACCTGTTTTAACAGAAAAACATCATTATTTTTATTTTTAACCTTTCACAGATTCTTGTTACTTGGTCTTGTCATTATCATGTAACTAGTGGAGATCAAGTGAAATATCAATACACCCTAATTAGAAATGTCTAGTCCATGTGGTCAGTTAATGACATGTACCCATGGGAATTTATATCAGATACTTGTTAGTTGATGTTTGATTACAAATATGACAGCTATGGGATTGATTTCCATCACTGTCACCTAAATTATTGCTTTGCTGATAACCATGATATATCTAGCTATCCGTCTCATTTTCAGAATTCAGATCTGAAATTCCGTTCAACTACAATTAAACAATCTAGAGTACTATCAATGTTTTTTCGTGGAGTTATAAATGATAATTGACTGTGATACATCTATACAATCTTGCATCTATTTGAACACAACAAACAGTTTCTTGGGCTGGATGTGTACAAATTCGTATACAAAACTGACAGTTTAGGCTTTGATATGGAATAACACAACACAATCCAAATTCTTTGAAAATAAGTTGAAAGATAAAATCTTATTGTCTGTTTTTCCATTCAAAGATAAATCATTTACACTAAAAATCATCTTTCTTGCAGTTATTTCACATATGAGCAGGATGTTTTGTTTATCATAAGCAAATAAGTCTACAAGAATATTTAATTCAAAACTTCCCTGTTCTTATAGTTTCATATAAACTTTGACAAGATATGAAGGAATTCTTGACCTAAGGAGGAAATTCTCAATACACAAGTTTATATTGAAATGTTATCAGACCCATTGAACCTATTGTCAGTAATAACAGATGATGTTATCACCTGCTAGATATTATTATGAATATGAATATACCTACTTATATCTCTCCAATAAACAAAGGTCATTTCTATTATCAATTTTTTAGACCTAACATACCAAGTCCCAAGGAGAGTTATTTAAGGGTGATGCCATTTTGGTCAAACTGTTTATTAGCTTATTGATTTATGCCTAATGCATGGTTATCGCTAGGATAATACAATGTTTTGATCATCCCAATAAATGGCATCTCTTCCTTATTATAGGAGTATTTTTTATTTTAAATTGGAAATTACACTTTATGAAAATCCAACTTATATATAAAATTGTTGACTTTCAAACATCAGAAATAAGCATGAAAAATTAGAGCATTAGTTTTGATTAATAAATTTGGCACCACACACCTTATTTCTTCACCTGTTGATTACACAACTCAGCTTGAAATTTTACTATCAGTATTATCTTAAAATATAGCCATTAAAATATTTCATTGACTATTTATATATACTGGTAAGTTACTATACCTAGACTCTACATCAGTTACCTTCAAATATTTCTCTCTAAAGGCTTCAATGTTATTTAGACTGAATGAAGCAACAGGGGGCCATCCATTCTATTTTTATACCTCACTCTCTATCTTATATTGTACAATATGTTAAGAATTTATTTAGGGATGTTTTTGATCTTGGAGAGTAAAATATGCCTGGTATTTGATGTTTTGAGATAGAAATATTTTAAAGTTGCTAGAAATGAACTTATGTTATAGGTCAATAGCATTTGATGCAGGTCAAGAACAATCATAGTGAATTAGGTTAAATAATTTGCATATAGACTATAAACAACTCAATTATTTCTGGTTTAAGCTAACACCTTTCTAGGCTAAATGCAACCCTTACAACACTGATTGATAATATTATCTATTGGTAAGAAAACGGGATGCGATGCAAAAAAATGAAACTCCAGTTTGCTCTGTTTTCTCGTCATTTTTTGAGGGTAAACTACCATAATGCATATTTTTGGAAAAAGGAGAGATCTGACCTGCAGTGATTGTAATTTTGAATCAAATAAAGTTTAAGAATGACCTTTTTTTATAGAATCATTTGATGTTCTCGCATTTAAAAGAATCAGATTAAAAGGTATTGTAAAGAGTTTTTGTTTTAGCCTATTTATGTGTATCGCGGACAGTTTTAACTTCTATTTGTGACATTCTTCATTTTTGGTTTAGTCTTTTCGGAAATGCAGGAACCACAACCACAGTAATCTGAAAATCGTAAGTCAAAGGTGTCCCGATAAACATTAAGATATATAAGATACATTTAAGGATTTATCACTGCTAACTTATCTTGGTTATTATCTAGTACTGTACATTCTTTTTGAGAATCAGTTAGGATGTGTCTTGTTGTTAAGTAAATTGGAAATCAGATAGTTTACATTCAGTGAGTTTTTTTTTGTCTGGAGAATGAGTGTCTATAGATGTCGAGGTTTTGATAGTATTCTAGAAAATAGATCCTATTACTTTCTTCTCATTCCAAATATTCCAGACTAATTGGTAAAATAATTGGTAATCTCTATCCTAGTCGCATGATCCTGACATTCTATAGAGTTTTTTTTTTACATTTATTGATAATTTACAAACAGAAATGATACCAGCATAATACTTGTGTGTAAATATCAAGTTTGTGTGCAGCCCATTCTGTTCGTGCTGAAGAGATATTTGAAATTATAAAACCAATCTGCAAGCCCTTCTTACAATTACACGATTTTTTTTCAATTTTCTCAGCAATAAATCAAAATCTAGTGCATATCATATATGCCTTTAAAATTGTAAAAGAGCAAATTAAGTGATCTGTCTGTTGACCAAGTTCATTTCAATGCACACATCACAGTATTGTGATATTGTTAATCCCAAATAGTAGGCTACAGTTAAGCAAGGGTCAAGGGTTCTTATCTCATTGGGTGTATGATCTTGGATAAGTGATCTTTCTTCATTTTTCTGATCAACACAATTGTAAGTAGGTGCAGATAAACCTTGTAAAATGCAAGCAAATAGGTTTGGTTAATGACTAGCTAGTTTTTTTTATCCTTGTAACAATTGTTTTTTTCTTTCTTGAATTGAAAAGTTGAACGATCATAATCATAAAAACCTGACCTTGGTTAGTTCCATTTTTTTGATTTGTATTGTTTTTGACAACAGTTTTCAATATATTTTGATGATGACAATAAACGGAAAATGAGGTAGTAGATTTCCTTCCTGTAGTGTACTTGTCTTTATTGTCTGTCTGCCAAGTTTCTATATTTAACCTCAATCATTATCATTACTAGCTTCAAACAAAGAAATCTAGACCGTTATAAATTGATGTTCATTTTGTGGTGATTTACCTATTATTGTACAAAGAAAGATCAATTTACACCATAGTACAATTTGCTTCACATGTGGCATTGCATAAAAGGCACACAAAGCTAAAATGACTTTATTTTCTGTGGGGAGCTATGATTGAGCCTCATGCTATCATTGGTAAATAAGATCAGTGCTATTTTTCTTGTTTAAGGGTTGTGTATTTAATGGAAATTTAAAGCAACCAGAAAACACTTGTCCTTAATCAGAATTAAATACCAATTCAAATTTGCCACACAATGACATGCCATTACTGATATCAGTAGTATAGCTGTATGCATGCATGATTTTCTATACTTTTCTAGTTAATTCATATTGTGTAAGCTTATTTCGTAATGCATTTATGGATATTTTCAAAGGTTTTGTGAGTTGAAAAACGTGTTAACAAGTTCTTATGATTTAGTAACAGATTGTATACTCTTTAAGTGGAATGTTAGTATGTAGGTCATTATACCATTTATGTCAATATTAGTTAACTACTACCTACATTACATGTTCAAAGTTAAAAAAGAAAGAATGAAAGAAAAAGTCAAAATTTGACTATGTTTTGTTTGTTTTAGATTAGTTCATTTGTTGAAAGTGTGTGTTGAATAAATCTGTACTACTTGTACCTTTCAACTATCTACCTTTTGTCAACTTGAATTTTAATCACCTTGTTCACACCTTTATAGTAGACCTCACATAATAAACATATGATATATTCAAATATTTGTTTAGTGTATATTAGAAGTAGGGTACATGTCCTTTCAGAATTAACCCTTTAATAACCATGTAATTCACTAAGCAATATCAAACTTGTAAAGTTTCACATTGGCTTCCTATGAGTTGTAGATCAAAGGGTTAATATAAAAGCAAACTTTGATAAAACATTTCTTAATATTGAAAAAAATATATTTTTACTTTAAGAACATTGTGGTTAGGAATAAGACATACTGTTGTTGAAGTAAAAAGTTGAACTATCTTTTGAATGATTTGTTTTTCAAGAGAGAGAATTGTATTGATCTTTTAGTATTTCATTGTTACGTCATGTAATTAGTGTCAATTATTTTATAATTTAGGACCAAGAAGTATAATTGATTACCATATAATGAGTTTCTTCTTTAATTTTAATGCATTTGATATTACATGAAAATAATTTTTAGATAAACCGATAACTTTGTGCCAGTGCCTCCTGTTGAATAATGACTACTTTCCAATAGTAAATGGTTTCTTTTCAACCATCTTAATTAGACACTTTTTAATATTGAAAAATAAAGGTTTATGGTACACATAAAAATTTATGAAAATTTGACATACATGTAGGTATCGGTAGCAAATTTACTGTTATCTTTGTCAACTTGCTATCAGTTTAAGACGTGATGTGTAAGAATTCTCATCAAGTTGCTTAATGTTTTGACAAGAAAATAATCCATGATTTAAATTGATTGAAATACTGGTCAATCGGGAACATAAATAATATTGATTGAAATGAACCTAGTGGCCAGATCAAAAAATAATTCATATTGATTGAGATTAGAGTAAAATATAGAATATTCTCTAAGTTATATAAGAGATTAAAGTTGGGCTCTCTTATTTTTGTTTATTCATATCAATATATCTTAAATCAATCAAAGTAGAGATGTTCTTAAGATCTAGAAAAATACCAGTTTGTCTTACAAGTCCCTAATTTATTTGTAATAAGCATGATAACAAAGAGAATTTCCTCGCTTGGCCTTATCAAGAAACATCATTTAGTCTCGTTTTTGGTTAACCTACCGCCTCCCCACGAAAACAATGGATTATGACGTAGTTGGTATTTTGGTTCTCCATTTACAGCAACACAGAAGAATTTATTTGAATATCGTTCTGCAAAAACATAATGAATATCATTTTGAATTGGTTTAGTTTATAATTTACCGGTAACAAAATACCAAAAAAAAGTTCTTATACAACTTCATATGGTCACCTGATCAAACATGGAGTCTAAATTTAGTGTTTCAAAGCGGATTAGAGATAAATGGATTGCACAAAACTTTTTACGTTTCCATTTGGTTTAATAACTTAAGAATACATAGGAGCACCAATTAATCAACTTGTAATGAGAGAACCAAACAATATACAGACTCTGTAGGTTAACTTTTAAAATAACAAAGCTGCAAAAAATATAACTATACACTGCAGTATATTATGATATAGGTGTGTCAAAATGAACAAGGTAACCGGTTCCTCATATCATTTTCTAATTTCAGCTAAAGTTATTGTTAGTAAGATCAAGCAATATAGATTAAAGCGAGATGACTTTGAGACACTTAAAATCATTGGCCGTGGTGCTTTTGGTGAGGTATGTATTGAATTGTTTTTAATAATGAGAGTTGTAATATACAATCAATTTACAATCTATCTTGCTGCAGTGATGTTGGGAATTACTTTATTTACTTTTTTATATCTATATTGATCTAGTGATCTAACAATTTCTGTATAGATAATGAAAAAAGACATATTCCCCTATCCACATACTCTTTTATTGCTGAACCTGTACTCTCTGAAGTTTATAATTTGCAGAGCAACTGACATGGAAAAAGTATCTAAGATAGGCTTAGGGTTGCATGTTAAATATTTCTTGATAGTTGGAAATCGCAAAAAAAAGAAGGCTAATGCCGCTGTCCTGGTAAAATTTCTCCCATTGCACACTACATGGTGTTGTCCATCTTCATTAGCCCATAAGATGCAGAAGAATAGAACATAGCCTACATGTCCATTCATTTCATTCTTAATTCCGCTTTCTTTGTACTCCAAATAATTTGTCCAAAGCAAGATGAGAATTTTTTGGATTTGCAAGTAGTCCACATGAAAGCCAGCTTAAAACAGGTGTTAATTCTCTGTTAAATGGTTTTGTATTTGTTTCTCCAAATTAAAAGTAATATGAACTCATTCAAATTTCAATAAAAAATTTCAGGTGGCAGTGGTTAAAGAGAAATCGACTGAAACAGTTTTTGCTATGAAAATTTTGAATAAATGGGAAATGCTGAAGAGAGCTGAGGTAGGTTTAATCTTATTTTGTAACATTTTGGTGAGAAAATTATTGGCTGGTCTATGTAGATTACTAGGAATGTAAAATTGTTTATTGTAAATGGTAATATGAATCAGGTGGAAGGATTATTGATCTCTTCTTATTGACTCATTTTCTACATTCTGACCTATTTATTATTTTATAGGAAGTATTTAGAAAATATGTTTGAATTATATATCCTGAATTTGATTTTGAATGACAAATAATAGCTATGTAAAAAATGCTTCATTTCTTTGTGAAGCTTTCTTTGAAAAGCAGCACACACTTTGTAAGTTGCTGTCAGCTTCTTTGCCTTGTGAGAAAATATGACAATTTGTAATTGTTACTTTAACCTATAGATTAAAAGGGGCAGTATGCAAAACTTTCATTATTAAAAAATTATTAACCTTATTAGAGAAGATATTTCTAAAATTTACTTCTATAAGTTCTATATATACACTTGCTCAGCATAAATTTTTTCCAAACGGTTTGTAAAAACGGAGTGCAAGCTTACTAATTATTTAACTTAGCAATTATAATCTATTTTTGATTTTGGGTCCTAAAAAAGCTAGATATATGTAGTTGAACTTCTTTCTCTATGTGGATACATGCTTTCATTCTCTAAGATTTCCATCATTGAAGATACAATATAACTTATGTAACTACCTATATACATACAAATTCAATAATGATATATATTGTGAAATACAATATGTAATTTGATAGTCTTACTTAAATATTAAATTTCAAGATTTTAATCACAACAATCACTGATTCAGTTCATTACCAGAATAAATTGATATAGCTTTATATTACTTTATTTTAAAAGTACTGGGAATGAATTATTTATACAAATTTATATCTTTACAAATAGTTACATGTGGTAAATAGTAAGAATACTTGGAAGTATTAATAAATTTCGTTTGCACCAATAATAGAGCTAAAACCTACATGGTAGTAAAATATCAACTAATCTTAAAATATAATTGTAAATATATGCCCTCCATATCAGTGTAGTTCCTGCAAATATTAATCATTGATTCAGTTATCTGCCGCGTTAGATAATTGTAATAATACATGTACGATTTTTGCAGGATTACAAACATAAACATGATCTTGAAAACATGGACACAGTAGTGTCTGCTTTTCAAACATGAAATGTTTGAACAACTAGAAATTCTCAAAGACCCTATTTATCTTTTTTTAATCTGGGGAAATTTCCATACTTGATATAATATGATGATATTATTTGAACTGAACAGATTTTAATGATTAAGAAGAAAGTGGTTTATTAGGTTTATTAATCAGATTGAACTTCCTTACTTTATTAGTACTTTATCCTACAGTCAATTATTATACTTTTAGTACATGATCCAGTATGATTCATTCATTCATTCAGCATTTCTTTTACCTTTTATAGTCAATTGCTACCGTATTAAAAAAAAAGAAATGATTAAATAGCAGATTTTTTATTTTAATGTTATATGAAAATAAGGTAATAAATACACCCTTAAAAGGGTTGACAACCTTATCGTTCGAAGTGTATTTCAATCAAGAAACGTATTAAGTTTATATCCATTCTATTTGGCATTAAAAGAAACTCATCTAGTAAAAATTTTAGCTCAATCGCTTCAGTGGTTCGTCTGATATCCGTCCGTGAAGATAATCTATTTATAGAACAAAACGGGGTATTCCTCTATGTAGACGTACAAATTACGTTGTCAGTTGACATTTGTGATTACAACGTCATCGGCTAAATAAACATTCTCTACATTTGCCGGTCAGTTATTGTTAATATCGGCACGCGAAGTAAGAGTTTGTGTATCGGGGGAATCCAGAAGTCACGTGATGTCCCATAAATCATTACGTCACATGTAAACAAAGAAAATTTTATGATTGGTGGGTAGGGGTGTTTTGACATGTGCTAATCCATTGTTTTACACTCCAATTGTGTGGATATCGGTGCATATCGATGCCTAAAAGGTGCTTAAAGATTTCTACAGCATGAAAGACAATCTTTTAACAACATGATCGTTAATTACGTAAGGTTTACATGTGTTTGCAAAATGTTGAAAAAAAATGCCATTTTTCCAAAAGCATATCTCGCTTACAATTTATCCGATTTTTACAAACTTTGGCTTCAGCTAAAGCTTACGATATCCTCTATAACTTTACGTTGGCTTTTTTCTATAAAATGAATAGTTTTTTAAAAATTCAATTTTTCGTATTTTGATTTCTATCAATATCTTCAAAACAAAACAAAATTTTCCAAAAAGCCAACGTAATTTTGTAGAGATACATGTAGACTTGCGTTGTGCAAAATTTCAACCTTCTATATTAAATAGCCAAGTAGATATGCTAATTTTAAGGGAATAATTGACGTTTTTTTCGTTCATCTTTCATACCCTATTTCTTAAAGTTGAAATGTCATAAAGAAATAAATTTTATATTTTTGGATAGCTGAAAGTCCCCTCTGTCCATTGATATTTAAATATTTCAGATAAGTGGAAAAGAAGTGGTTGAAATCGTCTATTTTTTGTACATAGGTTTAGGGTTGTCAACCCCCTTAAAAGGTGTTAATAAAAACACTCCATCTGTGCCTCATTATCTGCACATTCTACTATCTTCAGACTCTATAGAAGTTAATATAAGCGCATGAAAATAATCATGAGAATAATAATCTTATCCACTTACTATAATACTCTTAGAGCTTTAGAATCCAGAATCAATTATAAAATCAGAAATGGGAACTAATTTTAGTGACTTGAAATTTGGATTTTTCATTTAGATATTATCTGAGTAAACTTATAATGTTTCTGACCATGTTTAGTTGTTTACAATGCTCAAAATTGTGTACATTATTATCAGACTATACCATTAGCAGATTGAAAGTTAAAGGTACATTTTTCTAGAGAGAAAAGACTTAATGGAGATTTAATATTTGTGTTTGTTTTTTTACAGACTGCATGTTTTAAAGAAGAAAGAGATGTATTGGTATATGGTGATAGAAGATGGATTACCAATTTACATTACGCATTTCAAGATCAAAATTACTTGGTATGTTTACCTTCGTTATGACCACCTTTGTCTGTTCTTTCGCTAAATGGTCTAGAGACTGGTTCCAGTAAAAATTGATATGGTACCATTAGACTTGAAAAATGTCCTTTTCTGTTTAAATTTTATTTTAGCATCAAATATAGTAATTTACAAAATCTTTAATTGATTTTGTCTGGAATACTTCCGATTAATTTTGCATTTGGAAATTGAAATGAAGTATTCTGATTTTCAGTACTTGGTTATGGACTACTATTGTGGTGGAGATTTACTGACATTATTAAGTAAATTTGAAGACAGATTACCAGAAGACATGGCTAAATTCTATATAGCAGAAATGGTTTTGGCTATAAATTCTCTCCATAATTTACGCTATGTACATCGAGATATTAAACCAGATAATGTTCTCTTAGATAGAAGCGGACATATTGTTTTGGCTGATTTCGGTTCCTGTCTAAAATTACGAGAAGATGGCACTGTAAGTTTTGAATAGAAAGTTCAATGATAGGTTTTAAATGGTAGATATATTAAACAAGATTTAGGCATTATATTTGCATTGTTATTTCTAATAAAAAAGATTTGGTTTTATCTTTGTAATATTTTTTTGATAAATTTAATTTGGACAGTTTTAAATCAACACTCAATATGATATTTTACAGGTACAATCATCTGTAGCTGTAGGTACACCTGATTATATATCTCCAGAAATTCTCAGGGTATGTGAAATTATTTTTTGTTTGAGAACCTTGTGTGTCAGGCATATAACGAGATCAAACTGCTCAAAAAGTTAACATCCTTTATGAATAACACATTTATGAAATTACTTTGCAGGATAAGGCAAATGTATGTTCCTTTTGCTCTATAATTATCAATTAAAATGACAACCAGCAATGCTATTAGGACTTAAACTCATATTGACACATTTTTGTATTGTGATTATTGGGATTTTTTTTTTCAAGGCAATGGAAGATGGTCATGGTTGCTATGGACCAGAATGTGATTGGTGGTCACTAGGTGTTTGTATGTATGAAATGTTGTATTCAGAAACACCTTTCTATGCTGAATCTTTAGTAGAAACTTATGGGAAAATCATGAACCATCAGGTAAAGTACAAACAGAACTGTTAGTTTATGAATGTTTTTGAGAACTGCAATTACAATCTTAATGGAAATTTATACTATGTAAACATATTTAGTGTCAACTTTCAGCTTGTGTCACTGCATATTTAACTTGCTTTTCTTAAATAATTTGTAATAAATCCAAATCATGTGCTTTCATGGTAATTTTGACCAAATTAATGTGACTGGTTAATGGCATTATTGTCATAATAGAATTGTTCATAATTAAAACTATGTTTTCAGACAAGGTTTGAATTTCCAGAAGATATAGATGATGTATCTAAGGAAGCTAAAGATTTAATCTCTAGATTAATATGTGCAGCTGATGTAAGATTTGGTAAAAATGGTTTAAATGATTTTAAAAATCATCCTTGGTTTACTGGTATAGATTGGGACAATATCAGAGATAGTAAGTTAACAAGTATTTTAACGTTAATAATATATTAAGTATAGCATTTAATTCTTGATGCCCTTAAATGATACAAATATCAATGTTCAATTGCCTAGTTTAAATTGCATCAAGCCAACTTTAAGGCTGCTAGAACAATTATTCCTGATTTTATTTTTTCCTTATTGCATAATATTGATTGTCTCGAATTTAATTTAAAATTTAAATAAGATATTTTAATGTCCTGTTTAACTTTTCCACTAATCGCTAAGTTTTTGGTCGCATTCCATTACATCTGTGAAAGCAAGATGGGACTTTATGATATCAAATGATATTTTATATTTACAGTGGAAGCACCATATAAACCTGAAGTTAGTAGTAATACTGACACATCTAATTTCGATGTTGATGATGCTGATTTTAGGCACACTGTAAGTATGGAACCCAATCTATTTTTTTTCCTATGAACAGCATTTTACATATGTACTATATGGACAGCTGTGCTAAAGAATATTTTAGTTTACAATGTTTAAGGTTATAAAATTATTGAGATGTCTTTTTGTCCAATTTTAATTTACTGGGGGTTTAACACCCTGAGATTGAAGAGTCGAGAAAAGATGTTAGAAATTTATCTTCTACTTTCTTTTACAGGATACAGTACCACCAGCAACTCATACTGCATTTAAAGGTCATCATTTACCTTTTATAGGCTTCACCTTTACTAGGAGCTGGTAAGTGAACATCAAAAAGTTTAATATTTATATATTGCATTTAAACTCAAAGGGAAATTCAATAAAGTTATCAAAGAAAGTCAATTTTCAATCCAATTACATTGTTTGGAAATCTAAATTTCTGATCTTTGTTTTCAGTAAAATAAATGATCTAGAATGTTTAGATTCGTCCACCTCAGCTAGTTCTGATAAAATTAGTACATTAGCTGCTGAAGCTTATGAAAGAAGAATTAAAAATCTAGAAAGGGAAAATAAAGAATTACATCGAAAAATTTCAGGTGAGTGTTTTTTAGTTCTTGTGAATGATATACTGGATAATGAAGAGGTCATACTAACTAGGCCTTGTAAGTGTTAGATATCAGTACTCTATTTGAAGATGTATTATTTAATTATTATAGATACTACAGCAACAATACAGAAACTACAAACACAGGAAGTTAATGGTGTAGGAGCTGCTGCACCAGAAGATTCATCAGGAAATATTCAATTGAAGGAAGATTTAGCCGTGTTACATCGAGTTGTTGCTGGTAATAATCTTCTTCTTAACCACTTATGACAGTTTTCTGCTTTTTATTTTTTATAGAAATTTTTATTTGTGATATTACTCTAAACATGCAACAAATTTCCTTTAATCTTCAACCTTTCGACATGATTAGTCTACAAATATCTAGAAAGGTGGACTTTGAGATAAAGAATATTATATAATTTTTATAATGGTTGATCTTTCAGAATCCCAGAATGAAATGAGTGTATTAGAACAAGAGTTAAAACGATCAAAAGATTCTAGATCTGAATATGAAAGAAAGATAAAGTTACAAGAAGAAGATAGGGCAGCATTTGAAAAGGTAAAGTATATTTAATCGATTTATGCATTTATCAAAACACCGTCCCCAAAATAATGTCAATATTACATCTGCATGGTTGTATTACTCCCAGATATTAAAAATTATACTGAATAAGATTTTGATGTTAAACGTTACTGATTGTATTTTAGGAATTACAAGACTGGCGTGATAAATACAGGTCTCAAGCTAGAGAATTAAAAGAAGCTTTGTCTAAACAGAAACTAGCCATGGAACAATACACAGATACTAACGATGCGTAAGTTCAAGTGTTTTGATACTGACAAATATACTTAGGATACAAATCAAGTGATTGTATTCTTATGTATATTTTGATTATTTGCTCAGATATGAGTGTTTGTATTAGGACAAGTACATTATATGAAACATTATATTATATCATAATATAATGTTTCATATAATGTACTTTTGTCTTATTAATGTCCTGAACTGGTTTCATTAGATTTATAATAAGTAAATATATGCTATATCTATCTACATGTTACTCAGATTTTCATGTTATGCATATTCAGACAACTGACCTACTTCAGCCTCATATCTACATTTTGAAACCAGTGCTAAAAATTGTGTTAAAGACATGTTCAGGGGTATTTATGATAGAAACATAGCCATTGGTTACATTGTTTGATTTGTTTGTGAAGTCTTCAATCATTGGACTAAGATATTTATGTAATTGTCTTATTTTTTAGCTTATTAAAGAGTCAAAGTAGAGTCAAAGAAATTATGAGGGAATTAAGAAATAAAGAAGAAGAAATAGAAGATGCTAAGAGTAAACATGATAACTTTAAATTAGAAAAACGTAAAGCTGATAAAAATATCATGGAGGTTAGTCTTTTTCATATTTTTCAATTGAATTATAATAGTTAAGTTAAAATATACACAGGATATTTGATCTTCAGAATTATCAGCTGCTCACTTATCTATGTTGACAAAGGGAACACATCTTGACATTTTGCATCACAAATTATTGTCATACAAATCTTATCAAATATGTTTGTATTTATAGCTACAGAATTTAATAGATGAAGCTAAATCTGAGGCGGGTAAAGAGAAAAGATTAAGAGAAAGAGCTGAACAATATACACAAGATCTAGAACTAGAGATGGAGAATATTAAACGTAAACACATGAGAGGTCCTAGTACAGCTAATAATTTAGAGTTAACACAAGAAATAACAAGGTATATACACTGTGTTGAACTAATTATCTACATAAACTTTTAAAAAATCTCAAAGTTCTGCAATGTTAATTATTTGACCATGTTTTATATATCCAACCTGTTTGGAAGTATTCCACATCAAAATATTCTTTGAATAGGTAACAGTAAATAATTTGACTTATGAAAGAAAAAAGGTTTACTGCCTAACAAATAGATAATTTTGGTTTCTATAAAAATTCAATTGTGCCTGAATAACACTTTTTTTTCTTTCTGACTCACTGATGAATACATGGTAATATTTCATGATGCATCATTACAATTGCTGACAAACCATCCTTGGTGTAACAGCTGACAGTAGTATTTCATAATATAGCTTAATTAGAATGTAGCATTATATGTTGGGACTGATCTATTACAGATTAAAAGGTGAAATGGAGAAGAAGGAGGTTGAAAGTGAAGAAAAGATAGCTAGATTAAATAGTAAACAATCAACAGAAATCAGTGAACTAACATATCAAATCAAAGATCTAGAATCTAAACGTACTGAATTACAACAAGAAATTACTAGTCTCAAGTCTAAAATGAGTCGAACGAATGGTGAAGAGATGAGAGATGAACTGGCTAAGTTACGTCAACAGAAAGATTTATTAGATCAAAAATATAAAGCCCTTGGTGATGAAAATGAACGTTTAATGGATGAATTGAATTCTGTAAGTCATGAAATTCTACGTATAACTGTTACTATTTTCAAATGTTATTTTACACTCATTGCATAATGTTACTTGCATAATGTTAACAAAATCTCTCATTGTTTTAAATATGGATGCTTTAAAATTAAAGTATATACAGTAGAACCTGCATTCAGAGACCACTCAAGGGAATATTCAAAAACGTAAGGAAAGAGTGAGCAATATTAAACAGGAACTAGCTAGAGATGGAATTTATTAAACGTAAACACTTGAGAGTCCTATACAGCTATAATTTGATTAACACAAGAAATAACAAGGTTATCACTGTTTTGAATATTATCTCCATTAAACTTTTACGGTTGAAGTTAATTTTTAATTTTTTATATACCCCTGTTTTGGAGTATTCCACATAAAATATTCTTTGAAAGGTAACAGTAATTTTGACTTTATGAAAGAAAAATTTACTGCCAAAACAAATAGATAATTTTGGTTTTATAAAAATTCAATTGTGCCTGAAAAACACTTTTTTTCTTTTGTCACTTGATCTTAATATGTCTGATACATTAATTGTACAAACCCATCCTTGGTGTAACCTACTGCTTTAGCTTAATTAAAATGTAGATTATATGTCTGATTTTACAGATAAAAGTGAAATGGAGAAGAAGGAGTTGAAAGTGAAAAAAATAGCAAATTTAAATAGTAAACAATCAACAGAAATCAGTGAACTAACATATCAAATCAAAGATCTAGAATCTAAACGTACTGAATTACAACAAGAAATTACTAGTCTCAAGTCTAAAATGAGTCGAACGAATGGTGAAGAGATGAGAGATGAACTGGCTAAGTTACGTCAACAGAAAGATTATTTAGATCAAAAATATAAAGCCCTTGGTGATGAAAATGAACGTTTAATGGATGAATTGAATTCTGTAAGTCATGAAATTCTATGTATAACTTACTATTTTCAATGTTATTTTACACTCTTTACTTGCATAATGTGAACAAAATCTCTCATTGTTTAAAATGGTCTTATTGCAGAAGTATATATCTTGAAAACTACTTTTAGGAGAGCCATTGTAAGAATTATACAAGCAATATCATTTCATTATTTACTTCAGGCCCAGAATAGATATTTAGCATCAGAAAATGAAAGAAAACAGATGGAAGAAGAAATGAGAGAGAATTATGATAAACAGGAATCAGTAGCTCAATGGGAAGCACAAATATCAGAAATTATTAAATGGTAATCATTCTTGATTATATTTTATATTCTATAGCAAATCTCTTTGATATATGAAATGTGTTTGGGTTATCATGAAAAAATTTTGCCATATGTATGTTTAATAGTAAATCATTTTAGGTGAAGTAAATGGCAAAAATAATTTAGTCATATCTGTATACTTGGGTATTTTCTCGGTATATAATCTTGATAACACCATGTGATTTTAGGGTTAGTGATGAAAAAGATGCTAGAGGATATTTACAAGCTTTAGCTACTAAGATGACTGAAGAATTAGAAAATCTGAAGGTTATAGGTGTTTCAGGCGAGGAACCGGTAAGAATTGCTACACTTGTGACAATAATCATATTGTATTCTATATGGTCTGAATACATTAATGTAGAATAATTCTATATTGTATTGCTTTAGATTTAATTTGAAATTCTCTATTACCAGAATAAAAATTTTCCCTCCATAATCTTAATTCAATAGTTCAGATGAAGCTTTGTTATGATTGTCTGTCTAATAAAATTTAAAATCCAGTTACCTTAAAGAATAGTGTCTGATATGTGTTATAAAACTTCCGCTATATCAAATCATGTATTGTTATTCATAGGGTCGACAACGCTGGCGTAATAGAAGATCTCAAAGATTAGATAAGATGGAGTTATTAAATCTACAATCTAGTTTGAATAGTGAGATACAAGCTAAACAACAGATTAGTGAAGAATTAACTAAAACAAAAGAGGAGTTGGCAAGAGCTGAAAGGTATTATTGAAAAAAAATTAGTAACAGTAAATTTCAGGCAGCGGGCAAATCTAGTATAGATACAATTGTTTATACCAAATCCTGAAATTATTCTCTTGCAAAGGGAACTCATGAGATGATCACCTTTCTAGAACACTTATTACCTTATTACAATTGAGTTTGTCATTTCCCTCTTGTATTGGAATAGTTCAAACAGGTACTTTTTGTATATGGATACTATCATATTTCAGTAATCTACAAGAAAAGGAGCGATATATCAACTCATTACGTGGTGAATGTGATGATTTAAAACAGACTTGTCAAGGAATGGAGGATAGGACTAAAATAGATAATTGTAAGTTGTTTTGGATCAATTACTTGGTGTTCATTTGATTATAATGATAACAAAAGGTGATTTAGGGTTTTCAATATTAATATTCAGATACTATTTTCAACTATAAAATATTAACAGGGTATTCATGTAATATATTCAATTTAACTTTTTCTATTTGATCTATTTCAAGTTAATATTTTGATCATCTTTGCTAATATTTCCAAATTTTACATCCTTTGAAGACATAATGTGACCTTTGACATTCAATTTAAAATACTATACACATTAATATTCAAATGTCCATTCTTGTATAAAAATGAAAGTAAAAGTTCGAATACTTGATGATTATCAATGAATACTTAATGATTATCAATCAATACTTGATGATTATTAATCAATACTTGATGATTATCAATCAATACTTGATATTTATTATAATTTTTGAAATTTCATCTAAAATTTTACTTAAAATATGTTTGTTTCCTGTTCTAGATAAATAGTATGCAATTTACAATTACACAAAATAAATTATTGTTTTTAGCTTCCTTATGGAACCTCTGTCTTTCAGTAAAACAAAATAAAAAGGACAAAAAACATAGAAAGGGTAAAATACTCAATCACCCAATCACTATCTGGGCACAGAACACACTTTCATTTCAGGGCTTTTTTCTTGCTTGTCGATTAATTTTTAAGCTTGTTTTTTTGGAATGATGTTGATCTTTTCATTCTATCTAAACAATTTCAGTGGAAGCGGTAAAGAAATATTTCAGTAAGAATCTGAATTTCATTTTGCAGTTCTCGCTTTTGACAACAATCCATTTTACTGTTTCAATCTTTTTAAGCCTTGGTTCCTATGCTTTGGTGCTAACACTTTGGCAATTTCTGTGAAAAATTGTTCCTTGGCTTGGGTTTCAATAACTTTTACTAATTACCAAATTTATTACAAATTGTTCTCTCGGAAAAGAATTTTTTTTAGAGGAAGAGCTGTTTTATATTCTTCACTATTTTATAACTTTCAGGGTTAGATACTAGTTTTGGAGGTATTGGTTCAAATATTTTGTCTCTTGTCGCCTTGAGTAGTTTCTATTTCATACAGATTGAGATGAAAGTAGTAATTCTGTACATAGAAACTTTTATCTTGTTTGAAATCTAAGACTTAGGATAAATGTTAAAATGTTTTTGTGAATCTAGAAATTTTAACAAATATAGTGCATGGTTAAACCGTGTGTGTTTGAGAAGCTAGACATAAGAGTGTTATATAATATCAAGGAAATATTTCTACTAATTTAGAAGATAAAGCCAGACCTATCATGTTTTTTGGGCATGATGAATTCACACATCACTTCACTTCAATGGTAGACCATCTTTCCTTGTTTGACTGTAGGAAATGATAGAATATTATATTACACAAATTATAGCTTTCTTATATGACTTTCTTTCAATTCTGTTTTTTCTTGGCTATTAAGCTTTACTTCTGTTGTAGAGTAGATTATTATATTAATTTAGTTATCAAATCAATTTTAAAAAAACCCACAAAATTGTCATTTGCTGTCACTTAGTAATGTTTTATTTTTTAAGTGTTGTATCTATAATCATTATAAGCTTGGCATAATTGAAATATCATTTGACTTTCAGGGGAACGTAGTTATGGTGAAAACTCTTCAATATTTAAGTTTATGAATGAACATTTTCAAATATTTAATTCTGTAAGTATATTTTATTCTGTAAAATGTTCTTTATGTAATAATGTGTATTTCTGTACTCTAACATCAGTAGAGGCTAACTATTGAACATATGTTTATCATGTAATGATATATTTCCTCTTGAAACATGAATATGAAAACAATTTGATGAGACATCACTAGTAAATTTCAAGGCAAAGTGTATGCTAATTTCCTGTAAAGTAATGCAAGAAAGAAAATAACAATTTGATAAGACATCACCAGTTAGATATTATTGAACAATTTTTATACGCCCACATGAATATGTAGACACTACAAAACTAACGATTTGATTCGACATCACTCACATTCTAATTTCTACAGAAACAGTTTGTGACCTTTACTCAAATAATGTATGAAGTCATCTCTTTCTGATTATTATATTTTGTTATTTTAGCAATCATCATTAGATAGTGATAGGGAAGATGATAGTGAAGATGCTAATGATTCACGTACAGATTCTCGTTCAGATTTACAGACTGGTAGTACACCTGGTGGTACACCTGAATCTTCCCTTACACGTGATGTACAACACCAACCCTCTCCAGATATACCATACGATAGTGGACACGATTCTTATAATCAAAATAGCTCCAATAGTAAAATGTCTCCTCAATTACAAAAACGTCATACATATAATATAAAAACATTTCAATCTCCATATAAATGTCACATGTGTACATCTTTATTAGTTGGTACATCACGTCAAGGTGTGACATGTTTGGCTTGTGGTTTTACCTGTCATACATCTTGTTTAGATAAAGCTTCTCCACAGTGTCCTGTACCCTCAGAAAATGGTAAGTCAACCATTTTTTGGATTCAAGTAATATTAGTATGAAATTAACACTATCTCCTCATAGGTGGAAGAGGTACAATGTAGTAAATATTGGAAGTTTGTATTTAGTGAACAATGGTTTTTGTATTGACTATATAGCATAAATTATATTGAAGAGAGAATCTTATTGGAAATGCTCCCGATTTGTATGTGAAGTCTTGCTTATACTTTATGTTACAAATTAATAGATAACAGTGGAATTATAAGTATGAATAATGATAGAATATAAAACAATTTATTTTATCTCCTATATAATTCCTATAGAAATATTGAAGTTCTCTGAAAGGGAGATGTGAGCTATTTCTCTCTTTTCGTTCAACTTCTGACATGTATTTACAACATCCTGTTTTAGGAAACATGATATGAATAGACTCTAAAGATATTTATTGTTATATTGTTTATAATTGTAGCAAGAAGACCTGCTGGTATGGATATGAATAAAGGTATTGGTATGGCATATGAAGGAACTGTAAAGGTTAGTGTCACTTCCAGTCATTTATTCTGGACTTATGTTAACTTAGTCTCAGCAATGATATTTCTCAGCTTTGTGTTCAATATGAAGTTTCAATATGAAGAATTTTGTGGCATAATGTTGTAATCTGTGTCAAACATTGAGATAAAATGCTTTCTGAGAGTTTATTAAGAAATTATGAACAATAACTGTTCTGTACAGTTAGAAGTAGTTAAGTTGGTTATTGCAATAAGTTTGTTAAAGCTTTTTGGTGAAGCTAGAGAGAGTCACTATCTTTATTTTAAAATGTTACATGATATTTATTGTAGATACCTAGACAGGGTGGTATAAGAAAAGGTTGGATTAAACATTATATGTATGTTTGTGATTTTAAACTGTTTCTGTATGAATTACCTACTGATAGAACTCAACCAACACAACATGTTCAACATATTATAGACATGAGGTAGGGCTTATTTTACATTGAATTCTCTATTGTAAGAAAATATAATATGGTTAGCATCATTGTACACTTTTGAGAGTTAATTTCCATAAGAAAAAGGATATATCAAAATAAAGATAAATATAGGTTATAATGATTCATACTATTGTATGAAGCTGAAACATAATTTTATATCATTATTATAATTGTAGAGATGAAGAATTCAGTGCAGCAGCTGTTCTACCTAGTGATGTTATACATGCTAATAAAAAAGATATACCGTGTATATTTAGAGTAAGTAAGATCTACATCTTTGAAGTGTTTTAATAGATTGAAAATAGATTTATAGTGTTGTTTATTATATCACACTGCTGCTTTCTCAGCTGAAATAGACATTATATTACAGTGTCAAATTGATAATTTCAGGTATCAACATCAGAAATGAATCCACCGGGCTCCCTCTTTCAAATTCTATTGTTAGCTGAAAATGAGAAGGAAAAACAAACATGGTTAACTGTTCTCTCAGAATTGCATAAATTAATTCGTAAAATCACACTTCCCAAGAAAACTGTAAGTATTATGTTTTTGATGATTGCTGCTGTTTTGCTTCATAGAACAATTATTACTTGATGAAGCAAATGAATTTATTAACAGTATAAAAAGCTTGAGAAGAGTTCTTGTGAAGTGTAATTGAATTTTTTATGGTAAAATTGTTCCTGAATGTTTTAATAAGACAATATTTCTGTTTATAGGTATATCAAGCTCAGGAAGTATGTGATACCTCTTTATCTTTAATCAAATCAACATTATCAGCTACTATAGTAGGTAAGTATTTACTGAATATTGATGTGTTTTCATCGCAAGATGAGCTACGATCTGACCACATGATGATTTTATGGATACATCTGTAAACTACTTGACCATCTTCATTAGTCCATAAGGTGCAGAAGAGTAGGACTTAAAACTGCATTCATTTCATTTCATTTCTAAATTACTTGATTATATTACAGATTCATCACGAATAGTACTAGGTACTGATGATGGTATACATATAGTTAATTTATCTAAAGATCGTAAGTTATTTTCATACCTTGGTATTTAATTAGTTAACACTGACTAGACGTTGAAAGTGGATTCAATCCCTTGATGAGTCACAGCTTTGATTGAGTCCACTTTCTATAACTTAACACCAGCAATGTTGATGACTTGTGATGTAGATCATGTTCATTATTCTAGAATAAAGATAGATATATATATACCATGTATAACTAGACTATTCTATCTTCTTCTTTATAGAATGCATGCGAATAAGTGGTGAAAAGAAACCAGTATATCAGATAGAAATGGTCCCATCAGAACATCTTGTTGTCTTTATTAGTGGTAAGTAGGCATATTATAACTAACCTGAGCTACACTTAGAACTCTTCTGTTATTTCACATACTGGACATAAATCTTGCAACACGAAATGGCAGAATTCAATAGTGAAAATGGATTTATTATATTATTTTTTGATTTTTTTCCACCAATCCAGGTAAACAACATCATATCAAGATAATGAGTCAAGCTGGTCTCGATAATCGTGATAATGAACAGATTAAAATACCAGAAACTAAAGGTTGTCAGTTATTTACAGTAGGACAAATCAAGCAAGCTACTGCTACTTGTCTGTGTGTTGCTGTTAAACGAACTATTCAGTTATATCAATTAAGTAATTCACCTCGTCAAAAATATACCCGAATTAAAGACATCCCAGTGCCTGGTTTAATTCAATATGCTGAAATCTTTAATGATAAGATCTGTGTGGGTTATCCCTCTTGTTTTAGTTTACATAGTGTTCATGGTGATGCTCCTTCACAAAGTAAGTTTTCTTATTTTTCTTATGTTTAAAATATTCGTCAAATTTATAAAGAATTGGCTGCTGTCTCCGAAGACTGAATATAAAAATGTTGTCAAAGTTCATTCTCAGTGTGCTTATTGCTTCAGATAGCATAACAACCATTCCAGTGTATTTTCTATTGTTTTCAGTTCCTATTACTGTTTGTTGATCTAACTAAGATCTGTTACACCCAACCTACCTTCTTACTGATACCTGTTATTTATTTTGTTTTACAGCTTTAGTTAATAGTGATGATGAAAAGTTACGGTTTATAACTAGTAATGCTATAGATGCACATTTAGCTGTAGAACTTTCATCTCAAGAATATCTTTTAGTTTTCTCTAGTAAGTACCATTTTTCTCTTCAAGTTTGTTGTAAGAAAAGTTACCCTGATTTGAAAGGGACTAGCATACTGTACATATTTTCTTCTAATGATTGATATATATTATAAAAAGTATATGCTATTTTCCTGTTGGTTAACATTTCTGCTAAATGCTTCTTCAGAAACACTTCAGTAGTCTATGATCGCATTTTTTTCGTCCTTCTATTACTTATGCACAGTTTAGAATACATGTTACAGGACAATAGTATATATTTTTAATTGTTTTTCCCTGATATTCATTGTTTTGGACAGTTTTTATGATTTCTACTTTATGTTTTCTTAATGAAATGTATAAAATTGTGCCAGGACTGATAATTGATTTACTCTAGCAGATGATATCAATGCTACTTCCGAACATTCACAAATGTATAAGTAAGAAATATATGACAATTTTTTTTTTATTGTGATAGCTTTGGGAGTGTATGTAGATAATACTGGAAGAAAGAAAAGAAAACAGGAATTGTTATTTCCAGCTTTAATACAAGCTGTCAGTAAGTAACTTATATTTTGTTGTTCAACCAAACATTGCCTGGACTCTTTTGGACAAAGCATGCATACCTCAGCAACAGAACTCTTCCTTAAGAAATTATACAGAAATTATTTTTAAATAATATACTTTATATCTGTTTTCAGCATATAGTGAACCATTTCTGTCTTGCTATGGTGAAAATTCAGTGTTCGTATTTGATGCCAGAAATGCCGAATGGTTACAAACTCTCTGCCTCAAAAAGGTAAGCCATGTTTATGATATTGACTGTCTTGTGTATCAAAACCTCGTTATAAAGCTACCTTCATTTTGTTATGAATTGGAGAAATATAAGTGGAAAAAGTGGAAACATTGATATTAAAGGGATAATAGGCGTTAGAATACACTCGTCCTACGGCTTATATTTGTGTTTCAGATTGACTATTAGTTAAATAAGTATGCATCCCACACTTTACCAAATTTTAAAAAGCCACAATAAAAATATATTCGGAATTTTAAAAAAAAGTGAGCCAGCGACGATTCCATTCAGTTTGAGAATAAAAGCGTCTGGTAAATCAACGCTAAAACATCATTGTGGAATTCAACAGTAGGGGTCAAGGACGCGTGAAAACCCACATGTTAGAGTTACTTCCCTTTATATTTACACGATTTGAAAATCGCTTGATGGATGGCTCTAGCGTTTTATGATTAACTACTTTATTTTGGGGATTTATCGGATTTTAGAGGGATTTTGATGTATAGGTAAGTCCACTGATGGATATATACTGTTATTGTCCAAATTTGAGTGAACTTAAAATTTTATGTTCGTTCTAACGCCTATTATCCCTTTAATAACATAATATTTAATTTTGTATTTTAACTTTCAACAGAAGAATGTAATTATTATTTAAATTAACCTATTCTGTGTATGTAAATGTTAAATAGTTAATATTTTGCAGTTTTACATTAAGATGAGATTTTTCTAATGTTGTTCTATATTTCTAGACAAGACCTCTATGCCGTGATGGTTCTCTTTGTTTAATGACACTACCAGAGTCATTACATATACTCTATATGAAGAATTTCTATGCACGTAAGTTGATATATAAATTTGATATTTATTAATTGTAAGTTTTATTTTGATTTTGTATTTAAGATAATCTGCGCAAATAATTTATTGAAACCATATATAAAATTGTATCTGTATTTTGAAGTTGGATTTTTCTTGTGAGGCAATAAGTTTAAATTCTTTATATTATAGAAGAAGAAAGGTTATTAATAGCTGAGCTGTTTAAGATGAAGAGTAGTCGGAATAAACGTCGGTTTTCATTTAAATCCAGAGAAGAAGACCGAGGCAGTAAAGTGTAAGTTATATTGATATTTTTGATATTCTCTATCTTTAGCTAGTTATAATGAATTATATTTTAAACTGTAAATAAAGAAATTATTTAACTTACAATTGATTACATGTAAAGACAATTTAGTTGATGCCTAAGACATGGTCATTATTCCCAATCATCAGCAGTTTAATTTGATTTCATTTGAAAATTAATAGTAGCTCAGACCCTTGTTAATTTCTTTATTTACAGTCAATTATTCTGTGTATTAAATATATCTTCTATTGTCTTAATATACATGTAATATAATATAGGTCCTATAGATGCATCTTTTTATATCCAATATTCTTTAAATTCTTTTAATTTTGTTCCAGAGTGTAATTTTGTGGACAAATGTTGATGCATGTGTTAGATTAAATTTAAAAAATAATTTTTTTTTTTGCAGTTTGCATCATTGGCATTTTGTATAAGCATTGTGTCTAATTGAAATCTTGATTGATGACTTATTAAAATATGTGTTGTTGTGTCCAATTGTTCAACTCAATCACTAATTATTATACAAGGCTTATAATAGTTCTATTTCACCCCAATTTTTATTTCGCTACCTCATTTTATATCTGTAGGCTTGATCGTAGAAGTCGAGAAATCTCTGCCCCTATGTCATTTAGTCACGTAGTCCATGTTGGTCCTAATCAAATACTACCTGTACCAACACAGTAAGATATTACTACTGTTAAAACTTACTAGTTTCCTATACTGCTTGCTTTATCTTATCCCTTAGTTTAGATGTTAACATAGCAAAATCACTAGCAAATCAATATTAAAGAGATGCTATCCTCTAAGAATGCACATAAATTTAACTTTTCAAATTTACACTTACCTGGTGTCATCTGATAAATCCATTAAACAAAGTAGATTTTTGTTTTAGTAATTAATGTAGTTTGAAAGATAACTACTTTAGAAGATTTTTCGGATATTCTGTTGTATAGTAATGGCATTTGGCAGGTAATAATATACTCCTGGCTAAGATTGAAAATCTGAATTTTCTATTCATTCTAAGAGGCAGTATAGTATTCCTTTTATATGTTGACTGTGTTTAAACTTTGAAAAATATATCTGAAGTGGTTTTACTATGTTTAAGTAGTAAAGTTAATGTTGGAGTAGCTATATATGCTAGAATGAATTAACAAATTAATATAAAGTTTTGAAATAAAAGCAGCATTTACAGCCAGCCCAACATATAAATATATTCCTTTACAATGCATGTTATAAAATGGTGTATTTAATGATCTACCTTTAGAAATTACTACAAAATTTATCAAAAAATTATAGAATTTAAATATAATTTTGTCTTCAGCTGTTAAAAAATTCCATTAAATATTGATATAGATTAAATTTGTACTCAATACTACTCTGTACCAAGCTTGATGTATATCTTAATATCCAATTTATTATTCTTTTACCTTTTTTGTACCCTTGTGTTTTGTTTTTAAATTTCTGAAAAGTCTTGTGTCATTGTCTTATCCTTCTCCAGCTGTTAAATGTATTTACTGCATGTTGAACATGTACATAACAGTAAATCTCCCCTTTTCAATAATTGTCCTGCCTACTTGATCCTTGCCATATCGATTTTTCTTGTATCAGTAGACCTTCTGTGCTGGTAATGTACAAAGAAACAGAAACTGCTCTTATCCATGCATGTTGAAAAAGAATGTTAATGTTATTTATGTTATAGATGTGGCTTATTGTGTTCTAAGGCATTTAATGAGACATAAGATTTTATAATATACTACTCTGCAAGTTATCTGAGGCATAATCATGGCATTTTACTTACTGATGAATAAAACTGGTTTTAGATAGTAGTTATAGCTTTGTTTTTATGTAAATAAATAGTGTAGTTTTTTTTTCGAAACTAATATGTTTTAGCTTTGTTGTTAGTATGTTGGTGTTATTATGATTTTGAAACTGAACATTAGATATTAAAATGTTATAAATTATTTCAGAGCTGAAAGGAGATCTCGATTAATATCATCACCAATTAACTTCAGCCATGTAGCACATATGGGTCCAGATCAGAGTATGCAGGTTTTGATAGATTTACCTAAAGTGAGTAACAAAATTTATGAATAGTTGTACTGCTAAAGCCTTATATCAAGTGTTAATTTTCAGGAAACAAAAGATTAGTTTATTCTAACGCCAAAGTGACAATTATTACAGTTCTTCTCATTTGTGTTGATATATATATTTTAGGTTCTTCTTAATGTGTTGATGTATATATTTAGGTTCTTCTTATATGTGTTGATATATATAGTTTAGGTTCGTCTCATATGTGTTGATATATATATATATTTTAGGCACTAATTTTGAAAAATTAGGTCGAATGTGTGAATAAATTAGTAGTATGATGATGAAAATATTTTTAACAAGGTCTGTAAATCAGATAATGAAATGTTCAACCCATATCTGCCATGAGAGGTAGTCGACCTGTTAGCATGGCATATAATGGTATTTACTATTATATTAGTTTAGTTTAATATAATGATAATATACTTGTTGTTTTAATAACTATTTCATGCATTTAAAATTAGTTTAGTTTGATCAGGCATTTGATTTAGATATAGTATACAAATTCCTAAAGAAAAATTGTCTGTTAGAGACAGGCACAATATATTATTCCCAAGGAAACAGTAACCACAAATTCTATAAAAAGCCTGTAGTATAGGCTTAATAGAACAGGATACAATGTTTGTCATGACAAGGTTTTCAATCATTTAACTTGACAGTACAGAAATTAAGTAATCTACAATAGATTCTACAGATAAATAATTACTCACTTTGTAATATTCTTCACAGTAATCTCTTAATTTAATATAACATGTTATGATTAATCTTATAAACTAGTAACTGTAAGATGATAATTAAGTATTGTGAAATTATTTATTATGTTAACTGACAAAAAATTACCTTTATTCAAATATGAATATCAAACAAACCAAAAAGATAGCTATAAAAAACACTTTTCTAAGCCTCTTAGTAATATTTTTAGTGATGAAGAAGACCTCATTATGTTAAAATTACAATTTTGGCCAAAGTTATAGTTGATGTTTTATATTAAGTAACTGCATGTCAATGTTCTGATTTTTTTGTGTTATAATAACGGGTATAGTGATCTGTAATTTTATTTATAGGTACTGCTAGTCGTGATAGTGGTAGACCAGGAGCCACTGTTTCTGGTGTACGTAGTATGCCACCTGGTACAACACCTGTCAATTATGAATCCAACTCAGATAGCTTTTCAAAAGAAGTATTTGAGGTATGTACTTTAAGTTTTGAGAACTACCAGTACATCAATTTACTAATATCATCTCTATTATAGAATCATAACCTTAAATAAACATTTATTATAAATTGGTTTGAAATGTGAACATTATACTGTGAATAAGGTCTGATGAATTCATTTCAAAATATTGTTAACCCAAGCTGGAAACAAAGACTCGTTGAACGAAAAGATAAAGATATAGACATGTAAGAAATATTTTCAGGCTTCCAGTTATAATTCCAGTGGTAGTTGTTGGTCATTACCAACTTATGATCCTTCCAAGAGTTAGCCCAATCAGGCTTGTAATTTCTCTTTACAATATCTGCATGTCACAGCCATTTTGTTTTGTTATTACCCATTAGGTATAACCCACCCAGCTTGTTTCTCACTTTTGATTTCAATGTTTTGATCAGCCATTTTTAGTTAGTTAAAAATAGAAAGTTGGGGTTTTTATTTTGTGTTTTTTTAAGTTCTTTGGGATTTTTTTTTAGAAATTTTTGTGATTTTCAAAGCTAAAGAGCTATTGTAGTCTATAGGCTTTGTGTGTGTGTGTGTGTGTTTTTCTTTTTGTTGGTGAAAAGTGAAACATCCAACATGCATTATCAGAACTGAAATCGTACAAATTAAACCAAGATTTATTCTTGATTTTTCCATACGCCCTGTATCATCAATTTGGTGGATGTTTTGTTTCTTAATTTTCCTTATTACAAGTTGTGTGTAAACTTTAATTTCTTAATGTATAGTTAATTCTAGATATTATTTCTTTTGAAACTTTAATCACTAGACCAAATTAATTGGTAATTCTAATAATAATATGTTTGTAAAACTGTACAAATCAATTTAAAATATTTAATAGAAGCTAATGAAATTTAATTGAAAGCTGTTTGTAATGTTAATTGGAAACTAATAGCTTATTTGAATAAAAAGTAATGATAATAGAAAGCTAATTAACATTTTCAAAAAATCATTTTTCTTGCATGCTTCATCAACTCACCTACATGTACTTCATTTGACACAGAACACACATATTGTTTTTGTCATTGTTTCACATTTCATAAAGACTGCCTTCTTCTCAATTATACAGCCACTTCAATAAAATCACATGTATTCTTTATCATGTTTTCTAATCCTCTTGATTAAATGAAATGCTGATTGTCTCCCTTGACACAAAGTGTATCTGTTTTATAAATACATGTATATTATCATCATTCAGGGGGTGTTTTGCAACTGTGAGTTATAATTATACTTTTTCTCTTTATAGGATAGTCCTGATCAACCAGACTGGAGACATTCATTTGATTCCAACAGTAGTAATTTAAGTAGTCCTCCTGGCTCCAACAGACACAGTTTAGTTTTTGATAAAGATCAAGGTACAGAGTCTTCAGACTCAGAACAGACCTCCTCCACTAACTTATAAAGAAATACGCAAAGCTGACCTCCAGTTCCAGAAAATTCCTAACATGGTCAAGAAAAAGGAATAAACTCCAGATTATTTCATTAGATGAAATGATCTGTTGGTGTTTATAAATGGTGCTCTCTGTTCAATACCAAGTACAAGGAAAATTGTGTGAACATTTTTAGTTGTTTGTTATATTGATATAACAGTGTGAGTGTTGATTCCTCATTTTTTTCGTCTTTCTTATGGAATGATTTTCCCCTTTTTTCCCTCCCCTTTCGTTTCACTTCTGTCATTGTTTCGTATTTTGTTTTCAAGTTGTTTTGTTTAGTAGTATGACAGATATTATATGATTGGAGTGATGAGGAACAAGAGATTGACAATTTTACAATCTTTCAGTGCAATTGAAACTTTTTCTAATATGATGCTTAATCTAAGGTCTAAAACTTTCATTTAGACTAGATCAGATTAGACATGTAGACTTAATGCTGCTTAAATGATGATGCTTATTTATCATTAATGCTGATTTATTATATTTATCTTCATTATGATAATTTGTATAGGCTCAGTTTTTGCTCATGAATGAAAGTTGTTCAAGGCTCATTAATATTTTATTTGATCAACCAATGTTAGAATAGTTTTCAGAAGCAAACAGTAGAGCAGGTTTAAGATTAAATATTTAGTGTGGCTAAAATAAATTTGGGTTTAATTTGTTGCTAAATGCTTCTGCTTAGCTTAGTTGTTTGCACATGACAAACTTTTAAACAATTATTAGAAAATTGAACTTAAGACAGGTACCTGTTATTATAATGAAATTTTTGACATGACTTGTAGATTAGACCCGAGCAACAGCTCTGTTTATTATACTAACATGATGTATATAATGTTTATTATTTAATATAATAGTACATGTATATCGTTATATAGACTTACTACAGCTCATAACAATAGTTCTTTCTCTGTTTGATGATCAGTCATATATATCATTCCATTAAACGTTGAAAACTTAAGTAATATTGATAAACTTGTACCTAGATGTAGAGTGCTTTTAACTTTTAACTACTTTACAGTATCACAAACCTTGTACTGATGGATACTATTTCAAGATTACAAGAGAATCAGTTTTTGTTCTTTAAATAACCACTATTAGCCCATACCATTTGGAAAATCCAAATAGGCACAGTATCTTAGGTTGAATTTTCTGATATATTTGATAATGAAAGTGATATTAAGCTATGAATTGTTTGTGATAAGTGATATTTGTTATAATGTATATTTGTATTTGATATGATAAATCATGGAAGTTGATATATCTTGATTGTATATATTCATATACTATAATGATTAATCTAAATATTATAATAAATACTAACATACCTTTCAGTGAACAGAGAAAAAACTTTTTTTAATGAAATTAACTGAAATCTATTGTATAAGGTATGAAACTTAACTCTCTTTAAGTTTTTAGGTTTTGGGATGCCTGTTAATGGTTGAGTGATTTTGATTAAGTGTATTTTTATGTTAGGTTAGCTTTTAGTCTGGATTATTAAACAAAATGCTTATATTTGTACTTAATTTACTTTAAAATGTCTCTACGCTAAGCAAAGAAGTCACCCATGTTGAATTTGTATGACTTTAAGAGACAAATTCTATGCAATACAAATACTTACGTAGAATGTATAAATATGAATTTTGTACAGTTAAATTTATGTACATTTATTTTGTTTATAGAAATAATTATTTGTATACTTGTACTATACAACTGTTTACTTATATTATTATACATTAGATATACAAAAATTAACCAGTAGAATAATTGATATACAATTAGCAGCCTGTCTTTTGATATAACCATCTGTAAACAAAAGCTTACATGTGTCTTCTATCATCATGCAATATAATACTATATGGAATTTGTTAACAAATTGAAGTTCACATTTGTTAGTGTCTGTTACTGGACTTTTTTCATTCATTGATAAGGATAATCCTATCAACTTGTAAATCTCCAATGCTTTTAGTTTACTTGATTAGTGTATCCTTTGATCAAGCCAAAAGTGTCTGTGTTTTGTCTCATTAATTAAAGAATCCAAATTTGATTGTAAAGTTTTTTGCCAGAAAGGACAGTTCCTCAAAGACACTATGGCTGTATTTACCTTGTGGCTGAACATTGCTGTCCTAGTAAAATATTGTAATGTATTTGAGTTAAATGATACACAATGTCCTCTTGCTGTGATTCTTTGGTAGCATATTTTATAACAAACAGGGTTATATGATCAGTTCTATGAATTGTTATTTATGTTAGTCTCCGATGCCCAGACTATTCCGATCTTGAAGGAGTATATAGGTCTAAACTGTACAAAAAAAAAAACAGGAACTGGATGATGGAGGTTAGATCTTTGTATGACATTTCTGAGAAAACCCTCATTTTTTTTTTGTCTTCCCTTAAGCTTCCAAAGTTTTGTTTAATCATTAGATATCAGCTCAAGGTATAATTTCACCAGTTGACTTTCAAGATTGTTAATGAATTTGTTTGCTGTGATGTTAATATTTTATTACAGTTTGAAATGACCTTATATATCATCAGATATCAATTGTTATAAATATTAAGTTATATATATCACTGACAATGCTACAAAAATATGCACAAATGACAAATTACTTGGACTAATAAACAGGATTGCCATTGGTTGATTATCCATTTCTACATTTATTATTGTTAAACCCTTAATTAGGGCAAGTAATTGTCTTTGTGTATGGTAACAAGAAAGTAGCAAATACTGAACTTTGAATGCCAAGGATCACAATGAAGAATATTTGAATTTGATCAAAGCCAAGCTTATGTTAAGTTGGCAAAAAGTTATAATCATTCGTCAGAATTCTTCAATGAAATCCTTAGCCCTATCAATATAATGAAAATTCTATTTTTTCAAATGAAACTCGACTGATGGATGAACAATTAGTGATGGTCTTGTGAACCAAGCCTATATATTATCTAGTTTATTATTTATTTATCAACTTTAGGCTAACATTTTGTTTAATATTTTCTATTTATATTTATGTTTTTATACTAAAATCAGATTCATATATTATAGAGAATCTCAAACAGTGTCTGACCATATCCTGAGCAATAATTCTGGGTGTCCATATAACTAAAGCATATAATTATGCATAGACGTGCATATAGCTTTGATGTTTAAAATGTTAATGGACACTCCCTGGACTTTGACTATTTCAATGTGCAATTATTACAAATTTCAGATGATTTTAAAGCTGTTTATATTTGCTTCCTAATATTATAAAAACAATTTAGGTGATATATTGTATGACATAGAGCCAAAATGATGTTTGCTGGCTTTTAGAAGTTCGTAACCACTAGAAT
This sequence comes from Nipponacmea schrenckii, assembly GCA_030562195.1. Lineage (NCBI taxonomy): Eukaryota > Metazoa > Mollusca > Gastropoda > Lottiidae > Nipponacmea > Nipponacmea schrenckii. The sequence goes on from CM060199.1 coordinate 33,877,339, forward strand.
ATATTGTGAGAAAACTATGTTAGATATACACAGACTGTATATAGCACAAGCTATTGCTTTTTCCTCACAATTCATATATTTTGTATATTTTTCCCCTGCTACTGTCTTTTTTAAAACTTTTTTCTCATTGTATAAGAACAATTAAACATGTCAAAAAATAAACATGTATATTTATCTATTCTCTTAAATTATTGGAATATTAATTTCAATCGGGGTGCTGATCTAGGGAGTTGCTTAGGAATGTGCTGGTTTGTTGCAGATCAGAATACATCTGTGACAAAGTAATATGATATACTTAATATACACTAAATGCAGACATCACTAATATCATCACCAAATTCTGGATTGATACAGATAACAGAAGATAGCTTGCCAGGCAAGGTAATATACGCCCACTGGCAGCATTTATTTCAAATAAAAACTTTTCAGTAAGGTTACAATAAGTGGAATGAATTATTCAACCTACCAACCTATTTTTTTCTAGGGTCTCTAGTTTCATTAAAAACTGTCAAGAATTGTACCTAATAACAACTCATTAAATATTTTTCGGTATTTTTATGATTTGCAATAGAGTTCACCCTTAATAATATTTTGATATTTTTAATTCTTAATAAGGCTCATCCTTGGTTGATATTAAACAATTTCAGCGAGTTTTGTCAAAAAGGAATATTTAGAGTGTTCACAAGCCAAAAGTTGAAAGCGTTTTTGAAAACAGGCGCAATAACTGACACTAAATATTTTTCGATTTATCTGATTTTCAATAGGGTTTATCCTTGTGAGAAAACAAATACTAAAGCCAAGTTTCATCAAAATCCATTCAAAATTGTTCTTTCTAGAGTGTTTACGAGTTAAATTGAACGCGTTTTCAAAAATAAGGTCAATAACTTGTACTAAATATTTTTCGATTTTCAATAGGGTTCATCCTTGGGAGACAACAAATACTCCAGCCAAGTTACATCAAAACCCATTAAAAATTGTTCTTTCTAGAGTGTTTACAAGCTAAAATTGAACGCGTTTTCAAGAACAAGGGCTATAACTGACACTAAATATATTTCTATTTATTTGATTTATAATAGGGTTCATCCTTGGGTAAAAACAAATACTCAAGCCAAAGTTAATCAAAATCCATTAAGAATAGTTCTTTCTAGAGTGTTTACAAGCTAAAATTGAATGCGTTTTCAAGAACAAGGGCAGTAACTCATACTAAAAATTTTTTCGATTTTGCTGATTTTCAATAGAGTTCATCCTTGAGTTATAATACACTCTCACACCAAGTTTCATCGAAATCCATCAAGAATTGTGCCATTTAGAGTGTTTATGAGACAAAAATCGAACGTGTTTTAAAGAACAAGGGCAATAATTCATATTAGATATATTTTGATATTTTTAATTTTCAATTAGGCTCATCCCTTGCGATATCCAACAATTTCAGTGAGTTTTGTCAACATTGGTCATGAATTGTACCTTCTAGAGTGTTTATTAGCCAAAAAGTTAAACCCGTTTTCAAACACAAGGGCAATAACTGACACTAAATATATTTCGATTTATTTGATTTTCAAAAAGGTTCATCCTTGGGTAAAAACAAATACTCAAGCCAAGTTTTATCAAAATCCATTAAGAATTGTTCTTTCTAGAGTGCTTACAAGCTAAAATTGAACGCGTTTTCAAACACAAGGGCAATAACTGATACTAAATATTTTTCGATTTAACTGAATTTCAATAGGGTTCATCCTTAGGTGATTACAAATACTCATGCCAAGTTATGTCAAAATCGCTCAAGAATTGTGACTTGTAGAGTGTTTACAAGGCAAAAATCCAACACATTTTATAGAACAAGGGCAATAATTCCTATTAAATATATTTCGATATGTGCTATTTTCAAAAGGGTTCATTCTTGGGTGATATTAAACAATTTCAGCAAGTTTCGTCAAAATCGGTCAATAACTGTGCTTTGTAGAGTGTTTACAAGCTAAAAATTGAACGCGTTTTCAAAAACAAGGGCAATAACTGATATTAATTTTTTTTCGATTTGACTGGTTTTCAATAGGCTTCATCCTTGGGTGATAACAAATACTCAGACCAAGTTTCATTAAAATCCATTAAAAATTGTTCTCTCAAGAGTGTTTACAAGCTAAAATTGAACGCGTTTTCAAGAACAAGGGCAATAACTCATACTAAATGTTTTTCGATTTCGCTGATTTTCGATAGGGTTTATCCTTGAGTTATAACATACTCTCACACCAAGTTTCATCAAAATCGGTCAAGAATTGCACTTTGTAGAGTGTTTACGAGCCATTCAAGAACAAGGGCACAAACTCATACTAATTTTTTTCCGATTTCGCTGATTTTCAATAGGGTTCATCCTTGCGTGATCATAAGCACTCATATTAAGTTTCATCTAAATCCGTCAAGAATTACACCGTGTAGAGTGTTTACGAGCAATTGTGGACGGACGGACGGACGGACGGACCGACGGACGGACGGACGGACGGACGGACGGATGTGGGTGACGACAATATACGCCCCCCATTTCATGTGGGCGTATAAAAATGAGTCAAGCAAAGGTTCCCACTGCAGCCTCAGATAGTTGAAACAAGATGCCATATTTGTCTCATTTATATAAGAGTGGGACCTAGACAAGAACTACAGAAGTTCTAATAAATGAAATAACCTTAATAATCAAAAATATACATTTTATTTCACATAAAGATATAAAAATAATATAATTTTTCTATAAAGTAGAAATATTGAGATGCTGTAAAAATAAAATGCCTCTTAACAAAGAAAGTAAATGGTAAAAAACAGTGTTCACATATCATCAAATTTTGATTGTTTAGCTCATTTCAACCAAAATCTTCATTTACTGTAAACTTCACTTGTTTTTAACCTTTTATATTCTGAAAAATATATAAATTTAAGAAACTGTTGATAAACCACTTTTGAATTTTCTTTAACATGGCACAAGGCAAATCTTGTGAATAATACATCAGTTAGGCAATCCTAAACAGAAGCAAGGTTGTTTCAATTATTATGTGTTTGATTTAACATAATATACTGATGTTCACATATTTCTAAATGTAAATGGGCTGAAGACACATGAACAAGCTAATGGAAGACTGCGGTATCATTAGAAATGAATATGCAACAAGTATCCGTGTGCTGGCTAGAGCACAAGTTACTGATAAGATAACAATACCTGTAAAATTTGTAAAACATGGTCCACATTAGGTCTATCATTGGCTGCTTTACTACAATAAACTAACTTCATTTCACCTTCTTTATCAATGATAAAATCACCTCCCATCTACAAAAAACATCTGATTCTAAGTCAATCTGGAGCAACATTCTGATCCAGACTAGAGCTAAATACTTGTCTCCTGGAGATGTTCAAAATGATTAAATATTTCTAGTGTTTGCCATTAGAAGCTATAATTTGTAAAGAGGACAGGTTCAAGGAAATAGCTTTATCTACCATTCAAATCTAAAGCAGATCTAAATTGAAAAAACTTTATACCTGTATGGGATCATCATGAATATGTTGGTATGGTTTAGGTAAATCTCTACCTTGTGCCATTTGTTCACCATAATAAATCATACATGATACACTCCATACCTATTAATATAAACAACATTCTATCAACAAGAACAAATACATGCACTCAAATATTGAACAAATATTGACTAAATATAGCATTTTCCAGATTATAACTTTTAGGAAATAGAATTTATCGTCTTATTGTGTTCCAATTTAGAACCCTCTTGACAAAGTTGTTTCCCTTGCTCTTAGAGAACAGATTATGTGGGGGCCTTAAAGAGAATGAACTAGCTGAATAGAGCATGAATACCCCACATCAAATGAGAATTTTCTACAGAAGATTATGGCCAGTTCAATAAAAATGTAAAATAGATAATTGATACCTTAGAAACTGATCTATTTAATCCAAATGAAAGATATACCTGAAAGATATTCAAATATTCCATTCAATTATTTTCAGAAAAGCAAATACATATTTACAAATTTTATTGTCTTTGGTTAGATTATAATACCAATATGGTGGTGTGTAACAAATCAAAAATTAAAAGACTGAAATTTAGTGTGTTGTATGTGAACCATGCCAACTGATATTCAATATATATTTTGTGTGTCTAATACAATAGGAAATTAAAAAATAAAAGAACATGACTTACTTTTCTCTCATGATCTAACAACATATCATAGTTACATTTCATATCATCTAACCATTTCATACCTCCTTCTTTCATACCAAACGAGATCAACAACACTTTACTTTTACCATCGGATATTCGATCCTAAAATAAACAGGATTCTAATTTATATCTCACAAATAACAGAATCCATGCTAAATTGTTGTGTCCATTTTTGTTGAATATTTCTGACATTTTTCATCTTAAAGCAAGTTAAAATTGGTAAAAAAATTCTATCTTTTATTGATAAACACACAACTTGCAAATTTTGGAAAAGTATGTAGGCCTACTGGTTTTTGCCCAAAATGATTTTTTTTTTATAGAATTCTGTATGAAAGATCTTCTTTGCAACATTTTTAATTGAAAAAGGAAGAAACATTCAAACAAATCATATAATGCTTTAAATATATAGCATGTAATAACCCATGACTATTTTATATGCTTCAAGCGTAGATTACGATTTAGTTCTCTTACCTGATTGGCCATAAGTTGTGTGACATGATCTCGTCATGGTAGTCAAGCAAAATGACGAAGTAATATTAGCAATAGACTTGAGGTATCTGATGATAGGTATTGTTTTAGTGTAACTTGTTCATCAGTTTTACAGTTAACTAATGGTATATCTAGAGGACCTTGATCACCTTCCTTAATTATATTATCATTATCTTGTTGAAATCCTTTATCAATATCTAATAATATATCATCCCATTCTCTCTACAATTACAAAACATTATCATTAGTAATACTATCATTATTATATTATCATTATCTTGTTGAAATCCTTTATCAATAGCTATCCCATTCTCTCTACAATTACAAAACATTATCATTGCGTGGCAAATAAAATTTGTCACGCTTTGTTTTCGTTCGGATTATTTTTTTTTTTTTTTTTTTTTTTTTTTTTTTGGGAAGCTCGCTAGCCCAAACGGAAAAAGATAGACTATTTTTGTTTTCACCAATGGTTTTTATATGGGCTGGAATCAAAAATGAATATCTAACATAATATTTTCGCTAACCCGAAAGTGGCTAATTGCATAATATGCAAATAAGATTTCAAGCTAGCTCGGGCCCTAATAGTCGGATCGGTCTGAAATTTACAGGATATAGATAGATAGGCAGCGCAATTAAAACTACATCATCAAAATTTTTTGATCACTTCCGGTTTGGGCGTGGGGACTTCCGGTTTTGTATCTCATTTCAGGCGACCCTACATCCCGTGTAATTCAAGAATGTAAGCAAAAACAGTATATATTAGCTATACAAAATAATTTGTATCCCCCGAGAAGAAAAAAAATTCCAATTGCTAGTTGCGCATGCGCCATTTTTCCGAGAATGGCAAATTTTCTTTAAAATTTAATTAGTCCGTCATTTATTATTTATGCCCGTTTGAATTTTTTAAAAATTTGAAATTCTAAATCTTGTGACCTTCACCTTCAATGACCTTGAAATTTTCCATATAGAATGGCCTTGACATCAGCTGTCTATAGATCTAACAATATTGTTACGCTTGTTCCACAATTGGAGGCTGAAAAGTACCGGAATTGAAAGCTAGCAGGTTAGAAGTTTCAAAATGTTCGAAATCCATGGGATAACGCATAGTTGCCACGCTCGGAGCTGTTCACAGTTCTAGTTATTTATATTATATTTATTATATTATCATTATCTTGTTGAAATCCTTTATCAATAGGCTATCCCATTCTCTCTACAATTACAAAACATTATCATTTACATTATCATTATTTATACAGTAGAACCTGCATTCAGAGACCACTCAAGGGGATATTCAAAAATGGTCGCTGAATGAAGGTGGCCTCTTAAGAGAGGAATTGCAAAACCATTTCATTTTGACATTTTGGAAATCATAGGATCTTACTTTCACTCATACATGTGTAGTTTCTACGGCTTTTGCATCCTGTCTCCTATCTACCGACGGTATGCCATATTTTGTCGTATTTTATTTTCTTTTAGATACCAAAGTTTTCACAGTAACTATCGTTTTCAAAGTCAAGATTCTTTACTGTAAATCAATAAGACATCATTCTTGACTTGCATTTTAATTGCCCGGTAATACACATTATTCAATTTTCACCTGTATTATCATTATTAATATTATCTTTATCTATATTATCATTATCTAATAACATATCATCCCATCCTTGCTACAATAACAAAACGTGAAAAGATAGCTTGCCAGGCCAGGTAATATACACCCCACAAAATTGATCATTATCTTGTTGAAATCCTTTATCAATATCTAATAATATATCATCCCATTCTCTCTACAATTACAAAACATTATCATTATTTATATTATTGCGTGGCAAATAAAATTTGTCACGCTTTGTTTTCGTTCGGATTATATTTTTTTGCGTGGCAAATAAAATTTGTCACGCTTTGTTTTCGTTCGGATTATTTTTTTTTTTTTTTTTTTTTTTTTGCGTGGCAAATAAAATTTGTCACGCTTTGTTTTCGTTCGGATTATTTTTTTTTTTTTTTTTTTTTTTTTTTTTTTTTTTTTTTTTTTTTGGGAAGCTCGCTAGCCCAAACGGAAAAAGATAGACTATTTCTGTTTTCACCAGTGGTTTTTATATGGGCTGGAATCAAAAATGAATATCTAACATGAAATTTTCGCTCATCCGAAAGTGACTAATTGCATAATATGCAAATAAGATTTCAAGCTAGCTCGGGCCCTAATAGTCGCATCGGTCTGAAATTTACAGGATATAGATAGATAGGCAGCGCAATTAAAACTACATCATCAAAATTTTTTGATCACTTCCGGTTTGGGCGTGGGGACTTCCGGTTTTTTCGTCTCATGTCGGGCGACCCTGCTTCCGATGTAATTCAAGATTCTAAACAAAATCAGTATATTTTAGCTATACTAAATGATTTTAATCCCCTGAGATGCAGAAAAATTAAATTGAATGTTGCGCATGCGCAGTTTTCAAAAATAGCAAATTTTCTTAAAAATTTAATAAGTCCGCCAATTATTAACCGATTTTTATGATTTTGGTGTCTATCGAAACCTTGATATTTTATCTAAAAAATGTTGGGAACAGAATTTTGATTTTCGAATTTGAATTTTTTTTATGCCCGTTCGAATTTTTCGAAAATTTAAAACTCTATATCTCGTGACCTTGACCTTCAATGACCTTGAAATTTGAGATGTAGAATGTCCTTGACCTCAGCTGTCTATAGATGTGCTGATATTGCATGACAAATATTAACTTCCGGTTTTATAGCCCATCGAAATCTGACTATTTTGCAATTTTGGACGGTTATGTTACACTTTCGGGCTCTAATGTTCGGATCGATCTGAAATTTACAGGATATAGATAGATACGCAACACAATTAAAAATATATCATCAAAATTTTTTGATCACTTCCGGTTTGGGCGTGGGGACTTCCGGTTTTTTTTATCTCATTTCAGGCGACCCTACATCCGTGTAATTCAAGAATGTAAGCAAAAACAGTATATATTAGCTATACAAAATAATTTGCATCCCTCGAGAAGAATAAAATTCCAATTGCTAGTTGCGCATGCGCCATTTTTCCGAGAATGGCAAATTTTCTTTAAAATTTAAATTAGTCCGTCATTTATTATCCGATTTGTATGATTTTGGTATCTATCAAAACCTTGCTCCCTTATCTAAAGGATGTTTGAAACAGAATTTTGATTTTCGAACATAAATTTATTTTATGCCCGTTTGAATTTTTTGAAAATTTGAAATTCTATTTCTTGTGACCTCACCTTCAATGACCTTGAAATTTTCCATATAGAATGGCCTTGACCTCAGCTGTCTATAGATATGACAATATTGAATGAAAAATATCAACTTCTGGGTTTTATAGCCAACCGAATTCTGACATTTTTGAAACTTTGAACGGCAATATTACATTTCCTTATGAACACATTGACTTGAGATTTTCTGTTTTATAATAGCCTCAAAACTCTTCAATAAAGGATATATGCCAAAAGTGCAGAAGCATATTTTAAAAAAGCAAAATTAAATTTTACAACTCCAGTACTAACATAAAATATATTCATCCCACATCAATGTGGTATACATCATTGGACTCCAAATTAAATTGTCTCTTAAATGATATACGACATGGTCGTTTTACCATGAAAATTTAAGCATTAATTTTAGATAAATTAACAAAATAAATACCAATTTTGGGTTTTTTATTTCATAAAATCTGTTTCAAATTGATCAGTCAGGGTGTTAAAGGCTGTTATATAACATGTCAGTAAAACTGGTGGTTTAAATTTTCACACTACTTGTCAAATCACTGAGCTGGGGAACAAATTAATCTGATTATGTAATTTCTTAAAATATTTCCATTTCAAATTCAAAACATGCATCAAGTTAAAGAAGTAATTCGCTTGTCATTGATCAGTTCGAATTTTGTTCGTATCTTAAATAGAAATGATTTTATAAAAAAATGTCAAATACAGGCATGTGAAGAGTAGCAGACATATAAGTCTTATAAAACACAGATGAACTATTGACCACTTTAGTCACGGTTCAATGCACACAGGTGGCCAAAGAGTAAATTAATCTAATGATATAATCTGATAACCCTAATAAAATTTATTTTTTTGTAAAATTTTTGCATACAAATTCAAAAAATATCTCTTTATAAAGCTGTGAATAAGCAAATTATCACATAGCTTGAATTTTCTCTCTATGTTAATTACAACCAAAGTTACAAAATAAGTTTTAAATTTGAATATAGAGAGTTTAAATTTCATGACAAATTGTCATCTTACTACCTACTTAAAATTTGGTTTGGAATTTATGTAAATATCCTACCGAAATCTTAGACATGTACAAAAATCTAATAAGGAACTGATAGTAGAAACGTATAGTAGAAAAAATTGCCTCTATAGCGGAAGGTTTACGCTTACAATTGTAGGCTGAAAAGTACCGGAATTGAAAGCTAGCAGGTTAGAAGTTTCAAAATGTTCGAAATCCATGGGATAACGCATAGTTGCCACGCTCGGAGCTGTTCACAGTTCTAGTTTTTTTTTTTTTTGGGAAGCTCGCTAGCCCAAACGGAAAAAGATAGACTATTTTTGTTTTCACCAATGGTTTTTATATGGGCTGGAATCAAAAATGAATATCTAACATAATATTTTCGCTAACCCGAAAGTGGCTAATTGCATAATATGCAAATAAGATTTCAAGCTAGCTCGGGCCCTAATAGTCGGATCGGTCTGAAATTTACAGGATATAGATAGATAGGCAGCGCAATTAAAACTACATCATCAAAATTTTTTGATCACTTTCGGTTTGGGCGTGGGGACTTCCGGTTTTTTCGTCTCATGTGGGGCGACCCTGCTTCCCATGTAATTCAAGAATCTAAACAAAAACAGTATATTTAAGCTATACTAAATGATTTTAATCCCCTGAGATGAAGAAAAATTAAATTGAATGTTGCGCATGCGCAGTTTTCAAAAATGGCAAATTTTCTTAAAAATTTAATAAGTCCGCCAATATTAACCGATTTTTATGATTTTGGTGTCTATCAAGACCTTGATACTTTATCTAAAAAATGTTGGGAACAGAATTTTGATTTTCGAATTTGAATTTTTTTTTTATGCCCGTTCGAATTTTTCAAAAATTTAAAACTCTATATCTCGTGACCTTGACCTTCAATGACCTTGACATTTGAGATGTAGAATGTCCTTGACCTCAGCTGTCTATAGATGTGCTTATATTGCATGACAAATATTTAACTTCCGGTTTTATAGCAATTTTCTTAAAAATTTAATAAGTCCGCCAATTATTGACCGATTTTTATGATTTTGGTGTCTATCAAGACCTTGATACTTTATCTAAAAATGTTGGGAACAGAATTTTGATTTTCGAATTTGAATTTTTTTTATGCCCGTTCGAATTTTTCAAAAATTTAAAACTCTATATCTCGTGACCTTGACCTTCAATGACCTTGACATTTGAGATGTAGAATGTCCTTGACCTCAGCTGTCTATAGATGTGCTTATATTGCATGACAAATATTAACTTCCGGTTTTATAGCCCACCGAAATCTGACTATTTTGCAATTTTGGACGGTTATATTACACTTTCGGGCTCTAATGTTCGGATCGATCTGAAATTTACAGGATATAGATAAATACGCAACACAATTAAAAATATATCATCAAAATTTTTTGATCACTTCCGGTTTGGGCGTGGGGACTTCCGGTTTTTTTATCTCATTTCAGGCGACCCTACATCCCTGTTGTAATTCAAGAATGTAAGCAAAAACAGGTATATATTACCTATACAAAATAATTTGTATCCCCCGAGAGAAAAAAATTCCAATTGCTAGTTGCGCATGCGCCATTTTTCCAAGAATGGCAAATTTTCTTTAAAATTTAATTAGTCCGTCATTTATTATTTATGCCCGTTTGAATTTTTTTGAAATTTGAAATTCTAAATCATGTGACCTTCACCTTCAATAACCTTGAAATTTTCCATATAGAATGGCCTTGACATCAGCTGTCTATAGATCTAACAATATTGTTACACTTGTTCCACAATTGGAGGCTGAAAAGTACCGGAATTGAAAGCTAGCAGGTTAGAAGTTTCAAAATGTTCGAAATCCATGGGATAACGCATAGTTGCCACGCTCGGAGCTGTTCACAGTTCTAGTTGCGTGGCAAATAAAATTTGTCACGCTTTGTTTTCGTTCGGATAATTTTTTTTTTTTTTTTTTTTTTTTTTTTTTTTTTTTTTTTTTTTTGGGAAGCTCGCTAGCCCAAACGGAAAAAGATAGACTATTTCTGTTTTCACCAATGGTTTTTATATGGGCTGGAATCAAAAATGAATATCTAACATGTAATTTTCGCTAAACCGAAAGTGGCTAATTGCATATTATGCAAATAAGATTTCAAGCTAGCTCGGGCCCTAATAGTCGCATCGGTCTGAAATTTACAGGATATAGATAGATAGGCAGCGCAATTAAAACTACATCATCAAAATTTTTTGATCACTTCCGGTTTGGGCGTGGGGACTTCCGTTTTTTTCGTCTCATGTCGGGCGACCCTGCTTCCGATGTAATTCAAGATTCTAAACAAAATCAGTATATTTTAGCTATACTAAATGATTTTAATCCCCTGAGATGAAGAAAAATTAAATTGAATGTTGCGCATGCGCAGTTTTCAAAAATGGCAAATTTTCTTAAAAATTTAATAAGTCCGCCAATTATTAACCGATTTTTATGATTTTGGTGTTTATCGAAACCTTGATACTTTATCTAAAAAATGTTGTGAACAGAATTTTGATTTTCGAATTTGAATTTTTTTTATGCCCGTTCGAATTTTTCGAAAATTTAAAACTCTATATCTCGTGACCTTGACCTTAAATGACCTTGACATTTGAGATGTAGAATGTCATTGACCTCAGCTGTCTATAGATGTGCTGATATTGCATGACAAATATTAACTTCCGGTTTTATAGCCCACCGAAATCTGACTATTTTGCAATTTTGGATGGTTATGTTACACTTTCGGGCTCTAATGTTCGGATTGATCTGAAATTTACAGGATATAGATAGATACGCAACACAATTAAAAATATATCATCAAAATTTTTTGATCACTTCCGGTTTGGGCGTGGGGACTTCCGGTTTTTTTTTATCTCATTTCAGGCGACCCTACATCCCGTGTAATTCAAGAATGTAAGCAAAAACAGTACATTAGCTATACAAAATAATTTGCATCCCTCGAGAAGAAAAAAATTCCAATTGCTAATAAAATTTATTTATTTTTTTGTAAAATTTTTGCATACAAATTCAAAAAATATGTCTTTATAAAGCTGTGAATTAGCAAATTATCACATAGCTTGAATTTTCTCTCTATGTTAATTACAACCAAAGTTACAAAATAATGTTTAAATTTGAATATAGAGAGTTTAAATTTCATGACAAATTGACATCTTACTACCTACTTAAATTTTAGTTTGGAATTTATGTAAATATCCTACCCAAATCTTAGACATGTACAAAAATCTAATAAGGAACTGATAGTAGAAACTTATAGTAGAAAAAATTGCCTATATAGCGGAAAGTTTACGCTTACAATTGTAGGCTGGAAAGTACCGGAATTGAAAGCTAGCAGGTTAGAAGTTTCAAAATGTTCGAAATCCATGGGATAACGCACAGTTGCCACGCTCGGAGCTGTTCACAGTTCTAGTTTTTTTTTTTTTTCTTTTTTTTTTTTTTTTTTTTTTTTTTTTTTGGGAAGCTCGCTAGCCCAAACGGAAAAAGATAGACTATTTCTGTTTTCACCAATGGTTTTTATATGGGCTGGAATCAAAAATGAATATCTAACATGAAATTTTCGCTAACCCGAAAGTGGCTAATTGCATAATATGCAAATAAGATTTCAAGCTAGCTCGGGCCCTAATAGTCGCATCGGTCTGAAATTTACAGGATATATATAGATAGGCAGCGCAATTAAAACTACATCATCAAAATTTTTTGATCACTTCCGGTTTGGGCGTGGGGACTTCCGGTTTTTTCGTCTCATGTCGGGCGACCCTGCTTCCCATGTAATTCAAGATTCTAAACAAAAACAGTATATTTTAGCTATACTAAATGATTTTAATCCCCTGAGATGAAGAAAAATTAAATTGAATGTTGCGCATGCGCAGTTTTCAAAAATGGCAAATTTTCTTAAAAATTTAATAAGTCCGCCAATTATTAACCGATTTTTTTCGATTTTGGTGTCTATCGAAACCTTGATACTTTATCTAAAAAATGTTGGGAACAGAATTTTGATTTTCGAATTTGAATTTTTTTTATGCCCGTTCGAATTTTTCGAAAATTTAAAACTCTATATCTCGTGACCTTGACCTTCAATGACCTTGACATTTGAGATGTAGAATGTCCTTGACCTCAGCTGTCTATAGATGTGCTGATATTGCATGCCAAATATTAACTTCCGGTTTTATAGCCCACCGAAATCTGACTATTTTGCAATTTTGGACGGTTATGTTACACTTACAGGCTCTAATGTTCGGATCGATCTGAAATTTACAGGATATAGATAGATACGCAACACAATTAAAAATATATCATCAAAACTTTTTGATCACTTCCGGTTTGGGCGTGGGGACTTCCGTTTTTTTTTTATCTCATTTCGGGCGACCCTACATCCCGTGTAATTCAAGAATGTAAACAAAAATAGTATATATTAGCTATACAAAATAATTTGCATCCCTCGAGAAGAAAAAAGAAAAAAATTCCAATTGGTAATAAAATTTATTTACTTTTTTGTAAAATTTTTGCATACAAATTCAAAAAATATCTCTTTATAAAGCTTATAAAGCTTTATAAATTTTCTCTCTATGTTAATTACAACCAAAGTTAAAAAATAATGTTTAAATTTGAATATAGAGAGTTTAAATTTCATGACAAATTGTCATCTTACTACCTACTTAAATTTTGGTTTGGAATTTATGTAAATATCCTACCGAAATCTTAGACATGTACAAAAATCTAATAAGGAACTGATAGTAGAAACTTATAGTAGAAAAATTGCCTATATAGCGGAAAGTTTACGCTTACAATTGTAGGCTGAAAAGTACCAGAATTGAAAGCTAGCAGGTTAGAAGTTTCAAAATGTTCGAAATCCATGGGATAACGCATAGTTGCCACGCTCTGAGCTGTTCACAGTTCTAGTCATTATTATATTATCATTATCTTGTTGAAATCCTTTATCAATAGCTATCCCATTCTCTCTACAATTACAAAACATTATCATTATTTATATTATCATTATTATATTATCATTATCTTGTTGAAATCCTTTATCAATAGGCTATCCCATTCTCTCTACAATTACAAAACATTATCATTTACATTATCATTATTTATACAGTAGAACCTGCATTCAGAGACCACTCAAGGGGATATTCAAAAATGGTCGCTGAATGAAGGTGGCCTCTTAAGAGAGGAATTGCAAAACCATTTCATTTTGACATTTTGGAAATCATAGGATCTTACTTTCACTTGAATAACTTGATTAAATTAAAAAAAGCTTGCAAGTATCACTTGATATCAAATTTGATTCAATTCAGTGTTGCCTCCATTGCTCTTACAAGCTAATTTTACTGTATAAGGTTGAGCCATTAGCATCAATGCAAGTTAACAACATACTTGCTTTTCACATGTAGTAAGATTTTGTTAACAAGTTATGGAATAGTTTTGTGATGCTAACTAACTGTATTTTGCAATTTTGAAAATTAATGATGCCAAAATATCCATAGTTTATATATTGGTGGTTATGTACCTTAAAATACAACTGGTACAACCTTAGAACTCTTGTTAATTTTATAATTTTTGTTCTCTTGAAAGTGGTTCTTAAGAACATCTGTATTGAAGTAATGGACAACAGAGTCAAGAACAGTGTCTTGAGCCATGCTCTTAAATTATGAAATCAATGCAATTTCGACAGCCTAACAGGAGTTCATGTTTATGCGTAACATTTTAACCAAAACTTGGCCTTAATGCAAAATTATCTAACTATTAATGTGTTTTTTGGAAATATCTTTTATTTTATGGAGATCCTGATTATAATGTTATCAGTCTTTAACAGGTCCATTTGGTACCCAAGGCATGTGTAAGTGAGTTGTGTGTATGCAAATGTACTCATTATTTCTATAGGATTTCCTACTAAGATTTGAAATTTCTTTATATAGACAGCAGAAATTTCAATTATTGTTGAATGAAAACAACACAATTCATATCTTTTTAATTCTAAAATATACACAATAATAATATATTTATTCAAGCTACTAAATATATGATTCTTCCTTCTTTTTATTTTTGAATGTTGTACACTATCATTTCATCCCAATCTTTCTATAACTTTCTTCTGGTGTCATATCTACAAATAGAAACAAAGATGTTAATCATTTACAACATATACCATCAATACCCTTCCACCTGTATTGGAGCTCCACTGTGTTCACAAGTTGTCAATTTGGCATTTTTTGGGGAATAATCTGATCTATATATACCAAATTTGTGATTGAATCAATCAATTGGCCAAAAACTATTTAAATGAAATAGTTTAAAATCAAATTATATACCAATACAAATCTTCAATATATTTTTTGATTTTTTCTTCAAAATCAAATTTTTGTAACAATTCTATAAAAATCAGTTACCTAAAGGACATGAAGATATGTATATTTAGAAAAAGGGGGGTTACACTTTAAATTTAATTTTATCATATTAAACCTAATATTTTACCTGAAGCTAGATTCTAATCCAGGTAACTGAATTGAGAGTTAAACAAATTTGAAATCGGAATTTAAAAATAAATTTTTAACAATCTAAATTGGTTACAATTTCGAACTATAGCTTATCATGAATTGGAAAATTTTAAAGTTTTTGATATGTCTATGGTTTATAGAATTTAGGAATCTATGTGTAAGTGTGTTAAGGTTAGGTGTAGGGTTAGGATTAATGTTAAAGTATACAGAGGAATAGAAAAATCATTCCAATATAAATTCCTAAATTTTACAGACCATAGAAGTTTAAAATTGAAAAATATTCTAGGAAATATTTGAAATGTAACCATTTTAGATTGTACCAAAATTCACAAAATACTGATAATGAATTTTCACATCAGAAGCAAAATTTATTTGAATTAAGTCATCTTCGAAGCGTTATTTAACCTTGCAACAATTTTTTTTATGATATCTGTTATGTTATCATGAGATTATAGAAATTCTTTATAAAACAGGACATATAGCTTTATGTAACCACTCACATTTCTAAACAATAATCTTTATATCATTTGATAGCTCTGTTTGAAAAGGTATTTCTGACCTAAGTACGAGAAAAGCATATAAATGGTTCAATTTGACCGCAGAATCAATAATTGCAGTCTATTGAAACCGTCAAATTGAAATTGAGAGGCCTACCGGTAATCAAGTAATTTTGATCAATTTACAAAAAATAACATTGTGGTTCTAATATCGGTCATCAAAAAAAAAATAAAAAAAATAGAGATTTAAAGTAGATTGTCTAACCAGAACCGGGTTTCAAAACAATTGAAATCATTAAACAAAATAATAGATTTACCACAGAATCAATATTTCTGGTATAAAAAACATGAATTTATGAAATTTGAAAGATATCAAAGTGAATTGAACAGAAAGTTTGGTCAAGTCAACAATATTCTTTGGTTATTTCTAACCACTTAATAACTTGAAGAACACAAGCTTCATTGAAAAAAAGAAACAGGGATAAATATGATTTTCTAACTAATATAAGATTGATTCAGAATACAAACAGGGTATATATTAATAATAATATTCATTTGAAATAGAAAACCTCATCTCAGTTTTGTCGACAACTGTTTCTGATATTCAGTAGAAGTTACTAGAACATCAAAACTTGAAGTGAACTCACTGAACAGTAGTGGGAAGCAGTAATGGTATTGATGGTATCCATATAAATATCAAATAGTTGAAATTAATCTAAGACATACTTATTAAATAAACACATAAAAACAGTATGAATTGATAAATGTCAACAAAATAGATTCCTTTAAGCTTTGCATTGTACAAGCAACGTATAGTACTCGGACCATAATATATTTTGTAACACTCATAATTCCAGTCAACCCAGCTGTAAATGAGTAGCCTATGGACAATCTGGGAAAGAACCATGCTTGGAGGTTTGCCATGGACCAGCTTGTAGAAAGAATCCTTAACTGTGAACCTAAGTTGTTTTCCATGTAAAATTTAGTTTGTTCTTTCTTTTATTATTTTTTTAACTATTTAAAATTGTTTAACTGTAAACAATGATAATTCATATCGTTATTTTGACTTAGTTCAATTAAATTAATTTATTCAATCTTTTTTTAAATTAAATTATTTTTTATCAAATGACAGAATTCTAAAAAGTATTAATGTCATTCTGCACTAATTCAAAGATTTTTAAAACTTTCATTCCTACAATTTTACTCCATTTAGCCTTACTCTGATCAGTGTATACTTCACTATATGAATCTCTTCTTCTGGGTCAGATTTTGTATATCAACTGATAGCCACAGGACCTGCCTAATATACACCTCCTTTATCCATTAAACACATGAAAACTGAGAATAATTTAGAAAATTTTCTGGCACTAGTCTAGATTTGATCCCCCTGAAGCAAGGTAAAAGATATAGAATGTCATTTGATTTTTTGACGATCTAATCTGCGACCGTAGGACTTCATGACCACACCTACTCAGAGCCGCCCTGCAGTAATAGTGGCCCCCACACCTACCACATGCTTGCCTTCAGCTGTCATGCAGGTCGCCGTTCCCTACCCAGTTTAGTAAAAAACAACATCATCAATCTTATAGCCATTCCTACAGAGGGAGAATTCCTAATATATAAGACTGAAATATGTCCAGTTAAAGCCAAAATTTAGATTTAGACAACTCCCCTTATCCTAAAGAAGTTGTATTTATAAACAAAGCCCCTGTTGAACTTGGAAATACACTCATACTTGAAGCTGATTTTGTGTTGAGTGACTAAAATATTGTCCACATAAAATCAACCTTTATAAATCTGAGAGCTTTAAACATTCATTCTTTACATCTTATATGATACACAGCTCATCAGATTATAGCCACAGTGGAGGAAAGACTTGAATTGGGAAGAGAAAATTTGGCCAGACTTCCCTTATAACCTAAAGAAGTCATCTTTTCTCTTCAAACAAAATAGGATATTTTGAGTTTGACTTGTATAAAACACATTCACACATTTACTGAAAAGTTCAACAGGCAGCATAAATAAACCCAATAGATTCTCAGATTCAAGTGTTCCGTTCCCTAGGAAGTTTTACAAGGAGCCCTGTTACGCTTCGGAGAGATTATGCTTCAGCTTTTATATTATATATTACATTTCATTCCTTCAGCTTGCTTTATTTTGATATATTATAACATTACCTTTCCATCATCTTTATTCCTATCATAAACTATAATATCAAAAAATTTCCCAAAAATATTGTTATCTTCTAATAATCATCATTTATATGAGAACAGGAAATATTAAACAAATCAATATTATCTTCTGAAAGTATTTAGTATGAGTAATATATAATAAAATATAGACATCATAATCTAACAGTATATTATCAATCTTAATAAATCTCTAAAACTTATTCTACATCTTTTACAAATTATAATTTTTACATTGTTCTTGTTAGTTTTATTTTTTTCATTTTCAAATGACAATTTTTTACCAGTATAAATTTATCACTGCTTGAATGATTTTTAAATCTAGTATATTATTACAATAATATATAACACAAGATTATAATTATGGGATAAGTATTAAAATAATACAAATACAAACAACTTTTATCTAAAGTAAACTCAGATAAAACCAAAGACTGTTCACCAATCTATTTCATCTTTAATGGTAATAAAATATAATTAAAATAGAAGTGCCTATGTTGTAGAAACAAAATAAAGAGATTGTATTCAAATGGTTGTTACACGATGCTATCACTTAATGGTCTTAATCCCACAGCTAGTCCCACCGCCAGAGTTTAGTATGCCACCCGATAGACGCAGGACCTGCCCAAGTTTGACCGCCTTTATCCATTGAACACATGAAAACTGAGAATAATTTAGAAAAATATCTGGCACTAGTCTAGATTTGATCCCCCTGAAGCAAGGTATAAAATATAGAATGTCATTTGATTTTGAACAGATCTAATTGTTGCCACCGTCAGCCACATGACCTAACCTACCCATAATTCAGTTTAGTAAAAAACAACATCCTCAATCTTATAGCCATTCCTACAGAGGGAGAATTCCTAATATATAAAACTGATATATGTCCAGTTAAAGCCAAACTTTAGATTTAGACAACTCCCCTTATCCTAAAGAAGTTGTATTTATAAAGAAAGCCCCTGTTGAACTTGGAAATACACTCATACTTCAAGTTGATTTCATGTTGAGTGACTAAAATATTGTCTTCATAAAATCAACCTTTATAAATCTGAGAGCTTTAAACATTCATTCTTTACATCTTATATGATACACAGCTCATCAGATTATAGCCACAGTGGAGGAAAGACTTGAATTGGGAAGAGAAAATTTGGCCAGACTTCCCTTATAACCTAAAGAAATCATATTTTCTCTTCAAACGAAATAGGATTTTTAGTTTGACTTGTATAAAACACATTCACACATTTACTGAAAAGGTCAAAAATTTATTTTAATTAAAGTTTTATTTGAACTTGGAAATATACTCATACTTGAAGCTGATATCGTGTTGAGAAACTAAAATACTGTCTACATAAAATCAACCTTTATAAATCTGAGAGCTTTAAACATTCATTCTTTACATCTTATATGATACACAGCTCATCAGATTATAGCCACAGTGGAGGAAAGACTTGAATTGGGAAGAGAAAATTTGGCCAGACTTCCCTTATAACCTAAAGAAGTCATCTTTTCTCTTCAAACAAAATAGGATATTTTGAGTTTGACTTTTATAAAACACATTCACACATTTACTGAAAAGTTCAACAGGCAGCATAAATAAACCCAATTGATTCTCAGATTCAAGTGTTCCGTTCCCTAGGAAGTTTTACAAGGAGCCCTGTTACGCTTCGGAGAGATTATGCTTTTTATCCTTCTAGTGGATAGGATCTTATATCGTAACCATGGGAAGATCCCGTTAAGAATGGGAAGAAGATTTGTAATTAACAGAATGTAACAACCAGTATGATTACTCTCTTACTATTGATTCTGATGTCCGTTTGTCTTCTATTATCAATGACATTATAACATTATCATTCCTTCAGCTTTATTATCATAAATTACATAATTATTCCTTCAATTTTATTTTATATATTATAACATTATCATTCCTTCAGTTTATTACTACCATATATTATAACATTATCATTCCTTCAGTTTATTACTACCATATATTATAACATTATCATTCCTTCAGTTTATTCCTACCATATATCATAACATTATCATTCCTTCAGTTTATTCCTACCATATATTATAACATTATCATTCGAAAGAATTCATTCTGTAAGTTACCATATAATATATATATAATATATGGCATATATTATAATATTATCATTGATGTCCTATATAACCTACATTACTAAAATATCATTCTTTTATACAGATCCTACATTACTAAATTACCATTCTTTTATACAGATCCTACATTACTAAAATATCATTCTTTTATACAGATCCTACATTACTAAATTACCATTCTTTTATACAGATCCTACATTACTAAATTACCATTCTTTTATACAGATCCTACATTACTAAATTATCATTCTTTTATACAGATACTACATTACTAAATTATCATTCTTTTAGTTTAATTACAATGATCAAGGCTTTTCAAATTAATTCAATTATCATCTGAGCCTTAAATTCTAATCCAATATTGATCATAAATTTACTATTGTCAAAATCATACCCTGCAAATTATTATACTGTTTGTATTTACCTAGTTCCTAATTAGCAACATACATTGTATATATATATAACAAGTTTAAATATATAGCAATATTTATAAAAAATCCAAATTTTGACCTACCTTAAAATACAACTGAATTTCTTTGGTTTGTAGATGAATCCGCCTTATGATGTATAGCTGTAAGATAAAAGAATAAGATGCTAAAACACAGGTTACTGGTATGTTTAATGTGCAAAAAACACAATTCATGGACAAAACTGAAATCTTAGTCCTATTAGGCATTCTTATCATTCTTGTTGGTGACTTTATTCACCTAGTTGCCTTTTAGATTCTTGTCTATTCTTATTCAAAAATTCAGATGGACATATTATCATGTTATCAGTATCATATTACATTTACCTTTTTAATAAATGGTGTTTAATTCAGCAACTATTAGCCAGAATCTTTGATTATAATATAACATGCTATGATATCACTCATATAAAAACCTACACTGTATTGAAATGGCCTAGGTCATAGAGCAGTAGATAAGCTTATTGATTATATAAAAATGATGTTTTTATATATTTTGTAATATTGTTTTTCACCCTAACACCATTGTCCTGATTTCAAATAGATTTTTTCAATCAACACATAAAATTTCAATCAAGAAGACTAGATTAAAATTTCCTATTCATGAAATATATTTCTAAATTAAAAACTAAAAAGTAATGAAATATATGAAGGCTTACCTAAAAGCTTGAAGTCTGCATCCACGAAAATTGTCTGTTATGTTGCTGACATGACAACAAGAAGTGAACCCTGGGATGTCTGCAGTCTCAATGAACATACAATACAGGTGTAGAGGTCTGTACCCTATACTGATTTTAGCTCACCCCATTGTTATACAGGTGAAGAAATGTCTCTACCATATACTGATTTCAGCTCACCCTCAATTTTAAATTTCTAGAAAATCTCTAATCCCTGAACAAAGTTCATCCTTTAACATTTTATAATCTTTAAACTACTGAACATATTTCATTCTTAAATCAAACATTTTAACTCAACACAATAGTTGAATATTAATCAACTCTGATATTGAATCAATGTGGATAAAACAATACCTTTTAACTAAATTGTCTTCACATTTTAAAATTTGACTTGAGATGATATCAAAGGTGACTCTAGAGGGCTTGGTGTGATAACAATATTATTTTCTACGAAAAATAGAAACTCATGCCAAATTTCATCAAAACCCATCAACAATTGTGCCTTCTAAAGTGTTTAGGGGCTAAAATTGAACACGCTTTTGAAAAAGGGCAATAACTCATACTAAATGTTTTTCAATTTCCCAGATTTTCAATAGAGTTCAACCTTGGGTTATTACACACTCTCAAACCATGTTTCATTAACATCCGTCAAAAATTGCACATTGTAAAGTTTAATGAGCTCTTCAAGAACAAGGGCAACAACTCATACTAAATATTTCACAGAATCTATAGGGTTCATCATTGGGTGACTACGAACACTCACACAAAGTAAAGTCAAAATCCACCAAGAATTGTGCCTTCTAGAATGTTTATGTGCAATTGTGGACGGACAGACTGACATGGTGACAACAATATAAAAATGACAACATATCAAATCTCTAAGTTTCAAATTCTTAGCAAAAATGTATGATTAAATTGTCCTTACTTCATTTTTATGTAGGTCTTCAAAGGCTTCAAGAATATCTTCATGGTGTCTGTGAATAATCAAAAAAGGTAACTAATAAATACAATACAACAAAGATTGCAGTGTCATTCCAAGGTTGTTGTTAAATTGTAGGAGAACATGAAACCGAATTTTTTTTTTCTGGAAAGTGATATGCAGGACTGAATGTGAGTTTGATCAGCTTTCTTAGGCAAAATATGTGAGTATTAGAATATTCCTTAACATGAGACTCACCTGTAATAAGGTTTTATCAATCTTTCAAATTCATCTTTAGTTTTCACTCCTAAACTATAAAATAAAAATGTAATCTTTAATTGAAATTTCGAATTTATAATTACATAAATCAAAAAATACATCCACATTCCAACTGTCTGCAGATTAAGATGGTGATGTCATGTAACAACAAAACTGTGACATTTAATTCACATCTGTTTTTAAACTTCATTGAAATATTAACAATAATAAAATTTACCTCTGAAAGGACTGACTGTAAACTTTAGCTAACTGAAATAATTTACTGATGTCTTTATTAACAAAGTCTTGTACATTTTCTAAAATAAAAAAAAAATTAGCAAGTATAAAACATAAATATTGACTAATGAACAGTTAAATTTCCAAATATCAAGACAGGATCCTGTTTTGTTGGCAATGTTTCTTTGTTAAACAGTTCTGTACTTGCACTTAAGTAATCTTTCTTCCCCCTGGTTACCAACATGGGATACCAGTAACACCTCAGAGAGTAACTGAGATGCCTCGTGTGTAAATTTTATTACAGTCTAGTTGAGGTCAAATTTTACGACATTTGACAATTGGTGATTTTCAGTTTGCCTGCTATTGTGGGTGACTTTGCAAGCACACCTCAGTTCCTAATGGAAATTTTTTCAAATTTTCTAAACCAGATGTCCTGATTTTATATCTGAAATATTTATATATGAGGACATGAGGTGTCAAATAAACGACCTTTAATAAAACATGTATCTCACCTGTCATACTTTTTCTGACCTCACGTAAAATATTACTTTCTGTTTCAACTATACTTTTCAAAGTTTTTAATATCAAGTGCTCATCTGGGGGTTCATCTTTTGAACTTTTAGAATCCATTTTTTCTTTTTCACCTCATTAGATTTCTTCAATCTTTACACAAAAAAGCTTCGCCTAATTTCTTATCACCAGTGACCTGAACAAATGAAGATGGTAAAGATTTACAACCCTATCAAGGTAACTTAGTTATGTAGGCCGACAGATAAATACGAAATGACATAGGTGAAGTAGCCCAAATTAGGCTTTCTGATAAGATAAGAAAAAAGAATAGAAAAAGAATATCTGGATTTTACAGTGTTTCAGATATTGAAATTATCCATCTAGATTTACTGTCAGTCTATATCCTAATTATTTCTTTTATTATAATATTAGAAATGAACATCATGCAAATAGCCTAGGTTAGTATATTGTCAAGTTATGGCAATTTTTCTATTCGAATACATGTCAATATAAAATTTTTAGAGTGGCAAATATCTTTTGAACAAAAAACGTTGCTTTCGAATATTTATGATTTAAGGCAACTGAACAAATTATTGCCCTTACAGTTGCACATTTATCATGAAACTTTATACTAGGCCTATAAACTGAAGCAATTTTATTAGGCTACTTGGAAATTCATATAAAATTTTTGCTATGAATCACATATATGATGTCTTTTCTTTGATAAATCATAGATCAGCTGGCTATAAAGGGTGACGTCATGGGGGGGGGGGGTGTTGCTGTGCTGTTTAAAATTCATTTAACCAAATTATAAGCTACCATGGCAATAGTCTGAAACATCAAGCAAGTGAAAGCTGTTACAATAATCACAGTGCAGTACGAAAAATGAAAGAGGCTAAATTTCTCGGACTAACTCGGTAACGGGTCTCCTCCAGAAAATCTTGAGCAAAATAATTTTTACATCTTTAACTGGAAGGTCATAAAGTAGAAGATCTGTTTCTGTAATTAGCTCAAACTAAACTCAAGTAAGTTGAAATTGACATGCGGTACCTTTCATTTGTACCAAAGTGTTTTATATATAAAAATATAGCAAATAAATAATTTGATGCTGTATCGAGAAATATTGTTCTATTTTTAGAACAGGAAGGTATTCCCTCGATGACGTTTAGATGCATTATGGGAGCTGGGATTACGTGGCATCAAAGCTGACAAGAGTGTGAAGTTTCATGTTGGAAAAATATCGTCATTTCTTTCAACTTTACAGTTTTAACGTATACTTGGCTATAAAGGTAATGTTTAAAACTACCCCATCTGTATGTTCTGTATTTCATAACTTGGATTTTGATTTGATATCGAAATTACGTTCTACAAGTCTACCGACAACGTTTTTAATCATGTTGACTAAAAAAGTAGTATTGTTTACTGACTGATAACTGACAGTTATCCTGCTATAATAAATTAATTTTAAGATGACGTTATATTTAACAGTGATGTGATATAACAATCTACCCTAAGTTACTCAAAGTAATCTTAAGATAAAATCAAAAAAAATAATACTTATGGGCCTACCAGAAGTTATGATCGTGAAGCTTTTTCCTAGGTTAGTAGGGGAAAGGATGAAGATATTTCAACAAATTTATTATGAATTGAAAGCGTTATTTGAGCATAAGTA
The DNA here is from genome assembly GCA_030562195.1 of Nipponacmea schrenckii. Classification (NCBI taxonomy): domain Eukaryota; kingdom Metazoa; phylum Mollusca; class Gastropoda; family Lottiidae; genus Nipponacmea; species Nipponacmea schrenckii. Next base: position 33,902,380 of record CM060199.1, read on the forward strand.
TTAAGATTATGGATTGTGCCTATGTAGGCTATAATTTAGTTCAGTTTATCATCTTTAGTTTATTTTTTTGTTCACTTATAAGTATGATTCCTTATACTGGTACTGGTACTACATAATTTCAGTGAAGCCATGACAACCTACCAGGAATTTATACAGCAGAATGAAGACAGGGATGGTGTACGATTCAGTTGGAATGTCTGGCCATCAAGTCGGTTGGAAGCTACCAGAATGGTGGTACCCTTAGGATGCTTATATACCCCATTAAAAGAAAGAATTGATTTACCCCCTATACAATATGATCCTATATTGTGTACCAGGCCAACATGTCGAGCTATTCTCAACCCTTACTGGTAAGTGTAGTCTGAATTTTAATATACAATGTACTTTATAAATATTCTGCTGTATATTTAGAAATAGTTTTCACTGATAACTTAGTTAACCTCCTGTATCATCTATGTCTTCAGCAAAAAGATGATGATGAAGTATTCCATTTTATACCTAGACCATATTTTTCTTTTTTCAGTCAAATTGATTACAGAGCTAAAATGTGGGCTTGTAATTTCTGTTATCAGAGAAACCCAGTAAGTATTGTTAATGTATTTGTAGGTATTATAATAATATATAATATGTTATAGTTGAAGGATATGATAGATTCAGCTCTTTTATTTGCATGATGATTCTCATAATAAATACTTCCTTATTTTGAACACAGACATCTGATAGCCTAGCTTAAATACAACTCAGTGGTAAATACGAAACTAACATGTCAATATGAATAAATGTGAATATTTTTATTTTCTAGTTTCCACCACAGTATTCAGCTATATCAGAACAATGTCAACCTGCAGAAATTATACCTCAATTTTCTACCTTAGAATATACTATCACAGTAAGTTTCTAAATTCCTATATTGAAATATTTCACTTTTCCATATAAATTTTAAGTAATACATTCTGATGTTCAGTTAAGAATGTTGTCTTTTCTTGGCCATTATCTTTATCAAAACATACACGTCAATTTAATTCATTAATCCAGGTTAAACATTTTCAGGTAGTTCTTTCTGTGATATTGAAAAAATTACTGAACGTTTATTCTAAAATTATTTTATAATTATAGAGAGCCAGCTGTTCACCACCTATATTTCTTATTGTATTAGATACATGTATGGAGGAAGAAGATCTTCAAGCTTTAAAGGTAAAATTTTATTGCTTATTTGACAGTTATGAGTTTTAAAGTTATATATACAAATACAATTGGCAAGCTATCTTTCAATTAATGTTAAATATGTTCTGTATTTTCTTTGTTCAGGAATCCTTACAGATGTCTTTGAGTTTATTACCACCTAATGCTCTAATTGGTTTAATAACATATGGTAAAATGGTACAAGTTCATGAGTTGGGAAGTGAAGGAGTGTCTAAAAGCTATGTATTTAGAGGAACTAAAGATTTAAACGCTAAACAGATACAAGACATGTTGGGTATTGGCCGTGGTGCTGCTCAACCACAACAAACTAGAGGTGGACCTCAGAATCCCCAATCACAACAACTCCCTTCAAACAGGTAGATTACACTTAGTTTGCGATTTCAAATTGAATTTACTGATATTGAACCAATTTTAATTTTCAATAAAAGACTCCTTCGGCCATTTTGTTTAGGTGATATTTTTATGATTTGATTTTAAATATTAACCAGAGTGTGGTAAGTGATGAATAAATATCTGGTAATTTTATTTCTCTTTAGATTTTTACAACCAGTACATAAATGTGATATGAGTTTAACTGATCTGTTAGGAGAATTACAGAGAGATCCATGGCCAGTATCACAAGGTAAAAGACCATTAAGATCTACTGGTGTGGCTCTGTCTATAGCTGTTGGTTTATTAGAGGTAAGTGTTCTATGTTCAACTGTTATTTCTGTACAGTGATACAATAGATTCAGTCCTGTTACATCATTGATTCATAATACACATTTGCTTTGTGGATTAAATTGTCATCCACGTGTCTATCCACGTGTAAATGCAATAGAGGTTGCATTGGTTGTTTCAAGTTTTATCAAACCTGTGTGGATGTTTATATCTACAATATATACTCTAAAAGGTGACTATCATCTGACATATCTTCATCAAGTTACAGCCCTAATATACTGAAAGGTGTATGGTTAGATAGCAAATTTACTGCAACTGCTTGTTGAATCTGTGATTATATAGATATTATTTTTTACAGTGCACCTTTCCTAATACCGGTGCCAGAATTATGTTATTTGCTGGTGGATCCTGTACACAAGGTCCTGGTATGGTAGTAGGTGATGAATTAAAACATCCCATTAGATCTCATCATGATATAGAGAAAGATAACTGTAAATACATGAAGAAGGCTATGAAGGTATAAATTTATCTGTTATTTTTAAGTATCAATAGGTGCCAAAATGCAATCAATGTGATGATGTTGGAGATGGGCAATAAAACGTAAGCCCATTCCTTAAATACTTATCATACTTATTTTCAATCTATTCAGAATAAATAAAAGGTAGCTTAGCATAATCAGTGATTATTGTAACCATCCTCTTACCATTTATTTGTATTATTCTACAGCATTATGAAGCTCTATCAAACCGTGCTGCTAATAATGGTCATGTGATAGATATATATTCCTGTGCTTTAGATCAAACAGGTTTACATGAAATGAAATTCTGTCCAAAATATACTGGGTAAATATGATTTTCTTCATATACAGTTTTCTGATCAAGTTTTAAAGATATGAGATATTAAAAGTAATTTAGGTAAAGATAAACCTGAACATTTATTTGATGAAAGTTTACTAAAAATTTAAAATTTCCTAGATTTGATTCCAGGTAGTGTTATCTCATCTCAAAATTGTACTTTTTCAGTGGTCATATGGTAATGGGAGATTCTTTCAATACATCATTATTTAAACAGACATTTCAACGAGTTTTCTCCAAAGACAGTAAAGGAGAATTTAAAATGGCTTTTGGTGCAACAGTGGAAGTTAAAGTAAGTAGTTAAACAATTTGAAATATATTGAATATCTAATATTTATCATTTCTACATTACCACTCAGGTTCACAGAATACTACTAGATAACATACGTGGTATTTGAAAGATCCTTATACATTATGTAGATATCTAAATCCTTTGAGTTGAAATTTTTGTGTTTTTCTATGAAGACATGTGTTTTGATGTTATTTTCTATTCCTTTTTACAGTGTTCTAGAGAAGTTAAGGTATCAGGTGCTATGGGACCATTAGTATCATTAGGTGTTAAAGGACCAGCTGTATCTGATACTGAAATAGGTTTAGGTGGTACATGTCAATGGAAATTATGTAGTCTCTATCCCAATACATCTGTTGGTCTTTTCTTTGAAGTAGTAAATCAAGTAAGTTGTGTTGAATTATTATGGTCTTTTGTTTAATTTTGGATTACACTGTTGTATATTCTGTTGAAGTAATAGGGATTTATAACAGTATTCTTGCTATCTTTTGTTAGCAAATTCTCAATGAATAAGATAATCAATTAGTGAAATAGTATTTTTTAATATCTACAAAAGAGATTGAATTAACACATAATGTAGCAAAATAGAATTTAGTGTAAGTAATTCAGATTTTTTTCAACTCATCCTATAATTTTGTTATGATTACAAGTACAATAATGCAAAATATTTGTTTTTTTTTATAGCACAATGCACCAATACCTCAAGGTGGAAGAGGTTATGTACAGTTTATAACACAATATCAACATAGTAGTGGTCAAAGACGTGTCCGTGTTTCAACTATAGCTAGAAAGTAAGATAATCATTTATTTTTCAACTGGATCAGGGTAAATTAATATCCTTTCAATTCTGTAAGAATATTGAATAAGAGTGAGATGATAATAGTATTGGTGTTACTTTTCATTTCTTGATATATTTTACAGCTGGGCTGATGCTAGTACAAGTTTACAACATATAGCAGCTGGTTTTGACCAAGAAGCTGCAGCTGTGTTGATGTCTAGAGTAGCTGTATATAGAGCAGAAACAGATGATGGACCAGATGTATTGAGGTGGCTAGATAGAATGTTAATACGACTGTGTCAAAAGTTTGGAGACTACAATAAAGATGATCCTAATTCATTTAGATTCTCCTGAAAACTTTTCATTATATCCACAATTCATGTTTCATTTACGACGTTCCCAGTTTTTACAAGTATTTAATAACAGTCCTGATGAAACTTCATATTATAGGTTAGTATATGTTTTAATATACATGATTTGATGCTGGAAATGTTGGCCCTTGTGTTGAGTTCTGTTTAGTTTGTTTATTGGCAACTATATATATATGGTAAAGTTTGTCTTACTTTACTTTGCTTTCTCTCTATTTAGGTACATTTTATTTTTATCAATCCTATATAAAGGATCTATATAATGATTTGTAGTTTTGTCAGAATGTTTTAACATAATTTACTCTTGTATTTTCTAGACACATGTTGAACACAGAAGATTTAACACAATCTTTAATTATGATACAACCTATTTTATACGCATATTCTTTCCATGGTCCTCCAGAGGTAAGTACAAAACTGACTTGATTTTATATAGCACTTAAGGGGGTTGACAACCCTAAACCTATGTACAAAAAATAGACGATTTTAACAACTTCTTTTCCACCTATCTGAAATATTTAAATATCAATGGAAAGAGGGGACTTTCAGCTATCCAAAAATATAAAATTTATTTCTTTATGACATTTCAACTTTGAGAAATAGGGTATGAAAGATGAACGAAAAAAACCTCAATTATTCCCTTAAAATTAGCATATCTACTAGACTATTTAATATAGAAGGTTGAAATTTTGCACAACGCAAGTCTACATATATCTCTACAAAATTACGTTGGCTTTTTGGAAAATTTTGTTTTGTTCTGAAGATATTGATAGAAATCAAAATTTTGGGAGTGCATTTACGAAAAATTGAATTTTTAAAAAACTATTCATTTTATAAAAAAAAGCCAATGTAAAGTTATAGAGGACATCGTAAGCTTTAGCTGAAGCCAAAGTTTGTAAAAATCGGATAAATTGTAAGCGAGATATGCTTTTGGAAAAATGGCAGTTTTTTTCAACATTTTGCAAACACATGTAAACCTTGCGTAATTAACGATCATTTTGTTAAAAGATTGTCTTTCATGCTGTAGAAATCTTTAAGCATCTTTTAGGCATCGATATGCACCGATATCCACATAATTGGAGTGCTAAAACAATGGATTAGCACATGTCAAAACCCTTCCACCCACCAATCATAAAATCTTCTCTGTTTACATGTGACGTAATGATTTATGGGACATCACGTGACTTCTGGATTCCCCCGATACACAAACTCTTACTTCGCGTGCCGATATTAACAATAACTGACCGGCAAACGTAGAGAATGTTTATTTAGCCGATGACGTTGTAATCACAAATGTCAACTGACAACGTAATTTGTACGTCTACATAGAGGAATACCCCGTTTTGTTCTATAAATAGATTATCTTCACGAACTGATATCAGACGAACTACTGAAGCGATTGAGCTAAAATTTTTCATACATGAGTTTTTTTTAATGTCAAATAGAATGGATATAAACTAAATGCGTTTCTTAATTGAAATACACCTCGAACGATAAGGTTGTCAACCCCCTTAAATTAAAATAAAGGATTTGTTTAGAGCTGTATCATGTCATTTATGACTTCCATTTACATCATGCCAATTTTTATTGCAGATGTCTGTGGCTCTTGTACTAATAAGGAATTCCAAAATTTCTTTACAATCTTTTTCTATCAATCATATGAAAATATAATTTCCATAAAACTTATTTCTTTTTAGTTCCATAAGCTTTTTTTGTTTTTTTTAATAAAAATTTGTTATTTAAAATGTATTTTCAGCCAGTATTATTAGATTCCAGTAGTATAACAGCAGATCGTATATTATTGATGGACACATTTTTCCAGATAGTGATATATCATGGAGAGGTATGTAATTTATTTCATATATTGTATGTTATTATTTAATAAATACATGAAAGATTAGTGAATTTGATCAATGTAAATGTGGACAGCTGGTGATTATATAAGTTGAAATGGGATTTGTTATACAGTGTTAATTAATCTATGAATGATATATTGTAGACGATACATGAATGGAAAAAACAAGGATATCATGAATTACCAGAATATGAGAATTTTAAACAGTTATTACAAGCACCTGTTGATGATGCACAGGAAATTTTACAGACAAGATTCCCTATGCCAAGATATATTGTTACTGAATGGGATGGTTCCCAGGTAATTGTACTTATAACTATCTTGACTTTTTACTATCAAATATTAGTTCATACTATATGCCATCGATTTTGAAAGGAATAATGCATTGAAGGTTGCAAAACAGCATGCAGCATATCTTTATCCTTGGGGAATTAATGCCTTTGACACTCTAAAAAAAACATGAAACTATCTAAATGATTTTAATTTCAGGCCAGATTTTTACTATCCAAAGTTAACCCCTCACAGACACATAATAACATGTATGGATTTGGTCAGGTATGTATTCATTTTAATTTATATTTCTTTTGTATCTAGCACAAATAAGTATAGCTTAGTTTTTGCAAATCAATCTAGTATGAGCTTATTGCACTTGAACTTTACATCCTATTTTTTTTGTATTTTGTAATCAATTTCTTTTTCAATCAGCCATTGGACGGGGTGTGTATATATTTTATAAACTTCTTTCTTTCATTCTAATCGCTCCCTGAGCCTTTCTTAGCCCTCATTAATCTGAAACACAATTTTTTGCAAATTTTGCTTCTTTACTGACATGTGTTAGCTTAGTGAAATAAAGGAAGATTCTTTGTAGATTGGATTTCTTCAAAGGATCAAAATTGATTTCGGCCTTTTTTGAAATGTATTGAATCAAATAATTTACCTATCATATGGGAGAAGGGAATTTCTCTTAACCATATTTGGCTATGGTTTTTAAATGTATTTTTTTCTCTGATCCCAACTAGATTGTAACATCATCCGAGGTAGAGTTTTTCAGGATTTATTTTTTTACTTGGGTTTTAAGGTTACATTTTGGCCTATGGTTTATAATTGATGTTATTAATTCAAATTGTACTAGATATATTTTATTGTGTACATCAAAGATTAAATTTTGGTCTAAGGTTTAATACTGGATATTGTTAATACAAATCTTAATGAATTTAGTGAGAAAATATTATTAGCTCTCAGACTGGTGAATATGGGGTATAGCACTGGTGTAAAGATTTTTTTTATGTCAAAAATTTATCTTGCAGCTGGATTTTGACTATATTTTTCTATTTGTGTTGTAGTCAATGTAGTTTAAGAAATAAAATATATAAATTAAACCTGGAAATATGAATAAGTTTTTTCTAAAAAGAGTCAAGTTTAGTCCATTTTATCACTGTAGTTCACTGTATCTTATCTTTTTATTTCAATATTTATTTTAATTTAAAAGTAGATGAATTGCAAGAACAATTATTATTCAAATTGACTAAATCTGTTGCTAGTTATTATGATTGATTTAAGATTTAAAACTAATTTGAAATATTGTTGTTTCAGGATTCTGGTGCTCCCGTATTAACAGATGATGTTAGTTTACAAGTGTTTATGGATCATTTGAAGAAATTAGCTGCATCTTCCTCATCTTGATTGTAACCTGGTGTTATAGACAGATATTTCTTATTATAACTAGTCAGAATACAGACATTAATTTAAATTCCTTTATATGTGCTAACTATCTGTTAATATTAGAATTATTTATAGACAAAGTGAGGTTGGTTTACTTACATGAAACTCACAGTTTGACTGACACACAATATTTCATAAATTGGCTAGTGTCTTGAAATGTATTTTAGTTATTAATATTTTAATTCAATTTTAAACCACGATGTCTGCCTTAGATGAGAATGACTATTTCAGTGCACAATTTCTTACTATATTTTCCATCAATTCAGGATGTAGATTTCTTTTTGTTGTTAATGTAATTAAATGTCATATATTGTATAAACTTAATCTGATAAAATACCTTTATTTCTAAATAAAAGCTTGTACTATATTGATATTTTGTTAATATTTCTTTATAAAGCTCACTTTGTCTACATAGGCTTTTAGTAGGCCTACATGTCCTATTCTTATATAACTTCATTTTAACCCAAAACAGATGTTAGCAGCATGAGATGATCACTTGGTCTTGTCCCTAGCTCATATTTTTGTCTGGCAACCAGTACCTTGACCTATCAAAAATATTATCATCAGACTCAAGGCTATATTATATCCTTGAAGCAAGTTTAATTTTTAAAGTTGTACATTCACAACAAAATCCATCAATTGCGATGTTAAGCTATTATGCAATTTGTGTTCAAAGATAACAGTTCGAAATTATACCCTGTTATCCATGTGTCTATAGTATCCTTATTTATAAGTTAGATGATTTCAGAGATTACTCATTGTAGAAGAACGGTATAAAATTCTCCTGGCTTTAGCTCTGAGTTAGATGTATTTCATATAACATGAGTTAAGAAGTACCGGTATGTCAATTTCATCAATGACATGCACACATCTTGTCAACGAAAAACCAGTGTAGGTAGAAATTGAAATATATAGTTTGAGGTACGTCTATAGATTGTGAATCTAGCCTCATACATTGTAGATTCATAACCCCAAATATGCCTATCACTGTTCAATTTAGTCCGAAATATCTGCTTGAGTATTCCTCCGAGTTAACTTACTTTGTCTCCAGGTTGATTGCTATTCTTATAGGTAACAGAGGCTGGAGCTAAGGTAGAGGTTCGGACTATTATCAATGTGTACTCGATCTACAAGACGTGCATATTTCAATGAAATCAAAAGAGACACGACAAAAGTGACTATTTTCATTCCACTTCCGTTAATAACAAAAAGTAAAAGTAGTTCGTAAAATTACACTCACACTGACAGTTGTAAGAACATAGCAGTAGTGGTCAAAAAGGGTACTATTTTTAATTTTACATCTGCCTTATTAGGCAAGTTTAAATATTAATTAAATCGTTTCAATAAAAGCCTATAGACAACCTTCGATCTCTTTCATTTTGACGCCATCATGACTGAGAAACCTATTTTTGACAGATGACTGCCTCACTGTTTACATGTAAACATACATGTAAACATAGAAACACTCTAAGACGCTTTTATTGAGGGGAAATAATAAACTTATATAGGAACATTAACTGTTTAAATTTGTTAGTAGCTTATAATAATTATAAAGTGTGTATTAAGTTTGTGGCTCATATAAGTAAATTGAGAAAAAGTAGCTAAGCTTATTAACTTTCTCTTTGTAGGCTTTCAAAATTCATACAGGTCAAAAGGGTTGTTCTACAGCAGAAGTTTCCTTGCATTCATATTAAATTCTTGCATTGTCTCATATCCTTTCACACAGTAATCAAATTAAAACCAATTATGGCTGAAGCACAAGAAAACAAGGTAAGTTGAAAAGAAAATCACTGTCAATTTGTCAATTTTACGAGATTAATAAGTAGGTCCTAGATCTAATTAAATGAAGGTATTGAATTACAAATAGTATAATCTAATGTCTAATTATATTATGTTAATTCCAAAGAGATGCATTATTGGCAATTTGTTAATCCAATAATTTTCTTACCAGGCTGTTCATATATTTCTCAATAGGAATAATTTTCAGATCTGTTAAGGAGAATATTGATGATTTTTGTTTTTCCTATAGGATGATAATCAGAAATCAGAAACTGAAAAAGATGAAACTGAAAGTTCTGGTATTAATGATTTTTTTTTCCCTTCACTTTTACCATTATTCTGTCATTGCCCCTGCAGGAAAATTCTTGAAAAAACTATGCAATCCTGTTTTCTTCTAGTCTGTTTCAACATGATGATAATTGCAAAACTGACATGTCCACATACTCAACAAATTCCTTGCCAAGACAGTATCTTATTGGATAGTACCAATTCAGGTACCTTCATTACAGAACCACTTCATGTAGATATGAAATGTCTGGTTTTGTCACCTTGGTATTCCACAATCAATGTTACATTTGTATCTTCATTGCAGACCAACGCATCGAAATAACTGTACTTAAGTTCAACATTATTTTAGGAGGCTATATAGGCAGAGACTTGTCATCTCAGGTAGATAGTAGGCAAACTAACTTTGTAATACATATACTGTGATAAATCAATCATCTTTTGAATAGGTTTAGATTGGCTGTCTGGTTATATGAAACAATCATTAGGTTTAACTGAGAATAAAGCTATTAAAGTACTAGATGAAGTTAGTTTTGAAGGAATAGCAAAATATATTAAAGAAAATAAATGTAAAAACATCATAACAATGGCAGGAGCTGGTATTTCTACTTGTAAGTATTATATTATGGTGTTCAAAAATCGGCTATATTATATATCATTATATTATATATAAATTATAAACATCATTAGCTCTAAACCATGCATTGCGAGATAAAGCAATAGCTATCTATAAAGTGTATTGTGTTTAAGGTATATAATTGCTACTAGTTTTTAGGTACTACAGAGGCTCCACATACTATTGTCAATTATATTTTCATTTAGCTGCTGGAATACCAGATTTCCGTAGCGAAGGAACTGGCTTATACCACAATTTGGAGAAATACAATTTACCATGTCCGGAAGCTATTTTTACCATTGATTATTTTAAGGTAGTTATGAAAAGGTTTTGTACTTGCTATTTGAAATAATATGATATTTATTATAAACTTTGGATTTATTGACATGGTTACTAATAGCAGTTTTAGATATTATAATAATGAAATATCCCAAAACACTATAGGTTGGGTTTACAAAATATGAAATAAAAATGTTTTCAATAATTTTGTCATTCATATATTGTTATTTATTTTTTATATAGAAGATTATAAACTAGTATCCTTGAACAATAAACATTTAAAATTATCTGTTTTCAGGAAAACCCAGAGCCGTTCTTTGTATTGGCTAAAGAACTCTTCCCAGGAAAATTTAAGGTATATTTTTATTGATTGTCTCATACTATTGTGATACATTGATTCTGATCCTTTCTTGAGGAAGTAAATGTAATTTCTACTTAAATATCTAACTTTTATTATCACCTTAAGTTTGTTGATGAGTTCCTAGGATAAGGATTCCCATTCATTCACTGAGAGACATACAAGCATATTGATTTATGACTGGCTCTAGATGCTGCTTGATACCTTTAATGATTTCCTTCCATTTTCAGCCAACACCTTGTCATTATTTCATTAGATTATTACATGATAAAGGTCTGTTATTACGCCACTATTCTCAGGTAAGACAATATTTTCATATAATGAACTGTCAAGGGTTCACTGTAGTGTATCTAAAGAAATTGAAAAACATCTATGATTGGATTTCATACATAAAAAAATAAACCAGGTTTAATCAAAGTAATTAATGAAATATTACGGATTCTTTCAATGTTCTTTTCTAGAATATTGATACATTAGAAAGGGTAGCTGGTCTACCAGGAGATAAACTTGTTGAAGCTCATGGAACCTTTCATTCCTCCCATTGTTTATCATGTAATAAACAGTATACATTGGAATGGATTAAGGGTAGGTGATATATTAACATTCATATCCAAATATAAGTGCAAATGTTTTAACATTAGTTTCATTGAGCCTGCCTATTTGAAAGTTATAAAGTCTAAATTGTTATTATTCTGACACTGATTTAGTTAAGACTGCAAATAGAAGTATATTAGACTGATCTTTTTCTTACTTATAGAGAAGATATTTAAAGATACAGTACCGAAATGTGCTGAAGCTGATTGTGATGGTGTAGTTAAACCAGGTAACAAGCTTAAGACATTGATAATGAATGGATAGAGGTAATGGGGAGGTCCTATGAAATAGAGGTAGATAACCAACCCAGCAGTTAGCCATGATGTGACAGAATAGTTAAATGAGCCATGTGTAAATTTTTGTTGTTGTTTCAGATATAGTGTTTTTCGGTGAAGCTCTGCCTAAAAGATTCGCTGAGTGTTATGCAGAGGTATGTCACTGTAAATAACTTGTTTCTTTCACATCAAACTTTATATCATCAGAATTATTCAAGCCCATGATGATTATTATTATATTGTAGGATTTTGGTAAATGTGACATGTTAATAGTGATGGGTACATCTTTAACTGTTCAACCCTTTGCATCATTGACAAGCAGGTAATATATTGATATCAAATTTAATATCAGAATTCAACTGCAAATATCTAATAGAAAGTGTGTGATATTGTTTATTAGGTTCAAATTTCTGATTCTTGAACAGCAATTTTAGAAGCTAGCCCTTTTTTTTTTTTTACATATTTTGCTCAAAAATATATTTATGCTTATTGATAATCATTGCTTTGAAGGTATGATAAAATATACATGTGTGCATAATAACCTGAGGTATTTCTACATTTTTTTAGTAATGATCATTGTTTACTCATCTTACTTCAATATTTTACGTGTTTTAATTTATAGAGTTCCTGTAGAATGTCCTAGATTATATATTAATTTAGAGAAAACAGAAGATTCTTCAGTGAGTTTTATTAAACATATCAAGTTAATTTGTTTGGTCTTCAGATAATGAGTAATTAAGCAATGTTGCTTTGAAATATTCAAATTTAGTTGTTATCAATTTATAAGTCTAAAGATAGATTTACAATATATTTGGTAAATTATCAAAATATTATATATATATTTATCTGTATCTTATAACTTTTTAAGATTTACTTTAAATTTCAGGGTAATTTTCTGGCAGCTTTAATGTTTGGTCATAATTTTGATTTTGATTCAAAGGATTGTTACAGGTAAAAATAATTTACATCAATTATTATAAACAGTTTACATTAATGATACTTTGTGTTCAAGTTAACAACAATATATTAACGTTTTTACCTTAACAGAAATATTTTTAACAATATATAAAATAGAACTTAGTTTATTATTGAAGCTGGTTATCCTTTCATCTATTTCTGATGATCTTCAATGTTTATTTTCATTCAATAAACTATTTTCTTTCACATTTTCAGAGATGTGTTTAAACAGTCAACTTGTGATGATGGATGCCTAGAATTAGCTGATAAAATAGGTTGGAAGGTAAATGCACATTATATTTCACAACAAAAAATTTATCTCCAAAACTATATTTGAAATAGCGGGTATCAATAAAACAGCTAAAATGTGTTTTCATTACAAATGCTCCTTTGACCATTTCAGAAAGAATTGGATAAATTAATAAAAGAAGAATATAGTAAAATTGATAAAGAAAATAAAAAAGCAGATAAATCTCCAGCCAAGTCACCATCTACTGCCCCTAGCTCGAAAAGTAAACTCAGATAGTGACTGTCTATAGTGACCATAAATTTGCATGGAGATGATAAATTAATGAATTGGGTCCTCATATGGTCTGCTAAGTGTAATCTTTTAATTCTCTTCATTTAGATGTTCTTTTACGAATATAGTCATTGAGATCAGGGGATTATCACATTAATAATGATTGATATAAGTAATATAACAATCCACGGTATTATTTCACCTTTGACGTCGAGGACGATTATTTCATGTATTAACCTGTGGATGAATCTATTTGAAAAAGGGGGTTAATAGTAAATAAGAAACATAGTTTGCCTTGGATTGTAAGTTAGATATAGACCTCAAATCCCTCGGTTAATATTCGGAAAAAAATTATTTCGAATATTAACCTCGTATCGGTCTTTATGTTATACAAAACAGAGCTGTATTTTGACAGCTGTTTGAATTAATATTAGAATAAGTGTAAGTAAAGAAAGCAAGTAATTGATATTGTTGGAATAAGAATGATGCTTCTCGATGAAGCTAAGTCATGTCTACAAATACTGACTAATTGTGAAATAGTGTTATTCTAGCTGAAAGGAACTAATTTGTAACCATAGTAACTAAAGTCAGTTTGGCAGGAAATTACCTTTTTTCTACTTTTTATCCACCCCTCATACAAAATTGTTTGTTGCGTATAATTTTAATATTTATTATTGGTTATGTTATGTATAATATTAAAGTAATATATAGGATTAGTTTGTTATAACTTTTATCCCAAGTGATTGATAATCTACCTTCCACTGTATCTTTTCTATGATCAGTATTTCAAATGTGCAGACCCTGGTTTATTTCCTTGACTTTTAGTGTAAGCTCTGGTTTGGTAGTCCAATAGGGATAAATCTTCAAATATTTTTTTAACACATACCTGTTGATCATACATTTTTATTCACAAATCTTTTTACAAATATCAAGATACCTTCTTTCTTTTTGTTTGAAACTTTTGAGTTTTAGATTTCACTGATTTGACTAAATGTGATATAGATTCTTTAGTTGGAGGTTGTAATTCATCATTTATTGTCTCTAATTGTTGATCTGAATTTATTTTACGTTTTAAAGGTTTAGAATAGCCTTCCTTTTGACGCCTTTTCTGTTTTTCATTCACAAATGCGTCTGATCCTTTGGTTTTCTTAAATTCTGGAGCTGAAGGGTCCAAGTTAAACAGATGAGAATCAAACAAGGCTGAAAATCTGGGATCTTCAACATCAACCTATCAAAGAGATAAATCACAAATATTTTAAATACATATCTATGAGCATGATATTGATGATCACTACTTCATTAAATTAATTAAAAGATTTGAAATCATTTTGTATGTTGACGCATATATTGCCAGTTGTTAACTGTATTATATTCAGTATTTTTTTGTGTATAAACAATATTCTATTGATATAAAATGAAATATAACAATTATTGGAAGACAATTGTTTGTACAACCCCATTTAAATAATAAAACCTAATAAAATATTACTTGAAAATCATCTTCTTTATCATCTTCCTCTTCTAACTTCTTTTTCTTCTTCTTCTTCTTTTTCTTTTGGGCATCTTTGACTAGCTTCTCCAGATTAAAATGTTTACTATCATCTTCATCATCCATCATCAGAAGAGCTAATTTAGCCTGTAATATATCATCAGCATCAGTGAAGGTAATAACAACAAATATACATTGTAAGATTAACTGTTTGTTTGGACAACAGTCAAAGGATCTTGAAAATACACAAACTGAAACAAACGGTCTTGGTTTATTAGCAATTTCCATAGATCCAAATATACCAACATATATATCAATATATTTAATACCTCTTCTTGCTTTTTCTTTTCTAATTCTTCTTCAGTAAGTTCTTCTTTCTTCCCTTTCTTCTTTTTTACTTTCTTCACATCTAATAGAAAACATTTAAATAAATATTATATCGGATGATATCAGAAGACAACTTTTAAGAAAAGTTAATACTTCAGACTACAAACGTAAATTAAATTCCTGTAGATTTCAATGTACAAAGCAAGGAATATGAGCAAATCACAGCAAATTCAAATATCTGCTTACCTTTTAATTCTGATTTAAAATAAGGATCATTCATATCAACACCTTCTGGTACTTCATCATCACTAAAAGCATTCTTCTCTTGCGGTATAACACCTGATTCCTGAAATATATCAAATAATTTATATGCACGTACATTGTTCAAGGTGTTTTTTACTAGAACTTCACAAGAGGCTTGAGAAGATCTCATAGCATGGAATAGATAAATCAACACTCTTTCTTACTTTGCAGATAAACCACAACAACCCAGCATCTCATGTTTTCAGAGGGTAAAAATTCTACTTCACTTCATTGAGTGTATTGACAGAAGCTTTCTTACCATTAAGGCTTTTTCTTTCAGTTGTTTTCTTTCCTTTTTTCTCTCTTTCTTTTTCTCTTTTTTCTTGTCTAGAAATTTCTGCCATGGTGTAACTTTAATATCACTTTCTAAACTTTGATTGACCAAACTTTGAGTTGTTTCTTTCAAACCTTTTTAAATATAATTCAACACAATGAACTCATGATTTGATTTAAGTGAAAATGTATTTAAATATGTATTCTATATAAAATATGTACTTTAGTACTCTTGAAGATATACAACTCAGTCCTGTCAATTGTCGACACCTCTACAACATTCACCAACACATGGAAAAAAACAGACACTAAGTGCAAATTTTTCTTTAATATCACCCTTAAATTTGGTGAAATTATCTTCAGAACTACATAGGTCAACAGTTTTAATAAGAAGGACTGCTACTGTATATCAAATGAAGAGGTCAAGAATTAAAGATTTTGCTAAGACAAATTTTAATTTGAAAATAAAAGTAGATGTAGATCGACAACAAACAATATACCTGGCTCCCATGTTATCTCCATCTCTACATCTTCTTCTTGTTTTTTGGTCTTTTTATCATCAATATCTTGTATTAACTGTCTATATTTCTCTAATCTATTTTCTTCTGTATCACTGTTCTCACTATCAGAATTACTAGATCCAGGTTCACCCACTTCTATAATATAAGGACAATAAACAGGAATATGTTTTGAGTCACCATCAATAGTACAGTCATAATATGGTATTTGAAAAATCACTAAAACGACATAAGGTTTGTAACACTCTTTTATATGCCCTGAAAACTTCTCGAAGTACCCTTTAAATATTATTATGTTTGAAACTTAATATAACTATCATAAGTCTTACCTTCCTCATCTGAACTAGATGCTATATAATTGTCATACTCTTTCTCTAAATCAGCCAGTTTTTTAGGATCTATTTTAGTCATGGTCACCTTTAACCTGTCCTGATCTGTATCATCCCAAGTTAGTTTAACCTATTTTAATAAAATATGAGTTAATTTAGAATCTCAGACAATAAACTACAGTATTATATAACAAGAAACACTATTATGGATATACCACTTCTCTTAAATTCTCTTTATTTCTAAATGTCATTCAAAGATCAAACTATATAATAGTACTTTGTCAAAAAAATTGCTGTAACAACTAATTGCAAAAAAAATTATAAATTCTTTGCTAAAGCATCTAGAATAATCAGAAAACCTACGCTGAAATTTGTGTAACTTTTCCGTAATTTCTAAGATATTAAAAGTTATTGAAAGAATGATGAAAGAAATCAAACCTGACTTCTACCAAGAGCTGAATTAGCGAAGTAATTAGGTTTATAGTCTGATACCCCCGTACAGGTACTTTCAGGTTTATCATCAAATACCATATCATCTGGTATAAACCTACAAAATACACACTAATATATCACTGCAAAATAAGGTAATATCTTACAAGTGTTTTCATACTGAATTCTAGTATTTGAGTCTCAATTTTTTATCCTGTCTGCAGCTTTAACTATCTTGAGTATCTTCAGCAAATAAGATATGGTCTCCTAATAATAATAATGACCCACCGTAAATCAATTTTAGTACAACTAGTTTCAAATTCCTTGCCATCACATTCATCATATATTTTAGTAGCTGTTTCTATACTATCACACACAATAACAGCATAATAATAACGTAATCTATTGATTTGATACTGACGTAACTTTTCTCGGTGAAATTGTTCTCCTACAGTGAAAAAACAAATCAATTTATAAGAAAATCTAATTTTTTTTCTCTACAAGTATTGTGTTGTTAATAACTAATGATATACTAATGAAATATAGGAAGGTTACGAATGAAATCATGGAAATATTCTCATTTTTCCCTTTTTTCATCTCAATAAATCTTAAAGGATGCAAGTTAGTTTCTCAATACAGATGACAACCATAATTATTGCTTTTACAAGAACATCATGAGAAACATCATATTTAGGATACAAAAAGTGTTAGTAATTTGAGTGAAAAATTTAATAAAAATGTCTACTGTAATTTAAATTAATAGTATACTTATGAAATTATGTAATTTTGTCTTTATTTTTATAAATATTTATAGCCTACCTTCTAATATTTCTTCTGATGTTTGTGGTATATCATTATCATTTCTCTCTACTAATTCTTTAGGGCCTTCAAACTCTTCTTCTCTCATTCTTTCTTTACCAAACTCTGATGGGTATATCTGAATTATAGCAAAAATCTCACATAAAACACGCTTAACACCTCTGAACATGTTTGCAAACAACAAGAAGCACAATCGGCAATCCTCATAAACCATAATCTGTTGCAGAACAGTAGCCTAACTTTCACTGAGGCCATTTGCAAGGAGCAATGTAGACAATTAGTTAAGGACAATGAAGAAAACTATGAATGAATGCCATTATGCCTTCATAAGGCAGTGGTCATTGTTTTCTTCATTAACTCAAAACAATACTCATGTCATTAAAAATCTTATTCTAATTCAAAGTATTTTACTTACTGAAACAGATTGTATATATCCATTAGCTGGCTTAAAAGAGTTAAATAACACAAAAATATCAGCAGCTTTAATTCTATCCCAATCTAAATTACAAACAGCTAATCTATTACTACACTCTTTCACTTCTGGTATATCTTTCTCTAATTCCATCCAATTATGATCAAAATTATCATCTGAAACAAAAAATCAAGATAATAACAAATAAAATGCTCATTAGTTTTAAGTATAATACTTGTCAGATGAAGTTTGAAGATTTCTGCTTTGTCAAAAAAAATGGAATAAAGAACATACAACAGAATTTTAGAACTATTAATATGCTTTACCTGCATCAAACTCAAATTCTTCTTCAGAAGAACTTTCTTCTTCTCGACCTACACCTCTTGATGGATCCAGCTCATCATCAGAATCTGCAAAATGTGATTAGTAAATAGAATTTTGAGATTAGAAAAAAAAACCTCAGTCTTCAAAAAAATATTCTAAAATATATATATTGTGACTCAGAGATATGTAACATTTTGGAATTTGACAAAATAAATGTTATACTACAAAATTTCAAATTTTCCATGTATGACTAAATGAACCAAGGCTTTTGAATCTCCTGTGTAAAGCACTGACAACCACCATAAATGGTGTGTGAATGATAACGCCATAAATGAAGATGCATACCACCATAATCACTGTCACTTTCTTCTTCACTATCACTTTCATTGTCACTTGCATTTACATTATCACTTTCATTGTCGTTGTCACTGGCATGTACATTATCACTATCATTTTCTATACTATTTTCATTTTCATTATCACTTATTTCTCCCAAATCAGGTTCACAATTATCACTTGCCTCGCCTTCATTCATATCTATTTTAATATCTTTCTTATTGGTTTTGTTTTTAGAAACAATATCATTATTATCAGTCTGCTTTTTCTTCTTTTTTTCTTTGTTGTCAATTTCAGATGCATCTTTTTTCTTCTTTTGTTCACCTAACTTGTCCAATTTATTCTGTTTATCTTTTTTCTTCTTGGATATTTTACCTGACGTTGATTTCTTCTCAGACTCATCATCACTGCCATCAGATAAATCATAGAAACGTTTTAAGTTATCTTTACTACTAATATCTATTGGTCTTCCTCTTTTATCAACACTGTATTTAACCTACAAAACAAATGTAAATTTCATAACTTAGATATTCAAATTATGAAACACTCCATGTTTTCTTTGATGTCTAATTGACATCTTTAGATTTAATATTTCAATCAATAATTTGTAAATATAAAAACAAAAATATCATACCTGAAATTTCTTATCATTAAACATTGCTTGAAATCTTTTATCAATCTTAACTTTCTTATCTTTCTTTGGCATTTGCCAAAATCTTGGATCCTTGGCAATGTGTGAAAAACGTTCATCTTTAAGAACTTCGTCCATTCTGCAATTGATAAGAAAATCTAAACTAAGTCTAAGCCAATACAAAAGAAAATCATAAGAAAGAAGAGTCTACTTTATACCAATTTAAAAGCCTGTTCTGCCTCCCTCTGCTGGATAATGGCCACAATCAACAAATCGATTATTCTGCCATGATATCCGTGTGCATGCAGATCTCTTCCCCCAAAAATAAGTTTTTAGACCAGCTTTGCCATCAAGGCTATGAAAGCCTCAACTGATGGTGTTATAACTAATGTAAGGATGCCTACACTTCAAAATGGTAAAAACTTTAAAAGCAACTATAAATGTGCCATGGAATACTATGTGTAGACTTGCAACTCGTAGAGACAAAATTATAGTCGCAGAAATATAAATTCAAAGAAAATAGAACTATTTATCAACTCTTTCTTCTAGTACTAGTCTGTAGTAAATGACTTGTATACATTCCAACCTCAGACCTTCCAAGTCTCACATATTGACCATGAGTCTCCAGATATTTAAAGAGACATCCCGGTCTCACAGTAGCGCTTGCAAATCTCACGGTAAAACAAAATTTATTGTATAAAAATCAGACATTGGGCAAATTACATGTGAAGTGTCAAATGAAACATTGGTAGCTCATCATGATCACAGTTTTTTAACGACATCTGTGTCTTCGGAGAGAATAATAGTAGTTGTGGCGCATAATAGGAGAGTCAAGGGCGACTACTCATATGCTGGTCTATTTGTGGCGCGTACTTCGTCTGCTTTTTTTTGAAAGTGTGTTGATCTCTGATGTCATTTTGTTGTCTCAAAATGCTCCAAATGCATGTCTGAGCATCTGTAGAGCTCCAGCGGACCCCACACCTTGGGTGAACGGCTCGCGCTTCGCACTCGCATAGACTCAAGATATTTAATCAGTCCAACTTGGCAGCTCTGCAACCTCAATCATTATCAAGTGTCATTCTGCATCGAAGTTCATGACCTCCAGTGAGTGACAGACAAATTGGTGCTGACCTCATGAAAATTGCAAAATTTTCATTATCTGCCAATCATTGTAATCCTGAAGTTTGTGAAAAATAACATAACTAGCCATGTCAATATTGATGAACCTTAGCATAGATTAGAGAGCGATTATGTTGTTATTATGCAAAAGTTACACCTTCTAGATGTTTCCACTTTTTCATGGATGGTTTAAATATTTGCAATCCCTATCCACTATCTAGGCCAGAGAGAAAGAGGGGAGGAGCAATCAGTAGGCCTGATAATGCCTTTCTACATAACGTACCTGAAACTTTCTTTCAAATAATATAATGAGCAGTATCAAAACATAAACACCACACACATGTATTGAACTTCCGGTTGTCTAGAAATGAAGAAATACCATTCTAGAGATTTGCCAAATATGAACAAATGTGTTGTAATTTTAGATAAACACCTAGAAATAAGATATTTATGGCATTTTCCTGTTATATGCTTTAATCTATTTATTCCTATCTTTAATTGTGCTTGATATTATTGCTGCGACACTATTCTTTTCGTCTTCCGGTATATTATTTTGTCAATATTTTTATTTTTTGGGAAAGCTGTAATTTTTCCGGGGTACTTTTAAAGTTTATGATTTCCATTCAGTTTGCCAGCTTATTAGGCCTAATAGCTTTGCTTACCGTGGGAATTTAAGCCTTTTATTCAGCTATGTCCGTGTTTACATAATAAAATGTTCTACATTTACATTCACTTGGCAGAGTAGTCAAGTCCATAATAGGCATAAGTGGACTATCCGCAGAGCACTTTTCAATGATAACTCAAGTCAAACCACATTTGAAGTAACTCAGACCAAAGTTTAAGACAACTTGGGACCTGGATTGAAACTAAGACAAATATTTAAGAAGCCATCAGATTTATTTTCAACTTGTGGAAATGGGCTTATTTTGTATCAAATATACTTTCCATATACCATACTGGAAAGTTTGTATTTCATCCGCCAGAGATATACTCCAACATCAGTCTTAGTATAAATGCCATGTCGATTGAGATTTCATTCACCAGAGATTTTCTCAAAAATTTCGGACTTAATAAAAATTTTACGCCAGCAACAATATGAATTTGGCGTAAGTAATTTATGCCATGCCAGAGATATCCAGCTTGACATACATGTTTTCCAGTATGGTCCAGACAACTGTAAATTTTGTGGTTTGTCTTAACCTTAATAAGACTTGACAATAAGAGTATCCCACAGCAACTGATGTAGCAATGAATATGTTGATATCCTTATTCATTTCATAAATTTGAAAATTGTTATGTAATGGTTACATGTTTATAATATTACAGAGCTGAAATATGCTACATAAAATATGGATCGAAGCAGCAAAAATGAGTTGTTGAAAACAATTGAAAGTCAAAAAGAGCAGTTGACAAGATATGAAACTAGATTGAGAGGTAATTTGTTAAGTGATGTTTATAGTTTATCAGACTGCCAACTAGAAGTTGTGTACTGTATATTGAACTAGCAATATTAAACTATATTTATGTTCTTGATTTGTGTCAATTTATTTTTACCAACTCTACTAAAGACAGGTATATTTGAATGCTGTAATAGTAATTTCATTAGTAGTATTTTGTAATACTGATTCCATGCATCCTCTTATTTAGATGTGATAAGAGCATATAAAGGTTCTGTGAAAGAAAAAGAAGCTTTAGAAGCCAGTGTTAAAGTCCTTTCAGAGCAGAATAATAAACCAGACATAAAAGAGACAAAGCAACAAGATGGTGCTTCCATTCAAGATCCTTTGAATGCCAATGTAGGTTCTATGACCCCTGCCTCTCCTGATTTCACTTGCCATATCAACAATAACAGGCTGCGTCTAGAAACTTGACATTGACATAAGATTGTAAACAACATGGCTTGAAGGTTCACTGTTTGTAATTGGTTGTATTCTACAGTGTATCATCCAATCAAATCACTGCATTTAAAACCTTCAGTGCTTATAACAAAAAAAAAGAGAAAGTTTTTATCTTATCGCATTTTACTTGTACAGTACATATTCTTGCCAACTAGTATCATTTGTAATATTATTTTCAGTCTGAAGAGGTTAGCCAAGGTGATGAAGTGAAAGTTCTAAGAGACCAGCTGAAGACATTGACAAACACCATATCTACAGTGACAGCCCAGAAATCTAGACTTGAGGCTGATTTTGTTGCAGATAAAAAGAAACTAAGGGTATTTTTTTAGAATATTTTTTACCAATATTAATTTCTTAAGCAAACATTTTCTATTGTATAAGTAAATCAGGGCTCAAGAATGATGTCAACTTCAGCAATTTAGAGACTGGGCCATGTTCAATTCAATTTTGATTTAAACATTGCATAATGTAATGTACCAGTAACTTTGATATTTGATTTTTAATCTGTTTTGTTTATAGGGGGAATATGAGGAATTACAAAATAAATTCTCCTCAAATTTACAGCAACATGAAAAAACAGTTCAAGAATGGAATGATAGATATACTGAGGTAAATCTTTTGAAATTATAATGAATTTGAAATGCTACTAATTGATTAGTTTTTTCTTAATATGATTCTCTTTTGCTATATTGAATTAAACCAAATGTCAAGGAATTATTCCTGAGTCAATAAATTCTTTTGAATTAATACCATATTTCACAATTTATTTGAATAATGGAACTTGTTGATTTGTAGATAAAAAGTCGTCTACGTAGCCAACAATTAGAAAGAGAAAAAGAACAGACTGATCATGCTATGATGATAAGGGAATTACAAAAATTACTGTCAGTTGAGAGAATGGCTAAAGAGCATTTTGAACAGCAGGTAATTTCTTACCTATTTTTAAATACTTTATTGCTGCAAAAGATATTCTGAACCCACAGTTTTTTGTGTGTAATAATAATTAAATCTTGAAATTTCTGTTTCTATTTCTTTAAAAATCTAAAATTACTATATTTTCATGATATTTGAATTCCAAACAATAGAATTTGTTTATGTATATATTGTTAAATATTTTCACCGGTCTAAAGTTAAATGTTTTGATTTAGTCATTAGGATGTATAAGCTTACCGGTATATATATTATATATAAGGAGTTTACTTATGATTTTTAACACCATTGTTGCATGCAGCAATTGCCCATTGTGTCTGTGTTATACTGTGATTGCTGAATTGTATATATATTTGTAGTTAGATGAAGTAGAAACATCAATGAAACAACAGGTGGCTAGTGTACCATCTGTTAAAGAACAGTATGAAAAACAGATAGGTAACTTATCATCTCAGTTAAAATCAGTCCGAGATAGATTAAAAGCTGCTGAGGAGAAAGCCAATCAACCATCACCCATGTTATTAGAATTACAGAAAGAAATGACTACTATGAAAGTATGTTTTTTGTTGTTGTTTCTGTAGACTGTTGTCGAAGGTTGTGGCCTCCATGTCCAATAGTTTAACAGAATGTTGCAGAATATTGAATACTAGTTAGTTCATAGAATTACAGTTGACCTTTTCTTGCTGAAACTATGACTTGCATACATGTCTGTTTCGACATTAAACATTCGTTATGATCTTTACAGAATGAAGCTCAAAGACAAGTAGAGAAAGAAATTCTAAGAGCATCAGAAGCTGAAACAAGAGTTGTTCAAGTATCTGTACAGAGTGAAGAAAGAGTAACATCTCTAGAAACTAAGTTAGCTGAACTGTCAGAAGTAGTAGGCAATTATGAGAGATTGAGATATCAAGATCAACAAGCTATACATAGATTGAAGGAAAGAGTTAGTCAGTTGGACATTGAAAATTCAGCCTTAGCTCGTGCTGCACACTCTATTCCTGATAGTAACATTTCCTCTGATGACAGTAATTTAGATTCACAATCTATAGCTGAAAAAATTAAAAAACTACAACAGTTATTGAAAGATGCTAATCTACGGTCAGAAAAACCTGTAGATATTAATGGTATGTTAGTCTTTTAAGTAATTATTCATGAAATAATGCTTTTTGTTGAGGCTCAACCCAAATAAGTCTTCTCTCATCAATCTAATCTTTGCATTTCTTTAAATTCAATCTTTACAGTCTTAACCCGTTGTACTCAGCTTGCCTGGATTCAATAGCTCTTATTCAACATTTTTTGTTATGTCTTTTTTGAAATGTATATGAATAATGAAACAACTGACATATGCAATTTTTTGGTCACAATTTGGCATATCTACTCCCTAATATTCAATTAGGAAGCCACTGTTAAAGACTGTTAAAATATTGTTCATTCCTTGAACTAGTTAATTGACTGTTAAGTATAATTATATATTTTATGTTCCAGAATTATTAATGGAATCAGAAGAAGATAGAACTCTGTGTCAGAAATATAAAGAAGAATTAGAACATGTTAAAGAAGAATTTGAAAGATATAAATTAAGAGCACAATCAGTTCTTAAAAATAAAACAAAGGTTAGGGTTATAATAAGATAGAAT
Source organism: Nipponacmea schrenckii (assembly GCA_030562195.1). Classification (NCBI taxonomy): domain Eukaryota; kingdom Metazoa; phylum Mollusca; class Gastropoda; family Lottiidae; genus Nipponacmea; species Nipponacmea schrenckii. The sequence continues at coordinate 33,927,546 of CM060199.1, forward strand.
AAATAGATTTGAAATTTAAGTTTGTGAAGAAATTTGAAGGAGGTAATCTAATGAAAAGTGAATAAAAATCCAGAGACTTTTAACGTTTTAAAAAAAATTCCTCGTATTTCTTTGTTCTATTGTCAGTATATATACCAATCATATTCTTTATACATTGTATTATAGTAACCAATAGGATTTCTTAATATTTCCTTGAAATTTCTGTTAAGTTATACAATTATTTAATATTTCAGGACAATTCCAACAACAGAGAAATGGATGCATTAAAAGATCAAGTATCAGAATTAAGAGAAAAATTAAAGACAGCCTATCTTCATTTAGATGAAAGTGAAGAAAAACATAGATTAAAAGTGGAAAGTTTAAGTAAAACTATTTTGTCACTAGAAGAGAAACATAAACATCATATTTCTGAAATGGAACAAGAACATCAGAAGTCTATAGCTGAATTAGAGATGGCTGTCAAGAAACAACGTGATAGAACTGTTTCCATGCTGGCAGAAAAAGAAAAAGACTTAAACACTTTAAGATCTACTGCCTTATCTAATGATTATGTTTCTCAGAGTCAGGAACCTGTAAATTATTCTAGTCCTCATTCTCTTACTAAACAGAATTCAGAAGAAGAGGAAGCTGTTTCTAGATTGTTATTTAAAACTAGTGCCAATGAAGAGACAAATATTCTGCACTTCTCTCAAGAGCAGGCACGTAAAGACGTAGAGGTGGCAACACTAAGGAAACAAAAACGTCAGTTAGAATTGAGCTTGAGAGAACTGCAATTATCAGCTAGTGCTAAGGAGGAAAAACTCCATGATGAAATAGAAGGATTAAGAGAAGTTATACATAAACATGAACGTGATATTAATAGGGAAGGGGCTAATTTGGAATATTTAAAAAATGTTATTTATAAATATATGATCAGTGGGGACTCTTTAGGTAAACAGAAAATGTTAAAAGCTATAACAACTATATTGCAGTTTAGTCCTAAAGAAATTGATAAAGTCAATTCTGTGAATAAGGGATGGATATAATGTAAATACATGTGATTAAATACTGTAAAATTGGATAGGTTTGCTGAAAATTCTAAAATAATTATGGTAATGGTTCTGATATAGACTTTCTCATTTAGGATCTTAGGCCTTGCTTTCTATATTGGCATTTATTTAAATTTTTTATTTTCTTCTATTTTCAACTAGGAAACGGTGAGCCTATAATATAGCAAGCACTTAATTCAAAACTGTCTTCCAAAAGTGCTGAAAATATTATAGAGAATTTAAAATGGCAGGTAAAGGAATAAATGGAAAAACTTGGAGTGTGACATTTCTGCTTTCATACCATTCCATTGAAGACTGAGTTGACACAGACTGAACCTGTTCAAAACACTCTTATCCAGTGCCACCAGATATTTCAGTATTTATGAATCATGCTATATTACTAACATACACTATTATGCTATATTACACTGGAAACTGTTAATGTTATGTACTGTTAAATCATCGTTAAAATCTATTTTTGTTGTAATAACCTGAGGACAATAAATGGTTAATGGTATAATGGTTTTTTTTTTTTTACGTCAAATACACAAATTGTACTACCGGTAATATTCAGAAATAAGATACAACTTGTACAAAATAACACATGAGCAATTTAATTATTATCAAGGAGTTATTTGTTGTTCAATGGTTTAGTGATACATTATTATGTCCCTTTGAAAACTCTTTAAAATTAGAGTCTATTTAAACCTTATATCTGTAAACTTCCGGTCAGCGTGTTGAAAGAAATCGAAAATATTACAATTTTAAGAATTATTTAAACATAATGGTAATAAAGAAGTGTTCATGAATGTTAAGAATTGATTAGCATTATGTAATCAAAATGAGTTAATTGCATACTAGTTGTTTTGTCTAAACTGAGCAATATTGTTCACTGAGATGACCGTAATATTTGTCAACATTACTAATTTACTATGCCAAATAATAATGCTTAACAATTATTTAAATTAAGTCATTATCTGTCTTGGACTTTTACTAGGCTACAAACAAGCATTGGAAACATTGTGTGATGTATATATCTCAAGGTTCTGGCTTCTTGCATACAGATGATCAACCCTCTTTGAAACATGACAAAAATCATTGAAATTTGCTCATTTTCATTAGTCTGTAGCTCTGGCAATATAGTTTATGCTGTCTGTTAAGTACCTGATTAAAACAAAGATAAAGATTTTCATTTTGTTATGAGATTGCTTTTATTATTACATCTGAATAAAACTGGCTGCAGGAGTGTGTACAATTATTAAGAATATAGATATTAACATTTATTTTCAGGGTAAAGTCAGACAAATGCAGCAAAAGTTTGCTGCAACAAAGAGACGACTCAGCTTGAAAGATAGTAGGATGTTAGTTTTTATTTTTAAATGAGGAAGTTTTAGAGAGTCATTCATTGTTTATCTTTAAAATCTTTAAGAGTTAATTGTAATCTATGATCCTATCCATATTCATTTTTGTGACAGATATTACTTTCTAATTTGTTACAAAGGGTATTACTCTACACCGGCACAAAGCATTGAAACCGTTTGTCTTTTCATAACATGGAAACAAACCTTTCATTTTGTGGAGAAGTTCATTCAATATTATTGAATTGGTACTGTCTATGGAACTCACTGCCTTCATTCCCTTGGATTCTATTCTTCTAATTATCATACAATAATCCTGTATGATTATATCTCTTTTCAAAATTATATTTGACAGTAAAAAAGATGACAGAATTATTAAAGATAAGAAAAAGAAGAAAGTTCCAGAGATGAAAATCAAGCAACAGTGAGTTGAATACAAACATTTTAATATTTAAAGTTGTGAGAACTCGATGTTAATAATGTTGTATCTTTATAAATAATAAATTAAAAAAAATAAATACTATTATGGACATAGGCTACTACTCTTTTAAGCAAGGTTTCAATTGACTTACAGGAATTAAATTAAAGAAGGAGAAGTATACCAATATTAGTACTTGTTATACTTATATAACATCTACTTCTTAATATCATTTAAAGATTATATTTTAAGTTGATAAGAAGATATGTTCCCTAAATATTAATATAAATCATAATAAGTTTTATTTCATTGTAGGACAAAGTCATCATCAGCATTGTTTTTTAATTACAACACACAATTAGGTCCTCCTTATCATGTTTTACTGGATACCAATTTTATTAATTTTTCTATTAAAACTAAATTAGATGTGTTTAAGTCAATGATGGATTGTTTATATGCTAAATGTAAGTTTTTTCTCACTGACTTTATATCCTTTATTTCATAATAGTTTCTCCTTTTAATATTTGCTTAGTGAATTGATCTCTTCTTCGTATTTTCAAGTTCAATCTGGAAATATTCGCAATGTTTCCATACAGTCTAGAAGTCTTGATGGTAGATAACACACAGAAATAAAACTTCAATGACAACTTCAGAGTATAACTACTAATTATGGTTGATTTAAAGAAAATTACAAATCTTACAACCTTTGTAAGGTGAAGATGTAACTTAGTGAAACATCAATATCTTGCATTATTATCTGTATTAACTGACTCCCTTATATTTTCAGGCATACCATATATAACCGATTGTGTTATGGGAAAATTGGGAAAAACGGGAAATAAAATTTAAGAAAATTCAGGTAAAACTAATTAGGTTGGTAAAAGCAATACAATCTTTTAAAACTTTTGTTAGGTGAAGTTGTAAAATATTTAAATTTTCAATATTTGCATTTTTCTGAAATTTCACTTAGCTCTCTTATATTTTGAAAGGAACCATATAAAAAATTTGTTATGGTTTTCGGGAAATTATAAAAGATCAAAGGGTTTTAAAAAAATTAAAGTTACACTGAAGGTACTTCTGCTTAAATTGATTGTGCTGTGCAGAGGGAAAACCAAGAGGTTTTTTAAATTTCACTTACAAACAGTCTTCTAATTATTCCTATGAAAAATTTAAATTTTTGGTTAAAAAGATCCTAGTTTTAAAAAACCTTGTTACAAAAAACTTTCTAGATTTTTTAAAGTCCCAAAAGGGAAAGAGGAAAAATATATTTTAATCTTCTTACATACTTCATGAATTATCTTATTAATGTTGGGATTTTTAATTCGCTTTTGGGAAAATGGAGGGTCTAATTTAAGCATTTTTGCAAAATTTACATCATTATACTCTACAATTTTTGGGTGTTTCCTTAACCCAATCAGATTCCGAAAAAGTAGGATGAAAGAACTCCATTCATTTCATTTACTTAAAAGAACAATGGAGTTAATTTATTAACTTTATTGTTCTTGTAAATCAGATTTGTTTAAGTCTAACATTCTAACAGTCATGTTATTCAAGTTCATTGAAGTTTTAAATTTTGTCTGTTAATATTTAAAAACTAAAGCTAAAGATTGACATTAAGGAACACTTGTCAAAATTGTCTGGTACATTTGAGAATTGTTTTTTTCATGCCTTCATGAGATATATATGTATTTTACAATTTTTGTAGCATAAATGTTATATAGTAGCTACCAATGATAAAGATTTAAAAAGAAGAATAAGAAAAATACCAGGGGTTCCTATAATGTATACAACAAGAAGGAAGTAAGTTATTCTATTGATAATTGTCAATTAATCAATTTTTTTGTTTTTTTTTTATCAATTTTTTTTAAAAACTATGACTTGCTTCTAATCACTTTTGATTACTAAAATCTATAGATATTTAAATTATTTTTTTAAATGATGTTTTTGGTGTATATCAAAAGGTTTAGAAAGCTATTATTAGCTAATTGAGAAAACAGAAATTAACCCTTTTGTGTAAGATTTATAACATTATAAAGAAACATTTATGTATCTTTTTTTCAGATATTCAATAGAAAGAATGCCAGATGCTTATGGTGCACCAAGTACATAATCATTGTATTTTCTGTATATATTTTGTAAATAAACCACAAATATAAATGACAGGCTGTTTTTTTATGACACTCATTTTGTTAAAACCAAAATATGAGCCTAATTAGGCATTAGTGTGTCTCTGAACAATTATTGGATGATAGCTCTCTATATTACTTTAAATGTTAATAAATAACTAAATTAAAGAATATGTATTGTATAACAATTCGGTCAGATCATGGACTGTAAGTCCACTACAAATACGACACTGGTCGAGACTGTAAATGTGGTCTGAATTTAAGGGAGATTACTTTTTCTTCAATCTTTTATTATGGAGTACAGATTTGTCTGAGAAATATAAACACGCATTGTTAAAATTATTTCTCAATTTATTTTCCTTTATCATCATTAATTGATAAATGAAATGAGTAGATTACTTCATCGTGTGAAAAGCTTTATAGTGCACAATTTACCCAAAAAGGTAACAGAAAGACGAATTATCAGTCAAGGTCAAACGCATGCTCATAAAGTATCAGAAACTCATTTTATTAGGATAAGAAACAATACAGTCATAAGTAAAACGAGAATCCTTCATTCAGAAAGAAACAACCTCGTGACCAAATATTTTAACTGGATAAATTATTTCAATATGCAGGAAAAAAGTGATGTAATGGAAATGTATGAGGTAGATTTACCAAAGGGCATAAAAGGCATGAAAACTTTAGACAAATCTGCATTTAGGAAAATGTATAAAGTTTCAGCATTGAAAGTGCACTGTAAAGATATTGGTAAAATGAGCAAGAAAATTTTCAAGAAAAGATTGTTAAGGATACCAAATGTAAAGCCAGTGGTAGAATTAGATGACAATGATCCAGATAAAAATAGTCATAAACTGATATTATTTAAACCTGAAATATCGACTGTAGATGATTTCACAGAGGATGAGAAAAGTATTATGAGGGAATATAATATTGATTTTGAAAAGTTAACATCATATGATTTAGAACTTGGTTTTGATAATTTGAGTGCCAGAGAGGTTATTCGTGCTATATTGCCAGATGACATAAATGACACAGTGTCTGGTTTTTCTATTGTTGGCCATATTGTCCATCTGAATTTAAAGAGAGAAGTTTTAGAATACAAGCATATCATTGGTAAGTTGTAATTGCAGAGAATGCCTATACATACTTTGATATACCGGTATTTAAAATGTCAAATAGACTTGAGCTATAATTATGTAAATGAATTTTTCAATAGTTGATCATAGCTTTTTCTCTAATTTAAAATGGAGTTGCTTCCCTTTGTTCAGCAATTTAGTTTATCTTACAAACCATTTGTTCATGTTTCAGGAGAAGTATTTCTGTCTAAGACAAGAAAGTCTGGTATAAGAACAGTTATTAATAAACTAGATTCTATTGATAATACATATCGTAACTTTCAAATGGAACTATTAGCTGGTGAAGAAGATTATGTAGCTGTTGTTAAGATAAATGATTTTTCTTTCCAGTTCGATTTTTCTAAAGTGTACTGGAATACAAGATTAGGTTGGTTTTTGATTTTATCATTCTACCTTTTTTGCTAGAATTCAAAAGGTACACAATTTTCTTCCAGATTGGCTTTATGCTAGACAAAATGTTACATAAATTTAGGATATCTTTATGGCATTTTATTAGTTTGGACTAATTTGAAGTTATAATAATTGTTATAAGTATGTAAGTCACTGAGTAGAGCAGAAGTTAAGGCTCAAATATATTCTCAAGGGTTATACTAATAAAACTTTAAATCAAATTCCATGTCTTGGAATAATTAGGACATCCTAAAATAAGCACAATTTTGAATAGATAATATTTCTGAATGATTTTCACGAATTTGGCCTTTGTATGTTGCACTTATTTTTTATATTGATAGAGTTGATGAGAGTAAGATAGGTGTAACTTAACAAGTTGATCATTCTTCATCTCTCTATTCATTGTGATATTTAGAAGAGATGTTAAAAAGCTTGATGTTACAACTTAAACTTAGTTCAATAAGATCTTGTTATTATAATGTGTTTATTTCAATACACCTTCTAACTAATTGGCATTATTTACCTGCTACAGCTGTGATGACAAACGAACGTTATCATGTAAAAGAGAAAGTTAGAATACGTGGTCAATTTCATTTTCTAAATACAGTCAGTCTCAGTTTACAAGTATTAGTACATGCTAGCCTGCAATTTCTGATGTGGATACAATTAGATTCATCGCCCTTGTACATACAAAACTTGTTACTCTATTGTTAACAAGTGACATGAACAACGACCCCACCACACTTTGAATATAGGTAGCAACATCTGTGAATTATGTGTGCCTTAGAGGAGAAAAACTAGGGAAATATTTAGTTACAAATACAATACTCAACAAAATGAGATGACAATGTGATGTTGACATAAGAAAATTAACAGATACCTATTCTATCACAGCTTGTTTTTTCCATTGTGTAGAAATGAGAGAGCGGTGAAAAATAAAGAAGATTGTGGTTTAATGCTATTAGTCTAAGCAGCTGAAGTTTATGGCTGAGACTACTTTTGGCCTGTGATTTGTACTTGATTAATTGGAATTTTATGAAATTATTTACAGGGTACTTGATAAATAATCCTCGAATAGCCATCATTGCAATTAGAACAAATCCTCAAATTTATTTCTCAAGGAATCATTATTTTGTGTTCCAAAACAATTAAAATATTTGTGTTCAAAATATTTGTCCCAATAAATTATTAATATATTTGTGTTCTGAAAAAACTGTATTTTAGAATTTATGTGCCCTAGAATGATAATGATTTTATGTCCTCAAGCAGTAAATTTGTATCCTAACATTGCTGTTAAAGCGATACTACAAAAACCTTAAATAACCATCTTCAGAAATTAAATCCTTTATTTAAATCCTCAGAAAATAAATCTTACATTTAAGTCCTCAGAAAAAAAAATATCCTAAATTAAGGTCCTCAAAAATTAATCCCATATTCAAATTCTCAGAAAATAAATACCATATTTAAATTCTCAGAAAATAAATCATGTATTTAAATTCTCAGAAAATAAATCTCATATTTAAATTCTCAGAAAATAAATCTTACATTTAAGTCCTCAGAAAAAAAATATCCTAAATTATGGTCCTCAGAAAATAAATCCCATATTTAAATTCTTAGAAAATAAATCATTCATAATTTTTTCTCAGAAATATGCCATATTTTTATCCTCAGAAATATAAATCCCATATCTAAGTCCACAGTAGATCATAACTTTACTTTTTTAAAACATAATATCCTCAGAGTTGTATTTTGTAATCAAAATTTTTTTATAGATAACAAATATTTGTATTGCAGGTGGTGAACATAGGTATATAGTTAATCAGTTAGAGAAAACAGATGTTTTATATGATGTGTTTGCTGGAGTTGGTCCTTTCTCTATACCAGCAGCTAAAAAAGGTGTTTCAGTTCTAGCTAATGATTTAAATCCTGATTCTTATAAAGCTATAAATGACAACATACCTTTAAATAAAGTTAAACCTGAAAATATACAGACTTTTAACATGGATGGAAGAGACTTTATTCGCAATGTAGTGAAACAGGATTTTAAGAAACGCTTAGAAAATCCGGATTGTGAACATAATTTTCATATAACAATGAATCTACCTGCTATAGCTATTGAGTTTTTAGATGTATTCAAGAATTTACTGAAAGATGTAGATATTGCCATACCTGTAGAAAAACTTCCAATAGTACATTGTTATTGCTTTACAAAGGATATTGAAAATGGAGAGAAAGATGTTATAGAGCGTGCTGAAAATATTATTGGTATGAAATTACCTGTAGAGGTGAAGGTGCGATATGTCAGAAATGTGGCACCAAATAAAGAAATGATGTGCATATATTTTAGATTGTTTCCAGAATTGGTCTCCTTAGTCACTGGTAGGTGAAATTAGACTTAGTCAAGATACAGCTAAGGATATGAAAATAGTTGCTAAACCTACTTGACTTGCAGAATTTTAAGTCTTTAATCCAGTTGATCTAGCTCTGAATGGTTAACTTTTGCCTAGAGGTTAAGTTGTTGGTAGAAAGGTTTTTAGACAATATAAGTTGTCAGTTATATAAAATATTAGTTATTAAATATTATTTTTCTTATAATGTCTTATCCACAAAAGATATTTATATATATTTTTCTTCAATTTGGTATATTCAGGGTAAGGTTTCAATTTATTTTGTTCTGTTTTGTACAATTTTTAACTGTTTTTTATTATCATTATATATAAAACTAACTGAAATTTCCATTTCAGATGAACCTGAATCAAAGAAACAGAAACTGTCGTGAAAAATGAGGCATAAAGACAGTCGCCATAGGAATTTTAAAAAGAATTGTGTGACTTGACTTGAGTTGTTTAAGTGAAAGGTATTGAGTGGTAAAAATGAAAATGTATCAATGCAACACTAAAACTTTTTGTCAACATGTTTCTCTTTCTGGTTTGCTTGTTTTATTTCTGACTTTTGTATCTTATAAAACAATAAATATGTGAAGGTCTCTTTGATGTAGTTGACTTCAATTATACAGACTTGATTTGTAGATGTCTTGTAAAATATTACAAATCAACAAGATAACCTTTAACTAAGATGTATTGAATGTTTCAATAATATGTCTAAATGACCAGCTGGACCTTACATCAAAAAACCAGTTATTTGTAGTCTTGTTTACTGTGACAGGCTAAACACTCTACCAGAAAGCACAATGATTAGCATTTAACAGTTATATTGTAAGTGAATGTGAGATTCCGGAAAAAAACATAGACAAAAGAAAAAAGGCACATATTAGCAATACAACGTCAATGATAACCTTTATTATTGATATCTGTAATTTTACTCAAAAACCTAATATGTAAGTTCGGTATTGGTGACAAATCAAGAATAAATCATTTTATGAGCAAACTTTTTCCTATATTAAAATATCTTCAATGAAAACTGAAGTGATAAATAAGATGTAAGGTTTTAACCAAAGTTATTGTATGACTAATCAAGGTTTATTTTATTTCTAAAAGGTGTTAGTGTATCTATACCAAAGTAAACATATTGGTGTGACCAAAGTTTCCAAACGGGTGATAACCTTAAAATTTTAGGATTGTGGATTGTTTGTCTTTGAATTACTTTCTTAACGAATTTCTTTAAATTAACGTGTAACAATCTGGCGGACACAGGCAAGTAGTGGTCAGTTGTAGGATTGTGAGGCATGACTAAAATTTCGATTTCACAATACCAAGACACCTGTATCAGAAACGAAAACGCGAAGGAATTCGAATCATCTGTTGCCTTCTTGGTGAATTTTTACATTCAAGCATGTTTCGGGCTGTTCAAAGTACAGGGAATGTGTGAATAATTATCTTATAATTAAATGTATTGTAGTTTGGTAGTATCTAGTCAATACCAACTGTTAGCTTGTCACCCAAATACTTCCTTAAGTGTGCATACGATGGTCAAAGTTGTTACATTTCGTAAAAGATGAGATGATTCCCGAAATATCTTTGATACCACTCTTGAACCCTGTAATCCTTCAATGATGTAATCTTTGTTTAAAGTCGTGAAATAGATACACTCTTTCTACAGAGTGAACCAAAGCTTTTAACAGAAGTCGTAAGGGTCAACTAGTGAGTTATTATGTTCTTTTCATCAGATATGTCTTCTTGTTACAACGTTTCATAACACGAAGAGATCGTGTAAACAACCATAGTACGTAATATTTTCATTGCTCTGAGTAATAAACACTTTATAATTCCACGTAAACTAAAACCTTGATAATCAGGTTGGCCAATTCTACCTTATTTTGATATAATCCCACAGTCTTCTGATCAGCTAATGGTGATTTTGAGTAAAAGTTTCATGAAGAAAAAGCTGTGAGACTGAGACTGTTGGTTTACTATGAAAGTCTGATCAATCGATGAGTTAGTCGCCGAGAGTATATTCTAGGCTTAAACATTGTACATTATCACCTGGTTGTGATTGATACCTTTTGATAAAACATCCAATCTAATAGTCCACTCTTCCAGTCGAACGTACTGGAATATTTTAAAAGATAATTCTTAATTCGGGCCTAAGGCAATTAGTCAAAGATATGCTGGCAGATGTGATGGCAGAATGTTGTTGGTATAAAGATGGACTTACCCAAGCAACAACTGAACAACCACCATGATCATAACGAGTTTTGGAGGAATGTAGAAGACTGAATCACTCACGCCACACCATCCAGGGCCGAGTTTCACCGCCATGACATTCGTTCCGACCAGATCGTACGATTTCTCAAACCACCACCAAACCAACAGTTTTCTAAATCATCCTATTGATTCTAAATCCACTACCAACGACGACCAAAGTGCAACTACCTAGTTTGCGATATCAGCAATTGCTGGAACCGAACGTTAACTCGCCATTTACCTACCTACCTAGCAACAACTGAACAACCTTTCCTGAAAACATACACGGGTGTATACCATGGCGGTAGCTTATCTATGATTGACCATTCGACATATTGACAGTCTTTCGGCATCTCTCACCAAATTGGGAATGACACGTTTCTGTAAGATGGTTGTTATTAGGCTAATGATCCTTTCAAACTGGCCTGTTTCAAGACTGGTTTGCCTTCTTGTAATATTTATTATTATAACTCTATGTGGGCACCTTTCTTGAGTTTTCTTATTACAGCGATTTGATTTGATCGTGCGCTGTATAACGTTTACAGTGTTTGCCGAGGGCTTTAGATAGATGTTTTTGCCAGCGTGCAAGTCAATAATAAAAAAGAAGAATCTCTGTATGCCGTGATACGAGAAAATTGCCCAATAATGCCAATGCCAATTTAATGTAGAACTTATTGACCTTCGACCAATATCCTTTGTGTCAAAATATCCTTGAATCAATTTCCAACAATTAGATTCTAGATCTACAATGAATCTTATCGAGAAATGTACAAAAACTAGATATAAAGGATGGTTTTTTCTTTAATTATACAGATTTGTTAATTAAAGGCAATCCTTTTTGAGAGAAAAGTAAAATAATATTATATGTAAACCATTTTACCACATTTTATATTTGTTACCTTTTATCTAGTCCTTGACAACGCCGATAGTGAGTTTGCTTTTTTGAACGTTATTTGTTTTTTTGTAGCCTTGTGTTTAACAATATTAGACACTATTTCAACCCGATAACTGTGATGTTACAAAACCAATTCATTATACAATGGTCACTGTTGAACTAACATAGAAATAGAACAACCAAATTTAAGAGCTCATCACAAGAGTTGACAGACGACTGCTAAATCTGACTGAATTGTGTTAATCCAGTTCTGAAATCGTAGCACGATACGCTAACTGGTAACGTGCACCTGCTAATAACAAGATTTGAAGAGTCGCACGTTCTAAACATTATTAAACTTTTCTTCGTATAAGCCGCAAAGAAACATCTTTTCACAAAGTTTTCAAACTTGGGTAAAGAAAAAAAAAGTACTAATTCCTTTCACAAGTAACATTTTTTTCTCTTGTGTAGTTAAATTGTGAGGCTCTTGAAAATTTAGTTCACAAAGACCGTATGAACCCGATAGTAGTCTAAAAACGCCCTAAATTATATAGTAGATGCGAGATGCTGCTCTCTCATACACCCGACCCCTGATAATGAAAAGAACTGCTGAAGTGTCTGGGTTGGATAGTATTTCAAATGCAAACATTTAAAAATAAACTATGGGCATGGTTGAGGATTCCCTTTCACGGAAGATACCACCAACCTTATAAATTTAAGGAAGATGCCTAATACGAGCAGTGGGAGCGGTTGATAGAAGTCCATGTATAGTGTTATCTCAAGATAGAACAATATGACTATAAACGAAATAATCGTTACAGGTGGCCAAGTATTTGATATATATTGATGGGTAAGAAATAACATTTTATTGGTCACATAACAGGGTGGGGTGTTTGTTGGTATACTAACCCTATAAAACTAACCGTTCTCTACTTATCACGTTTACAGAGCAACAATAGTATTGAAACTTGCACTTCTCCATTTCAGTCAATATTAAGGCGTGATAAACAGTGATCATCTTGAGTGTGGGCTTAATTCGGATTAATCGAGGTATTTGTAATATTTGGAAAATTCAAGTTTTGAAATAGGGCATGTCCAAATAAAGCCTTTCAATTTCAGCAACATGGGAGGATGCTGCACTTCAACAGGTCTGGTAGCTTGAAACAAAATCTGACAAAATTCTTCATGTTGTTGATGATTGGATGTAATGTCAGTTGACGGACACTTTATAGAAAATCGATCAATGTACTAAGAAGTACCCACCTTCGGATATACATCACATCCTGACATTTACTACACGAATTTCCGAAGAGAAGCTATAACATATTTAAATTTTTCCAACAGATATTTAGGCCTATATTATTGATACACATGTATATATAATAAAACATTTTGTCATGGTTTGTTGTGAAGACTGATAATAAAGTTTTCTGACATTTTGAAATTGATCAAAAAAAGTCGGCGATATTTATCCTTTATTTTAACACTATGTTGACTAATTATACATGTTTTGCCACCACACGTAAACTTTCTAATATTTAACAAGAGAAATGAATGAATTTAACAGTAGAATGATAGATAGCAAGAAACGTTGTGACATTTACTAATTCTTGAAAGCCAGTAATATGTCAAGGGTTGGTCGAAAGACGGTAACAAGTTTCACTCGCAAATGATTAGGAACACCTTTCACGTGCTATCTGGTCGTAGGTTTATAAATATTTTCTCTCAACAAAGCGCGGGCCATGCAGATGTGACAAAATCTTTACAAAAAAATGCCTCGGCTTCTTTTAACGGAGCACGTGCATATGAAGACGGTGTTAAGAAACGTGCTCTTGGTGAATAGAAGCTTTATGGTAATTCGTCTCCAAAGATTTAAAGCAAAGTTGATACATTAGGTTTCAATTTCAGCCTGCTTGACGAAAGTCAACCACGATACAAACAGTTTGCTCGGTAAATACCTGGGCCTTTGATAGAAACTTCTAGTTCAAATATTGTGCTTCGTTTGTCAGCTTGTTCCCGCTGAGGGAGCCGTAATGCGGCTTAAAGCGATTAGCATTGAAAGACTGTAACAACAGGTGTGTAAACTCTGTACAGATCATCATCTTGTCGTCCTTAACCTATTTACAACTTTACTTATAAACATCTAATTAAAATCATTCTTTCATTTGATACAAACGAGTCTACCTACACGTTATTTTATTTTAAAATTCATCTTTAAAAAATACAAGTTTCCTGTAATATTCTACCCCAAAAGAAAATGAATTGCGAGAATAATTTGGTTTTAATGACACAAAGATCGTAGAAAATGTAACCACAATTAATTATATTTACGATCGAAGACAACGTAACTATAGTCACACGAAAACATGCTGGTTTAATAAAGTAACAATTAAGATTGTTTTCCAACTTTTTTGTTGTTGTAGATATTAAATGAATATTATTTTAGATGAAAAACCAATATTGTTATGTCGAAATTTCCGGAGCATCGGCCTTTTTTTTAACAAATTTGCCAACCATGAAGAAACTAAAGAATGTTTATAAGCAAACCACTTCCGGTTGAAAATTAATAGCGGCACCTACGCTGAATACAAAAATAATTCTTGCTATATAAAGATGGCGTTAACATAACATTTTAGCATAAAGGTGTTAAATATTCAGTGTGTGCAAAGTAAATGGCAGAATTTTCAAATCAAATGTAAACGTTGTGAAGAAAAGTAGTGATATTATTGAACAAGACCATTGAGAACAATAAAGGGTGGTGAACAAGCAATCGAATAAAACCCTACGAGAAAATAACAATATGATCACACCGTTTCAAATATCTTCCAACTTCCTTTACCATCCATAGATCACGTTTTCCAGATTAATCCAACGACCCCAATTAATTTCCACCATTATGAATGTGATGACTGTTAGGTTTATAAATAGTTATACGTTGTATTCAGGTTAAACTGAGTAGTAAATTGACTGGGCTTGGTGCAAAGCCCATAAAATAATTGCTTGCTATGCTTTCAGAATACAATAAAATGTTATACTTAATCTGATGATGTATTGGCCAATAGAAATCAGAGTTCAATAAAAAGCTAAACCATCACCAAATGGTAATATAGTTCTATCTCTACTATTATAAAGCGGAAATTTAAAATCAAAACATTGTCCTATATTGTCAGCTCACCTTCAGCAGCTGTTATACTGTTAAAAAAAACTGACGGTATCAGAAGAGCTATGATCATAGATCGCAAGACGAACACAATAGAAAAGACATACATCTACAATTTGTTTTATCAGATTTCCACTACTAAATCATCTTGCATGTTCTGGTGCACCTTTCACTCTTCTTTAGCAGACCATCATGTCACAAATCTTTTTGTGTTCATTTCCTGACAGCGGTTTTCATTCCATTACCAACAGCCACATACAACAAGACTCAAACATTTCCGCTGTTTGTGTAAATTTAAGAAAGCTCGAGAGAGTTTTGTGACTCGTCTAACATATTGGTTCCGTTTTATATTGATTCCTAATTACATCTGCCGTCACTCACCGCCATTTTGTTTAATCTGGAGAGGCATCCAGTTACCGGTCAGGCGAAATATATCCGTATCACGTGTTGTAAAAATAGACGACCGCCATGACGCCCAGGAGAGATGAGGAAAGCAGAAGATATGTTTTGCTCCTAATGAGCGGAAATGGAATGAGATAGGTTGGAAGTAGTATTGATCTGTATTTGGTATCAATCAATGTTGAGATATGCTATCATTTCTACTGGATATCGCACCTGAATTGTACAGTGTAATGTCTCACGTTACACTACCATTTACAAACAATGTCTTCTTCTATAGATATTTCACGACTTCTTGACGTTTCTTACGTTTAATTAACTTTGTTACCGGCTTTGAAAATAGCTCTTGTCGAGAAATAGCTTGATACGTTCAGTCAGAATGAAAACATTAATGGAATTGTCATATTTATAACACAAAACAGTAAACATCCACACAAATAACATTACACACATTCCATTGATTTATTCTCATTTTAACCATGTTTTCTTTCAAATTAACTCCTTTAAGTTGTTTTCAAGGCTAATCTCCAATCTTTCAGTTATTTGTCGTTTCTTTCTTAATTTAGGATTTTTATTTTCTCAAAATAAACTGACCACAACTTTACTATAGTTGATCGTCTAAATTAACATCCACGTTGTTTTGTAGGAAGCTGAAAACATAAACATGTTTGTAATTTAATTTTACTTTATGTGGGAAGTGAAATTATGTAGGTTTTGAAACTTTAATTGTCGGATTATTGGCTATTTTAACCATAAAAACAAACACTTAAAACTTACACCTACAAATTCTGTTACATATATTATACTAATTATGTATTTAGGCAACGACAGAGCAGTGGGACGTAACAATTCATTTTAATCAAATTGACATAACAGCATTATGTTGTAACATTCAAGTTGATGCAACATTATTTGTTTCATAAAAACGATTTTGTTCTAGTACACCTTCTTTGAAAGTGAATTAGCTTAGTTGATAATCGTATCATACTGTCATTTTAAGATTATGAAAAGAGAATCGATTAAATTCTTAAAGGAAGTATCTAATATTTCGACATATCACGAAGGCTCATATTCAAAAGTAAGTAAATATATTTGATATTATAAATGATTTATTGATCTATCTGTATTGAGTCATTCACTACTGTATTCAATATTGTGATGTCGACCATGGAAATTTTTAATTAAGACATGCAATATCTGAAAGACGTAGTAAAGGAATTCTTGAAATTTCTAAATTCGCTTCGAACTTTTAATTTATTTTGACACATTTGATACGGCTTATCGGACGATTCTTAAGAATACATTCAAATTTTGAATTCGGACCGAACAGTTATAAAGATGAATAAGGTTTCGTCTCATAATTATTCAAAAAATTGATGGCATCAAAACTACCAATAGTTCTTTATAATGAATTATAATGAAAATTGGTTTTAGTCAGAAAGGGTGATATTATTGTTCTTTCGGAAAAATAAACGAAAAAGGTCAAGGTCTTTAAACTTTTAATCGAATCCTAAACCATCAGTTCACAGTAAGTTTTGGCAAAGAAAAGAAGAATTTGATAAAGATTGAAATGTTGATTAAATATATTTACAGAAAAGAGGTGAATGTTGTAGAAAACAATCTAATGGCATTAAAACAATTTCATTCTGATTATTTCCAAGTCTGGTTTTAATGGAAATTATAAACAAAATGTGCAGCAGACGTATTGGTTTATAGTAAATATATTAAAACTTGTTTCTGGTTGTCGTTAAATCTGACAAATCTATTTCCAATGTTCCACCATGTTTATAACAACTCTTCTTATTGTATAAACTAAATGGTTTAATCTACACAAAGTCAATGAAATTATAGTGAAAATTTAACGAATGCAATCACGTCTAATAATTTTTCAAATGTTGTTTAAAATCTAAATATTGTCTCAAGTGATTTGACTGCACTATATGGCTGGAATATATCTATCATTGATTCAAGACAGAGAGCAAAGAAACTATAAGGCCAACATTGGGGTAACGACGTTTACCAAATTTCAACAACTTCTTTTCTTGGAATTATTTAAGTCTAGTTGACCCTTCATTACAGACAAGGTAAATTTGTCATCAGATGACACACTATCCTCTATTTGATATACATTCATAATGTTCACAGAACCTTAAAACAGCGTATCTTAAATGGGCTAGGAGTTTTGTTGAAACAAACTCAATACTAGTAAACGTTTGCAGAAGATTGTATTCTTTCATGCCCATAACAATTATACTATAAGAGTTCTTATATAAAATACCATATATCCTATTGCATTTGAGTATTTCAAAAAGCATCTTGTATCCACATCAAACTAAATTTGTGGTATTTTAGAAGAAGACTGAAAGAAGACCACACAAAAAGTTTACCTCTTGAAGGTGTTTATACAGATGGTAGGGAAGAAGTCAACAGAATCGAAGAAAACTCCATCATAAAGTTTTAAAACACACTGCTTTAGCTGTTGAAACTGAATCTTCTCACGTTCATTGTCCTGAATTATCTACCCATTGGTTATATTATGCACAAATAAAATTGTAGCACTAAAACAAAGATCTTCACCACCAGATATTATTTCTTTTGGTCTAAATATAATAGATGTGCTAGATAACACATTAAACTAAGACACGATTAAGCAAAAAGCCCATGAAGAAAGAAACGATCAAGGGATGGTAATTGCTGAAAGCAAACATATCCTAAAGATTTTAATGGAGGTAATCCCTCACTATTATTCAGCCATTGGATTCGATCATAGAAAAGTGATCTTGTTTTGATCATTTGTGTAGGCCAACGATGATTAATTTCAAGAAAATTGACGACCAAAATTGAAATCATTTATCAGTTTTTCTTAAACGATAATTTTTGTTCTTATTTTGAAATCATAAATGAGTGTATCGCCCTACCCATATAAAATTTAATCTGTAATAACTGCGGTTCCGACATCTGCACGATATTTCTATGCCTGAAATGGAAACCATGTCCTGACAGATTCAATAACTAATGATTTTATAATTTACCCGTACTACCAGGTGAAATGACCTATCATGTATCTTTTGCTTTCTATCTGTAACGTACCGTAGATTTGTGTGTGAAATTATGGATGTGTCGGTCTCAGAAAGTGCCTGATATTGTTTTAAAATATACTATGACTTTAACCACATTATTGGCATATAATATAGTTTTAATTCTCGTGATCATTTTAGCCACAAATCATAATATTAGATAATATTTTCTTTTATTGACATGTATCCACTCCTCTACCATCGATAACCGATGACAGCTAATGGATAAAGGTGCCAGTGCCCTTTCAAATCCAGCTTCAACTATAAACATAACTGATTTGTATCCCCCGCCCCTCCAAAATCAATTACCGTTAATAGTCATTCTATGAGTTCCTATCCTGTTATATACATGTATTATGAACAGAACTTTCGCTGTTGATTTTATTTTAGGATGGTTGCAGCAAAATCCTTTCTAGATCAGTTCTAGATATGTATCCAGAACTTGCAGTTCCTCTGTCAAAAGTGTAGATTTATAATTGCTTGCCGAACTTTTAACCATATTGAGTATAATATATAGCATATTTAAGAAAAACAAATTATTAAAAAAAAAACCGGTATGATAAAATAATGCTGTTGTGAATTTCATATTGTTTCATTGTCACATGTCTATGAACCGAGATTTGCACATGAAAAGGATACGGGTGACAAGTTCGCAAGGAAACCTCTAATTGAGATCTGATTACTAGTACTCTTTATATGATGAATTGTTTTTCATCTGTAATAACTGATTGCGGTTAAAGCTCTTTGAAGGAAACTATTATTTAGTGGTTTCCTCAATGTAAACTGACAAAAAGCCGCCATATTGGTACAGTTCAGTGCTATAAATTATATTCAGGATGTGCTTCATTTGCATATTAAAAAGATCATCCCTCAACCATTTCTGTTAATATATTATATTCCTTTTTTTTTCAATTTAGACTTAATGCGCACAAAGACCACAATTTCTCAGCGTATACACTTGTAGAGCGTTCATGTCAAAGAATACGATTTTTATAAATTAATAATTATGCCTCTATTTTTTTTATCTTGTAAGAATAATCATGCCTCTATTGATATCCAATCCAGTTTACCTATTTGTAAAAGTGTCCCACCTTAATTCATATTAGTGTACATGAACTCTTAATATACTCTTGATATTCCTAATACGATCAGCAAATACCTTTTCTTTTGTTACAAATAAACGTTAGATATTGTTCTATTAATGAACAAATTGATAAAATATTGAAATACAAGTCTATAAGCAATATGTTACTATTAAATAAACAACTATCATATAACAATAACTATATCTATTGATATAAATCAAAGAGTATCATGTATTGCACGATGTCTTTTCCTAGTTTTGTCACGTTTTTTAATCAAACTGTATTGTAGGAGAGACATGGGTATAAAATACACGTGGACCATTATATAGAGAGTTGTATTGCAACAGGAACAAAGTATTAATTGTAATCTACTCACATCCAATATAATTTACCTGTATATATGGGTACAGATTACTTTAATACTCCTCAATCACATGATTCGTATAGGCTTATAAACTATAAACTTGACTCATTTCAGGAAGATATTCATTTTGCTTTTAAAACAAGACTCTTTGATCTTGATGAATCTTTGAAATTGTTCAACATATATTGAGGCTACCATTGAACTTAAAACTAGCCTTTCTACACTTTCATGTTTATAAACGACAACATCGATTTGCACCATACTCATGTAGGCTACATAAGTCTGTGATTCTGCAATTCTATGAAAATTGGCATTTATGGCGGAGCTATCGCAAAGACCCCTATAATCGTTACCACTTATTGGCAGCCTTTGCGTAAGTGACGTCAATTTTTAGAAATTAAGAAAGCACAAGCCTCGGCCTAAAAATTGCAATGATGCAACTCAAACACAGTTACATTTTGCACAGAAGCTCTATAGAATCAAACAAATTGCAACCAATTGTCATCAATTCTCATTTTACAAGAAAGAAAATAACTGAACATTGAATTTAAAAATGTTAGTACATTCCTTCTAACCCTGTTTTGTAAGCATCTGTGTATTTGTTACTAATGATAGTAACTAACAGTAGGGACTGTGTCAATGAATACCTATAAATATAGAGAATAATATAAGCAATTACTTTCTATTCAAGGCAATGATAACATGTATATATTGTTTAAGTAAATAAGACTTGATAATAGAGGACTTCTCACGGTGGACTCCAGTATTCTGGCTCCTCTATCAGGCGTCTATTCAATGTTGTAATAATAATGTTCAAACAACCCCTGCCAGGTATTACAAATAAATTCTAGTTTCAAGTTGACAGGTTGTTGTTAGTGAAACAACCCGTGTTAATACAACACTAACCGTATGTTTAGGCTATCATTACTTTCACAGTGGGACTAACAAATCCTTCTTGTTCTTTACCTCTTGACATTGCCAGTACTGTCTCCTCTGTCCTTTCTGCTCCATTGGTCCGTGTATCGAGAAGCCTAATTTACTCCATCTAAATAATGATATCCATAGGTTGGACTATGGTCAAATTTATACGGATTCAGAGAACGCCCTTTAATGACGTAAGGGATAGTGGTCCTGATATTATTGAAAGTAATCATGTGAGTTTGGGAGTCCATGTGATACAAGGATGATCGTGCTGTGTATTGAAATGTCCAGACAGACTCGCTATTGATCAATTTATAACCAAACTATACGTAATTATACCTCTTTATGTTCCAGATTGATATATCTTTGATTCCAACACTAGGGGGCGTCATATAACAAGGGGTTTCAAAAAGATCGACACGTCATAAGGACAGGATCTACTACTTGGAGAGATCATTACGCATGTCTAATTTCAAACTAATATCCGTTAAGCGTAAAATTAACAACAATCTACGGTCTAAAAGTCCATAATTGAGAAAAATATCTAGTAATTAATAATGATTTGTCTTTTGTGTTGTTTTCGTGTCCAAATGCTTCCAAGGCAGGTTGATGTTAAATAATGACGACGTGTTCATTCAGTCATATATCGAATGTAGGCCTACAGTACATGCTTATAACTAATTATTAATGATGGGGATTAACACACATCTATAAGAATTCGATTTAAACGTCTTAACTTTCAATATCTTTTAAACCTATCATTATACCTTCTGCTACCAGAGTACAATGAATGTAGCCAAATGGTGTTCTCTGTTGGTCTTATGTAAAGGGATCATTACAATGTTTTCATCTTAACTATCACCAACCATCAAGTCACTGACAAATATAACCCTTAAAAGAAGAAGGAAATATGATCGAGGAAATAAATACACTGAAATTTTTTTCATATCATAGCTTGACTAGTCTAAGGCTTGATATGGCTCTATTACGGTACAACATTATTGGTCAATTGAAAGTCTATAGGCTACTATAAAATTTGTAATTTGTCGCATTTCATTTATAAACTCGATTTTATTTGTTAGTAACACAGCTGCTCTAACCATTGAAAATGGGGAAGTATAGACCTTTCTTATATCTTTCATTGCAGCTATTTTAAAGTTACTTGGGTGAAAGCTAAGCGGTGAAGGTTAATATCCCTTTAAGTAGCGCAACAAGAATTCATGGTGTCTGGCCGAAAATGACCCGACAAATCTATCTATTCTGTCCTCTGTAAGATCGACAAATGATTATTATTAAAGAAAACCAGGAAAACCACTCGAATTTGATAGGCTTGAAACAATTAGATTCTCTAATTAGACTAGATCAATTGAAACTACCAATAGGTGTTTACTAGCATCTCTTTTCTGTGTATACCGAACATTTAAAGAAAATATTATTCAATGTAATTAGACGTAGTTGAAAGTATCAATGTAACATAATAGGTAATCCTTGGTAATATGATTCTATTTGTAACCAACTGTACCAATAAATAGGTATAGTAGACTACCGAATAGTAACTAATAACACCAGTATTATATATCAGTATAATTATATACTACCTAGTCTGTCAGTCATTAAATATAAACAAATTACACCCAATTACTTATCACTTGTCATGTCAATTTTCTACCTCACTTACTCTGACATTTTATATCTCTCTTTTACCTATAGTTATGACATAATTTTAATGTATTTCTTATTGAGAAGGCTTCTACAATTTAAAACATGCAGTGATTTTCATTTCCAATTCAAATATTCATTATCTTTATAAAAGTATATTTAAAATACTAAACTCTAATGAATAACAAGATTGAATCTTTGAATTGTTTGGGCTTTCAGCCTTATGCAATATTTGTACTTAATTGTATTTTTGTGAAGGCTATCTTGCTAATTTCATTCTGTTTAATACAATTTGTTTTATTACATTCTCAAATTATGTGTAAAAGAAAAAGCTTTTATTTTTTTAGACGATATATTTTTGATCGAATGATCAAATGCATACCCATACTCTAACGGTTCCCGATATTTACAATATTTACTAACATTCCTAAGACATCAGTATGAGACCAAACCGTGCATTTCCTAATTAAAAACCATAATTTTTTATTCAGACATGATTTGTTTAAGTACAAAGGGTAAGAGACTAGGGGTCGACAAATTATCATACTTCAATAAAATTGTGAAGAAAGAAAAAATATGATGTGATAAATCTGATATTTCAAATTGCCTGAAGGTGTATAAAAACTTTACGTCTCATCGTTCCTCCTTCAAACATTCATGTCGCTTCACATATTCAATATTTTATCAAAATATCGTAGAAAATCACAACAAATTAGATACTAATTGAGATCTGGAATGAAAAGAGTTCTAAGTACAATAAGACCCCCTGGGCTTCATAACATAATTTGCGACATCATATTGAGCTGATAAAAACATTCGTGACCCATACGTCTCTTTACATTTAACGCTATATTTGGTAAATACAGTTAACTATGTACTTATTACAACATGGTATTCCTTTTGATTGATATTTATGTTTTCATTTTTGTGCTATAATCTGATTAAAATTTTAGTTTCGAATTTTTTCTTTTGTGGTCGATTGAGTTCTTTCGTGCAATATTCAGCGATAAGCCAAATTCAAAGCGTTCAGATGAATCCGCGTTTCCTTTAAAATATTTTCATGTGACAATCCGATTAATTACACACTTCAAATATTCAATAAAACAAAACCAAAAAACAATATTGAATTGGAAGAATATATTTATCGAGGGATACGGTGTTCCTTTCTATTATCTCTGAAAGTTAGTAATAAAAAGTTCTAAATCTACTTTCTAATGACTGTCTTTTTATAACAACAAGTAACTAAATCAATTATGTCAAGGGCTCTTTAAATAATAAACAATTATCTTTTAAATCTCAAAGACTAAATATTTTACTTTGTTTACCGCACAATATCTTTAAAATGGTTTACCAAATTTTAATAGCCAAATAGACAGTCACAGTTTGTCTATACAAATTGTTCTTCCATTTCATTAACTAGAATGTATAAGAGTGTAGACATCCTTACTCTATCATTAAACTCATATAGATCGTGTCCCTGTAGGGGTTCCATACCCTATTCTAGTCAACTATTAGCCTATCAGATAGTCGTATCATTAAACCATCAAAAATCAGACTTAGATTATTTTTAGTGAGTAAATTGTTTGCAAACTATGTCATGAATAGTTCTTCAAAATAGAAATTGCCATGGGCCACGTTCCGTCCGCTAGTTAGTGTCACAAGCAATACCACGCTCTTGTGACTGATAACAAAGGTAGCCAGTGCATGACGTCACGACCTTTGGGCATGCTGAGAAAACATTGGCGGGAAATATTTTGTGTGTTCTGGTAGCATTTCCGGTGGAAGCTCGTGCACCAGGTATTGAAGGGCTATGCCGTAGGTAGCTTACTCCGTGTTTCCGTTGACTTGCTTTATTGATAAAACTACTTAAAATTGCGTGTGAACATGAAAAAGTCTATAACACGAGGCGATGGTGTCTTATTTTAAAACTTGGTGGTTGACGATAGCCAAGCATTGTAAGATTCGTGTTATTAGGCTAATCATCCGTTATGTAACGTTGTAATTAAAGCCTTTATTTTGTCTCTCGATACTTAGCAAAGGATAACAGAGACGGCAAGTCAGGCGATGCACAAAGAATGTTGCCTCCGAGAAAAATTTTACCTCTGGCAAACACATTTTATTATATTGGATTATACCAACCCAATTTCTTTTTTATCTATAAAATATAATTTGTTTTCAGTTCCATCACATTTCTTTCTTTCACATATTATTGTATATTTAGAATAAGGTTAGATATTACAGAAAAATTTCACATTACATGACATCTACACAAACGTGTATATAAACTGATTAAAAAATTGGTAATCTGATGTAGCTTCTATAGAAAGTACCATCTGCGACAAAAAATATATAATTCCAAAGCTATAGTGCATATACCAGCGGATAAAGAGCCTTGTTTCTTTAAGTTTGTCTTGTAAAAGGACTTATTTCGGATTTGATCTCTTAAATTATATGAACAGTGAACGTGGTAACGTTTCCAGCCTGGTAGGAGTTAAGATGTATCATATAGGCCCAAACTAAAGAAAGTATACTTTGTTCTGACTGAAACAACAGCTCCAGGCTTTGAAATCAAACGAAATGATGGAAACGAATTAAGAAATGTCAATCCACAAATCTTGAGGAGAGGAAGTAACAAAATTTGTTGTCATAAGCCTTAAGGCACCGATAATTAGCGATGCTTTTCCAGTATTACTTCGGCTTGCAAGTGTACAGACATTAGGACTCAAGTGATCGAGTATTAAACGGCCACAGATGTAAAGTCTTAGGAGAGTAGTCAGAATGATTGTTTGGTCACAGTTACTGGAGGTAACGGAAATCTCGTCTCTAGTTCGACAACACTAATTAGGAACGATACTGACAAGGGAAATACGTACTATGTTTAATTTGTATGGTTATAGCTATTCATCATTACTAAACTAACTACACATCTATCAACTTATAAACTCTCATATCAATAATTGTAAATGTTACCCTCTATTGACGTAAAATACAAGATCCCTTGAGAATTTAAGAAAGTTCCTGGCGTCATACTCGCGACAGATACTACATCAATTGTCTACTACAGCCTGAAAGTTAAACTTTTAATTGGAATCCTTTCTTTGCGTATTGTTCATGTTTTGTAAATCAAAATCTGCACCGAAAGTAGTTTTTCAATTAGCAGGCCTAATAAAAAAAGCGAAATAATCACTTCAACTGATAATATATTAAAATGTTTTACAGAAATAGGCCTATCCCAAAAAT
The DNA here is from genome assembly GCA_030562195.1 of Nipponacmea schrenckii. Lineage (NCBI taxonomy): Eukaryota > Metazoa > Mollusca > Gastropoda > Lottiidae > Nipponacmea > Nipponacmea schrenckii. Next base: position 33,953,427 of record CM060199.1, read on the forward strand.
TAACAAGAAAAAGGTTCTACCATTATTTTTCACAATAAATGAAATCAATATTTTGACAGAGGGAAAAATTGGAATTGCCACGCTAATAGGTTATTTTAGAAGGCCTACTATTATTTGAAAACTGTGCGAACAAAATTACACCCAGTAAAAGAGAAAAGGGTTTTTATGCAATGCATAGCATAGTGATCAATTTCAATTTAAAGATGTGCCTTATAAGTTTGTTCACCAATATATACATATATCAATATTTCACCAAAGATTCCACAAAGGTATGGCCAACTTCTTTTAAGAAGTCTTAGATTAGGGAATAAAAGAGGTGGGGTTATATTATAAAAAGGCGGATCTCTCAGTAACCAATGTTAAGATGTTTGTAGAAGCCCCGCCCATTGAGTTATGGTTAAAGTAATACGTTGATAGAAAGGTTCGAGATATTTAGTAGTCTATTGTTAAATCTGTTTTAATAATAGCCAAGAAGAACGATAGAGTGATAGAGGGGTGTTTAAAGAGCCCGAGGATCAATAGAGCGTCAAATCGATGTTATGTCGGTAGTTTTAGAGGAAATAGAATTTTTCTAAATTATCCTTTGCTGGTATGAAATAAATACTAAATAAACAGTATGAAATCAACTGTTTGTGCATTACATGAAGCAAAAATTAACAGTTCTATGATCATTTATACATGGGTGGAAACAGAATTAAACAGTCATATTCATAACAGCCACGAAATCGATAATAAGAAAAAAACACTGAATGAATCCACCTAGAATTATCGATATATCAAACCAATATCTTAAAAATTGTTATATCGAGCCAAAAGTACAATATATTTTGTTATCTGAGGGTATGTAATCTGAAAACACAGATTTTAATGGAATCTTGTCAATGAATGATGCTTGCTCATCCAAAGTTGTGAGCTGGGTTCTTCACTGTTTACTTACGATTGATTTCTAGAAAGACTAATGTAATTCATTCAGTTCGTCTTAAACGCTTCTTCAAAAGTTAAAGAATTTGTTACTACCAAGCTGAATATCAGCTTCCCATTATTTGTGGATTCAGAAGACCATTCATCATTGTGTTAAGTTCCAGATTCAAGATGTAACAATACTTTCTCAATTGTTATAATGATGAATAATAAGATACAATCAATAATTAACAGCAACCATGTTTTCTTGTCAAGATTAGAAAATGAAGGAGGTGATAGCGAGAATAGAGTTAAGAATTAATGGTAAAATAATTGAAGTAGAAACCCTACAACTCTTTACAAATAGCTAGTTTCAGCCCTGATTACATCACCAAAATACACACATACATCACGTGACACTTGACTCAAGTTTGCAGGTGCTGGGTATTGTACATGTGCATCATGTTAAATGCACGTGCTGGCACACACGTGGGGTGATAATATTTATTAAGAAGCAATGTATTCTGTGATCAGTAAAATTCGTCGTATTTCTACATTTAGAGTAATATAACTGCGTCTTAGAATGGACATAGGCCTACAATATAAGTTATCAAGAATGGTCAATATGTGTATATATTCATCAGTTACCCGGTGTCACACTAACAGAATCTTTGTAAAATCTGGAAAACTCACAAAACTAAGTATTTATTGAAAAACGCTTAATCAATCTATTAAGTGTATTTCACTAATCAGTTGCACTTTTATGGATAATTTTCGGGAGATTTATCGGATTATATTATTATAAGGATTTTGTTATCTTATTTATGAAAGCAGGTTTTTCTACTAATGAATATAATATTATGCTCTTATAATGTAATGTTTTGAAAGAATAAAAAAAAATTACAATACAATTTAGCATTATATACACTGACATGAAGTATTAACACAGAAATATTAAAACTGAACCTAACGATAAATATTACTGTTAAGATTGCAAAGCGTAAAACTCTTCAGGCATGATTTAAAGCTGATATGATATATTCCATATTGTTCCACAATATGAGGTACTGGGTACTAGAGATGTTGCCGTAATGCTTCGCTCCAAATTAAATGATCTTTTTTTGAATTTTGCTATGTGTTATCAAGTTTTTCTGCAGTCGATTTTACATTCAACAATTTTCAGTTATGAATTAAACAAACAGATTTAAAACGTTCTGCACCCAATTGGTGAGATAGCTTAATGACGTAAATATATCTACGAAAGTTTAAAACAGTGCTTTCACAGTTTCAAGATTTAAGTATAAATGAGAACCACAAGCGCAACAATATCAAACAATATCCTGTTATTGAAAATGAATAACAAATAACCATTATTTTATAACCAATAACCATTGTGTTTAAAGAGAACATTAGGCATATCACGTTGTCGGCCATGTTTTATTGCCGCCAATAAATGTCGGAAACTGGTTTAAAGCCGTAAAATCTACACGTGCTGTGATGCGGGACATACGTTTTATGGAATATATAGAAAGCTTAATAGAGAATATTAGTGGTGTCATGGACGTGTTTAATATCATTTCAATGTCTGTAATAAATAATCCAAAATAATTAAATTGGTGCAAAACAAAAATGGTAGAAGGTGTATCATACGCTATTCTAAAAAGAGTATTATGAAATCGTGGAAAAAACAATGCTGGCCTTTTCAAGAAAATCATCGAGCAGTCACCGGGTCTTTATGTTACCTGCTGTCTGGATATCATTTTTCATGCCCCATGCAATATGGAATTATAACCTGCATGTACATTAAGTATCTAGTTTACGCCTTCGGGCTTTTTGACTCTCGTTCGGTCCCTCACTCCATTTGGAAAATGTAAATTATTCCCATATTTCGTCACTTCCTGACAGCTTGTCACGTGACCTCCATCTTGGTATTTGTGTAGCTGCATTACACAACTACATTGTAACTTGAAAAATTAATTAATATTATCGCAGGGACCAGACTAGTTACTAGATTTATACAGAACACTAGACAACCGAGAACAAGTCCATTTTCAAACCAAATTTTTCTTTAATTTGAGAGTTCGATTGTTTCTTGTTCAATTAAGAACATAGTTAAAGTTGTCCAAACAATATAAGATAGTAATTTTTCACATATCCTTAATTCAGACGAAGTATTTGATTGATTTGATATATTAGTTATCTATAACGCGTGAGTTGTTACAATTGCGTTAGATCATGAACGACAAATGAGCCAGGTAAAACATAAAAAAGAACATAATTCATGTAATATTTAAATCTACATTTTAATTAGATTGAAGTAATTAGACCATGCCACAAAGGACACCTAAGTACTATTTCGACAGATTTTAATACATGTAGTAAAAGCAAAACAATACAAGGAACAATTTAAACAAATTCAAATTATAGAACCATCATGTAAAACCTCCATTGTTTGAGCAATGATAAAAGACATAGCCGTCGTTGTTACTTTGGTAAAAGAAGGTGACTAGTTATTCAAACTTATGCTAAAATCAAAATATTAATATGAATTTGACTAAAAAATATAATTTTCTATGAATTGTGAAATATATTTATATGCTTATTTATTTGTATATATCACCCTGTTTATTTGATATTGCTTAGTAATGATATACATTTGTTTACTGGTAGGTTAAAGTGGTTAAGAAACTTGGAAAACGGCCCATCATGATAGATCATCGTGGTTGTATTATTTTCTACTTACCACAGTAAATAGGTAGATAATATAGATAATTAATGAAGATAACTATCTATTGAATATACGACATCTAAACTTATTTATCTTCCAGATATAAAGATTATATTTGTTTATATTTCTAATGTCTGTATGTCTACACCTTAATTCCTATTGTCTATATATTTATTTATTTATTTATCCACATGGCATCACTTGGCAGTCTTTTCATACCAGTCCATTTTCTTCAGGGAATTAACACTCACTTACCATTTTTAACTGGTCTTGTTAGAACTTGGATTAGACTACTCAGTCTTACTCAGTTTCACAAGCAGGAGTTTAAGTTCTAAGCGGCCAGTATTATCCGGAGGTCAAAAATGTAGGCATTGATTTTTTCCACAGAATGTAATTAACATTTTCACATGCCAATGACTAAAGTACTACATTTCTCCCTCTATTGAATTGATCTGACCATTTACAACTCAACCAGATTGCTGAAATGGCTTCAAATTTTTCACAATGTTCTTGGTTGGAGGAACACTTCAAACACTCCTCGACGAGCATCATATGTAATCAACTAGAAAGCTGGATTGAGTAGACTCAGATGCAAGGACTGAAATTTTTAAACTTTCAAAAAATTATTGGTGTCTCCCAAAAGTCTTTAATAGGGTAGCGACGAATGCCGTCAACGAGAATACTGTCAAGAGTGGCCTCAGATAAGGATCAACACATATTTTCCAAATTTTCCTGGGACAAACCTTCATGGAGAGGCTTAAGCACTTTTTGGTTCACAGTCTGAAAAAAAGTAGGCCAAGTATTCATATTCACCTTCCACATTCCCGATCAATTCTTACGACCTTAAACACAATACTCATTGGAACCAGGATGTTTCTAAATTGTGGTGATAATAAACAAAATATAAACTGACAACATTCTGAAACCTATTTCCGTTCTTGTTCTTCAATTTTACCATAATTTGTCCCCGATAGTCATGCACATTACTTGAATTTTGTCCGGTGTTGCCATGAATAGTCTTAGGGCCATGGAACCGTTTCCAAAGGAATATAGTGAAGGCTGGTCTAACATAAGCAAGGTTAATACGAGCAATTCACTCTATCTTACCAAAGGGGGTGAATTTGTTGGAAACTGATTTCTTTTCAATCCAAAATCATACGTCTATACACATTTTTATGTCATTTCCTTTCATAACAACATTTTATAAAATATTTGTTTTAAACAATTATCATTTTCCTTTGAGATCTGAAAATTTAGTCTTATCATTTAATATAATTATTAAACCTGACAGAAATCAAAGCTTCGATATAATTCATTACATCAATCCAGAGACCGGAAGTAAGGTGTCATGTGGTGAAGCAGAAAAGATCTAACGGCGAAATGATTGGTTGATTAGGAAATAATTAAATCTATGTAATTAAACAAATTAAATTATTACGTATCATTGAAAAAACATCAATGAGAGACTACGGCCGAGAGACATAAATATGTTACCACTATATCAAATCAATTCAAGTTTTAATGTGTCAAGCCAAAATATTTAATAATGGATAAGATTATTATTACAAGCAAACGTTTTGAAAGTTCAAATACAATATATGAAAAAGAAAAAAAAATAATAAAGCGTTATAGATACTATCAAATTACACAATTGGCATCAAAGTTATTCAAAAATTATAATATAATAGAATATGAAAAATACCGTTTGGTTAATGATCCATGATTATTGATTTAAATGATCACATAATGGTCTTTTTTATCAAGATCGTTAGCTTGTAATTATAAATACGTAAGATCAAAGGTTGTTAAATAATAATAATAATAATAATAATAGTAATAATAGTAATAATAATATTATAGTTATTAACCGATACCAGAGCTACAGACTGCTTTAAAATCCCCATAAAAGCAGCCTAGAAGGCTAATTTTTCAGCCAAGGCGTCAACCCAAGTTTTATTAATAAGCCGATATTCTCTTACTATTTTGTTAATAAACTTTCTGACTCAATTTTAAATAATGTAACTGTTTTAACATTTAATAATACACTCGTAGCTTTGCCATAATATTCATATCTGTATTTAGTTAATTGAAATCGTAGTTGATTGTTTTTCTCTATAATAATGTCATATAATTTGAGATTGAAATCACTTCGCAAATGCAGCAGCTATGGCTATATTTAACCTTTTTCAAAAATCAAATTTGTAGAAAACCGGTAGGTCTATGTCACATAATATAATAATGTTTTGTGTTTTTAAAAATTGGTATCTCTTTTCAGAGGTCATTCTATCTGGCTATAATTTATATCTTGAAAACCTCACAGTTTCCACTATAAATCATGTTAATTAAACTGAGAAATAAGGTACATCTCAATGTGCTCCAAAAAGAGTGAAAATACAAAAAAAAACACCCCCCCCCCCAAAAAAAAAAAACAAACCCCAATAACAATAGTATCTCTAACGAAGAGTTTGATAAACTCTCATAAATTTGAACACTCTCAGATACCCTTCCCACCCTCTCTCGGAAGTAAACTTAGCCCTGTCACTGATTTTAGATATACTTTTCAGACATTCGTTGTCGATTTGTTAAAAGCTTTTGTCAGGAAAGTATGTACGTTCCCACACAAGGGAAATACTTAATGAATTGAGACAGAGCGTTTGATTTACTGAAGCAACTGTTGTCCTACAAAATGTTACAACCTTCACAACAGTGAAAGAAAAACACATCAGTAATACAATTAGAAATGTTATTCTTATTTCTACATGGTTGCAAGTGTCAACATGATAGTACACTCCCCTGTATGACACCAACTAGTCCCTCTAGCTCCCAGGCTGTAAATTGATCCCATTGGTTGATGAAGAGTCAAAGATGAAGTGAGATTGTGATTACCACACCATCAACGACAAGAAAAGGCTGTGAGTGGACAACTTAATAATTTGATCTAATCTTTACTTGAACATTGGTAACAACTGGTGTTTTATTTCTGATATTTCTAGCTAGATATTGTTTACAAGAGATGTGATCTGTAAACCTGCGGCTAAAGACATCAACTTCTAGACATACATACAGGCAGGTTGATATCTTCTTTATAAAGTTGGCTATCATCCTGAAATATTTCTGATTAAAAAGTCGAAGTTTCAGATTGAATCACCTCAGGATCTTCTCTCTATTACTAGAAATTTAAATGAGTTAGACAACATCTGATATAATTAAACTTTTTCTTCGGTTACTGACTGATTTTTTTCTTTTGTTTGTCTGAGAAAATATATTGAGTTTAGCGAGAAGACACATTTAAAGATGATGCCCGATGTTCCTAAAGTCCAAATGCGTGAATATAAGTAGCAATAGTTTGTATTTTTTTAGATCTCCCCAATTCTAACCATTGTTCGTTCAAATTAAAGAACAAAACTCCTGCTCTTTTCCTGCAGGTGCTATCTCTAAGGTCCAGCGTCTGTCAAGTGTTAGATGAGGTTACAGTATGAGATCCTCACTTCCGTTATGCCTTGTGTGTGTGTAATTGATCTAAACGTACTAAAACATACGAAAACTTATAATTTTGAATAAAAGAAGGGATGTCAAACTTCAATGTCGGAGTGCCATCAGATGTCTGGTAAATGATTATGCAGATTATGCATGTTATTTGAATTAACAAGCTGCTACCGAATATTTTACATAGAACAGTACAGATGCGTTGTTGATTTTCAGGAATCATATGGTATACAATACGAAAAACAATCCAGACCTCATTTTGTTATTTTCTGTAGGAGGATGTTGACAGTTTCCTAAATTATTTAAATTAATGAAGAATTTGGCTGAAGTTGATGTTTACCTGGAAATGTGTTAAGTAATAATGATTAATTTATAAATTGTGTCGAACAGGTAGGTGTGTTCGATTGGTAGTATAAGGTAAATATTTTGTCTGTAATACGATGATATTTATGTTAGGTAGGTGAAGTGTTGAAGACATTAATCGAGTATTATCCCATATAGAATCTGTGAAAGATGAATCAGGATCAAAGTCGATGTGGAATATGATATGAACTCGTATAAAATGATCAACAATAGATGAATATAATTAGTTTGGAGTAAGTACAGTGGTCAGTATTCAGTGGTATAATGGTCAACTGGGTTAGATAGCCTCTGGTATATTTATCTAAGCTAATCAACCAATTCTACTGTGTAACAATGATGATAGTGATTCATGTTTTAGAAAATAACCTGCTGGTTTAAAATAAATAGACAACATGTGTATTTAGTTTTTCTTCTTCACCCATAGCCATTATACTATGTTGATACTTGTGGTGGGAAACACGAAACAAATCTTCCAGCTTACTCAAAGAGGTATGCACATTGATTAGGGTCAAATACATCATTCTCTCTTGCTGTCCCTTGCATATTTCAGGAAAAAATATATCTATATCAAAGTGCAGTTTAATTGAAGACTATTTTCAATCTATTGACCCGAGTTGGTATTTTAAATCATAGAGGTTATTACACACTACATCACCCGATTCTTGGGAAAATCCACTATGCCGCGAAAATTTGAAATCCTAATTGTATGAATCATTAAATTTTGTACTTTTAAAATTAGTTAATATGTAGGAGAAATCGGTTATGCCAATTTCATCCTAAAGGAGAATATCATCGATGTTTCCTTAAATTCGTTGACAGTAAACAAAGGTTTAAGCTATAAAATATAGAGATCTATAGATCTAATCCCAGTCCTACTGTTCTTTTGAGAAATACATTAACCTTGGAGGAGGTAGCGTATAGAATTGCTTCACCTTATGATAAATTTGGATTTCCTTGTTGCCTAAAATATCTTTATTCAGGAAAGGTGCCGACCTTAAAATCACACCTATATTTATAAAGTAACTATTTTCAAAAACACGACACATTTACATACATGTTTGCGACAAACACAAAGCTTGAAGTATTAGACCAATTAACGACATTTGATACCTTTATTGTGCCACCTTTCTTCTTGGATAACAAAATAAACAACAAGATTTCAGAGAGAAATAGAAGATCAAAGGCTCCAGATATTTACGTGATAACTACCAAAGGTAAAAAGATGCTGGTTTCCGGTTAGTGTATGGTTTGTTTGAATTATCAAGATAAAAACGTGAATTGGCATTTACATTAATTTTCCTGTCTAATCATATTCATATACAACATTATTCTATAATGAAATACAACAATGAAATATTACATGTTATCTTATTTGTTCAACATTTTTAAAGGTATTTTAATATAATAATGAAGTTTATAATTATAATATTTTAATTAAATACACCATCTGAATATAATATTTGCATATGCACTAAAACATTTGATTTTCTTCTGAATAACCTATTTGGATTTTGACTCGGAACAATATAAAACCTTATTTGATATGGTAAATTTATGCTTCAGAGCTGGTAGACTTTGGTTTATTTTAAATGTTACATTATGAGAATGATTTATATTTTCAATAAGAAACAATGTTACATATTAGTGATTGCTCGGAAGTTCATAATAGGCAAGAAAGGGCCCACGATTTTTAATTAATGTTTAAAAGGTTTAAGATTGTCATGTGGTAATATTTTCACATCTAATCCACTATAATGTGACAAAAGTGCGTCTTGAATTCACCAGCTTTAGCTTTTAATCCTGTTATTTGAAACTTCAACATGAAAACAAGGGGACATAACCCACGCATCTTAAATTCAATGTAACAACTTTTGATTTGATGGTGTTTAATTTCACAAGATTAATAAAAGCGAAAGCTGAGAAAACTTCCCACCTTATTTTAAGGTGAGCCTCTTTTATCCGCAGACGCATGGTTAATAATACAATCTGTCAGATCGGGTTTCATATTGAAGAACTATTTTCCTCGGCGTCACGTTTTCCTGTTTGACCCTTGCCCTCCAACTAGTTTGGCCTAACAACGATGTGCTTTACGCGGTAGGCTTTCAATGGCATGTCGGGAACTTTTCGTGCTCTCAGATTTTTCCTTGTACACGATCGACAAACTTTTATACAAAATGAACAATATTCTTTATTGGCGAGTTTTAAATTGTTAGATTGGAGATTTGGCGGAATTTTGTAACAAACAAACACAAGTTGTGATAATTCACACCGAAATCACGAGTGTGAAGCAAAGTCATGCTTGAATCAGATAGAACCTTTTGTTGAAAAACTAAGCAGGTTTTCAAGGCATCACGTATTGTCTTCGACAGTGGTTAAAATTTTAATTTAGATATTGAACTATATGATGGAATTGCTTACAATTCATATATCATGAAAATTGAAAGCCTTGGCTGTACAGAAATGTTTTTACTTGTGAAAACTTGAACAATTTCATAATGTCGATTTTTCAGTGAACTGTTTATGAGTTATTGCCCTTGACTTAGACAAAACGCATCAAAATTGAGAACATGATAAATACTACAATTTTCGTCTGATTTGAATGAAATTTGGTGTGGTCATGTATATCAATGTGATCTTGGATTAGGCCCAAATAATGTTGGAGTTTACAACAAATGTTAAAACAAATATATTAATACTGTTTAATTAATATGATAATTGTAGTGTACAGAAAGTTGAAGTGACGAAGCGAAGATTTTGATGTCTAATGATTTCATGTTCACACACACTGGTCTCATTTAAATCTAATACATAACTCACCCAGCACGGGTAATGCACGGTCCAAACACGTGTTACAGAAGTAATTGAGGACTTGTGGTACACTGTCAGTTCCGCTTTGTCTTATTTTTGGGTTTAGACCACCATATTGGTAAATTTATATAAATCATTCCATACAAATGTCATCGAGATAAATTATGTCTGCCATCAAATTATTGTTATTGTGATTTTTAGCATTTAAAATTTTCTTTTATGTTCCGATCATATTACTGCTGGTAACAGTTTATTCTATAAATATTCTAAAACAAACAGGGACAGGCATAGGACTAGCATCAATTGTCATTTGCTGACCATAAAAAGCAAATATGACGGAATATACCTAATAAAATACATTAATGGTATACTACTACCTCTAAAGATGAACAATAAAATGATTTTTTTTTTAACTTCCAGAGGGGTTTTGAACGTTTTTTCCTCAATAAGTACTCAATTTAAAGTATCGTGTTATATAGAGAATCGATTCATGGCACCAGGTAGGCCTAAGTCCAACTGATAAATATATGCTATTATTGACCAAGTTTGAACGGTATGTCCATTTTATAAGGTCGTATTACTATTAATAACATGTCTACTGTTTTGTAATTCTATTTGAATTACTTACTTTGTTCTACAATGTAAATTTCTTTCCTTGTTACATTATTTGAAAAATATGTTTTGCTGAACAATGAAATTACTCGCTTGTTAAATTACATGTCTTGTAACACTATTTGAATTACTCGTCTGGTAACTGTGTGAATTACTTACACTTTTTGAAACACTGTCTTGTTACATTGTGTAAATTACTTGTCTTTTAACACTACATGTATTTGAATAGCGTGTTATTTTTGACTATGAACATTACTTGTCTTTATCAGTCTTTGAGTAACATCTAATGTAACACAATATATAATTCTGTTTTTGTTACACTATTTGAATTACCTACAAATTGTAAATAATTTGTCTTGTAAAACTATTTTAATTACCTACCCTGTTATACGGTGTAAATCACTTGTCTTGTAGCACTATTTGAAACTTCTAACTCTCTTTAGAATGTCTTGTCTTATTACATAATATAAATTACTTGTCTTGTTACCCTTTTTGAATTACTTGTGTTATCTATGCGATACATTTGTTTTAAACTTCGCCAATAAGTATACAGAACGCAATTTGTACAACATTAATTAAAGAGAGATAATAAATCTTTGAAATAATCATTAATAATTTTTTTTTATTTTACTTTATCAAACTTTAAATTAACTAAGGAAACAACAATGCGTCGCAAAATAAAAGTCATTATTTGTGGACACGCAAGTCAGATAAAATTACACTAACATTGACTTAAAATGAAGAACCAAGATTGATATAATAATCAGATGAAAAACAACAAAATGAAAAGTTTAAGGAAAAACTAGAAAGGAATATCTAAAATGGCGATTAAACGAGCTTTCGATTAAATGAACGATTGTAATTTGACACAGTAGAAGAAAATTACAAGAAAATCTGTTGAAGAAAATAGTATAAAGGAACGTGTTCACGACATAAAGTCATTTATTCTCTTTACTCGACATTTTTCATGTCTTTTGTGGAGAAACACTCCATATTTGTTTTCAACTATATTTTTATGAAAGAAGAACAGAAGATATAAGTTATAGTGATTGATAGGAAAATTCATAGATAAAAGGAAAACGAGTGGAATTTAAAAGCTTTAACAAAGCTCTAGTTTGGAATCTCTCCATAACTTTGCTTTGTAAAGAATGACCTTCCATGATCAGAAAACACATGTTTGGACTAATTCGACTGAATTCATACCTGTACGTCATATACAGACCTTGATCTCAAAGAGTAGTTGATCCACTGGATTTGTAAGGTATCATGTTTTGCTTCGTGAGCCAAAGATTTATTCATGTTTTTTATGCCTTGCTGAGATTGGTCGTCATTTACACACAAAATAGATTACTTCCACGACACTGTTGCTCACCCTAACGATAATTCTATGATAAAAATGGAATAAATTTTGAGGATAACACACTATCGTCAAGAGAGCATAACGACACTAAAGTCAATGTCTGACAATCTACAAATATAGCTTATGACACTATTGTGATGCTGGATTGCACTCGATAAGAGCTATATCTCATGGTATTGTATTTTTATGTTTAAAGATATAGATAGACTAATCGTGTTAGAATAGATCTCTAATATTGTGATAACATTGACTGACTAATAGATAGGACGTATTATCAATATTATCAATGCCAAGCTTTGTATGAATATTATGTTAATTTCACTCTATAAATGTATCAATTTAAAACTGAATTAATAATGTCAATAAATTATTCCTCAATTCAAATTTTATACACGTGTTTTAATAATCAACGAGTACCAGGTGAAAATTAAAATTCTATACAAGACTAAATAATAAATCTACCACTGCACAATTATTATTCCACATTCATTCAAAATTCCATCTTATGTTTTTCCAATATTTGGTTTTTATGTCCGTTATAAGGGTTTCAGTCAATACTTATTAATGATTGTTAACAAAAGACGATTATTGTGGAAAACTCAGTATTGGAAATATTTGCATGTAGTGAATATTGATGAATGAAAACGACAACAATACGTTCTCTTCATGAAAATTAATTGTACAGGTTTAAGTTTAAGGATAAATACATACTGTTCTATTTTTCTCTGACCATCTCTCGCCGGTAAATCGATGACTTGATTAATTATGGTTATTTGCTTTAATTGTTTCGTTTCGTTTCTTTCAAATTCATTGCACCGTACACACCAGACGTGACAATAGATTTGTTAACTTCCGGCTGAAATCGACTAGTATCATTCAAAAGACAATTTGATTAAAGCGTTGAATATTTGTTCACGCTTATTCCAAGCTCGACAATTGTTTCTTTCCGTTTCATTTACAGTTCCTGATTTTAACAAAACTAATAATTTCAACATGGATGCCGTCTTGTGCTTAATAAGGATTTCTTGTCGCTAAAAGAGTGGTTATGTTTCAACTCATCATGTAAATCATTAATTCTTCAAGATGTGTGTCTATAAATGAGTTATTATTACTGACTCGACTTGAACAATTTTGTTTGTTCGTGATATTTTTCCCTTTGGCTGATTTCAGCAAAATATAACAAGCGAAAGACACCATTTAATTTTACTTCCGAAATGGGACTGAAAAGTCTGCAGGCATCTCCGATATTTATAATTCTCTTGTAACACATTCCCTTTGGTATTAAACAAAATTGATGTATTAATAAATAGTATTCAATATAATTTAAATAGTATTATAGTTCAGGCATGCTGTTTTTCCTCCTACATTTCATTAGAACAACCTCTAGCTATAACGAGTCTCAGATAATCACAGCTATCGAGTGGTCTCGCTTTTAAGGAACAGTGATTTCTAATATTTCAAATTAGAATATATCTGATACCTTTATAACTGACAGTGACTGACTGTCAAATCTTCTGTCAAAAACAATCGTTTTATGTTGCGACTTACTTCAAGCCTTTAATTTGAAGCAATTCAAAATGTTATAGGCCAACTATTAAACTGATAACTAGAATTCCTATAAATGAAACAAGGTGTATTGAAGTGATATACAAACTGCGTAGAAACCAGATCTTTGCTTCCTTATTAAATGGGACAGTAACCGTCCATAGTCATTGTTTTAGTTATTCTACTATCTGAAATAGAGTAATAGCTGTTAAAGGGACATTTAAAGGGGCACAGGCTTGATTTGTTTCGGACAATCATCCGACAGCCTCAAACACATGAAATCTTTTGTTTAGCTAATCAGACATAGTCTACAGAGCGTACCTTTGAAATTTGAGCCTTCAAATCCATGGGTATACATATTTATCCGTGTTTGAAAATCATAATGTCTTAAGATATTATGAACGTCCCGCCATATTGGAAAATCAAAGGTTATAAATAGACTACTGCGCAGGCCCACACTGATAAAACAAAAAGAAAGTACATGTAATAACAATTGTAGATTTTGTCAACAGGACACACAATTTTCAGACTGACTGAAGACCAGCCGCGTACAGCACGGAAAAAAAATAAAAAGTGAAATTTTTGAGGTATATTTCAAGGTATTTTGCGATTTTCTTAGAGCTTGAGTATTTCTGAGGACTGTTTAAATGTAACAAAGGCCCAAAACGACCACTAAAAATCAAGATTGTGCCCCTTTAATATTACTTAAAATAAATCGATTAGAAGATTTTCAAAGAAACTTAGATTTTCATGGTTTTGTCTTTTTAGTGTGCGCATACAAGAACTTTTTTTTATTGCATACACTGGTATCAAGTTGTATATCGAATATATGTCGCAAGCATTAGACAGTTTCAAATATTGAATTAGATGCTTATGTTGTACTGATACTTTTCGTATTTAAATTTTTTATACTATACAACATCATACAGGTTTTTTTTCAAGAATACATCTTGTCATGACCTTTTTAAAAAGCTGAAATCAAATGCGGAGAGCAGAATCCTTCACACACTAAGATAACTTGAGTAGGCAATCATATTAGATAATATTACTATTTCAAAGTTAAAACATTGCAACTTTTTGTGATAATATTTAGTTATGTGAAAAACCATTAACCCCTGTAAGAATTTATCTTAGAATTATTTATTTGTCTCCCAATTGATATATACTTTAAGTTTGAACACACATGTTGCTGTATTCTAAAACGTTGGCAATTGCATGGTTCTACTGGCAGATATCCATAATTTAACAGCCACAACCCAACTGAGAAGGACTGTATTGGGTACAACCACACATTGTGAACCAAACTTTTCCATTCTTCACAATATATACATTAGTGAAATTATAAACATTTTATGTATGACGTTATAGCACCTGTCATATTGATACGTCTCACCTGTCAACTCAAGGGAGATAATAACAGGTGAATCAGCAGTCTTAAGGGAGACAACTGTGGTGGTCTACTCAAAGAACCCAATATTGATACGAATTAAATGAAAATGGGAACATAAGTTTCTACAAAATGTAAAGTATATAAACATAAAAATAGGTACAAAAGAAAATATGTTCGAGTCTATTATGTGGGTGGAGTATTACCATTTTATTTTTCTTCATCTTATAATGCTTGATAATCGTGGCTATATCAATTAAAAACAAGTGCAATGAACAGGCAGAAATAACGTGTCATCTGATTAAAACCATTTTGTGCAAATGAACACCATTAGTAACAGCTGATTGCATACTGAAAGTTGAAGTTGGTGCAGATTCTAGAGACCTTAAATCATAAAGGGTAGTGGTTTATTATTGAAGGTAAAGTAAACTGCTAATTGATGAGATTGTTTACTAGGCCTAATGATAAAATTAAATATTTATATATTATTGATATAAATAATAGTGATAGATGACCATTTCTAGCACAAATATTAAGATTTCACTAGGGAAGGTCAGTTACATTTAGACAACACACCGTTATGTTTTTCTTTGGTTGTCGCAACATTAATAATATTGGACGGTTATTTTCATCCGTTACAAATGTGATGAATACTATCTTCGGGGAATACTGTGCTATTACAAGCTTACTGACACCAACTTTAATAATGTAATTATATGCAAGAGCAATACAATTCCGAGCAATGTTCTGGCAGATTCGCCCAAAATAATCTTGTAATAATGCAACTCGGGCTAATCATTGTTCCTCATAACTTTATTTTATTTACATGTACTCGGTTTATAATCTGTACCCGGTACGGATCATTTAAGAAATTTCACAGAATGCTTAGTTGACTCTTTGAATACCAGGAATAGGGAAGGAGGAAACTGGAGTGGAACGGGGTATTATATATACCAGCATTAGAACATGCGCATCATTTTCCATTATCAAGAGCTCATAAGAGAAATATTTATAAGGATGAAAGTTCCAGACACGAAACACAAAATATCCAATTTCAAAATATAATGCACCATTTGTCAAATATTTAAAATTCTAGTTTATAATAGAAACATTAACCATCCTTCTAAATTATAAATAAAATGTTGTATTAGCTACCAGCATCCAAACATATCTATAAATTTCAAAACAGGTAACTATTAATTTCCTTTATATATACAAACTGCTATTGGAGGCTAGGTTTAGCGGTTAAATCTGGGGAAGGCTGGTGGAAAAACGTCGCCATATGCCGCGGGAAAATCGTTCGCCATCTTGCTGTCACTACGTTATGTTTATACTTGTGTATATTCCAATATAAACATTCGACACGGAGGGCCCAGTATATAATATAGACCTCCCGTGGATAGGGTTAGAAATAAAACATACTTTGTATATTATGGTCAGTAAAAGATCTGTTCAACACGAATGTTTCAATATTTTATGTTATTTGGAGAGTCTGGTAGAGAATGGCGAGAATAATAACCCAGGTATAATGGTCCTCATGAAAGCTTATATTTATATCTGTAAAATACAATGGTAAACATTTCAGATGTCTGGTTCTATCTTTAAATTGGGTCTAAATCCTTTGTTAGTAATAGGTGCTTAATAACAAATTAAAAGGAGTTATTTTTACCAGTCTGAAAATGAATGAAAATTGTTATTGTCAGTAATTTTTCAAAGAGGTATACATAAAATCATTTTCTGTATACTTTTGCAATATTATAAATAAGCCTTATGACAAAAAAATTGGATATCGAAAGTTGTGAAGGGTTTAATGATTGCTAAAATCAATCTGCAGAGACAAGTGATACCGGAAATTGAATTTCGCGCTATTAAACAACTGTTGGTTGATTCGATACAAAGATCACAGCTGTTTTATCATCTTTATTATCAACTTTTTTTCGAGGTGATATTTCATAATCCCATTTATAAATATATTGTCCTTTCAATTCTTAACGATTCCTAATCGAGAAGTAAAAGTCTTGTTGATAAAATACATGTCAATATCAACATCAAGTTTTATAGTAAATGTTTCTCAACTTTGAACACTTAATACTGAATTTGAATACAAGCATATATTTTCGTTATATCTTCAATGTTTTCGTTTTAAGTCTTCGCCCAATGAATACCCATGGACATTTAGTTAAAATTAAATATTATGTAACATGTACATCTCCTCATGTGTATGAATATGTAATTGTCTATGAAAAAGCCAATCGTCGTTTCTATATTAGACCTACAGTAAAAATTCATGACGTGGCTGTAACACATATGATATGTGAAATATTATCTTTATATTATACATTGTTACAAACGAAATATTGTCTATAAAACTATATTATATATACATGAAATATTGTCCATAGAGGTATAGATATAATCTACATATTATGACATGAAAAAGCATACAAATAAACCATCATATACATGTAATATTGGCAATTCACATTGTTATACATGGATTATTGTCAATATAAAATAGTATATATACATGGAACACTTTCAATAAATGCAAGGAAAATTGTCTAAATGAAATATCATTATGAAATATTGTATATTTTTAAAATATTTTTCATTTGATATTGCCTATGAAACGTTAGACACATCTATCCAAGATTGTGAAGATTTCATGCATTATGAATGTCACAAAGTTCTTATGTGGTGGACTTGAAGACAAACATTGATATATATCTAATATAAATATTATGACTCGGTCTGTGGGAATGTATATAAAATATCGCTTGTTGAAGATTATAGAATTGACGCAGCTTTAATACACCCTGGACAAGAAAGGATGAGAACGGAAAAACGTCTAGTAAAATGTGTATGGCATAATGATAAATAAATGAAATGATATAGATAAAATGATGTTGATGCTATCTGAAGGGTAATAAAGGTCATAGTAAATGTTACAAGTTGAAATGATCAGTAATATACACTATGGGTGGTCAAGAGAGTACTGTATTTTATATATATTTCCTACGTTTTATATAAATACCAGCTTATATTTCAATGTTAGTTAAGCTTAAATTTAATCAATGAACCAACTCTTAATAATTATTGGAAATCTTCATTCTTTTTATTTAATTAGCAATCTCTCACGACCATTTGTTCTTCTTCTGTTAAATATTAATCCCATCAGTTAATCGTAATAATCTTCTTCCAATACGCAACTATTAAAAAATCTGGGAAATGTAAGTTAGTGTAAGTCATATATAGTCTCAGACAAGCCTAATAGTTTATTGTTCGGCTAGTAAATGTAATTTTGTTTAATTTTCACGAGTGGAAACTGTTCACTTCATAAATGGGGAACCTATTAGTGTAATCTTTTGGTCAAGATTTTGATTTTGATCCTTACACTGATGAATTCGGTGCGTGTGAAAATGGAATCTAGTTGAGAAGTTGATCACTTCAACAAGAAAACATATCAAAGTTGTTATGCTACTTGGAGAAGTAATCATCAGACAAATGATGGCAAATAGTTGAACTAATAATGTTCGACTTTTACCATTTTACATCCCATTTTCCTGTAACTTGTCACCTTGAAGACATTGACTACTTTCATTTACTGCAATGAGTTCCTATTTTGATGTTATTGTGGATGTCAGTAGAGAATTAAACAATTAATTAACATCGTCACCTTACTATATCTGCCAATTACACTCTCAACTTGTCCATATTTGAAGTAAATTAATTGATAATTTGTAGATATCGTGTAGTCTTGTAGGATCCGCGTGTCTTTACTTGTCTAATTGATGGCTCATTAACAACATATTTGCTTTCTTTTGCACGCGCACACTATGGCATCTGACTGCTGCTGCGTCCATTAGAAGTGCATCATTCAAAGACGTTAAACAATTTATATTCTTGTGACAATACTGAACATTTTTTTAAAAAGGGCTCTTTTCTCAAATCTCGTAAAACAAACAGAAGAAAAATACCCCAAATTTCGAGTGAGTCACGAAGAGTGCTAAAGGGAGGCAATCAGGCTTGCTGAAATGTCGCCCCCTATAGGCAGGATGTTGGTTATTAATACGTCCTTTAACAGGTCACATGATTCAGTGCACGTGCATTGTGCCTCTCGGCCACACTCAAGGCAAACGCCTGAAAATTAAGTGACAACTTTTACTTCCTTTGTAAATTGAATGAGTTGTTTTAGTGGAAGAATCTCTTGTTATTAAATAGGATACCTACTGAGATATTCTGTATTAAAGCTTGTGTCTTCACTTCATTGAATAGAGTCAATATTTCTCATTACCAGTTTATGACTGCACTATACCGTAAATGAGAGTTTATTTCTGTCTTTGGTAACAGCTAGTTTACAAAGAGAATTACTTACAATTTAATCTCTCTGTTACAGTACATCTATGATGCAGGACCTTGTACACTTCCACAAATATATTGAACAAAAATTATTTATAATGAAAATGTTTATCAAAATATGCTTTTTACTTTAACTTATACACCCCATGATTTGGTGATTTCCGGTAAAAATGAAATGTTGACAGTTTGAGTTTTTCCTGGTGAAAGCTTTACATCATCAAATCATTTTTTTATAAGAAATATTTGTTATGTGCTAATGTTATGTTTTGCGATCTGTAAATTGTGGAACAATTTTATCACATAAGTTCTGTTTTAGTGACATCGCATCACAGTTTGGACAAAAGAGGCAAAAATGACTCATTTTGCGATCTAATATTTCCTATGATTAACGTATATCACAACAATCTTCGAATCAATTTTTTTTATATTTGTCTTTCTGTCAGCTAAAGATAAACGTCAACAATAAACCTTGAGGTAGGCAACTAACGTCATTGGCATGAAGATCGATCCGATGTTTGCCATTGGAACATTTTGAATAGTTTTCGAATTCATATGAATTGCGAATCAAAATTTAACTTTATTGGCCAAATCTGAAATTTTGGTGTGATAATCAATTGATTGAATCTAAATTCAACCGTGCATAGCACATAGCCTACTTTTGAAATAATATATAATTTATGTAAAATATCATAACAGATTCTTGATATAAATATACCACAAGTCCTATTAAATACAATTATATTTAATTCATACTGAAATTAAATTGTATGTAAATTTTAATAGCATTTCATGTCTATTTTTTCAATATTAGTGTAGCCATACTTTTAATATAGGCTTAACATTAAAATCCTTGCTTTTTATATGGTTAAAGTTGAAATAATAAAAGTGATTTTATAACTATATTGTTCTTTAGAGTTTTCGAGCTATGCGATCCTCCGAAAACTCACCTAATTTCAGCCCATCTCCGAATTGATAATAAATTTTAAAAAACGCCTGCTTCGGGATATTGATGATGGAAAGTTTTTCAGTCAGACATAGGTTACATCGGTTAGTTTTATTTATGTGGGCTTAAACTCTGCAAAAGGACCAGGATATTTTGTAAAAATAATCTTTCATTTCTATCTATTTAAAACATGAAATTTACCTTCCTTTGACATAGTTTCATTTGGGAATATAAGTGAAAAGGAAAAAGAAGAAATAGATAATAGAATTTTATACATCATATACAAAACCAACATATAAAGGCTAACCATTAAAAATTGGAGGATGGAAATCAAAATTGTCTGTAAATCAAAGTTTTGAGAATACCATATTATATGAGTTTTATCCATATTAGATCCAATAATTCCAATGATTAGCCAACAAATCTGGTAAGGACATAAAAAATCAATTTTTTCATTCTAAATTGAACCTTGACCCTATACCTGATTGATCTCACTTGAGAAAACAAAGGTATATTATCAGTTTTTATGCAACTGTTATAATTGTTAATTACAAATTATCATCATACAATGCTTTACAACATTTCCATTGCAACATTTTCACTACGGTATTTAACAAAAAAATATATATTTAACTTTAATGAGTTACAAAATGTAAAAAATTAAAATCAAATTTTTTAAGATCTTTGGAATCTTAGTATGTTACTATTAGCAAAAAAGGTTTAAAGGTATATTCATAATACTAGTAATCAATTCCTAAATGATTTTTCAATTGTTTCATCATTTACTTCAACAATTCCTTCAATTCGTGTGTAATTTATTGGAATAGTCAGGAATTGTTAGTCGGATAATGGTGAACAAAATGCCATTTAAGTTCTTTATTCCCTTGATAAATCGGTCTACTTTACTGAAGTGTTCTTTTCACGCCGCTCAACTACCGTTACACAAAGTGAAAATATATTGAATGCGAAAATATCAGATAGATACGCTAATTTACTAAACACGTTATGATAGGCTACTAAATATTGACGTTAACACGCACTTAATATAAAGGTGTGGCCAAACAATCCTACGAGATTTGATTGGATGTATCTACTCTAGTCAGTTTAATGATTGACAGATAAAGGCGTCGATTATAGTGTAGTTCAAACAATAATGCTTGTAAGTTGAGAATTGAAGTATTTGTGAATTGGATTTAAAACTAGTAGCAAGTGTTTCATGACTACTTTGTGTTTAGAAATTTAAAACATACTAGTAATTCTAAAGACATGGTTCAAATTGAAAATATGAATAACAAGCGATCTTTAAATCCGTTTAGCATCAGTAGATTGGTAGGAGATGATGTGGAGTGTTCACAATCTACTGCAGATGATCATTGTGATAAAAGTTTGGAGGAAACTTCATATCGAGAAGATTTTGTGGATGTTGTAAGTGAGGAAGCCGATGATAGACCAAGTTTTGAAGAGAATATGTCCGGTGCTGACGACAGTGGGGATGACTTAAGAGATCATCTGGAGGAATTGGAAGAAAAACAGAGTGAAAATGGGGAAGATGGCAAAGAATCGGATTCTAAAGAAGAGAAAAAAGCGGAAAAGCCACCATTTAGTTACAATGCGTTGATTATGATGGCTATTCGTGGGAGTCCAGAAAAGAGACTAACTTTAAGTCAAATCTACGAATTTATCATGAAAAACTTTCCATATTATAAAGACAATAAGCAAGGATGGCAGAATTCTATAAGACATAATCTTAGTTTAAATAAATGTTTTCTTAAAGTCCCCCGTCATTATGATGATCCAGGAAAAGGAAACTATTGGATGTTGGATCCTTGTTGTGAAGATGTGTTTATTGGTGGAACTACTGGAAAACTGAGGCGCAGATCTACATTGGCCACCAGAAGTCGATTAGCTGCTTTAAAAAGAGCTGGTTTTCCACCATTATCAGTACCCGGATACCCATACCCTACAGATCGACTCCATCCATATGCAGCCTGTACTCCACTCTACGCTCTGCCAGGATTTCCCGGGGCGCGTTATCCATCGTTACCCTATACAGCATATCACGGAGCTTTATCTTTTCCCAATAATATGGAACGAGCTGTGCAAAAACCATTAAGTTTTTCTGTTGATAGACTTTTGTCAGATTCTGCAAGAGTGAATGAAAGTGTAGCAGAGACAGTTCCAGCATCGCAAGCATTACCACGGCAACCAAATTCAGCAGTATTCAGAAATCCCTTGATTCTACCTTCCTTTTCTGCAATAGATCCACGTAATATGGAGTTGTATTTAAACCAACTCAGGTCTTTTCCACTCTCCCCATTCGCTGGAATGGGTGCCTTTACGTCACCTAATAGACTGTTGAAATTGCCATCTTCATTTGCTTCTGCCGAGTCTTCATTTTCTCCGGTAGTTTCTGTTAGTGATAAACAATAAATTCCACGGGATGCGTTTAAAGTGAACTATATTACTATATGTATTATAAACATTCAATAAGGAGAGACCTCCTGAAAATGGTGCAATCAACATAAAAATACAGGATACCAAAATGATATTAAACATTTAAATTATAACTTTATAGCATTTCATAGACAATTATATGCAGAATTTTGTTTCAAAAGTTCTAAGACAAAGTATGTGCTATTTTTCTTTTGTTAAAATTGTATAAAGTTGTTATATGTTATTATTATTATTGTTGTGTTGTGGAAGTCAGAAATAGAATGAATTAGAGAGAAAGAAAGAGGGATAATTTAAAGGTAATAAAATATCTCCGTTATATTTTATTGTAGAAAGATTAATAAATATTTATAATTTTAATTCTTAGTTTTGCTTATTAATTATATTGATCACCAGCATTCCAAATTTAACGGATTAATGCATTTAATCTGTTAATGAAAGCGATTCATTGATAACGTAAGCAGTAATTTCAAACTTGATCACATTTCTGTGGACAATATTCGATTTTTGGTATATAACTGTTAAAAACAATTTAAAATGTATCTACCACTTATCCAATGGCTGGCTTGTTTGAAGTTCTTATTATTTAAATAAAGAATATAATTCAGAGATCCCACAGTTTAAGTGCAAAATTTGAATCAGAATATTGAATAAAAAATCCAATTTGTGGTTTTTTTGAATGACCGCGGTAAATTTTTATTAAAGATTTTTTTCTGGATTTTAAATATCATCAAACGATCGAAATTTTCATCCCAAATTGGAAATATTTTAAATTATAAAGCATGATATCATATTCATATTTTTATTTATCGGAATTTGATATATTCTTTGTGAATCCAAATGGTGTTTTCCGGGTTATCGTATTTACAAACCTCTGAACCATAATTCTTAAAATATAGCACATGTAGAGTCAATATTGATCGTGAGTTATAGTTAACAAAATTTACACGATGTTTTTAGAAACAGTGATCAGCTGTATAAAAGCCATTTATCATCGAGTCTTTATACAGAAACACAGTTCACTACACTACAACGAGTGGAATTTATATCACACAATGTTTTCTTTCACAGCATACATATTGAAAAAGCATTCAGCGATATAGAAAGCTAGTAGGAAATATATTAATATAATCTTTATAAGAAATAGAACTTCCCTAATAATATTTAAAAATCATTTAGAAAGAAAATATGTTAGTTGTAGCTTGAAAAATTATTAGGAACTGTCTAAAAAATATAATGGACCAGCAAAATATATAAAGAGCTATAAATTGTTGTAAATGAATTATTCTAACACAAATTGAAAAGCTATAGTGTTTCAGTATGTTACGATACAAGGCATCGAATGTATACCCTTCTACATCTTTTTATTTTGTATCAGTAATAATGGTATTATTTTTATTGACAGCAAGAGATTGCTTTTTACAAATGTATATAACTTATTCCATTGCAATAGTTCAAAGTTAGCTTTTAGTCTATACTTGTCTCTATAGTCGTTGGCAATAAATTCAGCAATATAACGCCACAGAATAGTGGATATATTATATATGAATATTTCTATTAACTAAATTCAACAAATTAATAGAATATGGTTGAACAATGTCACAAATAGAAATCGTATTTTCTTGACAAAAAGGGGGAAAATTCAAAACCAACTGACTTGATACAATTTGATGAATCAAAATTAAATCCTGTATCATAATTTAAAAATAATTGTAAAAGTCGTAACAAATCTTAGGAAACCAGGATCAATTCCAAACTATTTTTGTTTAATGGAATTGGCAGCATCCATTTTCGTCTCAAGGTCTTAGTAGAGCTATATCAAACAAACGAGCAAAATGTATTACATTTTTTGAGAAAAAAAAAACTATTGAAGTGGACCATTTTAATATAAATTGACACACGATATCAAGAAAAATAATAGCATGTCCTCTATACAGTTTAATAATAATAATAAACTAGTTATTTTACATTTTTTTCTTTGAAAACATATTTTATGTCTGTTTCAGTAATGGAACTTTACATAAACTATACCAACAATTCTAATAGTTACATGTCTCTGGTCATTTTCAAAACTTAATTATGATTTGATTTTTCTGTTTGTTTGGCTATGGTAACAATATACTTCAAAACAATGTAATATTAATAACGAAATAAGTCAATTAGAATCTTAATTCAAAATGGCAAACATATTTTTCAATGTATTTTTAGTAATAGTTCAATAAAAGTAAACCTATTTTTAACTCTGATATTATTCTCACATTGTACATCTGTTTAACAACATCATTTCTTTAATCCATTTACAAATAACCAGAAAATTGAATTCGATTTTCTCCTTGTTACTTTAAAACACTATGGGGATTAGGAGCTTGTAATCCGTACAGACATTATAATAATATTTGTATTCATATAAAAGAAGTTGACAAGATTGAACAATATAAATCATTATTGTTTGTTCAGATTATTTACTAGTGCTGCGTATTTGTAGACTAATCGTACAATATGTTGTATATAGCTAGTAAACATGTGGGAGGGATTATTGACACAGCCTTTCAATATTCAATACTTGATGCAACCACACAGTCCAAATATTATAGGGATTAAAAGATCAGAGTTCTATGCTTTATGGTGTCATTTGTATCCAGTAAATTCGAGTTTACAGTAAATAGAAACATAGATGCGATGTAGTGTATCTTGGAAGTGGACGTCCAACAAACAAAGTATCCAAATATCCATAGTGTCCAAACTACATTTGTCATATTTCCTCAAGTCAAAACGGTTACTCTTCAATTAAATACATTTGTCGATGGAATATATCAGCTATATTCACGACAAAATAAATTATACAACTTAAACGAACAGTCTGGATTTTGCACATAATTTGAGTTAAAATATTTGACTTCAAAGAGACCACATCCAATGTGTGGGGAAGACTGCAAGCACAAATGCATGTATTTTTTCATAATGATCGTAAAAGAATCAGGTGAAATATGGAGTGTTCAAGTGTCAAATGCTGCAAGGTTCATTTTCTGTCCCGTTTCCGCAGTATACCGTATCATTACCCTACTCTTTCAAACAATGCCTTAAACATACAGACATCATCATCAACAATGAAAACTCAATAGGCGAATTAATAAACATCTCATTTATTTCTACCTGGATAATCTTCAATATATCTTGATTATCCAGAACTTTAGAGTTAATTGCACATTCAACAAATTTACTATTGTCACAGCAAGTTGAAACAGACTGGAAAATCGAGAAATTAATTATAGGTTGCTCGTATAAATTGACATCATTATCAAGTCATTCAATGAAGCTCTTTTAAAATCAAATCTTTTCTTGTTATCAGCCCAATTACTCGTCAAATATTCTTCAAAATTAACCATGAGGAAAAGTTTATTTTCTTTGAGACTATGACACTACTGCTAGCGGCCATTTTGACTTCTTGTATATTGAAGAAGGAGTTTATTTAGTTTATTGTGGGATCTGATTTCTATGCCCTTGGGTCAGAGGTCGGCATCTGGAGATATTTGATGAAATTTAACAAAAATACTTACATTTTATTTTGAGATATATAAACAATAATGTAGACAATACAGACTTGTTATAGAGTGTCTCTGTTAATATATATAGTGGAGTGAGTTTTAAAATAAATGGTAGGTCTATATATGATATGTTTATATCAATTTTGGAGAAAATTGCAAGCTTGTTGAAATTGAGAAGATAAAAATATAATCAAGTCATCACTTGATTGAACAATTCATGGCATTTTTGTGATTGAGTTGATCTTTTATTTGCCATGGTGTTTTTGTATTTTTTTCACCAACATAGGTATAATGATCTTTGGAGAAATCTTGTGAAGATTTGAGTGTTGACAGCTAATTTTTGTGTTTATTACTGCGAAACATCTTTAGAAAAATAAGAAATATTTGACATTGAAATATATACTTTAAGTTCAACGCAGTCTATTGTCTTTAATTGCGAAACTGATTGAAGATAGACATCTATTTCCATATGCATGTCTTTAATTGTTTTTCAAGTTATGTTGTCTAGAAGGTGAGATGGAAATAAATAAATGATAAGTCTGAGAAAGTAAGGTAACTAATGCGACCTAATTATCTATAGATATAAATAAACATGCAAAGGTAATTGAAGTGATATGGTTGTTTTCTACTATTGTTCTACAGTGTCATTATTTCTTACTAACAAAATAGTTAGAGTGGTCAAACTTAACTTGTCAATAATAATCTGAAGCTTCCCTGTAGAGAAAACAGTAGTCAAAACTACGGTGGTCACAGTCAGACAGCATAGTTCACAACACGTTCTCTCAATAACCAATTCTTCTTAATGATTCGATTTCAAATGTCATTTCAAGACACGACATGTTTAAACTAGGCTTAAAATAAACATCTTAATTACAACTATTAATTAATACACTGATATCTATATACATCTCAAGGCCCCCCAATGACTTTCTATCCAGATTAAATAAACTATTACAGTTGACAGTGCCAAAATCGAATTTTAATGAAGAAGTAATCAATTGCTTTTTATGATAAATGATTTATTTAAATGTAATTATTTATACATAGTCAATCAGTACATTTCACACAGCACATATTATTAAACATGTAATATATGTTAATGCATTTCTGTGCAGATATCACCATGGATGTGTGATATTATTATCCAATAGGGATTAAAATGTTAAAGAAATGTAATGCACCATAATACATTTTACATTATAAAACTGTTGTAGTTGACGCCGAACATAGCACTAACAATCAAATAGGCAATATACAAGTTCTTAATGTTGCTTATGAACAAAATTGGTGTTTACAATATTGATATTGAAAGTTTGATATTAAAAGTTTTAATGTTAACAAAATTTGATATTGAAAGTACTGATGTAAACAGTATTAATGATAACAATATTTGATATTAAAAGTTTGATATTAATAGTTTTAATGTTAACAATATTTGATATTGAAAGTACTGATGTTATCAGTATTAATGAT
This sequence comes from Nipponacmea schrenckii, assembly GCA_030562195.1. Classification (NCBI taxonomy): domain Eukaryota; kingdom Metazoa; phylum Mollusca; class Gastropoda; family Lottiidae; genus Nipponacmea; species Nipponacmea schrenckii. The sequence goes on from CM060199.1 coordinate 33,981,387, forward strand.
AACAATATTTGATATTGAAAGTTTGATATTAACAGTTTTAATGTTAGCAATATTTGGTATTGAAAGTTATGATCTAATCAATATTGACATTGACAGTATTAATGGCAAGGTAAAGAACAGAAGAGATGCTTATAATAATAATAATAAACTCTTTATTTTACATGGGTCAGAATTAGGCCCAATACACAAGGACATGGTCCTGTCTCACATTCAGCCCATGGGGCAATACATTGGAAAAAAAAAAAAAAAAAAAAAAAAGAAGAAAAGAAAAAAGTCAAAAATACATAATATCTCAATATACAATTTGTCTGAAATACTAAAAATACACAAGTACATGTGTATCAAATGGACAGATATATGTTACGGCGATCAAGTACATGACCACAAAATAAATATACAATACTCCTCGTACAATTTGTTTAAAAATACACAAGTACATGTGCATGAAATGGACAGATTTTCAACCTACAATTTGTTTATAAAATGGATGTAATATATAGTTCCCGCGGCCATGCACACGACCGCAGAAAATCACGTATTATTTCAACGTACAATTTATTTTAAAATACACAATTACATGTGTAAATAATGGACAGATTTATCTTCCGGCGATCAAGTACATGACCACAAAAACCAAGGAATAGACAAGTACATCTGCATGAGACGATCAGACATCAAAACATACATATATATAAAAAAAAAAAAAAAAAAAAAAAAAAAAAAAATTGCCAAAGCGTCAGTGCATGTGCTGCGAGCGGGTTACCCAACCCTACTCCATTTTATGTTCTTATTTTCTATGGAGGGGGAGGTAGGATTTGTCCATGCTCAAGACCAGCTTTAAGAATGTTTACTCATCCCCCGACAGTAATAATTTAGATTTTCAAAATGGTTCAGGTTAGGCCAAAATAGAATTGTTGGTGGTGATATACCTGTGAGAAAGGGAAAAATAAAATTAATAAATTACTTAAATCATTAAATCATGGAGAAACACAATTGTTAAGATAGCCATCAGCAAGTAAGCAGCAAGTTGGTGAAAAGAATACCCGTGTAACAGGAAGTATGCTTATGTTAATGAAAGATTACCAAGAATCATCCTTCGAAAAGTCTTAAAATCTGATGCTGATTTAATATTTTCGTCTAGACCATTCCATAAAATTGATCCTTTGTATTTAATACTTTGTTTAATCAAATTGATTCGTGGTTTTTGCACCACAAGTTTTGAATTTATGCTAGAATAAGACGTCTGTTTATAGCTAAAGAGGCTTGAAAGGTAGGAAGGAGACAAGTTGTTCAGAGTTTTATACATAAATTTATACGAATTAAAATTATGCCTGGTTTTAATGTCAAAAACATTAAGCCTTTTAAGATTCAGTGACAAATCAGTATTATACTTAGAACCAAGGATTAATTTAAAAGCAATTTTTTGTTTGTAATAGGCCGAGATGTATAAATAACATAATTCATGTTTATAATATTGATATTGACAGTACTAATGTCAACATATTTGATGTTAGCAATTCAAAGAACAGAATTGGTGTAATAAAAATAAGAATTGTTGACAATATGTCAATTCAATGTTGACAATGAAATGAAAAGAAATGATGTTAAGAGTAATGCTGTTGAACAGAATTGATATAGTGCTGTAAAAAACATTTTAATGATATCGGTGATGATAATAAGGATGTTATCAAACAGAAATAACAGATTTAATGTAAACAGTTTTGATGTTTTACAAACAGATTTAATGTGAAAAGTTTTGTTGTTTGGTCATGTATAGAAAAGGTTTGATGTGAACAATTTTGATGTTTGACAATATATGGAACAGGTTTGATGTTAACAGTAGGTCTTATGATGTTTGGCAATATAAGAACAGAAATGATGTCAATAGAATTGACGAACATTAGTTTTGATGTTTGATGACATAAAAAGAACAGTGTTGATGTTGGCAATATAAATACCATTAATGATTTTGACACGTTTGCTGTATCAATGGTAATATAAAGATGTTGGCAATGTAAAAACAGAATGGGTGCCAACACAATTCATTTATATATAACAGAAGGGAAGTTGACAGCATAATAACGGTATTCTGGTTAAGATTGTGACAGCACTGGGACTGATAGTATAAACAGCAGCGTTGGCACTGTCCTTTTTAATTTGCCGTTATAACCTGAATGGTGATAAACGATATCAACGAAAGCGTACAGACCAATTCAATTATTATATGCCAAATGAAAAGGAGAAACAGAATAAACCTAATCACCCAATTATAATAACCTATTAAAGTGAAATATGAAAGAGATTCAGTAAAACGAAAATATTAACAAATAAACATTTCCCTTTGTTTATATTGGGTTGATGTTTTCTAATGTAATGTTTATTTGAATGAGCCATGTGGGAAGGATTTCCTACTGTCTAGAGGGTTATTTGAGATGTTTGTCTTGCTAAAAGCCAAAGAAGAAAGTCGACAATTTCGGATGTTTAAACAATATTTTGTGAAACAATTAATTTTCTTTCTCAATGTATTTGTCATTTGAAAAATTTCATAAAACAGAACGGAAACACAGAATAATATATGTTTTTTTAAAAGAAATTCGTACAACTTTTTTTTTATAATATCCGACAATAATCATGCATGATACAAGGATTCTCCAATACAATTTATGTAACCGAATAGGGTCTACATAGACCGAAACATCGGCATCTATTCCAGCCTCCGGTAGGTTTTTTGGCTGTGGCATTATATGGTATCAAAAAAAGAAGAACTCCTAGATCCTTTTTCGTCCGGGTTTTTGGAACCGATTTATTATAGATCAGATTCGCCAGATGGAACTAATCTCTCAGCGGACATTTAAGACTGTGTGCGCAACCAACGATTCGGAGGTCACAGGGTCACGTGATACGAACAAAAAGTAATAACACTGATTTGCAGTCATAGAAAATGTTTATCATAAGTATGTTTATAAAAAACGCACCTTCGGAGATGTGGAATATCCAGTTTTTGTAATCCTGCTCCAGACGAGCGCGTTATAAATAGCAAGGCTGGAATAGAGGGACACGTTTCCGACTAAATGAGATAGATTCTTGATTGTAAATCACATGTAGCTATGAGCTATTTGATCGTTTTTTAAAAAAAAAACATAACGTTAAAGGCGTATGTCATGAATACAATTCAAAAAGATGCCGCTCGCAGAAATCAAATGTTCGTTTTCAGGTAGACTAAAAGTTGTATTTAAATCTCTATTTAATTTGACATTCATTTACTTCTCCTTAACTCTCTGTTTGATTATTTATCTTACAAACTCGAGATTTACAAGGGGAGATAAACCAATTAGACAAATGGTGATCGGTAATTAAACAGCGATCTGTTTTACATCTTGTTGCTGGGGTAGCTGTCAATCAACTAATCTAAATGTTATGGGATTGTTTGCAGGATGGTTTGACTAATAAGCAAACATACGAATTCACGAAATCAAATTGGTATAAATATTGACTTAAGTAAAGAATGACAGAAAAACATTTATTTGTCTAAGAAGAATGGCTGATGTAGTTGTAACTTGACCAGGAAATATACAAGACTTGTATAGACTTTCATTATTACGAGGTTTCATCGAATTTCAGTTTATATTTGAGACCTCTAGCTAGACTTCTAGTGAGAAGAGAGAATTCAGCCCTTACAAAACCTAACTGAGCAAGTGGGAGGTGTACAATTCAAATTAGGCCTGTTCTAAGAGGAATACAAAACATGAAAATTATTTTCAAACCAAAAACAAAGAGACAACTAAATTCGAAAATTCATTACAAGTGATTACTAGACTGTCAAAATAGGTACAGTAGGCTATTTGGTCAAATAACATAATTATGCATTTCCCATACCTAAATTGTTTCGAAATATTTCTTTATACATTATCCATAGTTGTTTTGTTTTTGTCCTTACAAGAATGTATGTTAGTTTTTGATAATGACATTTTTGGACTATTGTTTACAACATTATTGTTTGCAATGACATAAAGGGTTATTTCTAACTTCTTTCAGAAGAGTTCCACTAACAAGCCTGCCGAGAACCTTCACCGTTTGCACTACACAAACGAAACAGTTCTCGGTACGCATGATTGTGTGTAATGTAAATGGGCAGCCTGTTCCGGACCGAGAACGGAACCTTTATCGCGGCCTGGTGTAAAAGGGGATAATGGTGAATGATCATATATCCGAACTCCCTAATTAGGTTCCTCGCGAATTCTACATTTCTACATGCAAAAGCAAAATCTTTCTCCTACATATTTAAGAGTACCGTGAGATTTTGTCATAAACATGGATAAAAAACAAACTATGAAATCTTCTGTAAGTTGTTTGTTGTTCATTCAACACATGTAAAACAAAACACAAAAATGGGCGTAATATGATATTTAATAAAATGGTTTACAATTTGCCAGTACCTTTTATCAATTCACAAAATACGTCAGTCATCTCGATAGGACACGAGACTTGTGAATATTTTGAAATATTACACTTGTGTTAAAATCACCGCTAACATGATTTTGATAGGATCTCATAGCAAATAAACAAATATTAATTTAATTTCAAATATGATTTCCGTTTCACATTAAATGCACGTGCTGTCGATTTCCTACGGTGTGCAATATCAACTATAATGACTTGTAATTGACTTTATGTAAATTAAATCATAATTGAAACGCAGGTTTTTTTTTAAGCCGGTTAAACTGAATAAAAAGAAGAGATACGTATAATGAAGTCTAAGTTATATAACGGACACGCTTTTCGATGTAAAATTGTTGGTACACAGGTGGTATATTCAGGTTTTGATTATTAATATGACAAGACCAACAACAATCTTCATTTATATTGATAGATAATTGATGATTACAATCGCAATTGCTCCACCAACCACATCAAGTTTTTGATTCACAGCTGTCTGTCAAATTCATTTACTTTGACTAACTAATAAAATACTCTAGTTTATCTAAACGAATTTGCTTCTAGTTTCACAATAAATGCATTGCTTTCAATTACTTTCTATTTTTCGTGAATTCTCTAGTGTCGTCATAATTTAGTAAAACTCATATCTTGCTGTCTTATTTTGGATAAACAATCTTTGTCATAACAATATTTTCGTTAATGGGATAACACTTTCTTGGTATAGCACAGATTCTCGTTCTGAAAATTGGCTGAGACCCGAACGGGTTCCGAACCAGCGATCTCAGAGTCAGGCACCTAATCGCCAGCAATACATGTCAACCGTCTAGACCACTCGGCCAACGGACCATCCACAAAAATGGAAGGCCGCGAACCGGTAGACTTTACTGCGAACATGCATTACCCCTCTGATTATCGGTAACGACACAGCTCCCAAGGCTGATTACATGAGATGATTTAATGTCATTTAAAAAGTGGTGTTGTAACAATATTTTCGTTCTTGGGATAACACTTTCTTGGTATAGCACAGATTCTCGTGCTGAAAATTGGCTGAGACCCGAACGAAATTAATAACGAAAATATTGTTGCAACACCACTTTCTAAATGACATTAAATCATCTCAATCTTTGACATATCTGCTTTATGGGAAATTGGGTATCAACATTCCAAAAAGTCGATCTTAGACGGGGCGGAGAAGGAGCGGTTAACCGACTACGAGAATATTAATACCCGAACATATATCTATTTACCATTTAATGGTGACGACATAATAATGTTTCGAATAACCTATCCTCGTCAGGACAACTTGATTAAGAAATAGAGATTAACTTTCAAAATTAGGATTGAAGGCGTATGAGAGAAAAGTCGACAAAGAGAATAATATACAGTACGAAAAGATTAAATAATAACTTCGAAAACATATTTTTTTATTCAAATTGTAATATCTTTCTATCATCCAACTTGTGCAATGTTGTTAAAATGGTTTGTCTCTCTCTTATTTCATTGTTAAAAACACACACACCCTCTCACAAAAACTCAACCGCAATCTATCTCTCCCTCAACCCAATATTTTACACTGCGCTCTGATTCAAACCCCAGCTGAATCTTAGACGTATTTAAATATGATTCTCTATAAAACAAATTAAACATTTTCATTGAAACAATCAGAATTGGAGATTATTATTGATGAGGTCAATTTAAAGTGGTCCTCCCAACAGTCTCGTGCTGTTTGACATCATATCCAGTAATAATAGTCATTAGTTTTCGATAAATCGACAAATCCACCTGCGTTCTTCTTCGTTATCCATTTTCTCCAATGACACACACTAATTAATAGAATAAAGGATTGTCTAATTACTACACATATAATCATCATTTTCACCTATTCTATTGTTTCTAACTCAAACCTATCAATCAATTATTCATTCCCGGATAATTTTCTGGAACTAATGTCGTCACAAAAAACAACATTCGTATCAAAACTGTATTGTCAATATATAGTAGATGAGCAATGCTATATTTCAGGAACCTTTTAAGACAACTTAAGAAGAAGGGATGATGCTAAGAGAAAAAAAAAAAAACACTCCTTAATTATCCTGATAGATATTTTGAAAACCTTTACAACCCCTTTATAAGACTATATAATTGTAATATACTTAGGGGCATAAGTTCACGTCTCAATAGGAAATGAGGGTTTTCACAGGCTGAATTTTGACTGTTTCGAAGGTAGCTTACTGCACAGTTTCCGGTTATAGTGATTTAGAAATTCTAAGGCTTGTGGGGAAAAGGCCAAGTTTAATACCGTTCAAAATATAGTTAGTATTGTATATTAAATAAGTACTTGTTAGTCTATGGAATTATTAGTCTACAATTGTTATTTCCCCATTTTAAGGTTATTCACGATAGAGCTTAGCAATTACATTTGATCTTTTTTTCTTGTATGGCCCTATAATTGGAAAACACACGAGAACTGTTGAACATCTGAAGACAACAAATGTTCAGATTGTTGTCAATCAGATTATATCAATGAAGAGTAACGAATACATTGTATTTACATTCATAGAAACTATTCACTGACTGTAGAAAGAAAAGAAATTCTATTTCTTCTATAATTTACTATGGTATTATTTGTTTTGTGGAAACTAATTGAAATCATAATTTTATAGCTTTTATTGTTGAATATCTTTCTCCATTTTCTTGTTTATTGTTAGACAACAGATCTGCATCGATGACTGTCGACAATTGCCTTTAAGCCAATTCGAATTTAATATACTTAATCCTATTAAAGGAATTATTTTCGTAGTTGAAGTCGAAATATTCAAAAATGATAAAAAACATTGACACAGAAATAATCCATTATGCTTAGTGTTTACTATTAGTTTGACACTATACCTCATCTGAACTGAATTGTTGAATACCAAGCTGTTGACAAAAACGCCAACGGTCACAAAACTACTGCAAGTTAAATCACGATCTAAACCTCTTCGTTTTTAGAAATTCAAGTGTTAAGTAGTTGGGAATTATTGAGTTTTCTGTATTTCGTATTTATATTTACTTGAAACCCTGAATATTTTGTAATGATTTCCATATTTGAAACGATCTTCAATGGAACAATCTGGAAATGTGGCATGAAAGAAAACATTATTGTACGTTTTACGTCTAAAAGGATTATAGATCGCGTTTTTCTTTTCAGAAACACACATATATTTGGGAACTACATATATCTAGTCTTTAGATTATTCTATAGATAAGTTATCATTTTGTATTTTACACAAATTATTCCATATAAACCATATAAACAAGATGAGCTCCCAGACTTTTGGATTTTCTTAATCAATTTCTTTCAAATATGGAGTCAAGTTGTTTGCTGTTGACACTAAATGGTAGAGTACCCTACGTATCGTAGATTATTTCCAACCTTCCAAATTGTTTTTCTTCTTAACAGAAATGTCCTTAACATCGCATTTTCTTTGAGTTATTTGGTTTGATTATCTCATTCATCTGAATAAACCTGTCCTGTTGTGTTTCCTACACATGTTTGTCGTCACTTGTCCTATAATAACTAGCAATATTTATTTATATTATTTATTAAAAGTGTTTATATAAACATTAACGTCAGGTTAAGTATATGTTTCCTTTGCTTGAAAACAAATTCTTGTTGCTTTATTTGATTTTCTTATAACTGATATGTTTTCCACATGTTTTACCGGATAGAGGCAACTTGTCTTATCTCTATGAAACTCCCGCGGCTTTTCGTCAACTAACGGAAATTACCGCTCATTACGATAAAACACGAGAAATTGTTAATAAAAATGGCGGTTATCAAATGTTATCAGATGTTATGTGTTTTTAATTGGTTTCTAGTTAGTTTGTTTTACTGACATCCGAATCTCTACAAGTTAGATAAAGAAATAAACAAATATATCCTGTATATTATTGAGGTATGCCACGTGCTCACAATCTGAGTTTAACCACTGATTCTCGGTCACCAAGGTTAATTCAAATGAAGTGGTGTTTTACAACGTAGCTCCTTGTTATACCAGGGGAGAAGGACACCACTATTTAGTCCAAAATATCCCCTATTTAACTCCATGTGATGGACACCCGCTATCAAAAATCTTAAACCGAAAAAGACCGCCAAAACCAGTAGGTATTTTTTTTAGCACCACCTCGAATTTTCCGTCGTAATTGAAACCTAAATTCGTGAATAACTAAACAAAATATCACACAAAGATGGCTTTAACTATGGATTCAGGAACCCTTCCAGTATGTCGAATTCCAGAAAACGTAACGAAATCTTTTCTAGAGTACTTCTCTAAGATTATTTTGACAATTTTAAGATGACAATAACTTTAAATTTAGCTCATGAAAGTTGTGATCTTAAAATTGCTGTAATGATGGAAAGGTTGGAAATGTGATGACATCTAACATTAAGACACAATCTTAGATATTGTGCTTATATTTTAATTATAAAAACAATTAGTATGTTATTATTTACGCACATGGATTCCTTTGATGATAGCTAGGGGTATTATTAACTACTAAATGAATAACGTCCTATTAACATGAAATATCTGTTTGCCATCCTTGCTTCCGCTACAGGCTGCAATTGGCACGTGTTTGTCCATATTACTTGTCATATTTTAGGATAGTTTTCAAAGCTCTTTGATTAATGGACAACAAGCCATCGTCTATTTTCTTAACGTAATTATTTGTGTAGAAATTGGAAACTTATTATAAGAGAAATATTAGTATCTATTTAATGTGTTTATTAATTGAATTTGGTTAGATATGACAATGTCATTGCTCCTTTACGATTGATTAATGTTTATAATTTAACTGTGAAATTACTCTTCTCTTTATATTATCATCAAGTTATTTAACCAGATTTATTCTATCAGTATTTTTATGGAACTTGTTGTAATAAACATGTCATTTTAAACAACATTAAATAAACTATTTCCCAAAATACATTATGGATTTAAATTGAATTATACAATTATGTCGATAAGGACAAGCAATTTTCACCTTTCTGCCAATCAAATGATCTTACCGGGAGACTTTTTCAGCTGTGCACGAAGAATTCAACCTGTGTGCAGTGTGCAGCTTAGACTATTCAGGAAACGTACCTGATACAGCTGTTTCGCTAGAATTAAAAGGTCAATTCCGAGCACATTTTGGTTTTGTCAGATCAACAAGAAGCCGAGTTACGAACTAAGATATATTGCAAAAAAATAAATATCTATTAATACAGAACCTGTTCTGGAACATAGTGAAACATATAGTTATAGCAGAGCTCAGGTGCGAGTTGCAATGAAGGGAAAACTGAGCTAAAATATTGATACAAATAATAACATACAGAGCAAATATTAAATTGATCATTAAATTAAAATGTTAAAGCAATGTAGTTATTATAATCAGAAGACGAGAGAAATTTAACGATTAAAGCTAATCTAACAGTGTGAAAAATACACCTTTTACTCCTAAATGACAATTTATGTTAGGAGATCAATAGGCGACGACAACAGCCTTAGTTTAATGAGGGATAATCACCATATTGTCGATAGAAAAAAGTCAATATTTCCTAAACAAGATTCCATCCTTCACGTTGACTTCCTACCCCAGACCTATAACATCTTATTTTCTACAAAACAAATCAAATGAAACATGTCAAATATTGACTGTGTTCTCTCTCCTTCAACTCTAATTATTCTTAATTATAATAATCTGTTTGTTAGCATGTAATTTCTCCTCACACCAAATACAAATAAAGTCGATACTTTCACACTTCCATCACTCTTTTATTATATAGTATTAGATGACGTCGGCGACAAATCAATCAAACCATATCGACAGGTACAGTCAAACTTTTAATCAAATGGCAGTACCAGACAGATACTTTAACATTTCGGGTTAAACGAACTCGTTACACATTTTCTCTTCAGTCAATACAAATAAGAATAATAAGGGGCTGTCGTTACTTTCGGTTTAAATGTCTTTGAATGCAGGAGAACCATTTTGCCGTGAAAATAATATTACTATAGTTAGGACGGACTGCTGAAAGTGTTCGAGACATCCAAAAACTAAACAGAAAATTGTGAGAAAGAAGAATTATTTCAAATATTTTATTACCTTTCTTTTATCTTGTTGCCTCTTTCGCCTGATTGTTTCCTCTCTTGTTTGCGATTATTTTCTCTTGTTGGCGCTTTTCAGAAATACCGCCTTTTGAAATAAATGTGATTAATATACTTATACTTGGTTGTAGATTACAATGCGTTAGTTAAGATTGTTAGATACCTTTTTACCATTTAAATCTGTTTTGGAAAGCAAAAGGTCGGGTATTTTCACGAGATTGGGTTATAATTTGGTACAAATAATGTATGTTTATCTAGACTATTTTTTAAAGTTATTTTTTCCTAGACATACGAGAGGAAGTTTCAATAGACTTAGCGCCGTATGTTGATGTCTTACTCCACTTATATAAATAACCCCTATTGGGTTTCAGATTAACTTTTTAACAACCGACATGCTGTAAAGTTGATTATTATCGTTTCTTTTCAATTTTTATATAGTGCTTACAGTGTATAATAAACACCGGCCTCGCTTTTCATCATCAAAAAGTCCGTCCTATCATATATCACACAGATAGTGATTAAAAACCCTACAAATCGAACGCGAGGTAAATGAATGGGAGGTGGGTATTGAAAAGAGGTGTTTGTTTACATGTTTTATGATATTTCATTCAGAAACTTGAATCGATGTAAATAGCTCTGTGGGTAGTAGATGACATTCATTGTATAACATACTTTAAATCCAATTTGTCAAGTTTTACCCAAACATGAGGCTACTATGTATACATGAGTTATGAATAGAGAATGTCGAGTAATTTATCATATTCACCTACACAGTATTGACCAAACAAAATTAAAGAGATGATTGTCATAAAGAATCGTATTGCTTGGTTCAGCAAAAGCGACTATGGAAGCACTTTATAGCCATAACGAAATTGCATACCAGAAACTTTGATGTGCAGTGGATTGGAAATTCAAGAAAAGTATATATCTTGAGTAAAGAATGCAGTGAATCCCAAACGTTTTCTATTCTTTACAGTCCGAGAGTTACTGCAAAATATTTGTTTTGTGATCTTCTCTTTGTAGCTTTATGGAAGCCAATAGCGGCCATTTGGGCAATTTTCTTCATTTACTGGTGATTAACGTTTACTTTGAAAAATATGGCTATAGTGTGCAAGAAGAATTGGCCAAAGATGTAATATTAGTCTGACGCTTCACTTCACTATGAACTATTTACAAATATAGATTTCAAACGCTCTCAGGTTTGACTTTATCTTAAAATTCAATGCAATCTGATTTATTTTTTTGACCCACGTTTGTTAAGGAATGTTTATTTATTTTGCTGTATGGTGGTCTTTGTTATTTTAGATATAAGTTATAATGAATGACATTTGAAAAGAATATCAGTTTATATTGTATAGCGTGCTTGGTAATGATGCTGATCTTCTTAACATATATACACAATATACAAGATGTATACTTTTAATAATAACAAATATATACAGGTGTCATACTACTATATCTTCTATCGAATTCAACACGTCTTCTTCTTTACTTTTCTTCATTCCATGTCAAAGGTCAAGCCTCTTAAACGCACGCGCGCACGAAATTTAACGGAAGTGAGGTGATTATATACAGAAAGTATGTTATTTCATAAAGAAAATGGTATTTGATAATTGATGTATGGTTAGATACACGTGATATTGTGTTGAGAGCGGTGTATAATTTAAGATAAATAATATTGAATTGTCAATAGATAAAAATAACTATTATTCTACGGTGTGTAGGGCGTGTCAAAGATAAAGCAGGCGACATTTTTAACATCTAGATGTTGAACTCGTCAATAGAGTATTTTTATTACAGAGAGTGAAATTTGATGAATATTATGTTTGGTTGTATTAAAAAGATACAAATTGAAATCTGGTAAGAATATCACCTCGCGGCTTAGACACCTGCGTTTTATCGCCATCTACACATTGAAAATATTTCAACAGATAGAGAGAGTAGGTAGGTGTGGTCTTGTTATTGATAGAATACTTCTAAATGTACATCAATGAAGTTTTTCGTCCGTTCTTTTATTCAATTTCGGTCGGGAATACAGACAAGTCACACAACTTTCTATGATCTTATTTGTCTTGTGGCACAATATTTAGAGAGCAGTTTTGGCTTGAAGTCTCATTATCATCAACTCAAAAACCTTTATGTTAATTTGGAGTAATGCAACCTTGATTTATATTGTGTCAATCCGAATATATATTGAAAGCAAAATTGAAGCTCAAATTGTTATCTTATAGATTTTGCTCTTAATTTTGATGAAACTGGGAGATGTTTATATAAAATATTATTGTAATACGAACTTTTCAATTTATCGCTATATGTTAATGCCCAGCGTTATAATTCATTAATTAATATTTGATATCAATGAGAGTGGTATAGATAAAATGTAATTAATATTAATATAATATTTTCAAACTTATTCGGTCTTTGTTTTGTCAACAGGTTTTCATTTCACACATGATTAAAGTCAGTGCTTGCTGAATGTTGTGTGTCATGCACATTCTATGTTGCCAGGAATATGTAGACGTTGTTCAAATTTACAATTGTTCGTGCCTACACTCAAAAGTGTAATACCAAAGGGAGTCATTTACCCCTTCACAATAATAGTATTATAAAATCTTTAAATAAAAATCCATAATAGTGTAATTTTGTTGTTATATAAAGTATTATAAAACTGAATAGGATTTTGATTCGTCTATATCGTTAAAGAAACAATTCTTTTGGCAACTTTCATTTTTGAACTTTCAAAGACAATTTCATTTCCTGAATATATAATTTATCTACATAAGAATTTTGTAAAATAAATATGTAATAGTATAACAGGCGGTTTATCATTAATATTTGGTTTATAAGGTCTATCTACATCGCTGATAATCAGGACATTTATCAGAATCTGATATCAAAAATGCAAAAATTGAAGCTGTATGAAGGTATCTCTCCATTGACTTGGTTCTATATGCCATTCACTTACACATACGATTTACTATTGATAAATTCTTCTATAAATTCTACCAAACATTGCTGATATCCAGAACATTTATTAGAAATGAAGAAGGATTTTCTTCTCTTTTTTTTATCTGATGGGTTCAGGCTGTTGCATGTAACCATGCGTATACAAACGTGTACGTTGAGCGCAAGAATTAACTGTTTGTTTACACGAACAAGTCCTATTTGACAATACAAACCGTATTTACTAGCATCATGATATTTGAAATTATAAGAAATGCATGAATGTTAATAGATGAACAAAAGACTAACCTATTGACAAACATGTCAACAATTAAATGTTGAACAAAACGTTCAGCAGAAAAGTACACATGTTGCATCTAAATTGACATCACTTTTATTGAAACACAATTAAATTGACTTCAATTCATTAGCTTTAGACACTGGTTTAACGAGCCAATAAGCAGGTATATGTGGTGACACGAGACGAGTGCACGCGCCACTCATTACTGGACATTATTTGGCCATAAATGACAGTAAGGTGATTGGCAAATATAAACCAAAGATAATCGTCATCGACATGTCAAGCCCGCAGTTGTTTGACCTTAAACCTGCCGTATTCAATGAGAGAGCATGGGTTAATTTCAATTTGACTATATTTGTTTATTGAATGTTTGATTTTCATTCAAATTTTCATTTGTCACTTTTAGTACCGATTTGTGAACTGTTTCAAATAAATATTGGATTTAGCTGTGTTTTTTTATCGTGGAATATTTTACCATAATTACAAGTATCATTATTTATACAGTATTCCATATCCTGAATGTTCCTTAGAACTACTAAACTGTTACTAACTACTTCACAATGGCAAACTTGTAAAGTGCACCCCAAAGTAATATCTCTTTATCCAGAAGTAAATATTTAATTACTTAGATATATATATATATCACTCAGAAGTATCATATCGTATCAGTCAGAAAGTATATATCTAATCATTCAGAAAGTATATAGGTTATCACTCAGAAAGTATATATCGACTCATGCAAAAAGTATATAGGTTATTACTCAGAAAGTATATATCTTATTACTCAGAAGTATATAGGTTATCACTCCGAAAGTATATATCTAATCATGCCAAAAGCATATAGGTTATTACTCAGAAAGTATATATCTAATCATGCAAAAAGTATATAGGTTATTACTCAGAAAGTATATGTCTTATTACTCAGAAGTATATAGGTTATCACTCAGAAAGTATATATCTAATCATGCAAAAAGTATATAGGTTATTACTCAGAAAGTATATATCTTATTACTCAGAAGTATATAGGTTATCACTCAGAAAGTATATATCTAATCATGCAAAACGTATATACGTTATTACTCAGAAGTATATATTTTATGACTCAGAAGTATATATCTAATCATTAAGAAAGTATATATCTTATCACTCAGAAAGTATAGAACTTATCAATCAGTATATATAATTTACTCACCCAGAAACTATAAATCTTATCGTCCAGAAGGTATATATCCCATCACTCAGAAAGTATCGTCCTAAAAGCATTTATCTTATCACTCTGGGTATAATATCTTTTCTTATCACTGAGTATATATCTCTTCGCTCAGTATGTAGCTTTTATAGCCCAGAACGTACATATCTTATCAATGAGTATATAGCTTATCGCTCAGAAAGTATATTTTAATATCTTATCACACAGAAGTATACATCCCATGACCCAGCATATATATCGTATTACTCAGTATATAGCTTATCGCCCAAAAAGTATCTTATCACTCAGTATATAGTTTATCGCCCAGAAAGTATTCTATCTCTCAGTATATATCTTATCACACATAATATATGTGAAAACTCAGCATATATCTTATCACTCAATATCTATTTTATCAATCAGCATATATTTCACTCAGTATAGCTTATCATTCATAAAAACTGCATCATCAAGACGTATTTTCGTATAGTTTCGGTGTAGTGTATAGTAGACAAATAATGTGGTGCATAAAGTATTATTCGGAAGCACAATATGTACAATCAGAAGTATATATCGCAACATTTAGTGTTCATTTCATAACCATGTCTGATATTATCAAAAGAGTTTACATTTCCTTTGAGTAATTTTTCGATATGATTAATTTTGTAAGGGACACGTTCGTCATCCGTATGTTCAAATGGATTTTTCCAAATAGATCTTTACTTTAGCTAGTGTATAATGTTCACAGGTCACCATCGAATGAACCTTCAAAGCCATTTGTCTACAGAATTAATATTCTGAAAGTTTAAATGACGACTGGCAGTTTCTAGGAACTCCACCAAATAGAAAAGACTGTTCTTTGTCTATATCCCGAAATCGATACCATGGTACCTATCCAAAATCAAATAGTTATTCTTAGGTAATTTGTATTGGCCTTGAACTTCACCACTGGTGGTAAATGTATTGTAAGGTGTATCGAAAGCAGTTACGGAGATGCTTTTTCCTCTTGATCCCTCGACGTAACTCCCTGTAAATTTTCAGTTATATTGAATTTAACTTGATCGAATATTAAGACTACGATTGTCAATTGATACGAAATTCTTTAGAGTAACGCAAATACAACATTATGTATGCTTTTATGTAATTGAAGGAATCTAGGCGGTTGAATTATTGATAATGTCAATGATTCAGCTTTCCCTTTTGAACTGTTAAATTACTGATTAAGTATGGTATGTCAAGATTAGTTAATTAAGATAATAAGTGCACAATGATACAAGCAAATATTTCACATATTACTCATAGAATATTATGTAACTCTTATTATATTCTACTTGTATTTAATGTCAACAGATATCATATTTTATAGAAATTACTTTAATATTTTGGATAATAATCGTGATTCATCTAATTAGTTGATCACTTAAATTGTTTTACTCATACTTTGTTCATATTTTGGTTCAATAGATGGTGTAAAGAAGGTAATGGTACTATGTTTTCCTGTCATTAGTACTTCTGGTACATACCATACTCTGCTAACCAATAATTGCGTAGGTTTATACTGAAGGTGAGGAATGACGAGGTAGGGTGTAAAGTTCGATGTACTTTGCGGAAATACCGATACTGGAAAGGTAACAACAACAAAAAATGGAAAATAAAATGAGGTACAATTCTTGACACTTTCTACAATTTTTAATACAAATTCATCTGCTGTTTTCAGGTTTTGGTTTTTATGACTGTCGCCGACACTAGATGTCCTCTCTTGGTTGACGGATATGTAGAATTAAGGTTCACTTACTCAAAATTATTTGGGATTTGGCGGTAAAGTTAAACAATAAGATGATACTTTTAATACAAGAGGTGTTTCCCTTACTGATGTATTATCATATTCGTCTTGTTCTGTAGTGTTTATTGTAAATGACGTTAAAAAGTACAAGGAAAACGGCATGTGACATGAATACCCGACTATGCTTTGACACTGAGAATCTTGTAACCTCGTGGAATCAAAGTATCAAAGTTGGCATAAACAATTTGGGTTGGGTTCACAATATTTCTCAAATTGTTAATTAGGTTTTTATCAGTAATCACACCCATCAAGAGGTTACCAATGTGATATCATTCATTATAATGTCAATGTTAAAATAAATCAAACAATTTACCCATTATTTCATCTCAATTTTTTTTCTGCAGTTAAAATCACTATACATATTTTATGTAAATCTTTTATGTTGTTATATAGTGAAAATGTCAACTCTTATTTACATAGTTAAAAACGCAGTGTTTAAGTGAAATAATGGACATCAAAAGATAACTGACCTTTAAAAATTGAAATAAAATTCGTTTGAGGGGAAACGATCATTAAATTGACAAAAACAACAAGATGATAGGATCATATTAAATGTATCTGATCTTCAAGGACCCTCAAATTCATATAATGAACTAATATGCCCACCTTCAATAGAAAGTGGAATTGTACATTTGATCAGAAACACTTTTTAAAAAATGGGTGGGTAACAACCTAATGGAACAAGCTTGAATATTTCAGTTCAATAGCAGAAATATGTTGAGATCTAACCTAATAAAGTTTACAACAGACCAGACTGATATTCAAATTCAATAATTTAAATTGTATGCATAACACAAATATATCTTTATTCATATTAAAACAGAATATTAGGATAATATATAAATAAAAGCAGTGTTATGGATCATATTGGATCATAATAATAATAACAGATTGGACACTGGATCAGCTTCATAATACACCAGATTGGACTTAAGTCCAATTGAAAATATTCAAAATACATTTCAGTCTGAAAATGTTTGAAATCGAACCTCTAGTCAAAACGTTTGGTACATACAATCATATAACATATACTAATTGGCATAATTGAGGTAATTTGGATGGCGATCAGGGACATCGGAAATCAGATTCAAACTGTTGTCTGTTTCCGTTTTATTTATTATCACCACCATTGAGGATGTCTTGTAGTAAATTGTTGTACAAGGAGGTAGGCGTTTGATCGACATAAGTATGACATGGAGTATGATATAAGAAACAATTAAAAACTCACTTGTTTTGAGCTTAAGAAAAGTTTGAAAATTAGGATTTATTTGCATCTGCCAACATTCACGTTGACTGCATACGACACTCGCTGAAGAGGGGGTTCTCTCCCACCAAGAATATTTAATGGATTTCCTTCCTTGCATCTGAGGTCATTCTCTTTCTTGTAAACAGCACCTTGAGTTGAGTTTGATGATATCATGCTCAGTAGACAAAGTGGTAGGCTGTTTTAGCAGGTGAATTAATTTTTCACATTAAGTATATAGATAGTCCAGAAAGATCAATGCCTCGAGATATAAAGGATCCAAGTTATTCTTGTAAAGAAAACGGTTGATTCTCTCTCTTTTTTTTTGTACTTTATTTATGATGAAAAAGGTGTAGACTAATATTCAGTTTGACAGTACATATTAGATCTATATTTATAATAAGTGTAGACAAACATCCTGTTCATTCTAGATCTATATTTATAACAAGAAAGTATAGACTAACATCCAGTTTTACAGTGCATACTGGATCTATATTTATAATAAGAAAGTGTAGACGAACATACTGTTTGACAGTCAATACTAGATCTATATTTAGAATAAGTAAGTGTAGACAAACATCCTGTTCATACTAGTTCTATATTTATAATAAGAAAGTGTAGACGAACATACTGTTTGACAATTCATACTAGATCTATATTTATAATAAGAAAGTGTAGACAAACATCCTGTTTGACAGTTCATTCTAGATCTATATTTATAATAAGAAAGTGTAGACGAACATACTGTTTGACAATTCATACTAGATCTATATTTATAATAAGTAAGTGTAGACAAACATCCTGTTTGACAGTTCATTCTAGATCTATATTTACAAGAAGAAAGCGTAGACTAACATTCTGTTTGACAGTGTATATTAGATGTATATTTATGATAAAAAAGGTGTAGACTTATATTCAGTTTGACAGTGCATATTGGATCTATATTTATAATAAGAAAGTGTAGACAAACATCCTGTTTGACAGTTCATTCTAGATCTATATTTATAACAAGAAAGTATAGACTAACATCCAGTTTGACAGTGCATACTGGATCTATATTTATAATAAGAACGTGAAGAGGAACATACTGTTTGACAGTCAATACTAGATCTTTATTTATTAGAAGAAAGTGTAGACTAACATACTGTTTGACAGTACATATTAGATCTATATCATAATAAGACAGTGTACACTAACATCCAGTGTGTCAGTATTTTAAGATCTATATTTATTATAAGAAAGTGTGGACTAACATCCAGTTTGACAGTGCATGCTGGATCTATATTTATAATTGATAGCTTGACAGAATATAAAAGATCTATATTTAAAATAAGAAATGAAGAATAACATCCGGTCTGGCAGGACATACTAGATCTATATTCGTAATAAATAACAGACTGGACTAACATATAGTCGAACAGAACATAAATAACTAAACTGATTTGTACTGAATGGCTGTGTATTAATACAGTACAGACATCAATAAAATATGAATCATATGAAATGATTAAACTATTCCTGAAAGTAAAATGAAAGGTTAGAGCAGTTAAAAAGTGATATTATAGTGACAATATACTTACGATTTATAACATTAAATTGGTGACACATTAATATGATGGGAACGGAAACTTTCTACTGTTTACATATAATCATATGATTATTGGGATAATTACAGGAACATTATAAATAAAGCTGGCAAGTCATGTAGTATTCGTTGTGTTGTCTATTTTTGAACTTTTATTTTATGATTCACTGGCATAATATTAACAAGGCCTTGTACCGTTATCTTGACATGTTATTTCTAAGGGCTAAATGTTCAGGCAATATATACAATTACTGTATACCTTTTTAAAGCCAATCAAATCCATAAATCCATAAATCAACCGACAGGTGTTATTGCCCTTTTTTGTTCGATTCTACTGATTGATTTAATCCATCCAAACATTTCTACACACTTCAGATAAAAAAGTCATGTATTTATCTATATAGATACACTGTCATTGCTTTTTTAAAAGCATGCTATAGTACGTTCTAATTGTCATATCTTAAAGTGAATTTGAAAGAAATAAAAGAAATGCCCCTCCATTAGACTCAAGACAGAATGCAAATGCTTGTTTTTTTTTCAACAAATAACCAAAAATCGAAATAAAAAAAAATGTCTAATTTACTCATGGACGGTGATATTAAAAGCACGCTTGAAAAATTTCATACAATGATAATTCAATATTCAATTAAGTTAATTTTCATATCCTTTTGTCTAACAATATATGACATATTTAAATTTAAAATTTTGCATATATTAATTTAACATAATTAAACTTAAATATTCCGTTTAAATTGATTCAAAAAATCTGGCCTTTTCATTAACATATAAATAAATAATATATATAATTAAGTTTCACTCAACTGCTTAAAATTGTTCAAACTCAAAGAGATTATTAATATTTTGATAATAATTTTTTGTGAAAGAGAAATTGTATCCAAATCAGTTAGATTTAGAAATAGTTAGGCTTATCAAAATTTAAATAACAAGTTAACGCCTAAATTGGATTCCATGAGCAAAACGTATGAAAAGAGTATCATCCATATATATTTAACAAGATGTAAATTGTATGTTTTATTTATCAATATTTTTTATTTCAAAATTGTGGAAAAGAGACAACTCATCGTCCATAGAACCTTGGTCTCAGTAAGACGAGCCTTCAAATTCTAGAATAACTAGAATTAGCAACTTATGGATGTTAAAATGACGAATTATTTTTTTTTAGAAACAGCGACGGTGCCAGTGGGAGTACAATTGGACTGGATTATTTTTGTTTTTATCAATTCAACTTTTCTTGTGAGAATCCTACCAATATACCACCACTATATACGGCGCCTCTATCGAGTCACATGTTCAATTCAGACGCGACAATATCACCCTTCCCCACCCCAATTGAGTCAGTCTAGTCCCTATTCGTACACCCAGTATTTGGTATTGGCAAAGAATGGTCTTGATTTTGAAAAGAAAAGTACAAGTATGTTCCTTTAACCGCTCAATAAATTTATTAATATAAGCATATCTTGCAATTTCATTTCTTTCCAGCATTAAGATATACAAACAATGGCTATAGAAAGTGATTATTTATTTCCTAACAATTTAAAGAGTGTTTACAATAATTCTGATTAAATAAAATGTCAATGTATAGATTAAAATAATATTCTATATGGTATATTTATGTAAATATATCAGCTGCTGAATGACAATAAATTGGTGTCATCCTGTCGTCTGGTCTCAACTTCCCGCCATTATATGATTAGTATAATATATTATACAGATAATATTAGCCCTTTATAACAAACTATAATTTCCGTTTCCAGACATTTTCCCTCTCTAGCTCGCAATTGATACTGCATGCGTGAAGCATATGCATGGGTAAACCTTGTCTGAACAACGTTAGTTTTAACTACCACTTAACAAATAACAAACTCTTTGATAACAAGTGTCGTGATCGAACCCCGAATTATGGCTTTGAAACTAAGCATTTAGAAAGTAGCTCTTCAAGATTAAATGTTAATAATAAAAATATTTGAGAGAGCCTAAGGGATCGTGTCGTCTAAATATGTTGATAGACTTAGATTGTTTGCTGGATAAACCTCTCAGATTAATAGGTTTTAAAACCGTTTTATTCAAGTCAGCTTAAAAGTAATTAATTGACGAATGAAAATTACAAACTAACGTTCAGCAGATGATCAAAGTGAAACGAATTCAAGTTAGAAGTATTGAGAAATGTTAATGAGTACAGCATGTATCACACTGAAATGCCAAAAATGGCGTCTTGGTGACATTCATACTTCTAACAACTGATTATTAATACATTTTATAATAACTAAATGAAGAATAATTAACATTGTTATAATTAGTTTGTAAATAAAACCATGATTAAATGTTGCTAACAAATAGTTTTTATCAAATAAGTCGTTGTGTTATTTACTAATTACTATTAATTAGTAGGGTCGGGGAATAGTACAAGACCTCCGTTCTCACAACTAAATGGAAATTATGACTTAATATCTCAATATGGGGTGCAATATATATTATTATCATAAAATAGCTATAAATTACGTTTACTTCTATGAATCATTATGAAGCTATTAAAAGAGAACATTATCAAAGCAGTTAGCTCATTAACCATTAAGAATTTGTCAGTCATGTAAGCACTCGCTCCCAAATTGCACTGATGGGTCCACATCCAGTACCAAGAACCCCTTACTGCTTTTACCTTTCCAATTGGTTTATATATTTTATTCCCTCGCGGTTACAGTTACACGATATTCCCACACTTCAGATCTGTAAAAAGCAGAAAATGAAATAAAAACACACAATTGCCTTTTATAAACAAACAGCAAGTGAAGATTTTAAAAATTTATTTTAAATCCAGTACAGTGTTGTTTTGTTTTTTGATGATGACAATACGGTACAGGTTATAAAGGAAATAGTTTGAAGTAAAATAGTAGAGTTACATGAAACGAGTAGTTATTGTGAAGGTTTCACTAGCACCCCTGGGGACTTGTTGTTATTTATCAAGAAATCCAATCTCGTATTTTACCGGTTATTTGTCGCATCTTACTAATTCTAAACAAGATCTGTCGCCAGTTGAAATCCTATAAACAGATTAATAACTAACCTCATGACATCTCGCGTCAAAATCACTTACAATGTCACCTTTTGTTGGCAACGCGAGGGGACACCATTTTCAACGACCCTTTTATTTCGGAGACGGAAGAAGACATAATGCTGTCAGTAGAGCAAATCAAGTAAAATAGAGACCAGGGTAGAAGTTGATTGAAGGCAAAGATCCTTTACTGAGCTAGATTTTTAAAATGTTGACAATACAAAACAACATATTCAGCATGTTGAAGTCTAATTAAAATAATCATTTGACGTCTAGTATAAAAAAGTCACACAAAATTGGCAAATTATAACTCATAAACTTCGATCTTCCCCTTGACTGTATTGCGCTACCGTGTTTAGCACAGAGCCATTGCAGAAAATGCGGATATGTTTTGATGGATTCATAAATGACGGTTCAGCTTGCTATTAATACCGAAGGTTATGTCAAATATTAAAAACAAGAGATTCAAAAAAAGATCGAAGCTTCTCACCTAAAATCTGAACTTTAGAGTCTTGGCCAAACCTTGACGATACCACATCTGAAAAACGGGTACGACCAGATTATTCTGGCAACGCAAAATAGTCAAACCACATATTATAACCTACCACATATCATTTGGAAAATATGAAATTGAATTAAATGAATTTAATTAATATTGTATCATATTAATTTATGTTCGCTTGAAACGACTGTTTTTAATCTCGTTACATTCGACAAGAATCGGTTTGTACTGTTTCTATTTTGACATGTGAATTGGGACAGGTGCTGATATGCCCATCTCTTCATCATTAACTCTAAGTATCAATCCAAAAGATGAATGTAAAAGAAAAAGGGCACCTAATTTGAAACTCATAGCCATTTACATTGAATTCTGTCTCTTAAAACGATAATCAGTCAAAATATTCACTAACACTTAAGTTGAAGAAAATGCAAATAACCCTCGAGAGTGTCTCTTTTAATCATTATCAATAGCTATCATACAGATTTATTTGTTTTGATGTTGCGGTCTGTGTGTGTATCAATGGTAGAGTGTATTGTTCATAGAAAGATTAATAGGAAATTAACAAGTTACAATCATCAGTTACGAGGCTTTAGTATTTATTGAACGCTTCACCTGTTCCCACGATATTTAGTTATTATATTCAATTCAAATACCTATAACACTTTAAACTATCAACTATAAATTCTATTTCTATTACAATAAATACAAGTGTTTCAAAATTCAAAGTCAAATAAAGCAAACTGTAAAAAAATGTTTAGAATGCCGTATTATATTATTAATGGTACAAGATATTTCACAAGAAATTATACAAAGCATAAAGATTTCCATAAATTAATGTGAAAAAGGAAACAATACCATCGAGACAAAGCCGTCGTGGGAGAGTGTATTTGTTCTTTTTTACTTTTTCTTTACGTAATAATTTAATCTATGATAATGAAAGTTAATAGAACAATAGTAAAAGATGTAATTAGAAGTTGTAGGATGCTTTGTATTCAGTATAATTACAATGTAACTTTTGTAATATTTGAAAGCATTTAGTAATGAATATTATAACGAATTAATCCTATTTTGACGATAAATAAATAAATGTGATTGTCGGATATAAAAAATAAACATAAGAAGATTGTTTTTATTTATCAATTGTCAAGAAAATAACTCGCGGTTTGAGAATGAAATTCTACAGCTTTATCTTATAATCGGATTTATATTTACACTACACTCAAACATATTCTAATATTTATAGAAAAGGATCAAGCTAAATCAATTCACTTACAAGCAAATCTGTATATTCATCTTTCATCTATTCAAATTCGTCTTTAGAATTAAAAAAAAAAAAACAAGAAAGTTATTTTCTGATAATTCTAATGTGTAGTATTTGTCAATTTTTCCAAAAAAGGGATGAAAAGGGGATAAAATTTAATCTGATTTGTTATAAGGGTGACACGATGATGTGAAATTGTCAAATAATTGAAGACTTACAATATTTTGATAATGTTGTGACAGATTAACAAAAAATCAACATTCTTGAGTGAATTAAGGAATATCTTTGGCAACATCTTTCAAGTAAAAGTGATATCGTGTCTGTCATGAAATAAGCCAAGAGATAGTTTAAAAATAGGTCTATTAAATGTATATATCTATTACTCTTCAAAATATATATCACAATACGTTTGTAAACATTCAAATTGTATCTTTCAATAGCCTTTTCTGCAATTTTATCATAACCATTTCTGTTAATGGTTATTCTATTCATTATGCTGTCAATATTGATACATATTGTTCAATAGTGTTTTGTCGTTATTGCATAAGCTGCCCCAATCTTGCATATTTCACATTTTCTTTGTATTATGCACTACCAAAGCTTAAATAAAATTTTGACTTACAAAATAAATCTCAATTGATTAAAAGCGCTATTATTTTCATTCAATATATCCATTCAGTTTAAAAGTTAATTGTTGCTACATTTCGTTTAATTATCGTATAATTTGTATTGTGGCTATACTTTATCCAAATAATTATTGTATAGGTCAAAAGATCGGAGAAACATTATCATATCTGCCTGTTGTCAACAAATTGCCTAACCTTTTGACTTAGTATCAACAGCATTTAAAAGTCATGGGTTAAGTTTAACATGCGGGGTGGAAACGCCAGTATGGTCAGGACTTTATGGAAAAGAACAATGGTCATTTTGGTCATTTAAGAGTAATCTGTAATTATTTTATTCTATAATAACAGAAACAATTAGTGTCTGAAATTGAAGAAGTTGTATTTAATCACCATTGCTTGTCGTTTGATACATACAACAGTCTGCTTAAATATAACTCTTATAATTCAAAGTTACCTTGGTTTGAAACTATAGCCATTAGTATAGAAATAAGTTTTGGATTAATTACAGAAAACAATTATCCATCCAACTTTTTCTGTGTGTAAAACAATGTTTTCCCATCTCTTCTCATTCCCCGTTTATAAAATGTAGTTAATGTTGATTCTATGTCAGTGTCCAGATCGGCCCTTGACTTTTCTTTCTTGTTGTTTCCTATGATGAAATCTGACAAGAACAATGAAAGACAAACTGTGGT
This sequence comes from Nipponacmea schrenckii, assembly GCA_030562195.1. NCBI lineage: Eukaryota > Metazoa > Mollusca > Gastropoda > Lottiidae > Nipponacmea > Nipponacmea schrenckii. The sequence goes on from CM060199.1 coordinate 34,007,210, forward strand.
TTTCTTTTCGTTTATTGTCCATAGTTTGTACAACAACAAAAGTTCGAGGAGAGGCAATGACAGTTTTAATGTGTACAAACTTTGAAAAATATCCGACATTGTTCTCATTGAAACGACCTTTCTTATGCTCGTCTTTGACAATATAAAAAGATCACATGGTTTTAAAAGTTAAGCATCTGTCCAAGTAGACTCTATTTAATGAATTCAAATAAGAGGCAACACAAACAAGGTAGCATATGAATAGCAGAAAATGAAGGTTTTCACTGAAGTTGGAAATGAGCTCAGCAGGTTATCTAAAGTCATTATAAACCCACTGAGACATTCTATTACACACAGTTTTATCTCATTTTAAAACATTATCCAAGAATTTCACCGAATCAACTCTAAAGGGTTGTTCTCAAATACAAATAAATAGAAAAAAGTCAGTTCTATTTTCCGAATTTAATGAATAGTCAGACAAGCCTGTGATTCACTTTTGGAAGTTTTTAATAAAGTTGACAATAATTGGAAATCACTGTGTTTCGGAAAGTCTTTGTAAATATAAGAATGGGTTGTTGCTTGTTGTCTTGTACATGTGTAGCTTTTCTTGTTTGAATACATATCAGTGCCGTGAAGATCTGATCATATCTGAGCGGCCTTTATCTAAACATTACAATTGCAGGACAAAGTTCAAATTTAAGGGATATAATAAATAAAAAACATATACTGTTTTTGAATTATGAACAATTACAAGTCAATATTTTCACCTTTTATTCTCATATAACAACTCATATAATATATTTTACTTCGTGAAGGTAGTGAACCAAAAGCAAACTACATAAAAAGGGAAGTAATTAAGCAAGATTTTGACAAGCTTCAGACAACAATGGCATTCTAGAAGTAACGAAAGTTTTCCGTCAGTTGGATACAGGAGCATGTTTCTGTATTTTTATTAATCCTCAATAATATTTATTTGTTTAATGTATGATCATATTTGAGTTTTATTCACTTGCTAAGTTTCCAGATTTTTTTTAATCAAAAATGAACTACATAATAAGGGAAGTAACCAAGTAAGATTTTGACAAACTTCAGACTACAATGACGTTATAGTAATGCAAGTATTCCCTTTCATGCATACATTATCATCTGCATATACAAATTTAAAATGAACATGTCTTCAAATTATCATTAATAGTTTGCTGCAGTTTTATTTACCGAAAATAATATTTATTAGTTTTCTGTATATCATATTTATTTTTTATTCACTGGTTTTGTTTTTTTAATTTTTGGCTTTTTAGTTTATCATTACAGTGCCAAAGTTATGGGTCCTCAACTGAATTTCCGAATTTTGGAGGAAAATCTACTTGAATAATTGAAAGTATCTTATAAGCGTTATAAATATTGGTTGAAAACATCAGAACAGTAAAATATTAAACATAAGAAATCACAAGGGTTAATATTCAGCAAAACTATTATTTGAAACTAGATTACATATGCATCTTAAAACAGAAAGTTGTTGGCAATAAATACATAACAAATTATCACAGTCCAGAAAAACAATTACAAGTCTCTAAATAAATTGAAAGCTTTTCAGTAAATAAATAACAGTCTAAAGAATATCTTTAAGTGTTATATAACTTTTTAAAGCAGAAGGCAGAGGCAGCAACAGAGCTTTAACACCAACTTTGGAGTCAAAATATTTGCGAAAGAAATCTCTTGATCTTGCAACCAGTCTTGGTGGAGTATTGTAATGATAAATCAGTAAATCATGGAAGTCATGATTCTTCTCCAGATATTTGGGTAAAGATTCAGTATCTCTCAACCAGTTCTCCTGATGTATGTTGTAACCAGCTGCCAACAATAACATAGCCATTTCACTATATCCTTTATCAGCTGCTACCCATAGAGGAGATTTAGGTTCATCATATATGCAAACTACTCCCATTACCTGGGCATGTTGATCTATTCCTACAGAAGGTGTTTCTAATTCCACATTCTGTTTGATCAACAATTTCACTACATCAATTGAATTTGAATATACTGCATTCCATAAGGGTGTAACATTCAGTCTATTTCTAACATCAGCTCGGGCACCATTACGTAACAAAAATCTAACAGAATCACTGTCACCATTATAAGCAGCATAATGTATTGCTGTATCTAAATCCTTATCTTGAGTGTTTACATCACAACCTAATGGTAAGAGATACTCTAAAACATGGAGATGTTTACCATGAGCAGCCAGTGTTAATGGTGTATTCTTATCTAATGTTTGCATCTCAAGTTTGGCACCATAACTTAACAAAATTTTCACCGTTTCTAAGAAACCATTCCAGGCAGATATGTGAAGAGCAGTGTACTCTTCTTTATTTTTAGAATTAACATCAGCCTTATGATCTAATAATAACAATAACACTTCTAACATATCATCTGACTGACTGTAAGAGGAGATTAACAAAGGGCTATAAACATCATTTGTATAGACATTTGGATCAGCTCCATTTTCTAAAAGCATTCTGACAATTTCCTTGGCTTCTGAAAAATAAAATGACAATATTTGATTAGTAAAGAGCAATAACTCTTGTTTCATTGGTAAAAAAGAAAACTCAAGATAAATTCATGATTATACAATGTACAACTACATACACAGCAAAACAAATTGATTCACAAAAATCTGAATATGAAAAATCTAAAATAGGAATATTGTTATTTAATACTGCAAATTTGGACGATCTCTTTTAAAGTAACTAAGTAAACAAAATGGAAATGAAATAGACAAACAATTTAATCTGTATAGAACTTTTTAGAGTTTTAATTCATTTCTATGAATTCATAAATCTATAAATCATATATAATTCTTGACTTTTCTGATTTTTTAATACGGGTTTATACTTTGGTGATTACAAACACTCATACCAAATTTCAGCAAAATCCAAACAGCTATCTTACCTGTCCACTCAATGGCAATAACTAATAACAATAACTATTTATGTATTTTAAATAGGATCCATACTCAGGTGTTTACAAACACTAATATCAAGATTAGTGCATTTGATGTTTTTCAGAATATATGGTATTGATAATAAGGACAATCAGTGTTGAATGGGGTCTAACGGTAAAAGGAATTCCGAGATTCAGCTGAATTATTTGGCCTAAATTGAAAACTTTTATTTTGCACTTACCATTATGTACAGCAATATGCAAGGGAGTTTCACCTTGACCTTCAGTTTTATTAATTTCAGCTCCATTTTCTATTAATACTTGTACTAACTTTGCATCTTCTTCTAATACAGCATGTATTAATGGTGTAAAGCCTGTATGATCAACATGGTTTATATTAGCTCCTTTACCAACCAATAATGGTATTAAACTTCTTTTTTTCACTCTTACAGCTATAGTTAAAATAGTTTCGGAGCGTAAATTACAGGCATTGATATCAATGGCTGGTTCATTGAGAAGAATGTTAAATATTTCTTTTTTCTGTGTTAGCATAGCTTCCATTAAAGGAGTGTTGCATTCATATCTAGAGGTTCGATTAACATCAGCCCCATTTTCAATCAAATATTTTACTAAATGCACACTATTGTTCATTATAGCTAAAAATAATGGTGAAAATTTGTCCCAATCAGTTACATCATTGACATTGCAACCTTGAGATAAAAGATATTTCACCACTTCTTCATTTCCCACTGCCACAGCAACGTGGATCAGCTTCTTTCTGACACTTTTTTGAGCAAATGTTGAAGGTTGAATAATATTGTAACATCTACACTGGCCATCCTGTATCCATGAAAATATCATATTATATATAGGGTCTGTGGGATCTAAATTACGCAGTGGATGCTGCTCAAATAAGTTTATACAAGTGCAACGTGATCTTACATCTACAAAGAAAGAGAATAATATTTCTATGGATCATTGCACCCATTAACTCACTGAAAACTTTGTTATATTTTTGTTATTACCCAACACTGGGATTTAGGGATTCGAACAAAAAGTATATTTTGAGAAGCTAGACAATGAATACATCTTTTGACTGAGATCACAGCAATGGAGAAAGTAGAAATCTGGTTGCCCATCATGGTAATCAAACAAATGAACATTCAAGAGTGGCTAAATTGCAACTTTAAGCTATATTTATTCACATAGTAATTTCATACTATGAATAATTGTAAAACATAATTTTGACTTATGAAGTTTTCAAGTTTTATAATCAATTGAAGGGGACAGTTAAGACAAATTTCATTTTCAAAAAAGGAGTGGGTAGGTGAGATTAAGATATTTTGTCCCTTTAACTTTAAGTACATCACATTTTGCACAAGGAATTATAAGGATTGAAGATGTTTAGTATATAAACAGGGCCCCAGATTGAGTTCATAGGGATATGAATAATAATAAATGAATATAAAACATACTGATAGTTATTGGTCTATCTAGTAAATGACGATACTGTTGCAATACTGATATTTGATTTTCTGGTTTCTCTATTATAATCTTATAGAGTTCTATTAATAATCTTTTATCTTCTACATCATCTAAAAGAAAATCAATATTTATAAAAAACAATAACAAATATTTTATCTTTAATAATAGTCTTAAAAAAGCCGACTCTTTATACTACTTTAAACTAGATGTACCAGTACTTAAATACTCTATTAGTAAATTACTGTTTTTAATTCAAGCTTCTGTCCATTATTGCAAAAATTTAAGAATATAGGCCTAATTATGCTTTGCTGACTCATTCTTAAAATTCTTTATAATTTTATTTGACAACAATTTACTTAACTGATTACAACTACTGAATGCTATTATAGTAATAAAGTATTGCATCTTCCAAAGGAATTATAAACACATTTAAATGCTCACTTTGCAGTACTTCATCCTCAACATTGCATCCTTCTTCCATTTTCTTAATTTTGTCAACTAAAAAACAATATAAATATAAGAATTATAAAATATAACCCGTCAGGAAACATTTAAATTTACGTGGTCACTCACACAAAGATTTTAGTGTGCAAGTCTTATCCTTAATACCCAGGAATCCCAATCTGGGAACGACCACAGACCACAGACGCACTTTGGAATTGGATTGGATCCATCAACTCAAGTCCATGGCATCGAAGTGTATCAATGAATTTTATTAGTAGGGTCACATCACTGGTCCTTATCTCTATATAAAATATATTCGCTAATATATCGATATTGTACAAGAATTTGTAAATGTACTTTACCGTATTTCTTCATGATTTTGCAATTATAATTATAGGCCTAAAAGTTTGAAATTTGTTGTGGGATAGGCCTACATCTGAATTCACTAAAATTCATATCTTATGCAAGCAAAATAATATCAATAAACAAATTTCGATTTTCTGGAATGATGAAGAAGTAGATTAAGCCTATCTACTAGTTCATTTACTGATGGACTCTTGTTATATAGTCACATAAAAAATTTTACTCTGTGATAGGCCTATATAGTGGCTATAGTGTAAGTACTAATAGGCTAGAGTAGAAGGCCTACTGCGTACCAAAACTGCGATTTTGACAAGCCTATGTGAATGCTAAGCCTTAACATTGCATTAAGAACTACGATTTTATGGACATAGACCTCAAGCCTATAATATTATCAATATTCATTGCCCTTGTCTTCCTTTCGTTCATAATAAAGTTATCAATGACCTGCCTTTCGTTTGTAAACAAACCTGTTCGATTTCAGTTTCGTTCGCAATATTTCTTTTTCCGGTTTCGTACACAAAAGTGTAAAAAAAAAAAAGCAAGTTTTTAATGACCAAATTTTGTGTTAAATTCTGTACAGGTTTTCTGTACGTTATTTGATAGTCAGTCCTCAAAATGCCTAAATTCTCATTTAGGTCAAATGAAGATTTATCTTGAGGTTTATATAGCGGTGTCTTTGTTTCTCCGACATCTCCGACAAACCAGACAAACCTAGGCTGATATTATATAGGTTTATATAGTAGCTAAATACGAACATTTCAAGTTTGGTTAAGAAACTTGTCTGCAATCAAATGATCGATAAATAAATGCTACGGCTGTTCACGAAAAAAAAGATTAACCCCTAGGCCTACTCACGTACAAATAACGCAATTTAGGCCTAACGAGTTACATTAGCCTTTATGTGATTATAATTACTAAGCAAGACACATATTGATTGGTCCAACGGGACATTTCGAATGTTGATTACTCAATACAAAATTTGGGCCTACAGGCTACTTGAAATGTAAAGACGGAAATAAGTAAATAGAAAATATGAAATACCTTCCACGTGTTGCTTAACATTTTAATCAATTTAGATACAAACTTTTTTTGTTTTTTGGTACTTTAGATCTAATGGTATATGATAGCAGGTTTACTTTTATTGATATATTGATTACATTTTTTCCCATTAAAAGTCGGACGTACACAATCAAAATCGACGAGTGGTTCACTTTATCAACGTTTTTCAATAAATGTTTATGTCATAATAGGCTACTAACTGAAGGCTAATACGTATCTATAGTAATGACGATAATATGATTGAGTCGGTAATGCTTAATTATTGTGGAAATAATTGATAAACCTTTTAACAAATTGAAACATTATTGTCTTGCTGTTGATGTTTGGTCTAAATACTGTTGACTATTAATTAAATGAGTACTACCAATTACAATGGACGTATTAATATTGGTCAATAAGAGTAGGCCTATATATTCAACAGATGTACTTTCCAGGTGCCATGACTAAAGAATAGCATATCTATATACCACGATATATCCATTAAACAAAGTTATTATTTAAAAACGCTGCTTATTTTTATGGATTTATTAGATTATAGAAGGATTCTGTCGTATAGTTTTTACACTGATGAACAAAGACTTATTTTTTTGCCAAGTTTAAACATTTTCATTTTCTAGTTATCCTATAAGAGGAAGTATCCCTTTAATGATATCGATCTGTCTACTTTTATTCATCCTTATCATCACATCGCCAAAATATACTGTCATTCCTATACTAATGCTATTCTATAGATGCATGGGCATATGAGAAAAAATGAACCGTTTTGATCAGTTTTTGGCTTTTCTGGAGGAAACGAGTATTCATGGAGGGAAACACGTATCAAATTCATCAAGATCTAAACTTAGGAGGTAAGAGTTGTTTTATATATAAGAACTGGGCCAAAGTTTTGACCAATTATATAAAATTCAACGCCGAGCCTTTCCATGTAAAGAAATCGGATGGGTTTTTATATTTTTAACAATTTTTCAATGATGACTGATTTAAAAGGAAAAGTATCTATATGTTCTCACCATTATTCTCGAAAATTTAACTTGGTTAATCGGACAATCATCAAAATCGATTTTAGTTAGTTTTTTTTATCCAATTAGATATTCGTAGGCTTATTTTTTAAAATCTTTATTTTTCTTCCTGAAGTTTCTGAACTTTAAATTAATTTAAATTCAGATTTTAGAAAAACTCTAACGTAATTGGATGATGAAACTAAATGTAAAAATGAACGAATTACTGATTTGTTTGAAAATCGTCACACGGTTATAATCATTAACTCTTTATTTTACGTGTCAGAATTAGGTCCAGCCCCTGGGAACAATACAATTGTATGAGAAAAAACATTCAACTACAAAGGTTCCTTGGGCTAGGCCCAAGCATTTCTAGTTAAATTATTGACTTGGAAATGTAAGCTGAAATATATTTTGTAAAATGATTAATGGGTATTGTTTATTTCTTTTGCCTATAAAGGTAGGTTATTCCAAAGTCTAGAATCTCTAAAACCTAATCTGCAGTTGGCAAGGAAAAGTTGAATTCTTTTATTGATATTATTGTAAGGAGTATATCCTATAGAATTGAATGGACATTTAGGTATATCCCTTCCACACTGCCCTTTATGCTTAATCACTGTTTTATTTGTTTTCAGCCGTCCTCACTAGCCCATAAGGTACAGAATAGTGGGTGGTAAAACTACATTCATTTTATTTCATTTTCATTCATTTTCAGGATAATCTGGGGTGTTTTTATATTTACTTCTCTTAGTGGTCTTCTCTTCTCCACAATAAGACTAGGTATAGAACTGAGCAATTATTCCGTTCAAACTGTATACAAATTTGAATATAAAGATTCCCTGGAATTTCCAACATTGACAATTTGTAGTGCTTGCCCAATGGACATTACTAAAATCAACCTTACTGATAAGAGAGTTGAAGCTGCTATCTGGTCATTAAGTAAATGGGATTTAACAGCTGCTCCTTATAATATCAATGAAACCCTAAGTGTTGAATTTATAAATCAAGTTATTGATCAAATGTCAATTGATATGGAATCGTTATTTCTGAAAATAAAGTGGAATGGCCAAGATTACAAAATTGCAGATGTTTTGGAGGAAGCTAAGACGTCTAATGACAGAAAATGTTTTGTATTTAATGGTAAAAACTATCAAGCTGTGAATGGTAGTTTTGTATCAGAGGCAAGTGGTATAGAAGCTGGATTAGAGATGATAGTTGATATTAAACAGACTAATTGCCCTGGTGGATATTTTGATACCTCAGGTTTAGAGGTATGTAATACTTTATATATTATACGTTTGTTGTTAATTGCAAATATACATCTCGAATCACCGTATCGATCGACTCTGCAAGCGAAAGAATAGATTGAATTCTTGTAGCAATTCCATAATCAGCTGAAAAATCTAAAATCAGAATTGAAACAGATTTGTGTATTATCGTACTGACATTTATTTTTCAAACCATTATTTCAGATAATTCGTATTAAAATAAGAATGAAACACATTGTTGATAACGGCGTAAAGATTCCCTATGCAATAAGTATTCTTTTTAGATTTGTTTCTTGAAACCGTATAATTTCAGATTTATTTACACTCACGTAATGATGACGATCCACCTAGATCACCTAAAGCGGTTTTATCTCCAGGTACAGCATCTATAATTGGTCTCAAGAAGTCTCAGGTATTTAATTTGATAAGAAAACATTCGTATGCGGAAATGATTGGGTAAAAGTGTCCTTTGAGTCCAAACAGGTTATACCACAGTAAACACCAGGTGAAATCTTATATTAAGCTATATAACTCAATATTTTGTTTCCTTTTTCAGACGGTTTATTTGCCACACCCATACAAAGCAATTGGCGATAGATACTGTACGCAAGAATCAAATTACAGTAAATCGAATTGTTTAAATGAATGTGTAATAGCAATTGTAAGAGACATATGCCCATGTCTACCCCCACTCACAGCAGCAGAGAAGGGTACGCGTTTTATTTACAACTTTTTGTTATGCCACAGACTCTATTTAATGAACCGAGCAATTTATATACATCAACAGTTTATTGATGACGCAAAGTCGACATAAAAGCATTATTTCATTTATACATATTTTATTGTATTGTATTTCAAATATATCATTCATTCAGCTTCCATTGAAATTGACTCACTGAATCAAGGTTGTAATTCCCAAGAACTATTAAATTCAGTTGTCTGTTATGAAAAGCATATAGGTAAGTTGGAATTTTATTTAATATAATCTTAGGAAATAGACTGGTTTCATTGAGTTGACCAAAGTCGGCCTGCCCATACGAAATAGTAAACAGGGCCATTAAAGAACCAACAAATTTAAACATCAATATTTGATATGTAATTGGCAACTAATTATCATGTATCATGTTGTGAATGGCTCCACAAGTTTACTCAACAGTATGTTACGTCTATATAAATACATGTATTTTTATTTCAAATTAACCAACAATTGCGTTTCTGTTTCTCATGTTACAGGCAAAATGGCCTACATACAGGGTGTTCCAGAAGTCTTGAACACATTTTAACATTGACTAAAACCATTAAGGATATAACAACGCCTCTGACATATTCCGAAAGCTTGCTGTTTCAAGTTTTTTGTGGAATGTTCAAAGATGTTCATTGTTCAATGTGGTGCCTCTTTTCTGAAATTTCTGCGAAATGCACGTTAAAAAAGTGTCCATGATTAGGTTTTTGCAAATTCAAGGACGCAAAAAGCCTTTTTTGGTTGAGTGAACGCCATTACTTAATCTGAAAAGATATGAAAAACCATTACTATGACCAAAAAAGTAATGGATTACCAGTTTTATCTTAGAACCGTTCAAAGTTCATCAGATATGTGGACTTGAAATGTGCCCAAGACTTCTGGAACACCCTGTATATAATTAAAAAATCTGTATCGTGATTTCAACTCATGTTGAATGGTTCACTTTTCAGTCAAATTAACGCACAAAGCACAGAAATCAGAAATATGTCACTGTCCAGATCCATGTAATATTATCGAATATGAGACAGATATATCATTTGGTTACTTTCCAACAAGAGCTGATAGTCAACGATTAGTTGATCTAGGGGTAGTACCGGACATATCGTACCCGCGGTAAGTAATTATTTCGAATTGATGCTTATTCGAAATAATAATTGATTTAGGGCCCATCGTTAAGTGTGGTGGGTCTACATTTTAACCGTCCCAACTGGTAGCAAAAAGGTCGATAGGAAGTTACATTAGCGTAGATGATGATATAATTATAGTAGTTGGTGCATGGGTTGGTTCATTTGGGTGAGTACATGTATGTGCTGCTTGTTGGATTGTTAGCGATTGGGCTTAATAACTTGACAATCATTTCAGACATTACATAGCAAATAATGTTTGTTTGATATTCAATTCACAATCAGAAAAAGATTATTCTTAAGGCGGAAATAATATATATATATATTTATGAGATATGCAATGAAATAATTATGCCTCTTTTACAGAGAAAATTTCCTAAAATTCAATATGAATTATAATAGATTACTGCAACATACCATTCAATACGTACCTGAATATAACTTAGAAACCTTTTTAGGTAAGACAATAAGCTCTATCAATTTGATACACATTTCTGTACATCACGTGGTATCTTCCCCTGGCCTTTCTTCATTATGTTTTAGTTTTTTATTAGTAAAAGCCGTTAAGCAAATAAACAGTTATTCAGACATCTATACTTATATCTCACTGCTATTTCTTTGATTCGTTCATAACAAACCAATTGGAATAATGACCATTCAATTGTATCTGTTTTTCTATTCATTCAGGTACTATCGGAGGTCATCTCGGTTTATTTATTGGAGCAAGTGTACTGTCTATTATAGAAATTATAGAATTATTGATATTAGCATGCTGGACTAAAGTGATTAAAATATTTACCCCTGCAGAGCACACAACTACTAAAGTCACACCCATCAAAAATTAATGTGCACCAATTTCGACTGAATTTGTTCATTTTCATACAATTATGTTGAGAAGTCAGTGTTAAATAGGAATGATACCGGGTAAAGATTGCTATTTCTCCCAATGGGATTCCAATCAATCCCAATGTTTTGATTGTTTCTGCATTATAGTAATTGTTCCAAAGATTTAACAACTTCAAAAATCAACATCCATTGAGCTGCCAAAAGTTATTCAATTGTGACAAAAATATAAAGCGTTATCGAGTTTAGTTAACTGTTCGCACACAGTTATAACGTTTTGTAATATGATTTCTTACAGTCAAACCTGTTTCAATGTTTATATCTAATACCATTGACGTTTTGTGTAAGTTTTGGACAACAACGATATATAATGTAATGATTGCAGAAGGTACCGAGTAATATCCATATCTACTTAGAAACTTACAGAGATGCGTGTAATTAACAAAATAACTACTTTCAGTAGGCACCAGTTCGGAAAATCGTTTTTAGATTCCCCTGCAAGTCTAAAACATATGATCAGACCAAATCTAAAGCTTGGGTGATGGTCCCCAAATGTCTTAAAAAATAACATTAATTGTTTTAATAGTTTATTATTTAGATCATATAGTTTGACTCCAATATTCTATAATGTGATCTCTGTCTTCAATTTCAAAACTCCACTCAGAAGCTGTATATGATTCCAAAATAGTTTGAACAATGTTTATTTTTCCTATTTTCAGAATTAACAATCGTTCTCTGTTACCACGTATATGGTCCAAAATGCAAGATATTTCGGTTGTATTTTTAAAATCCGTTTTAAAATAACTGATAGTGGCGATAACAATGAAAGCACGACTCAGTCTCACATATTCAGGGTGATTTGAGCAAACACTTTGACCAAATTTCACATATTCATCTTCCCAATATACTCTAAATCCTAAGCATTTAAGCTGCTTGACAACACGCATTGCAATGTAACCATCATTACGAGCATATGACACATATATATCAAACACGTTTTGTAAACTGCCATTTTCGTAGGTCAGAAACTTTGATTTCCTCAAGACGATTTTTCGAAAGAACAATCTTACCATCCGCCTACTAAATATTCCAATAACGTTATATGAAATAACCAACAATATCGCACATATCACGATTATTATATATTCCATCAAGAAAAAAAGAATAATTTCAGAAAGAAAGGAATCAACAATTGACTGACATGGTAGAATGGAATTATTTGGTAGATGCTTTGTCCAGCATTGTTGAGCCAATGAAGACAGTCTGTTCTCTGAGTAAAGAGAAATGTTATAGAATAGGTTTTGAAAGATATCCGGTGTTTTGGGTCTTAACTCCACCGTTAATGGGTGTTTCAAGAGTGCCTTGAACTGGTTAGGGCTATAATATGTTTTTTCGATGACCAATTCATACGTGCCATATCCATTTTGAGCAATACATTCATCGAAGTTTAAGGTATAAATCTTCATAAAACCATCATTACGAACCTTACTTTTTAACGTTGGAGAACTGTACCTTCCAAAGATATACCGATAAAGGGAGATAAATAGGGAACATGTTTCTTCCCCAATCGAATTTACAGTTACGCCATTTCGCAAGAGTTTCAAGGAAACATCTTCCGGAGCGCTGAAAGATTTATATTCATAAAATACCGATAAAAACGACCCTGGGATCAGTTCAAACATTTTAAAGTCAACAGGCTGCTCAAGTAGGTGAAAGGTCTTTATTGAATCTCTCAAGCACCAATTTGGATTTTCATCGGCGGAATCTTTGTATATAACATCTATATTACTTTGATAAAACGCACAAGAATAACGACCAAAATCAGAAATGTTTATGAAATTGATATGTAAACTTGATTGTAAATGTGTATTTATTGTTTGTAATGACGTGATATTAATGTTATTAGTTTGATTGTATGATATGATATGATCAGAACCACTTACTACTTCTGTATTATTTACTCTCCATATTACATCACTAAAACCTTCAATATCACTTATTATTAGATCACAATATAGTATCACATCTTCACCTTTATAATATCGTTTGACGACAACACTATCAGTATTTACTTCCGAAACGTTCACAATATTATTCATAAGTTTAACTTCTATACTAGAATTTCCGAAGCTAGCATAAAGCAACGTAAACATAACTACACATGATACAACGTGTGACAATGCATATTGAAGACATACCAGAAAATATTCATATTTAAAGTTATTTTCAGTAATACGTAGAATATTCTTTCTCCATTTATTGATCTGCTTTTCACAATATATTCGAGCAAGCCTCTTTAAACGTTCCAAGAGATTACGTATACCTGAAAGTACATAGTTTATCAGCGCAATTCTGAAGTTTCCTTTCATCTCTTAAACATTCCACATACCAACTGAGTTTGATGCACACTCGATCGAATTATCTGACATACCAATCTTCTGACAAACAAAACAGATTTTAAGACTCTACGTACCTAATGGGTAATCCCCAGCTATTTATAGAAAACTAATATGCTACTGTGTGAAACATGTCGTGAATGATTTAGCCATCAAACCAGTTGTTGTAAAGAAACGTTATTCTTATAACAAATATGAAACGTATACAGGTAATATATCAACTGATATTGTAGTGATTTAAAACTATTGCAGTTCAGAAATCAGAAAACAGTTGACAGCTAAGGAGTTTGAGTGCGTTCGATCAGCTTGGCTATTCGGGCAACATCGTTCATTTCAATTTTATGTTATACTATTGGACATACACAACATCTGAATTCCTGCAATGAAGGACCACAGCTTTTGAATATTTAGATAAAGTTTATCAAGATTTTGACTGACTCCACTAAAACATTTTACGCAAATGATGTAGTATGTAAGTCTGTTCTATTTTTGTAGAAACTCTCTTACCTCCCTTGCTTTTTGCATGGCATTTTGGACTAATTTTTGGTGAAGGTTTGAATTTGATGTCTGAAATTTGCATTTGCTTTCAGATATAGCGATATGATGAGAGAATTTATGCGGAAGAATAATTTCTAAAATGGTCGATTTGTGTGAAAGACTCAGCCTAACAGATGTTGATTAAGTAATAGTCCACTTCAATTTGATTAGGCCAATATATTCACTGTCATTATAGGTCAATATTTTTTTTTTATCAGTCTCCTAAGATTTATTCAGGCTTTCATGTGAAATATTGGAGAGATGCTGAAATTTCTGGAAAAATTTATTATATGGTTGAATTTAGAGATTTAACATAGAAACAATTAATGGCAAATGAACATAGAAGAACATTTCCACCATGAAGGTCAACAGCTATAGTTGTGTTCCTTCATCAAAAACTTGGGACCCATCTGCAAGGAGTTCGAAATAAGAAAGCATATCATTTTCTAAAATGGCGGCTAACTCAAGAATTAATCTCTAGAAACAGAATAAATTGAATGAAATTGTACGATATTGGAAAGTTAATAGGCCCTTAACTAAAATTAATCTTAGTTTTGTTGTATGCTTTATATACCATATATTTCGTGAGTATTTTCAAGTTCTAAACTGGTATCACACCTATTGTCTTACTACATAAAGCCATCGTGGACTCGTGTATTTAAAACATTCCGTAAATGGACTACCTCAAAATGGCGGTCGAATATTCGTATTTAATTATATTGACTATCTACATAACAATGTTGTGTCTCATACTGTACCCACGTTATCTGGTAATTGGATTTAAACCCATATTTTACTTGATGCTATTGACACACTTTATTTACGGGCTCGGTGTATTATTTTTATATCTCCTGGCAATTGGAAGTTACAATCAACTACGGACAACAGAAGTAGGCAAGCGTTTAGAAAACAGCATAATTAGAGGTGATAATGCGAACTTAGAGCACACGAATGGTATACAATATAGGTATTTAGGAGAAAGTGTCTTATTCTATTGCAAAACTCATGTTGCCAATCCAGAAGCAGGTGATATAGTTTGGACGCACGACGGTTTGGAAATAAACCCATCCTTTGATCGAATAAATATCACTGATGAAAATATTGGGTTAGTTTCTAGTCTACTAATTAAAAATATTCTGCAAGTTGATTATGGTGTGTATTCTTGTAGTTTTCAACCACGCTGGACAAGATATAACTTGAAAAAAGAAGTCAATAAAACATACTACCTTCCATACCAAAGTATAAAAACATTTTACTTAAAACGTTTTCAGCCAAAAATAGAAAGGCTGTTTATTCCTCCAGGCGGTATTTTACAACTAGATATCAGATACCATACTGTAACCACAGACGCGAAATCTACCATACGATATACCATCAATCAAAAACCTATTAATATCAAAGATGATAGGACCTTATACACTAAATGTTCCTTCTTTGTATATCAATATTGGTTACTATTTCAATACGGATATTTCCTAAAACAGCTCGAGGTTAGCTCTAACGGATCTCATCTTCATGGTATTAAAACCATCCAAACCAAAACGAACTTTTGTGTAAATGATGAATTTTATGGTACTTACAAATTCTATATACAGAGTATATATACAGTTGAAAAATCCACTGGACGAACGAAACTTATTGATTTTGAGTATCCAGTAACATATGAAGTGGTACCTAGAAGACCAGATTTATTTGATTCGGATTATTTCACCATACCAAGTAAAGTAACAGTCACCAATGAAATTTCTCAATGCTGGCTAAATGAATCAATAAACTATAAGGACTATTGTGAGGATATGTTAGAAATATTTAAATCTGTTCCTGCTCTATTTTTCACATTAGAATTTATTATATTTACTCCAATGTTATTCATTGCTTACGTATGTTTTCAACATTACGTTTATATTTTGAATAAACTTGTGATATGGTTCTATTTCTACATGCAATTAGAAACACCATTCCAAATTATCAAACAACACAGAAAGTCGAAATCCCTTGCACAGACACAAATTAATCATGTGATCAAAGAAAAGAAATTGTTACAGATCTATGTATCATACGCTGAAAGTGATCTCAAAGAAGTTGGAAAACTGACACACACTTTGGAAAACATTTTGCAAGAGATATCAGAAATGAATGATGCAACTCCCACAACGTCAGTTGACGAAACACTAGAAAATACAGATTCAGACAATCTTGAAAATTTGCAGGATGAAAATAACGACAGGGCAACTGTGATGAAACATGTTTATACAAGAAATGATGGTAGTCCATGTCGACCACTAATAACATGTGTTGCAGAATATATAAATAGGTGTAATGTGTTTATAATATATGCCAGTGATAATTATATAGAAACTATGGAATCTATGGAAACGATTCATGCTAAAGAATTTTCATTCATTATTGACCATTCATCAGGAAATTCCGAGGAGTGTTTATTTTTATTAAAATATTGCTCTAAAGACTTAAGTAAACTAGTCAGTAACCCGTTTGTATTTTGGTGTCCAGGAGGTGATATATCGAATGTTGCTAAGAGAAATACACTGAAAACATGGACTCAAACGGTGTTGCAACGCAACGCCTTTAAAGTACAAAATTCTTAATTTATGTGTAATCCTGCTCTGTAACAATATGTGAAGAGGTCGGTACATAACTTTAATATTTATTTTATGTAC
Organism: Nipponacmea schrenckii; assembly: GCA_030562195.1. Lineage (NCBI taxonomy): Eukaryota > Metazoa > Mollusca > Gastropoda > Lottiidae > Nipponacmea > Nipponacmea schrenckii. The sequence continues at coordinate 34,024,066 of CM060199.1, forward strand.
AAACTTGCGCGGTAGTATAGTCTAAATAATATTTTATGAGAATAGGTTTATGATCATCTTGCAGTAGTTGGATACATATAATATTATTATCTATTTACCTCATTTAGATTTTTTTCTTTCTTCATTTTAAACCTATGTGATTTATTTTAATTAAAATTTTAATTTTTGTATTGGGTTATCATTAATTATGATTGTGTTTAAATTGAACTATGTATGTAGCTGTGATATAATTAATAGAGACGAATAAAAAACTAGATTAAATGTCACTTCGTTAATGTTGCAAAACTTGTTGCTAAATAGAGTAATACAATGAACCACGATCTAACCAAATTGTTTTGGTACAAATATTCTAGGTCATTACAATATTCGACTAATCAATAGATTTAATTGAATTTGAACTGCCATTAATATGGTAAACGCTTGATTACAGTTGATAGATGTGTTTTGTTACAAAACCATTTCTTATACTTAGTCAAGATGTAGTTTATTATGGTGTCAGTAAAGACCTAGGATTTATTCGGAAGTGTTAAATGAAGGTCATGATTTTGCCTAAATTTATAAGTATTGAATTTGAACACGTAATTTACATCGATAACATTAAGTTTTAAGAGAATTAACGAAACTCCGGGGAGAAGGACACATAATTCCGATGATACGAAATTTGTCTCCGAGGCACAGGACAATGAGACAACTATATCACTATTGAGGATTGCCTTGAATATACGAAATATATGTAAGGAAATTTCGTAATATTATTATTTTTATAATGCGTTTAATAGCCATCTGTTAAAACAATATTTAATGGATAAATATTTGTATCATTATAAATGTTTTTATAATCAATGATAGTCCATTACAACATAAAATAAATCGTAACAACGCAAATGTTATCACTACCATCAGCATGAAAGGCGATTGGTTGGCTAGGTAGTTTCAAAAGTTTTTAATTACATACCAATTTAATATATCCTCATGAACACAGGACGTTAATGAACATACAGCTGAAAATGGGACGGATTCTAGAGTTCCTTCAAGAAACAAGTTTGCATGGTTGTAAATATATTTCAAATACTTCTTTATCCTTGACACGCAGGTAAGACACTTTGTTTTATAACTTTGGGAATACTGAACCGTTGTAATTATTTTACTAGTAGGTAATTAAAGTGTATAGAAATATAAGCTATCGAAAAGATAGCTTACGAATAATTGATATCTGCAATGTAATTATCGAACATTCGTTCATTTCAGAATTATCTGGGTTTTATTTTTTACTACTACATCTGTAGCATGCATTTACTATTGTGTGGAGCTAGGACTGCGACTTTTTCAGTTCAATGTTCAGACTATATATAGATTGGAACACAAAGATTCCCTAGTATTCCCTACAATAGTCATCTGCAATCCCTGCCCTATGAATATAAGTCGAAATAATGATACAGAAACAATATATCAATCTGGCGCTCTCTGGACATCAAATAAATGGAGCATCTTACATCAAAATTCTTCTCGAGCATTTAGCTATGAATATATACACAAAGCAAGGAAAGAAACGTTATTAGATATGCAGTCTTCTATACTCCAAGCAAGATGGAACGAGAAATTTTTAAGTATCTCTGAATCTTTTAAACGTTTCGACTTTCTGGATAAAACTTGTGTATGGTTTAATGGAAAAGACTACCAATCTAAGTATGGTGCTTTTGTGGGCGAAAATAGTGGCTATGATGCTGGATTGGAGGTGATTGCTAACGTCCATCAAAATCTGTGTGATTCTGGATTTGTTCTCGATGCTGGTTTGGAGGTGGGTAAATGAGTCTATTTTCTTTGTAAAATTATAAAAATCTTTATCAAATGGCTTGAATTTTTCTCATCTTTCTAGTTCTTTCTGTTTGTGTAAGGAATGTTGCTCAACTGTTGTTTTTAACTGCTAAATATTTCTTCAGGGAATTGACAATTTGCGGTGACCCTTTTGTAAAGCGTGAGGTTCAAAAGCAATGGAATTTAGGCAGTAATATTTGCTAGTGACCAATAGGAAAAAATATATTGTAAAATGATGTCATGATATAATGGGCGTTATAACTATATATGTAATAAAATTTAAATGGGTGGTGAAAAATGTTAATTCTGTTCGAACATGAATGCTTGCACCTATATAGGACTACGATGTTTATTGTTTATGATTTATCATTTGCCTACACGATTAAATTCCCGAAATTTCACTTTATTATTCAATAAATGACCGATATTGAGATGTATCGTCAATTATCGCGAACGAAACTGAAAATAAAACTAGAACTGTGAACAGCTCCGAGCGTGGCAACTGTGCGTTATCCCATGGATTTCGAACATTTTGAAACTTCTAACCTGCTAGCTTTCAATTCCGGTACTTTTCAGCCTACAATTGTAAGCGTAAACTTTCCGCTATATAGGCAATTTTTTCTACTATAAGTTTCTACTATCAGTTCCTTATTAGATTTTTGTACATGTCTAAGATTTCGGTAGGATATTTACATAAATTCCAAACTAAAATTTAAGTAGGTAGTAAGATGTCAATTTGTCATGAAATTTAAACTCTCTATATTCAAATTTAAACATTATTTTGTAACTTTGGTTGTAATTAACATAGAGAGAAAATTCAAGCTATGTGATAATTTGCTAATTCACAGCTTTATAAAGAGATATATTTTGAATTTGTATGCAAAAATTTTACAAAAAAATAAATAAATTTTATAAGCAATTGGAATTTTTTTCTTCTCGAGGGATGCAAATTATTTTGTGTAGCTAATGTACTGTTTTTGCTTACATTCTTGAATTACACGGGATGTAGGGTCGCCTGAAATGAGATAAAAAAAAAAAACGGAAGTCCCCACGCCCAAACCGGAAGTGATCAAAAAATTTTGATGATATATTTTTAATTGTGTTGCGTATCTATCTATATCCTGTAAATTTCAGATCGATCCGAACATTAGAGCCTGAAAGTGTAACATAACCATCCAAAATTGCAAAATAGTCAGATTTCGGTGGGCTATAAAACCGGAAGTTAATATTTGTCATGCAATATCAGCACATCTATAGACAGCTGAGGTCAATGACATTCTACATCTCAAATGTCAAGGTCATTTAAGGTCAAGGTCACGAGATATAGAGTTTTAAATTTTCGAAAAATTCGAACGGGCATAAAAAAAAATTCAAATTCGAAAATCAAAATTCTGTTCCCAACATTTTTTAGATAAAGTATCAAGGTTTCGATAAACACAAAATTCATAAAAATCGGTTAATAATTAGCGGACTTATTAAATTTTTAAGAAAATTTGCCATTTTTGAAAACTGCGCATGCGCAACATTCAATTTAATTTTTCTTCATCTCAGGGGATTAAAATCATTTAGTATAGCTAAAATATACTGATTTTGTTTAGAATCTTGAATTACATCGGAAGCAGGGTCGCCCGACATGAGACGAAAAAACCGGAAGTCCCCACGCCCAAACCGGAAGTGATCAAAAAATTTTGATGATGTAGTTTTAATTGCGCTGCCTATCTATCTATATCCTGTAAATTTCAGACCGATGCGACTATTAGGGCCCGAGCTAGCTTGAAATCTTATTTGCATATTATGCAATTAGCCGCTTTCGGTTTAGCGAAAATTTAATGTTAGATATTCATTTTTGATTCCAGCCCATATAAAAACCATTGGGGAAAACCGAAATAGTCTATCTTTTTCCGTTTGGGCTAGCGAGCTTCCCAAAAAAAAAAAAAACTAGAACCGTTAGACGGTACCAAGGCAGTGCGCCTCCCCTTTTATTGCATGGGTGAAACGTTGCATTTATAATATCCAATTCCATAATAATAACTATTATCATATAATATAACCTGTTTGTAACAATTGTGCAGCTTCCGAAATATTTAGAATTTGTTATATCTCCTGGCTGTCATTTAAAATAGAACGTAACCACGCCTACTCAGTATTATGACTTGTTTTGATTGGTTGCGATACTTAAACTGGAAATGTCAAATTTGTCTTGACCAAACGATAAGAAATTAACACAATTTGACTTTTTGCCCTGTTACATTATCTTCTTAACACTTCTTGTAATATTTATATCTGTTTAATTAGTGTGTAAAACAAAACGTCGAAAAAACAAATTTGTGGTCTAAGGGACATAACACCTTATTTGATATTACAAATTTATCTCGGATTAAATTAACTTTCTAGATCGTTGATACTTTTAATTTGTTTATTTATCAATCTTAATTTAGGTGTAGTAGGAACATTAAATCCTGCAATTTGTGGCAAGTTGCCATGGTATAACATAGAGACATCAAATTAACAGCGCGGCTTTACATCTTTAAGAGAGTATTTTATAGAGTTCCGTCCCTTATACCACTAGTCCTCTCAACTGTACATTATTTTTGCTTAAGAGAATATCATTTAAAATTCTAAAGGTTGTCATTTCCTTCCAAATATTCAATATCATACATCGCCAACAACGAGAAATGAACAAACATTCTTTTTATTTAAGATATATTATCTTTGAATCATTTCAACTGGATTAATTTTTAATCGTAAAAAAATCAAAATCAAAATAACAATTCAAAAATCAGTTTCCATATATATTTCGGCAATAGATTCTATATACATGTACATCAAAATTATGATTGAATTATCTTCCGAGACCCTATTTCGATTTAAAGAAAAATACACACAGTTAGTATAGAAGAAATTACAAAATTTGCAAATTTAAAACGTGCAATTTTGATCAAATATCAAGTGTTATACACCATTGGAAAGAATAACTAGACCTGTTTGTAACAGTTCTGCAGCTTTCGAGCTATTTAGAATTTGTTGGTCTCCTGGCTGTCATTTAAGGATAGAATGTAGATTGATTTTGCGATTATTGGGAGAGATGATTTATTCATGATTTAACACGTGACATTTGAGCTTGTTAATAGACTGGCAATCATTAAGGTTTGTGATGTAAAAATATCTGGGCTTAACCACGCCCACAAAGTCCATTGACTTGTTTTGGAAACTTCAACTGGAAATGTCAAAATTTGTGAATTGACCGTTTTATAGGAAAAATTCGCAATTTTTAAATGCCGATAAACCGAAAGTTTACATTTTGCTATAAAGCTTAATATGTCATTGGATAGGACGTATCACATATGTACAGGTATAAAGATCGCCAAAGGTCAACGTCACAATATACACCTTCGAAGTTTTTATAATTTTTAATCGTAATTAAATAAAAATCAAATTAAAAATTCAAAAATCAGTTTCCATATAAATTTCGGCAATCGGTTATAGATTCTATATACATGTCCATCAAAATAACACATATTGACTGATCCTCCGAGACCCTATTTCGATTGAAAGAAAAATACACACAGTGATGTAAAATATCTGGGCTTAACCACGCCCACAAAGTCTAATGACTTGTTTTGATTGGTTGAGATACTTTAACTGGAAATGTCAAAATTTGTGTCTTGACCAAAAGATAAGAAATTAACACAATCAGACTTTATGACCTGTTGACTTATATCTGTTTAATTAGAGTGTAATTTTATTCTTAAACTTTTCGCAATTTTTATTTATACATAATGATTTATATATTGCTTGAAAGCTGGGAATTTGCACATTATAAATCTGTTCGAATTTTGTTTTTAAGTTAAATAGAACTAAATATGAATGTTAAAATCGCTTATTTTCTACTAGGCGTATTTTCATCAGTTTTCGGTCTATAGCTAAAATAAAGATATTGTTAGAAAGCTGATGAAAATCACATCACAATAATGTCAATTAGAATGTTGCCAAGAGTCTTGTTCATGAGATATAACCATCTGAAGATACGAGAAATATGCAAATTACCAATTTTTGGATCCCTATTAATCCAAATGTTCTTTACTAAAATTAGAAATCAAGGTATCATATGAACCTTTAGCCAATGAAGATGATTGTGCAGAAAAATAAAGGATGCATATTAGTAAGTTAGTCCTCTTCGTTCCTTGCGGAGAATAGGGCTGCTACAGACGTTCTCCATCTCACTCTATTATGAGCTGTTCTTTTTGCTTCATTCCAGGCCTTGCCAATCCTTCCTAGCTCTTTCAGTCTTATTCTTTTCAAGCTATGTAAAGGTCGTCCTTGTCTTCTATGCCCTTGGGGATTCCAGTCCAGTGCCTCTCTGATGATGTTGTTTTGAGATCAAAAGGATGCATATGGTAGAGTTCAAAAGTTATGAACTTTCAGACGGAAGTCAGTTTTGAAAAACTTTGGCAGGACCTGGTCCAAAGACAAATTTGAAATCGAAAAATATGCCACTAGAGGACCTAGATAATTATCCAAATTATATTTTAAAACAAGTCTGAAAAAATAGGATTAAAAATGGCGGACGAGTAGTATTTTTCCAATAATTTGCATATTTCAAGATGGCGATCAAACGGTTAGGAATTTGCATATATGGCATACATACAAAATGAAGATATTGATGGTACTAATTCTGTGGAATAAAAAAATTGCAAGTTTGTGCAAAAATTTAATCCGAAAATTCCGATTTCTGTGATTTTCTTCATTTTTTGGTCATTTTCGGACGTTTCCGGCTAATTTCGGAAAATGTTTTATCGGAATCTTTAATGATAATTTTTTGTCTACTCATCTACCAATTTTTGTGAAAAAATAAGACGTAAATTTAAAAAAAAAACACATGCTTTTTCATAAATCACGCACAATTAATATAGAACTAAGAACAAAATTTTCTAATATTTAAAAGCGCAATTTTGATCAAAATATAAAGTGTTATACACCATTGGAAAGAATAAATTACGCGTAATAAGGACATAAAAGAAATTTTGACGTATGTAAATGAGGTCACGTGACAGAGCTCTTCGAAGTTAAAAAGTGCAATTTTCAAATGGCTGTAAAACCGGAAGTTGACATTTCACAACACAAATGAAGACATCAATGGATAGATCTCGACAAGGGCAACAACTTTTGTGCAGGTCACATGGTCACCAAAGGTCAAGGTCACGGTATATGAACGTTGGAAAATTAGGCACTGAGTGAAAAAAAAAAACCGGAAATGAAAGGTAAGCTAAATCGAAATTCAAAATTCGGCTTCCTAAGAATTGTTAGCAATCGATTGAAGATTTCATAGACATCAAAATTACAATTGTCCGATTAACCCCTAAGACCCAATTTTTCACTTTTCAAAAGTAAGTGGTTTAATGATGGCGACTGATCTGTTACTTCCGGTTCAATTTTTGTTAATTATAAAATCATTATGGGTTAATAGTAACTAATTGCAAAAAAAAAAATTCAAATATCTTAAGAATTCCGGAAGTGAAAATTCGAAGTTTAGC